>OY998168.1:99738811-100983023 GCA_963921995.1 Oxystoma pomonae | reverse complement strand
TGTGTATGGGTGTTTTCGTTGATGGACCATGATGCAAAAGATATTAGACACTTAAAGTTGCACAAATAGAGAGTGCTTAATCTCAATGTTATCTCAGTGCGCATGTTGAGAACGGATACGTCGTACAATAGCGACTACGTCTTGCCTATCTCTACGACCACCCTTGCAGTATTCGTACGCAGCTAGCGTATCCTAACCATTTTGTTATCTGTTGGTTTTCGTATATGCCTGATCCATAGTTTCACTCCTTCTATTTTCCATTCTATTGCTCTCTCACTTTTGTCGACAAGGAAGGAAAAAGAAGTGAGCGACATGAATTAAAACTGTGCATCAAGCACTCAACTTTATGTCAAAGTTGAATTGAAATTGATTTGGCTCTAACTTCATGCCAACCCAGTAAACACCGTTATGTAGAAATTAAGTAAAATTTACATAACAGATTTTCCTTGTTAGGTAAATTTAAGGTCACTCAGAGTAAAGTAGAGGTAAAATTTAAGTCACATTAAGGTGCGAAAACTCTGCATAATGCCATGCGCAAAGCCCACCTAATTGTTACATAAATGTGATGTAAATGAAATGGCATACCTTTTACATAAATATTACATCCATGTTACGTAAGAGTTAATTAAAAACTTCGTAAATTTTACATAACAGGTTTACCTTGTTATGTAAATTTAAGGTCACATAGAGGTCACAATTATTTATTAATAAGGTAAAATTTGAGTCACATTAATGTGCAAAAACGCTGCATAATATCATGCGCAAAGTCCACCTAATTCTTACATAAATGTGATGTAAATAAAATTACATACATTTTACATAGTTAAGTAGAAACTACGTATATTTTACATAACAGGTTTACCTTGGTATGTAAATTTTAGGAAACAATAAGTTATTAATAAGGTAAAATTAAATCACATTAATCTCCATAAAATGCGCAAAGCGTCAACTATCTAGGTCCGTCGGTGGTTGCTTGACACGGTCCGACATTGGCAAACTACAAAGTTAACCAGACAGGCTGGTTTAAGTGGCGGAAGAGGTGTTCTTATAAGTACCACCATCTTGTCAATATATTTGCTCTTTATGTATATAATATTATACTGTACATGGAACATAGTGACATTAGCGCCATCTCTACCTACTAGGAAGAAACTATTAAGAAGTGGTAATTTCTTTCATTTTCATAATATTTTTGTAAATTTTAATGAGCGTTTACCTCATTTAGACGATATAAATATTACATAAAATATTTTGTGTAATAGTTATGTAACATTTGAAATATAAACTTAATGACATAATTAATACATAAACAATTTTATGTAACAATTATGTAAAATTTTAAATGTCAACTTAAGGTTCACACTGTTTCATAATATTTATGTAAATTTCAAAATTTTAATGTGACATAAATAATGTTATAGAGCGTTTACGTAATTTAGATGATATAAATATTACATAAAATGTTTTGTATAATAGTTAGGTAACATTTTAAATGTAAATGTAATGTCTAAATTGTTACATAATAGTTATGTAAATTTTATTGCTTTCATTTATTGTAAATCATTTCATGTAACATTTGCGTAAATTAGATTACATAAATATTACATAACATTTTTTATATAATAGGTATGTCATATTTTTTATGCAAAATTAAGTTCCCACTATTTACGTAATATTTACGTAAATTTTAAGAATTTATTTATAAAGTCATATTATTTACGTAAAATTAACATTGCTTATGATGACTTAAATGTACAGTCAAAGTTTTGACGTTTTTTATGTGAGATTTACGTAAATGTAACATTAGATTTATATAACTAATAAGTTAAAGTCACAAGTGTGTTTACTGGGAAGTTGTCATTTTCATTCAATTTTTTCCGAGGTTCTATCGTGATGGTCGATGATGGCGGACGTGTACTCCTGCCCTTCTTCCCGCCAAATAGCGCAAGCGATAAAGACAAATTTTTTTTATGAGCTTACTACTACTGGTTACTATTGTTCTCTTTTTCTAAATGCATTCGGCTGAGAGAGATCCAGCATACCACAAGATGGCCTGTCAGGCCCGCCTGTACACCCTTCGACCCCGTATATCTGTCAACGATAACTATATCAATGAGATTGTTATGTTTTATGGGCAAAGGGGTGGAGGGGGAGCATTTTCTGGTAAGCGTGATCTCTCTCAGACTGGTGCGAAGAAGAGAACAATAGTAACTATAGTAAGCTCACAAAAATTTGTTTTAAGTTTGCCCTTGCAATAAAATAAACTTTAAATATTTTGCTGACGACCATTGTAACAGGTTAAGTTTTTCCTATCTACGCTAGTAACCAGTAAATTGTGCCACGTGAAGACATAACCTTAAAATACGAACGATACTAAGAACATTTAAATTAATCTAAATCGTGGCATAGACAGCTTAGAGCTAGACGGGCCCATCTCTCACCCCTATCCTGCGATTATATTGATACTGGGCAGCTGCAGCTCGAAATAGCCACGAGTCCATTCAGCTGGTTAAGCGTGGTAGTTACCAGCCCCCTGAGAAGAAGAAGAAGAAGGTTTTTTTTCTTTAAAAGAAATGGAAAAAGAAAAGAAAACTAGAAATTTGTGGTCAGAACATGAAACCATTTATTTATTACAAATCCTTAAAGAAAAAAATCCTTCAGACCCTTGTAGTTCAAATTTGCCTACTGTTTCCGAATAGAAGCGTTTATTTCGTCCTATCTGGATAGAATTTTCAAGTCAATCATGCAAAGTTTCAGGATTGACTTGAAAACTATCCGGATAGAAACGGCGTTTATTTCGACCTTAGATTAAAAAGAGACAAGATAGCTGACACTTACGGAGACTTTGGTTATATTATTGTATGGAACAACGTTTACCTTTCAGTTATTTACAGTAAACACACCAGTGGCATACCTACCTACTTAAATATAAATTTAGACATGAATTATATTATTAAAATTTTACTATAATATTAAATCTGCAAAATAATTTAAATAATATGCAAAAAATAATTCTGCCATTTTGAGCTTTGGAAACTCCCTAATAATAAATTTTTGTAGTGGTTTTATACAAAATAAATTTATTACAAAATTTGCATATGATTTATTGTAATTTCAATTTTTAACACAATAAAATTATGCCAAACATTAAAACAAACACAGTTCACATCACCTGGAACCTCAAGAAAAAAAATATAATATTACCTACTAGCTAAAAATTATCTTATTGTGTTTGTGAAATGTTCCTCATTTAAGCAAATGTCATTTTAAAATCTCGTGTATAGCACAGTGGACCTAGGTAATCTGTGGTTATAGGGACCTTTTTTACATAGGAAACATATAGGTAAAACTATATGATTTTATGTTTATTTAATTCCACAAAAGCAATATTTTATTTGATATGGAAAATTTAAGTAAGTACTTATAAATAAAATAAAATTGTAATTTTTGCTCTCGTGATCCATGACTTAATAACCTACAATAGTATAAGTAATACATCTAACACCTTGTTCTAAAGAGCCCAGTTTTAGCTAAAGTTTACTGCTATTGAGAAAACAAAGCCAACACATATCAAGAGGGAGTTAACTGGTACATCTTATGCTAATGTGCAAGTTTAAGAATTATATTAAGGTACATAATGTAGGTGTGTGTCTATATTATATACTGTCTCGTGGCAAAATATTTTTAACCTGAGCAAAGCGAGGAATCAACTGTGATTTTATTTAAAAATTTTTAAATTATTTCAAAAAGTCTTAGAATTACTGAAAATAAAGAAAAATTTTTAATTTTAAAAAATATTAGAATTACTGAAAATAATACTGTCTCAAGGCAAAATATTTTTAACCTGAGCAAAGCGAGGAATCAACTGTGATTTTATTTAAAATTTTTTAAATTATTTCAAAAAGTCTTAGAATTACTGAAAATAAAGAAAAATTTTATATTTTAAAAAATATTAGAATTACTGAAAATAAAGAAAAATTTTTAAAAATATTCAAAGCATTTTTGTTTTATAGTACCTTATAATAATATACTATATTATCAACGTTTATAAAATGTGTGCTAAATTTCAGTTGAATCAGATTCTTATTATGCCAGACATAGTGCAATTTCCCCAACAATATCATAGTTAAAATATGAAAAAATAATTTTATAGTCTTTATAAAAAAATTTGCGCATTAACTACTTCATCAAAAGTATGCTTTATTTTATCATCTTTATAAAAAAAAACCTCGAAAAAATCCTGACAAAAAACTTCGAAAATATCCCATTTGATGCATTGAAAATTAAAAAAAAAACGTGTTGGTTGATATTTTAATTTAAGTATATTTCATAAACTTTTTTTTATTTTCTGTATACCGGCATGTACCGCCATTGACTGATTTCACTTCCTCCCCCTTTGTTTTCAAAACATTGGACGATTTGTTCCAAAATGTCACTTTAAATGCACTGAAATATTCTCCTGCTGGTAAAAAAACACACTATAAACATTTTTTGACAAAATGTGGTTTTAAAAAGACTACCAAACTGCTTCAAAATATCCGACCGTCTGCGCTCTTCCAACTTTCCTCGCACACAAGCCAATCAAGACCTAAAGTGGTTGACACATAATTCTCTGTCCCTATCGTTCTAACATCGTTTAAAAGGATAGAAAAATAATCGATATTTCTCACCTGTTTGATTTTATTTGTAAATAAACAGTGGTTATTATTTGCCAAGGAGTTTTCGTTGGACCAGCCCAATGAGCATTTTTGTCTATGTAGAAGTTACAGCAAATAATATAAAACCTTCATAAAATAACCAAAAGTTATATTATTTAGTGTTGGTGATAATTTTATAACTCTAATATATCTCTTAAATGAGTAAAAAAGACTTGAAAAACAACTGACCAACACCAGCTTATAAAAATTTATGGTACATAGTAATGGATAGACAAACAACATATAGATGTTATAAAAATTCCTTATGAACCCTCAAGTCTAGATATTATTATAAAAAGTTTTTACAACTGTTTTAACAACACTACATAACAAATTAAAGTTTTTTATCGATTTAGAAATATAAATTTTCCATCTTTCTTCCCTTTGCGTGTTATATATTATTCTTTTTCTTTTTAAAATAAAAAATTTATAAAATGGTGTTTATCAATCTTCTAAAATAAATTAAAATGGAAGTGAGATAAGTTGAAGCAGGAATATGAATATTTATATACCATAGGTTAAATAAAAGCTGTTTTCCCAGTCATCCTACTCTGATAATCAGCTGCGGTCCCGTGTGTACTGTATAGTTTTCGAATACACTCACAAAATTTTCATGGGCTCCAAAAATATTGGAGAAAACGGGGAAAAAAATCATTTAAATAATACTTTTTTTTTCACATATGTTTTTGGCTTTCTGGGAGAAATATTGAATTTTGTATTTTGTTTTTAACCCTAAACAAGCCATATTTCGATTAAAACACATGTTGAAACCCCATAAATAACGTTTTTATTTTGGTCAAAAACCTATTGTTGGAATCCAAAATGGCGAAAATTTACGACAATTCTATAAAAAAAACGATACAATTATACCACTGTTTACCTCTTTCAACACTATTTTATCAACGTTTTAAAACATGATACTAGTTGGAATAAAAGGCTGCAGATGGCGCAGTGTTGAACATTGAAGGTCCGTTTCTGCGAGCTTAACATAGTTACCATTGTTCTCTTTTCCTAAATGTATTCGTCTGAGAGAGATCCAGCATACTACACATACCAGGAAAAATACCCGCCTGCACACCCTTCAACCCCGCATAACTGTCAGAGGTAACTATCTCAAGAAGATAGGTTGCGGGGTCGAAGGGTGTACAGGCAGGTATGTCCCTGGTATGCTGGATCTCTCTCAGACGAATGCATTTAGAAAAAGAGGATAATAGTAACTATGTCAAACTCGCAGAAACGGACCTTGAGGCTGCGTTCCGTCGCGTCGTAAGGTGATGTATTCACAATTGCGCCGACCAGCCGTACGAATTTTTGCGAACTTAACACGGTTACTATATTGTTCTCTTTTTCTAAAACCCGGTTCCCATCTATGGGTTTCTTATGCGTGGGCTCTCCGAATCAAATCACGGATCACGTAGTCTAAGCGAGATTTGCCTATACAAGTTCATGTTGGTCCACGTGATGAGTTTTTTGAGTCAGGGTGGCCGCGCATGGGAAACGCTGGTCGGAATCTTGTGTAGAATGCATTCGATCCCGATATCTGTCATCGAAAACTATCTCAAGATTTGGATCTCTTATCTCTCTCAGATTGATGTAATTAAAACCAGGTAATGATGGAATGGTATCTCGCAAAAATGCGCCTTTTGATGTCGCAAAAATGCACCTTTTAAAGTCGCAAAAACGAGCATGTCACAAAATTAACCTAAAAAATCTTGTTTGTTTTGTTATAAATTAAAATTGTTTTTTGTTGTAAAAACAGTGGTATTATAACCACTATACAAAGAAATTAATAAAAACATTATAGAAAGAATGGGCAAAAAAGGTTTATGAATGAGTTCATAAGAATATTACAGGCACCAATTTATATAATTACCTATTGTGTGTGAGTTCCCAAGTTTTTATAAGTGTCTCTTCGTTGTTGGTAAATTAAGTTTTTATAAGTGAGTTGATAGCAACATTTTAAAAACCAATCTATATATCTTTAATTGATAGTTACTTATGGTTTTATAGATGGGTTAACAGAAAGATTTCAAAAACCAATTTATATAACTTTTGTCACTGATGACTTATATTTTTATAAATATGTTGGTGGAAACATTGTTAGCACCAATTTATATAACATTTGTTACAGATGACTTTAATTTTTGTAAAGATGTCCGTGGAAATATTGTTAACACCAGTTTTATGTTACCTTAGGGTACCATCAATTTAGAACCTCTAATAAAACAAATATACAAACTCAATTCCTGTAGGAAACCTCTAAATATCCTAGGGCATTAATGGAACCCTCTTTATAATAATTATATAAATTTTTGTCACCAGAGGTTTCTGATAATGCTCATTGGGAGATATCTTGTCTCTTTTTAATCTAAGATTTCGACGACTTTTTCAAGTCAATCGCCTTTCTATCCGGATAGCTTTATCTCGTAGAACGCCTAATCGCCAATCATTCGCGCCGTGTTACGTCATGTAAGGTGTTGTTGATAAACTGATTCACTGACCCGGCATTGTTACCATCGTTTTTTGTTTATGCCAAAATCAATCATATCATCGCAGAATTGTTTTCAGTTAATCATAAAACGGCTTTCTATGTAGACGTTGCGGAAACTTTTACAAAAAAGTCGTTATTGTTTACGTTTGGTGTGTTTTAAAAGTTGTGTTAGTGGTTTGTTAATATTTTTTAGTGAAGTGGCACATTTTAAAGTTTGTGTTTGTAGTTGTTGAATTTTAGTGTGCGTTTTTATTTTTGTTGTTTGTTTTTCGATATCTTTGGTACAGGATGATTTGTTTTTCTTTCCCACTTTTGCTGCTTGCAGTGATCAATGCTAAAAAATACATTATGTAGATATCCCAATAGCTGCTAATCAAGTAATTTTTCCTTGTTTTTTTTTTCAGAATACCGAGAGACAACTATCCAAATATTGTTTTTGTTTTTTCATTTCAATTAAATTTATTAAAGAAATAATAGAAACTTATTAGTATTTGTGGCGGTCCTGTATTTTTTCCCTTTAAATTATCGTGTTTTGTGACGCGTATTTTTACTATTATTTGTTTTGAAAATGAAATTAAAAAAAATTAACAATTAATTTAAAAATATATATTTATGGAATAATAATATTAATGACAACCACTAATATACTTCGAAAAAATCAGCGTATGCTTAAATTGGCTCAACTTTTGTTTACATAAAATGTGATATTAAAAAAAAAATTATTGGGGGTCTTCTATAGGACCCCCTGAGTTTAAATATAAAAGCAAAAATTTGCGGAAACGTACACCATCACATTTCTACAAAAAGTGGTCTTTTTTCAAAAAACAATGCATTTCCGCAGATTTTCATTTTCATTTTTGCATTGAGGAGAAGAAGTGGAATCTAGAGCCGTTTCAATTTTTTTCATCACATTTCTACAAGAAGTTCAAAAACGGTACATTTCCGCACATTTTCAATGATATAGTTATATTCAGGAGAATGTTCAAATTCCAAAATCGTGATAATTTTTTTAAAAAGAGATTTCTATAGAAAATTGTCTTTTTTTCAGTTTTTCTCAAAAATAATGCATTTTCGCACATTTTCATTTCTATATTTCCATTGAGGAAATCAAGTAGTCCATCAAAGTCAAATCCATCCATCCATCCATCCATCAAATCAAAGTTTCCATTTTTTCAATTTTTCTCGAAAACGGTGCATTTCCTCAATTCTTTTTTATGTCATTCAATTCAGAAGGCCTTTTACATGTAAAAGAAATTTGACCCTTTAAATTTTTCCAAATAAACCTGTCGTAATCTAATAAATGTTAAGCACGTTATGATGGTTATTAAACGTGAAGTTAAAGTTTGAGACACGAGCCGCAGACGAGTTTCTTAATTTAAATGATCGTTTAATGATCATAACATGCGAGTTAGTGTACTATACTATACCTACGACCAATGAAAATGTCATCATAAATCATCATAAAAATGCGTATGGACTTATTTTTGGTTGGGTACTAAAATTATATCGAATTTATTATCGTTTAGTAAATATCTATTGTTAAAAATATAGAATAATAATTCACATTTTTGCGTCAATTACTGGTCTTTAAAATAAAGTTTCATCGCTTGTCACGCCATCTTGTGGTTTACTTCTAAGCTTTATTATTATCCTAGGACCGTAATTGAGCCATTAAAATCGAGTCGTTTGAGTGTAACCAAGAAAATGTTTTAACCAAGGAGATTACTTACTATTTACAATTTCTTTTAAACTCAAAAAAAATCATCCTGTACCATTATATCGACAGCTTGTGCTGCTGTCTCTGTCGCCCTTATGTGCCCTGTCTATACGTCTGTCTCTTTTTTACCCATTGTAGTGTGGTTGTCCGTCGATGTCAGTGTCGTCCTGGGTTCGTGTATGTGCTTCGTATTTGGTGCACACCCTCATGTATTCCTGTTGTCCTTGCGGGAAGGACGCGGTAAGCTGCCACATGTGTTTTGACGTTTTTGCTTATGCATTTGCACAATTTTGAGTTCTTCACCTATTTTTAATTAGGTATTTTCACAATGCCTTATTGACCTTCAAAAATGATGGAGATTTTATTAAAATAAATAAAACCAAATTAAAATTTTTGTGAAATCATGCAAATGGTGCAAATTTTTGGTGAAAGGTTTTTCCGTTTAAATTCATTTTTAACCAGTTATCGGTGTTTAGAATGAACTCTTTTGTATTGAAACTTGATTTGGCAAGACTTATTCTAAACACAGATTAGTATGGTGGATACGGGCATAAATATATTTTTTTGAAAAATGATAATGAAAAATAAAACAAGTAATTCAGAGTTTGTTTAAAAGTTTGTTGAATTAACTGTGTTTCGGACTTCCATTGTAATAAACGCAACTACGTAGTTTGCACCTGAAGACGATCGAAACGTCGTGTATAAATAAAAAATAGACAATGGAAGTCCGAAACACAGAGTTAATTTCTAATTCAGAGTCATTTTATGTTGTAAACAGAAGTCCATTTTACATTTTATACAAAGTCAGGCTCATTTTTTTTTGCTTTGTTTAAATTAGTCGGAAATTTTTTCAGTTCGTTGCTTCCTAATTTTTCCTTTTTGTTTCGTCTTTCGTTTGGTTTGAGTTTCCGTTTTTAGTTTTTCTTTTCGTTTTTGTGTGGCTTGATTGAGCGAAAGTTTATTTCTGGACCGGTGAATGCAAAAAGGCTTTCAGTAATAGTTATTGTGCGATATTCTTTCAAAATATTTACGCGAACGTTGAAACTTAAACAATGTAAAAGGAAATGGAATTTGCGTTTATTATTTACTTTTAATATTTTTTTTTCTAATATTATAAAAAGTAGGTGAAAAAAAAAAATAAAAAAATATAAATTAATTACAAAAAATAAAACGAAGTGTTAAAGGGAATCTTAACAGTGGCGTAGCCAGAAATCGACTCTGGGGGGGGTTCATCATTTAATATAAATAATTTTGAACTGAAGGAAGGGGTGAGGGGCGGTTGAATAGGTGTTGAGTTAGTGTATACGAAACAAAAATACCTCTTTTTAAAAGCATGTCTAATCTTGTCTCATTTGCAGATTTTTTTCGAAATTAAACCTTAAATGCGCCGCAGGCAAAAGAATTTAAAAAAATTACACTAAAACGCTATTTTTTACGCGTTTCAAATGTTGTTGACAAAAAAATTGTCTAAAATTAAACAAAATTGTAACAATATTCAATATTAAAAAAAAAGTAGGCTGGGTTAAGTGCTAAGAGGGGCCACCCCCTCTTAGGGCGTGGTATATATAGATTTGTTGCCAATCATAAATTCGCCGCAGAAGAAAATTTTAAGAAAAACTATACTAAGAATGCCATTTATTACACGTTTGGAATTCTGGTGAGAAAAATTCGTTAGAATTAAACTAAAATTGTAACAATTAATGACGTCATAGCACATTTTTAGCATTTTTAAAATTTAAGACATCACACCAGACACACGTCACAAACGGGAGTAAAGAGTCAAAAAAGTGGGGGAGCTATAACTCTCCCTGGGGCCCTTGATTATGATTAATTTATTGTAGATTGGGTTGGACCTCCTGGGGGGAGGGTTTAACCCCCAAAACCGCCCGTGGCTACGCCACTGAATTTAAAAAAAAATATTAACTTTGTTTTTTTTCAAAAATTAAATATGACAATTAATGACGTCATAGCACCGCAGGCAACATTTTTAAAATTTAAGACATCACACCAGACACACGTCACAAACCGGAGTGAAGAGTAAAAAAAGTGGGGGAGCTATAACTCTTCCTGGGGCCCTCGATTATGCCTAATTTATTGCAGATTGGATTGGACCTCCTGGGGGGAGGGTTTAACCCCCAAAACCGCCCGTGGCTACGCCACTGATTTTATAAATTAAAAAAAATATCAACTTTGTGTTATAAATAAAAAATAAAATGTGTAAATAAAAAAGTTACAGAGACCCCATCATAAAATGCAACCTTTCAACCGCCTTTAAAGTTCTCTTAAAAATTAAGCCTTGCAAGTGGGGTTCAGTTATTTTCTATCTTTCCTGGAAATACCTTAAACCCCCCAAAAGTGCCCTGCCATTTGAAACACACTTTACCATACAAAATCAAATTTCGTTTTTGAAATAAGTTCATGTCATTCTTTTAACCCAAAGTGTTTTCATTCTTTGCTCACTTGTTCATCCTTACAAAACGGCCATTTCACGCGTCACAAACGAGACAATCGCAAATTTGTGATCCGTAACGGACGAGACACATAAAAATCCTACCCAAATGTTCCATCACTTACGGACTACTTTTTAAATATTGACAGATACTACCCAAAGTCGTTTATAAATAAAAATCGCAAGGTATTCAAATGTCCCTTCCGTCACGAGTGGAATGACCGTAGAATGTTTTTACTCGTATTAAAACTACAATTTATTTAATCATCAAATATCATAATTTTTGTTTTTTTTTCTTCTTTTGCAGCAACTCAAAGATGAGCTTTGCGAAATCAAGGCCAAAATGGGGTCTTGGCCAAAATTTGTGATCGTAACGGGCGAGACACATAAAAATCCTACCGAAATGTCCCATCCGTTATGGACTACTTGTAAGGGGGTGGTAAAAAAAATATATCACAAGGTTTGCAAATGTCCCGTCCGTCATGCGTGGGATGGCCAGAAAATGTGTTTGCTCTTATTAAAACTATAATTTATTAAATCATTAAATATCCTAATTTTTGTTTTTTCTTCTTTTGCAGCAACTCAAAGATGAGCTTTGCGAAATCAAGGCCGAAATGGAGTCGCTCGAGTCGGGAGATGACGGTAAAAACAGCAGCAAGGCCAAAATGATGTCGATCGGACGAAAAAAGTTCAACATGGACCCCAAGAAGGGTATCGAGTACCTCATAGAGAAAGAATTGTTGCAGGTAATTTATATTAATGCGTAAACTGCAGCACCAACTGCTTATAGACTGCCCGCACTGACTAAAATTCAATTTATAAATTGGTAGGTTTTAGTTGCCTTATTGCCGCAACGTTGCGTTGGCAGCTCAGTCAAGCTACACCAAGAACCAACAAGAACCAACGAAACTCAATTTGGATATTGTAAAAATTATGTACTAATTATGTATTAATGTTCCCTTAAAAAAAATTTTGTACCTAATAAGTTATTCGCACTTACAAAGGGGGGGGGGGTGTGGCTTGGCGCTAAGCTGCACCCCCCTCCAACCTTAGAAGATAGATTTAGTGAAAGTTGATATGTCATAATTGTGTACTAATTATGTACTCTTAAAGAAGGGTACTTTCAGTTTACAAAAACCATCGGTTTCTAAGATTTTTGCTTGTTTGTCATGGGGTGTGTAGCTTGATAATCAAGGTACCCCCTTTGCTCAGGAAAGAGATTCGACGAAAAGTGACTATGCCAGAATTTGGTGCTAATTATGTACTAATTTCGTCCCCTTCTATGGGGTGGGGTGTATTTCCTAGCCAGAGGGGGGTGTGCCTTGATATCAAGCTACACACCCCATATAAACAAAAAAAATGAAGTTATCTTGAGAGTAGGCAATTTTTTAGAAGGGGAAGAAACTAGTACATAATTAGCAATTATGGCATAATTGCTTTTTTCGAATCTTGCCTAAGCAAAAGGAGGTCTACCTTGATTATTAAGCTACACACCCCATAACAAACAAGCAAAAAACTTAGAAACCGATGGTTTTTGTAAACTAAAAGTATCCTTCTTTAAGAGTACATAATTTGTATAGGCATGGGGGGGGGTGCAGCTTAGCGCCAAGGCACACCCCCCCCCCCCCCCGTTATTCAAAAGTACAAATTTTTTTAAAAGAGGACATAATTTTTACGATATCCAAATTGAGTTTTGTTGAGGGGGGATGTCGCTTGACTGAGCTTGCGTTGGCGTTGGACAACGCGAATGTTTTTTTTTGTTCGGTGGAATTAAGATGTTCACACGCGACTAAAAAATGTATTTTTAAACAGTTTAGCCCCCTCCCCGAAGTGCTGGGGAGGTGGGTGATTCTATCCGGTTTACTTGTCTGTGAAAGTCTACGGACGTCGCTGATGTAAAAAAATTTGGCCAAGGAGCTCAGGAAGCTCCAGGTCAAAATCGTCGTCAGTATGGACGGTCCAACCGAAACAGAGCTGACTGAAGAGCACCTCAACAAGCACCTAGAGACGCTGGGTATCGACGGAGACTCAGATGGTGCATGATGGACGAAGAATAGTCCTTGCATGTCGTGCTGGAGTGTTCGGCTCTGGCCAGGTCAAGAGAGTCGCACCTTGGGAACTATCTGTTGGCCCCAGGCGATGTAAGAAGATTGCAGCCAAGAAAAATCTGATCTTTTGCGAGGCATGCTTTTAGGGCTAAACCATGGACACTGAGTGTGCAACGGGCCCAGCAAGGTGGCCTTCGTACATGGGATTGTCCCGCCCGCACTTCTATATTCATTAATTCATTCAAAGCAGGTACCTATTCAATCTCACACCACTCTAAAGGTGAGCAATTCTTATGATTAAAGAAAATTAATTTATCTCTCCAATTGTCTTAAAAACCAATAAAATATGGTGTGACCCCCCCTCACTCCAAATTGGTCATTTCGTATTAAGGATGAAAAAACGCATGTTTTAGCAAAAAATGGATTGGTCACTTATGGCGGAAATCTTCTAATAATTTGAAGACCCCCAGGAAAATCCACAATTTAGTCGGTTTGTTTGTTTCATTTTAGCACACCCCAGAAAGCGTGGCCCAATTCCTTCACAAGGGCGAAGGCCTGAATAAAACCGCAATCGGGGACTATTTGGGCGAGAAGAACGATTTCAACGAAAAGGTGCTGCAGGCGTTCGTCGATTTGCACGATTTCACCGACCTTATACTCGTCCAGGCCCTTAGGTAAGTTGGCAACGTATAACTTGCTTTCCGAATCAAAAATATCACCAGTCAACACAAAAAAGCTCTCAGTCTTATAGATTTTGACCTGCTCGACGCAAATCCAAAGCTTAAAATATTTTCTGAGGTCTGGTTTACGTGATACGGGCAGTATACCTATCTATGAATCATAAATCGTTTAAACTGGCGCATGCTGTTAACGTATTGTCAGGTATTAGACTGAGAGTGATTTTTGTGTGTGTATTTGAATTTAGGTAATGAGAGTTATTGTTCCAATTGGTTATGCTGCTTATATGAAAGAAACATATCCCAATATGAAGCAACACCGTTCTCAACTAAAAAGCCAGTTAACTCATTTTCGTTTTAGTATCCTTTGGCCTATGATCGGTGCCATATTGACACCAAACTGACAGAAAATCCATGTTTTACTTGTCAATTTGGTTATAAAAATGGCAGCCACAATAGGCTAAAGGGCACTGAGGCGGTAGGAGTTAACAGGCTTTTTAGTTTAGAACGGTGTTGTATGAAGCTATTGTTGCAAACTGTGCAATATAACAAATATGGTTGGCAAATTTATGCAGATTTGAAGAAAGTAGCTCTTTTACTTGGCATGCAGTTGGGTTATACAAAATACTAGAAAGTGAATCTCGTGTCCACAAATAAAAATTAAAGTAACACTCGTGGCATATCGGACAAAGCGTTTTTGTTTCTGACTTCATTAAGACCAGGCCTCCAATGTCTAATGGAGAATCCAGACACCTGCAGACCTGTTTCATCCTTATTAGCAATCATTAAGGGGCCATAGGATTGTACCTGGCAGTTGAAGCTACACGGGCACCATGTACACCTCTCGAATTTAAAACAAAAAGTTTGTAATCCGAGGAGACGTAGTACCTGTGTGCGCCACCTGTCAAATAAACTAAGAAACAAAAACATCAAAACGTTACCTCTTTGTAAGAGTCATGTTACAGTGACCTTATACTTTTACAGGTTTCTCCGCGGATTACAAACTTTTTATTGTAAATTCGAGAGGTCTGCATGGTGCCTGTGTAGCTTCAACTGCCAGGTACAATCCTATGACTCCCTGATGATTCCTAGTAAGGATGAAACAGGTCTATAGGTGTCTGGATTCTCCATTAGACATTGGAGGCGATATACGGTTTTCAGATTTAAGTTTCCATGAATATGGACTACAAATTTTGTTATAAAGTCCAAATTCGTGGGAGTTTTAGTTTCAGAGTTATTTGAAAAAAACGTTAAAATTTATTAAAAAAATCATAACTTTAGAAGGAAAGCAGCTATTGATATGCGGTTTTCAGATTTTGGTTTTCGTAAATATTACCCAAAAATTTTGTTATAAGGTTCAGTTTTCGAGATATTTTCATTTCCTTTCAACATAAAATAATTGATTGTATGGTGGACTATCTGTGCTTTCTATTACCAACTTTTTTGATTTACGACCTATGAAAATTTTTCAAAAAAATGTTCGCTCTACTTCTGTCATAAACAATCAAAAACTATTTTTACCCACGACCTTTAAAAAAAAAATAAGTTTGTTGCCTAGTGTATTTAGTATATTTTCAAATCGTATCAAAAATGTATGAAATGTACTTCATACATCTTTGCTTATGGGTCTGTTAAAGCTGAAGCTTTGAGTTATGTAGTTCCTCTATCAAAAGTTAAATTAATTAAAATACGTCGGACGCTCCTAAAAAATTCCAATTTTTCATTCTCCCTACAAAAAATTTTTGAGTCCACTAGACTTCCAATGTTTCGCAGTTTTTATACGATGTCAACAAATGTGACTTGGCGCAAATTTTTTGCATCTTGGATTTTTATGTAATGTAAATAGAGAACAAAAATCATAAAATTCGCACAATCTTTATCAGATCTACATAAAAAAATGTTTTGTGCACTTTAGGGATTCACTGTTTTAGTCTTGTTTTAGGGACTAAAATGACACTTTTTGTTCCTCAGTGAAAAAATTTGCAAATTTAATTTTAATACATGTTTAAACTAAAAACGAATTATTATAGAATTTAATTTAATTGTTTTAACAAGCTGTAATAAAAACAACTATAAATATAAATCAATTAAGACTATTTAACATTATTACAGCTCCATTACAACAGATTTGATGATTTTTAGGTCACTATGACGTGTCTGATTTTTTTTTTAGGAAACGTTTTCATATAAACAGAAATGTAAAGAGCAAAATTTAGTACATGTACCACGTGACTAAAGTTTCTTTTATCCCTTTGCAAATTGTAGCTGCCTACAAAAAGGATAAAAAGTGTCACTTTAGTCCGAATGCAGGTACTACTGTTTGCTCACTAAAACTAAACTAGAAGTATCGGTAAGATTTTTAAGACATTTCTCTGACCAAATATAGTTTGCGCCGCCCACTTTATTTCGTTGACTTTACAAGGTTTCCAGGAGACCCTGTTTAAAGTAGCACTTTATTTCAGGCAATTCCTCTGGAGTTTTCGACTGCCAGGCGAAGCCCAAAAAATCGACCGCATGATGGAGTGTTTCGCCAAAAGATACTGCGACTGTCAAGGCGACAACAACATCTTCGAAAACTCGGACACCTGCTACGTCCTGTCATTCGCCATTATCATGTTGAACACCAGCTTGCACAACCCCAGCGTCAAAGAGAAACCCTCGATAGAACACTTTATCAATATGAACAGAGGCATTAATCAGGGACAAGATTTGCCTAGGGAATTATTAGTTGTAAGTATTCCCGTCTTACATTGTCCTAAAAATGTCATAATAAAATAGTAACGATAGTAAACTAAAATTTCGAACTTCCATTGCCTTTATCTTTTACTTTCTCAAAACGTTTCGAATGCTTATGTTTCTGTAATCGTCATCAGGTGAATACTAACAAAAACCAAGACAATCTAATCTTATATACTACCAACCATAAAAGTAGCCTGTGTTCAGTGAACCATGATCCGCCCTTTCACAGTTGAAATCTGTTACCTCGGAAAAGTATGAACGCTCCCTTTCGATGATCTTTGCCCCTTTCCATCCCATATGATGTTGATTTTCCCAACAGTGTTGAGCTATTTTTGATCCAGTTGTGTCCCCTTGTCGAGTTTTACGTTTGTGTTCTGTATGGCAAACTTCCATGGGTCGGCTGGTTTCTCCGATGTATCTTGTAGATGCACTTCTTGGTGTTGTGGCGATATGGTTTAGTTTTTGTTAATTGACTTCTTATTGTTGTTGTCGTTTTGAAGACAGTCCGAAGATGGTATTGGTTGCCTATTCTTCTTATATTTTCCTTTGATGTGCGGGAGGAATTATAAGTGTTGCTTTCCTTTCAGTATTTACGTCTGTCGTCCTTTGTGTTGGTGTGGTCTGAAGAGTTTTATTAATCGTGTAGTTGGAGAAATCGTTCCTTCGCAGATCGGATCGAATTTTTGCCTTTTCTTTATGTAGATGTAGGTGGCTTGATCTATAAGATATTTCGCAATTCTCATTTTGTTTGATGTGAAGTGGTTTGTTTTGAAGTTTAGATATTGTCCAGTGTGAGTTGTTTTGCGATATACGGAAGTGGAAGTGGAAGAATTGTTCTAGTGTATTTTTGTCCTCTTTCCAGATCATAAATATGTCGTCCATGTATCTTAGCCAAAGTTTGTGTCTCTGCCATAACGTTCGCGGAGCTTCTTCTTTGAAAGATTCCATAAAGATGTCAACAGCATATCATTAACTCTGGAAAAAGAAGAAAATTGTCAGCTCCTTTTCTCGACGTTCTAGTCACCAAAAATAATTCAACCATAACCACTTCTGTTCATCGCAAACGAACTCATATTAGACAATATCTAAACTTCAAATCAAACCACTCCACATCAACCAAACTGGGAAAGGCAAAATCTCTTATAGATTGAGCCACCTACATCTGCATTACACAAGAAGCTTTAAATAAAGAAAAGGCAAAAATTCGATCCGATCTGCGAAGGAACGATTTCTCCAACTACACGATCAATAAAACTCTTCAGACCACACCAACACAAAAGACGACAGACGTAAATACTAAAAGGCAGGCGACAATTATAATTCCATAAATCAAAGGAAAAGATAAAAAGAATAGGCAACTAAGACCACCTTAGGACTGACTTCAAGTCAATTAACAAAAACTGTGGAGATATCTAGATCGGAGAAACCAGTTGAACTATGGAAGTTCGTCTTACAGAACACAAACGTAAAACTCGACTAGGGGACACAACTGGATCAAAAATAGCTATGGAATGAAAAGAGTCAAAGATCGTCGCCAGGGAGGAAAATCTATTCAAGCGGAAGTTCAAAGAAACAGCATTCATACAGAGGAACCAGAATGTATTTTCTCAACAATGGGTCACCATCAAGGATATTTGGAACCAAGTGCAAACTGGACAAAAGACAATGGAAGTTCGAAACCCTAGTTTACTCTCAAGTGTATCATTGTCTACCACCTTCAAACAACAGTTGCTATTATCATGTTGAACACCAGCCCACACAACCGAGAGCTTGATCAGGGACAAGATTTGCCTAGGGAATTACATTGTCATGTCATTATATTAAAAGCCTAAAATTCTTGTTTTTTTTGCAGAGTTTATACGACAGCATAAAGTCTGAACCGTTTAAAATTCCTGAAGACGACGGGAACGATCTAATGCACACATTCTTCAATCCAGATAAAGAAGGCTGGCTATGGAAACAAGGAGGAAGGTAAATATTTCAAAACAACGAAGATATTGGGACATCAATATAAGAAAAGCGCCCTCTAATGAATAGCCCCGAACTATCCTAAAGCCTATTATAAACCGGCCCTTAATAATAGAGGATTAATACCCGTTTGCACTATCTGAGCATTTCTTATTTATTTTTGCAGATACAAGAGTTGGAAAAGAAGATGGTTCATCCTCAACGACAACTGTCTTTATTATTTCGAATATACAACAGACAAGGAGCCGAGAGGGATCATCCCGTTAGAAAATATTTCGATAAGAGAGTGTCAAGATAGGCAGAAACATTTCTGCTTCGAGTTGTATGCAAGCGGTGGAGCTGATTTCATCAAGGTAAGACTTTTTATTACACTACCCCCTTTAGAAAATTATTTTACCTCTCATTTAGGGTAGAAAACAGCAATTCGCTTTGCCTTCCTTGAGAGGCAAATTTTTTATTTTCTTCCCTATGCCAGTCAAGAATCTAAAGTATTTTTTTTCTCATGCCTGTATTACACTAGGGTCGGTCAAGTTTGCCTCCCCCCCCCCAGTAACCACTTTCCGTACAAAGTAGAAGGATAGTTAGTGTACTCAAAGGCTAACATTATCCAGCAGTAACGAACTCTCCAAGAAATGTCTCCATGGAAGAAAAGTTGTTCACACCATTTGACATGTCACGTGGTGTGATCTGTAAGTTAATAGATTCAGATATAACAAAAAAAACACTTTCTGATCATAAAATTTATTTAGATAATGATTTAGATAGATAAAAACTCAAAAATTTAAATCCTAAAAAAAATACCTCGTTATAAGTTTTTTTGTCTTAATCAAAAAACAAAAAAAATTGATTTTGGTGTAACTCGTGTGATCACATGCAGTCTGATTTTTTTTAAATCTGGCATCACTGCATACAACACCCAACTCATTTACCTGAAAATGGAGAAGCACGGAAGACACAGTTTAGGAGTGTAACCTGAAATGTGTTACATAATTCAATTTTTGTGAAATTTTGGGGGTTTTAAAACAGTATTAACGTTTTGGCCGAGATAAATGTCACACGTGTTTCTATATATATATATATATATATATAAGGAGTAAATGGTAAGATATTTACTTTCAAAAATGTGATTTAGGTATGAAAAGTAGGCATTTTACTAACTTTAAAATACAAAAGTCTTAACTTTTTTATTTTTTCTGTTATTTAGACATTTTGCTAAATATTTCACTAGTGTGAACGTCACTGGTGTGATGTTTCAGAATATTCTATTGATAACACCTGTGAAATTTGTAATTAACAACTCAATAATTTTTAGAAAAAAAATGGCAAAAAGTAGAAAGTCTTTGGCAAAAGCACCAGAAACGACAAAGAAAATAGAGAAAAGAAAGAAAATAAGAAATATAGTAGGGGCATATTATATATATAGCAACAATATATTATATTTACTTAAAAAGTGGTAAATGAATTTTTGTTCTTTTTAAAACTATTACATCAAATGTTACCATTTTTCAAGAACAACCCAACTATAAGATAACTGGTGTTAGCTGGCTATCACCTGTTGTAGCAGTTGAATTCACAAACACAAAAATAACTTAAGAAAAACTAGAGAAACGAAAAATCGTACGGAAAGTCGTCCTAAATCTGTTTTTTTTTTATTTTTATTTTTTTGATATTTTTATTTTTTTGATGTTGTTTCAGGCGTGCAAGACCGACTCGGAAGGCAAAGTGGTCGAGGGCAAACACACCGTTTACAGAATGTCCGCAGGCAGCGACGAGGAACGCAAAGAGTGGATGGCGCGACTGACGCAAAGTATCAGTCACAACCCTTTCTACGATATGTTGGCCAGTCGGAAGAAAAAAGCGCAATTTCACGCGAAGAACTAGTGAAAGTTAGTTAAATCTTGTTTAGAGTTTTTTTTTATTTATATTATTGAAAGAAAAGGATGGATGGCGCGACCAACGGAGAGAATAAGTCACAACCCGTTCTACGACATGTTGGCCAGCCGGAAGAAAAAAGCTCAGTTTTATGCGAAAAACTAGGCTAAACGGCCGAGCAGATTAGTTTTGTTTCGTTTAAAAAGTTACGTCAAGAGATGGCGCGACTAACGAAGAGTATAAGTTACAACCCGTTCTACGACGGAACAAAAAAGCGCAGTTCGTTTAATTTTGTTTAAAAAGTTACACAAAGAAAAAATGAAGCGACTAATGCAGGGTATAAGTCACAACCCGTTGTACGACATGTTGGCCTTATTTTGTTTAAAATGTTACGCTATATGGCGCAACTAACGGAGAGTATTAGTCACAACGCGTTCTACGACATGTTGGCCAGCCGCAGTTTTTTGCCAAAATTTTACGTATTTTTGGTATATTTTCAAAACCTAAATATTTATGAAAAACTGGCGATTTTTTAAATAAATTCTCGAAAAAGGGGGGGGGGGCGATCGCTACTGCGCCATTAGAAATGGTAGTCACTGTGTTAACTATGCAAAAAAAGAATCAAAACGTAGTTTACTTCGTCCCCTAAAAAATTGATGGAACTTTCATCAAAATGTTATCAAATTTATTCATTTAACTTAGTTGCTTGTCATCTTTGGTTGGTGTTCGGAGACTACCTGTATGTCCATTAAAAAAATGTGATCATAATTATACAAAAGATATTCCCGAATTTAAACAAGATTTCCATTACTTTTTCTACGTACCTCCTCCAGAAAGTTAAAGTGGCGGATAGAAAACAAATTTGTTGCAAAAAAAAAAACGAGGATAAAAACTGATAAAATATAAGAATAATTGGTTCCGTCATATGAGTCATTTAGAGATAAAAATGGTTGTTAAAAATGTGATGAGAAATGTAATTATATTGTTTCGATTGGCTTTATATTTTTAAATTAATTTAAAATTGCAGATGATTAATATTGTGGTCATTTCTGATACTGATTTGGTAGTGATCTCGAGAAGAGAGTGATCAACTGCTTTTATTTAAAATATGCACGCTTTTTCTCTTGATGTTTACAACATAAATTAATGCAACGAAGTATGCCTGTTGACAAAGTCGACTAGTTGTTTTTGGATTTTAGTTGCAAATGTTTGTTGAACTATTTTTATTGCAAAGAAAAATACCAGCATACAAAATGCTCATTTTTGGGAGGTAAAACCAAGACAGCAGACACTTAAGTAAATATTTCAACGCATCGGTATCGGTATATGTATCGCGTTCGAAATAAAGGCAAAATACACTACATTTTTTACTTGCTCATGCCATGTTTCGAACGATGCCCGCTTTTTTGACGGGTGCGATGACACAAAAGCTGACAGCAATCGATACGTACGGAGTGATGAACGTATCGTTACGTCCATCCCAACGCACGCATCGATTGCTGTTAGCAGTTCTGTCATCGCACCTTTCAAAAAAGCGGGCATCGTTCGAAACATCGCATAAACAAGTCAAAAATGTAGTGTATTTTGGCTTTATTGCGAACGCGATGCGTATACCGATACCGATGCGTTGAAATATTTAGTTTAAGTGTCTCCTTAGTTAATCATTACTCGTACACTAACACCCGTTTCCCACCTTCGACTTATGACATTCATGGGACGCGTGAGCGGACCAACATCTGCTTAACTAAAAAGCCAGTTAACTCTTTTTCGATTTAGTATCCTTTAGCCTACTTTAACGGTCATATTGACACCCAACTGACAGAATATCCATGTTTTACCTGTCAATTTGGTTATAGAAATGGCGGCAATCTTTGGCTAACTGAAGAGATAAGAGTCTACTGGCTTTTTTGTGCAGAACGGGGTTGAGCGGGCACGCACGAAAAAGTCGTAGGTGGGAAACGGGTGTAATGCGTTCAAAACAAAGCCAAAACTCAGTACATTTGTGACATGTTTGAAAGTTTGAGACGATGATGTGTTTGAAATTAACTCTGTGTTTCGGACTTCCATTGTCTATATTTTATTTATACACGATGTTTCGATCAGTACATTCTCTGATCGTCTTCAGGTGCCGACTACGTGTCGATCAGAGATTGCACTGATCGAAACATCGTGTATAAATAAAATATAGACAATGGAACTCCGAAACACAGAGTTAATTTCATTTGTGACATGTTTTGAAACCTGCTTTTATGGTGGATGGGATGACAGAACAGCTGACTGCACAAAGTTTCGTACGTGAGGATGTACGTAACGTTACGGGAACAACGACGTAGGCAGCAATTGTAGTCAGCTGTTCCGTCATCGCATAGAAAGCGTTCAAAAAATGCCCTAAACATGACAAAAATGTAGTGAGTTTTGGCATTGTCTTGAATGCCGTAGGTATACAGTGTGTCTCAAAGGTCTGGAATAATAAAAAAACTGATATAGGATCATTTTAGGTAAAAAAACGAATATATTCCCTGCCCTGTATAAATAAGCTAAAAAATAAGCTTTTCCAAAATACCAAACACTTTAAGTCTATCTTTTATTTTCTCCAAGCTATACCCAATATTAATACGTATGATACTTATTTTCTATCTCTTCCACACAAATTTAAATATAAAATATAAAAGATAGACCAAAAGTGTTTGGCATTTTCGCAAAGCTTATTTTTCAAGGATTCAGAAAATGAGATAATGTACAGGGTATCCAATTTAAAGAAACAGAAGTTTGCGCCATATTTTATTTTTGTGACACCCTGTATAAAAGAGTATACATTTTTTTTGAAACCGCTTTTTTTTACCTAAAATGATCCTATATAAGTTTTTTTGAAAAAAAACCCTAGTTCCCTCCCAAAAAATCCATTATTCCAGATTTGAGTTATTAACTTCAAGTTTCTATTATACTGTATAAAGTTGTCATCATTTTTTAGTACCTGTTAGATATTTATTATTAATTTTAATTTAGGTAGTAAATTCACATTTTTTGTGTCAATTTTCACATCATATCTAGGTTTTTACAGGGTGTTTTGTTATGTAATTGTGAATATTTGAACTGATACTATTATTATATTAAATTCTTGTAATTGAATTTTTCGTTGCCAATTTGGAAGTTAGGAGGGCAAAATTTTTTTAGCGTGCCAGAAGATTTATGCTCAAAAAAAATCAAAATTATTTTATATGTAATCTTAGCGATATTTTTAGGTAATTTTGTTTTTTATCTATCGCTAGTCGTCATCATTTTTTTAAATTGTAATTATTTATTTATCTTGTGCTTTGTCTTTATTTATTTTTTAATATTTTTTGTCTAATTATAAGTATAAGAATCTTATACTTTTATTAAAAGTACAGTGTAAACTATTTTGGATTAAAAAAAACCTTTATTTTTCCATCAGTTCACACGCGTAACGTATTTGTCAAAAAAAAATACTTTGCCTATTTTACTTTGTTTGTAAATTGTTGATATTCTAGCAAAATTATGTTGTATTCATTATTTTAGAGCTTATTAGATATTATTAGCCTTATTAGAAATAATTTTATATAGTTCAAATGAATATTATTTTGTTGCGTATTGTAAATAAGAATTGTTTTTTTCGCGGCAGAAATAATTGTACCGATTTTATTATAATTGTATATAGGGCATAATTATAATTATTATTCTTTGTCAAAAAAATTGTTTTGTATAGCTGTGTAAATAAAAAATTTGCAAATTTCATAAGGAAAGTTTTTTACTTATTACCCTCGTGTTACACTGGTCCCAAAACACTGTATTTTTTATTGGCTATTTCTTTTCTTAAAAAATTGTTGATTTTTAGACAAAAATTTACATTTTCTGTGTTTTAACACCTTTAAGTTAAAACGGGGAGTTATCTTAATTCCTGGGTCATCCGCTATTAACAAACCGGCCCTTAATCTTCTATGGAAAGAGACCAAAAATAATAGAAATTTGTTACCTTTTGACTAGAATCATTTATTGCAAAAGTAAGATTAATAACTTATGCTACAGGATGCATCCCACAAAGGGTTGAGGGACATGAGGGATTTTTGACATAAATCACCCAGTAACTGAAAAACATAATTTCCTCTAGATTACATTATTCCTTTTTATATTTCCTTGCCTAAGCCTGACCACCCCTACCAAGGAAATCAATGTGAACACATATTGCACACACAAGTTAAATAAATAAATTAAAAAGAAAAAACAACATATTTATAAAATCAGACTTCAAAAAAATCAAAAGCAGCAATTCCTGCAATATATAAATAATGATAAAAAATGTACTGACAACACCGAATCTGTCACACTCTAAACATTAATTAAATTTAAACTATAAACACGCTGCAATTGGTCCTTAAAGTATCAACAGGGTGTCCACAGAATTTTCGAGAAAAAATTCCCTGACCAGATTAAAAAATTTCCTTACTGATATTTTTAGCAGTATCAAAAAAGGAAATAATTTTTTTAGAATTTTGATTTCCCAACTTTTTTTATGCTTTTCGCCTTCCAAATGCGATATCACTGCTTGAACACCCATATTACTTAATATAAAAGTCTTATAGCAAACTTTACAGTGTGGCAACACAAACCTTCGCGTCTAATTATTGTTCACCAAATAATGTGTGTTTATTCGACATCTCTAAAGAACAAAGTAGAAGTAGTTGAAAAAGCTTGTTAAGTTTTTGATAAAAAAGTAAACTAAAAATTACAAATATTTGCGAGACAAATGGCCAAGCTTTTTGAACACTGCGTCTGAATAAGTAAGAAGCAAACATAATTTTTTTTTGCTTTTTTCCTGAAATTAAAAAGACAGTGCTACAATAGTTTATTCACTAGAGCACTGTGAAAAATCCTCTCAAATTACTCTCATTGGAGAAAATTCCCTGACTTTTCCACGTTGTGGACACCCTGATCAATGTCTGGGCCGCATTTATACAACAATTTTTGCGACTTTCATTAAAGTAACATCTGTCAAAGTTTGGCTAATGGAAAATGTAATAAATATTTAAATAAATTTCGAGCGAGCATCAATGTGCTTTCCAACGTGTACAGGGTCCTCAATTATAAATCTTTCCCGAAGAAAAGTTTTTTGCTATTGTCCCTAGGAACTGACAATTGTCAAAAATGACGTCTATAGTATAGTATACAGAATAAGCCCAAACTGTCCTTATTTTTAAATAGAACACTCGATATATTTTTGTATCTTAGAAATTTTGAGAACAAAAATATTTTCAACAATACCCCTCAGATATTTGCATTTAATGTTGAAGCAACACTGTCTCAACTAAGAAGCCAATTAACTCCTAACATTCAAATGGAAATATCTCTTATAGTATTGTTAGAAAGCATTTTTTAACAGAATTCCAAAAATACAGAAATATACAGAGTGTTCCAAATTTGATGCTCAACATGGGGTTCTCCTGAACAGTAGGAGTTACGAAAAGGTTTAAATTAGGGCAAAGGTGCGCAATTTAATGCTTTACTCAAAACTTTAAAAAAAGTTTCCAAAATCCGAGTAGTTCCGGAGATGTGCGAAAAAAAACGAAATCTTCATTTTTAGTTTTTATTGGTTTACGCCTTTATTATTGAAGCTGTCAAAAGACGGTTAAAACTTTCTACAGGCACTTTTTTAAGATTTACGTAATGACAGGTCTGTTTTTGAGATTTTACATTTTAGTGTGAAAGGGGCACTGCCAAGTTCATTTTTTCTGATGGACACGTGCTTTTTTTCCCTGCCGTTTTGTTCGTGAAGGATGACAGATAACGTTTTGCAACATTATTTTGATAAGTCCCCTGTCGTTTTTGCTTTTAACTTACTCAAGATATTTTGGTAACACGCTTGCAGTACCTTTTTTGACATGTTAAAAATGACCGATTTTTTTTCTAATCTTAAATTAATGATTAAATTATCAACATTTTAATCATTAAGATAAGTTATGAGTTAAAAGAAAAGAAAAAACGTATGTTTAAAATGTTGGCAAAATAATTTTGTAAAAACAACGTCATTTTTAAAATGTCAAAAAAGGTATTGCAAGCAGCTTTCCAAAATATCTTTATTAAGTCAAAAGCAAAAATTCAACTGATGATCGTCAATTAACCCAAAACGTCACGTCACTTGTCAAAATAAGGTTGAAAAAAATGATCTGTCATTTTTCAGACAGGAGCAAAAAAGAACGTGTCCATAAGGAAAAATGAACTTAACAGTGCTCCTGCCACACTGAAATGTCAAACCTCAAAAACATACCTATCATTACGTAGATCTTAAAAAAGTGCCTGAAGAAAGTTTTAACCGACTTCTGACAGCTTCAATCATAAAGGCGCAAACCAATAAAAACTAAAAATGAAGATTTCGGTGTTTTCCGCCTATCTTCGGAACTACTCGTATTTTGTACTTTTTTTTAAGTTTTGAGTAAAGCATTAAAATGCGCAACTTTGCCCTAATTTAAACCTTTTCGTACCTCCTACCGTTCAGGAGAACTCCATGTTGAGCATCGAATGTGGAACACCCTGTATAGTGTGATCTATTTAAAAATAAGGACCTCAATTGCTTGATTTTAAGTAGAAAAATACCTGTAACATTGAATGCTTTTTGTTTAAACTTTCAGGGAAGGTTTATTTTTATATTATTTATTTTGTGTGGGAAAGAAAATAAATACTTTATTTGGTTTATAAAACAAAATTAAACATAATTTTTTATTTCATATTTTAAAGACATTCTGCAGGACTAGTTTTACGGCGGAGCTAAATTGCTACTACGCGTACCAATAAACGTCAAAAACTCGAAAATTCTCACCATCTAAAAGAATTTCTGTGATTTCTGAACAGTGACAGCGACATATTCCATGGCTATCTATGGCCAGCAAAAATTAAAATTGACAAATTTTTTATTTACTGGAACAGTATTTATGCGTTATTAATTGCCAATTGTACCAAATGTTAAACCTAGTTTAAATTTAACTAATGTTTAGAATGTGAGACCTTGGTATTTTAAGTTTTTTGTGGAAGCGTATTGTGAAAGGTCGAAAATTTCAAGTCAAATTATTTAATTTAAAAAAAAAGTTAGTACTTTTTGTTTAAAAAAAAAAATCGTTAAAACAAAAAAAAACAAAAACTTAAAACAGAATTTTTCTTAAAATCCCAAAGTTATAAACAAATTTAAAAAATTATTTTGTTTTAATAACTGGCAAAATATTTTCTTTCCACAAAAGTGATTATAAATTTATATATTAAATGTTTTGTTTTTTTGTTTGTTTTTGTTTCAGAAGTAGTAAAATAAATAAAAAATAAGTTGAAAAAAAAAACTAGGTATGATAAATTTGAAAATATTTTTGTTCTTTCGATATTTTGAAAAATATTTTCTTTTTAGCAGCCAACCTCAACGATTGTTATAAAAATTTTAGTTAATGATTTTGAAAATTTAAATATTCAAAATATTTTTTTCTTTGTTTCATAAGTTTTCCAAAATAATTTTCATCAAAAAAATTTTAATAAATTTTTTCTTCAACATTTTCTTTTGTAAAAACGGGAAATTTATTATTTTATTTTATAAATTTAAAAAACCAACAATCACAAAAAAGTATCTAAGTCTAAACACCCACTGTGTTCTATGTCTATAGGCATAGCGCGCACTACCAAGTTGTTGCTCCGGCAACAAATTGTTAAAAACTAAATTCAATTTGCAGCGCTCCGAAAAATCATACCTGCGCTTCACCTTATTTGGTCAGTTAACTAGAATTTTGCATTACATGCCCGCGAGATCATTCTAGAACCGTGTTAATAGGACCTGTATTCTTGAAAGTCGTACGATATTTGATCATTCTCTAAAGCGATTTATACCGCTCCCTGTTCAGGAATAGACTTCGAGCACGTAAGCCCGTTTTTTTCTGGGAATTCAGCGCTTACGTCACATTTTGCTATAAAAGCAAAAATTGGCTTAAAAAGAAGACAGTTGAAATCCAAACGAGTTCCAATACTCATCTTAAAACAGTACAAGGCAGGAAGTTTGGTTTGTGAAAGTATTTTAAAATGTTAAAATTTTGGAAGCCCGGTATAAGAACTGTCGTGTGGAAGTTAAGAATCAAACGAATGCTGTAAAAATGTTAAAAAGTATAGTATAGTGATTAGGCAGGATGCAAGATGTAAGTCGGAGTTTTCCTGGACTACTGTATCGGTCAGACTTTGTGTAATGGTAAATTTTCATGCAAAATACTTGTATTAGTGTAGGACTGTTTGTTTAACCGAATATTATATCACAATGGCAATAAAATACCTATTATATTTCTGAAAAATCGAATTGTCTGTTTGTACATACATCCCCAAAAATTAAGTATTACTATGCACACTAAAACGTTCATGTCCAAAACAGTGTAAGAAAAATATGTGGCGTCTCTTAAGGAGTTAAAAGTTTTCCGCTCGAACTTTAGAAATAACCCTTAAGGGCCGTTGTTCACAGTATTCTAAACACCGGTTAAGTTTAAACTAGGTTTAACATTGCGGTGCAATTGGCAATAAGAAACTAATAGCGTATTTCATTAAGGCAATCGGTGCGGCACTGGTACGCAACTGTTTCGGTCTTTGTATTCCATTGATGGGCACTTTCAGTTTTCCTGTTCCATTGGGGAACTGACACCTTCAGTGTGGCACCGGGTGCCTCGTTTTCAGCCGGCTCTGCACCAGTATTCTCGTAACTAAATACGCTCAGCGTTTCGTACTCGCTGACCGTATGATAACGTAATATTCGCATACCACGTGACCAAAGTAACAAAAATGGTATTCACGTATATTGAACGCAAGGCGTCGACGAAGTGCGCTTAGCGCGTGGCGACCGTTTGAGAAACACCTACCATTTGCCAGCTGTTTTGCCCTCCGCGCGTACGATTTCCCTACCCTACAATACTTTGTAGAGTGCTGCAGAAAATATAGTAGTTTTTTCAGTTTGCGTTTTTATTAATAATTAGAAAAATAAAAATCTCTTATTAGTATCTTGGGGACGGGTGACAAACACGTACACATCAACCTTAGTATTTGATGCTCGATGTAAGACAACTTTTTTTTCCAAAAAATTGCAACAAAAACTTTTCTTATCAAAATCGACATCGAAATAATTGAGCATCTGTATAATACTAGAAATAGAAGCAATAAAAATTCTGTAAAACCAAGGGTAAAAAAAGCCATTGGTCAGCGGTGCTTTTTGTATCTTTCATCGGATGTGTACCAAAAAATATCTGGTTTTGTTAGGCTTCTGCCCACATTAATTGTTTTCTTTCAAAAATAAACTAAAAGCGTTCATGAAATATGAAATTAGCAAACATGAAATAAATAGCTTAATTGATATAAAAAATAATTAGCAAACAATATAGGTAACTACCTTTATTTCTGTGTTTTCGTCTGTATTTTCTTTACTTTTTTGAAATATCACATTTTTCACATTAATTACCATTTTTATGTTTTTTATCTTTTGTCATTTTATTTATTCATAAATGTACTAAAAATTATTATTTTCTTTTTTTAATTCAACACTTCCATGAAAATATAAATTTTTCCACGCGCGAGGTTTCTCTTGTGGATGTATGAATTCTGTGTTTGTTGTTGAATTGGTTAGGTTATTTTTTGGGTAACAAATACCTTAGAGTTTTATGTTCTGTTTACTATAATTATAAGGTATAACTTACTACATATATAAGTAACTATTGTGAAACCATTTTAACAATAAATGCTATATAATAAAGTATGAATATCAATATACGACCGTGCCGGAAACACCACTTTCCCTGACTGAGTGCCGAAATAAATTTAAACTTTTCCGCACTGAGTGCGGAATTTTTTTGTAAGTGTGCGGTTAAGTCTCGGGGTAAACTTTTTCCCGCACACTGGGCGGGAACGTGCTACGAGTTTATATCACAGGGTCAAAGGGCGGGTTTAACTGAGTTAAACCAAACCATCAAGTAATTTTTTAAAGGATCAACACTTGTACAAGTCACATTTGATTTACCCTTTCTGAAATACGGCTCGAAATCGATCACACAATGGCCTCTTTCTTACACATAGAAAAAGAAAAAGTGCCACAAGGCTAACAAGAAATAAAAATGCAAAATTCGATGATGCCAAGATGTGCTAAGCGAATTTGAGCAGAGAGAATACGAAAAGTCGTCGGTCAGCGTGCCGCTGAGCGCGCTGTTCGCTATTCGTTTCGCTTAGCGACTTCAAAACGTTACGTATTACGAGAATACCGGTCCAGAGGGATCGTGCCGCACCCAAAACTATTTCCCGCCATTAAAAAGAAATTGCAATTACGAATGGCAAGTGAAACAGATTTTCGTTCATTTTCTTCGCTGCTGAGTAGTAGCAGCCAAAACGCCACAAGTGCCATTTTTTTACAGCACCGGGCCAGTTTCAGTGCAAAACTGGAAACAGGCAAGTGCGGTACTGGATTTTACAATGGAATACGCCATAAATTTTAAGGAATATTAGCGAATAAGTTCTGACAAAAAAGCAGTTAGTGTAAACTTGCCTTTTTTTTTAAGGCCGAGATTTTCTGACTGTTGTTGAAGAACCGCGACCATAGTGCCAACAAACTTGATCTTAAAATGTTTTGCTTTACCGTCTAGAAATAATTAGTGAAATCCAGGATTAGGGGAAAAATAGTTGTTGATTTGTCGTGACGGGTTTTTTCATCTTAGGGGTTTTTTGTAATTTTTTGCAATTGTTATGTTTATATTTTTTACACTTACAAAAAAAGTGTTGTGTTAGGAAAAAAAAGGGCTGAAAAGTCGCCGGAAATCTCTTTTCCTCAGAATTTGTTACTGACTTGGAAAATTTGACTTTAATATAACATGCTTGTTTAATTTCTTTGGTGCTCAGATGCACGTGCAAAATTTGTTGTAAATGCGGCCCAATTTGTTGTAGAAACGAAAAATCACTCACGTCGCTTCGAAATGTGGGTCCTCATGTGACAATTAAGTGCGTAACGGCTCTTAAAATCTTTGCTGCAGTCGCACTTGAACGGCCTCAGGGCTGAGTGGGTCAGCAAGTGTTTGCTCAAGATTGATCTCTTCTTGAATGTGTTTTGACATATTTCGCATTCAAAGGGTCTCAAATCTACAAATAAAAAATATGGGTTGGCTTTGCTGAGGTAATAATACGGGGTGTACCAACGAAAAAAAAACAATGCAAAAATCATATCCCAAAAACTATTCGGTTTTTAAAATTCATCCTTTTGCAAAGGCATTAAAAGTACCTGCAAAATAAGGTATCACTTGACCCCATAGAGGTGTAACTAAAATAGACACATTATGTTTACCAAAGTTGCGATCAGACATAAGGTAAACAATTTGGCGACGATGCCAGATTGCGCTGAAAGTAATATTTTCACAAACATATTATTTTTATAACTTTTCATCATTTATCTGCAATTATGCAAATTCTCTGGTTTGCTCTTTACAACATGGAGAAAAACCTTATTTGTATTCACTATACTCACACGTGAGCCCAACATTTGACTGGCCGCCATATTGAAACGTCACCTGGGTATTATAAACGGTTTTTTACTAACAAAATGTTAGCGTCATTTTAGTTTTTTTATTTATATTTGTTGGTTTTGCTTAAATTTGTGTATAAAAATTGCAAAAACTTATTAAGAAGGATTTTTATTTACCTATTCACAAATCTTCATAATTTTAATTCAATAAATACAATTCATAATGTAGGTACACATCTGTTCACAAACAAATGGGACACGTATTTGACGTTTGAGTACGTAATGCCCCAATTTTTTTGGGAAGGATGGAAAGTATAAAAAAATAGTGGCGACTCACCCGAATGAATGGCTTTATGCTTAGTGACACTCTGTTTTGTCCTAAAGGCCTTGTTGCAAATCTCACACAAATGGTTCTTAGTATCCGTGTGCACGTTGATGTGATCAATCAGGTCTCGTTTCGAAGAGAACGCTTTTTCGCACGTGTTGCAGATGTACTTTTTGTAATCGTTTTGATGCCGCTGCATGTGAGCCTGAAAGCGTGAAATAGTTAATTATCCTACTAGTGCACTTTTACGCACGCGTTTGCGTGCGCGAAGTTGCATTTTCCGCACGCCGTGCGCTAATGGATTTATCCTGTGTCTTTCTCGCATGGCATGCGGAAATAGTTATTTACCTAACAAGTGCGCAAAGTCGTACTTTTCCGCACACGACGGCACGTGCATGAACGACGCGAAACGGAGTTCGGGCAAGCCGTCAAGACTGGGAAAGGCATTTTCCGGAAGAGTTAGGTACAATGTTTTTCCTACGAGTGTTTTTGTCCATCTTATTTATAAAATTTTTTTTTTTTAATACGCAAATATTTTATAACAATGGTACAAAATGAAAATCGAGCGGAAAAGTAACTTTTCCGCACGCTCATTCTTTTACGCACGCTTTTTTTACCGATTTTTTAGGTCCAATTGTAAAAATTAAAAGGAAATGCAAAAAAAAGGTTTTTTGCTTTTTAATACCCAAAAATGAAAATATAATGTTGTCTGGACGGTTTTTACATAGGTGGGAAAAATTTTGTACCTGACAAGTGCGAAAAGTCTCCGCGTCGTTCGTGCAAGAATGGAAAAGGCATTTTCCGCAGGAGTTAGGTACAGTGTTTTTGTCCATCTTATTCACAAAAAAAAAAATTATTTTAATACGCCAATATTTTAAAACAATGCTACAATAGTTACATAAAGCACCAATGCAGAAAAGTTACTTTGGCGCACGATTTTACTTTTCGGCACGATTTTTTTAGTAAAGTGTCTGCATGTGACTTTTTAAGTTAATGGTTAAAGCTATGAATTTTCTGAATGAAAAATAGTACCCATTTTGTATTTCAACGAAATCAAAGAAAAAAAAATGACAATAAAAAGTCCGAGTGCGGGAAAGACTCGGGGTAAGTTCATTCCCGCACTCAGAGCGGGAAAGATACACTTTCTTAATTAAAATGCGTGCGAGAAAGTTGTGTCTCCCGCACGGACGTTGAAAAAAGTTGTTTCTCTAACTAGAGTGGACAGTGGTTCTTTTCCGCACGTGACTATTGCCACGTCACCGCCGTTGACCCAAACGAAGCGGAGTTGGCATCGGCAAGCAGTTACGAGCGAAAAAGCCCTTTGTTCTCACAAACATTTATTTTTTTCTATATTTTTCTAAAATTTAAATAAATCTATACTCAAAAGTCTGGAATAATGGATTTTTTGGCAGAACTGTTTTTTTTTTTAAAAAAAAAAACTTATATAGGATCATTTTAGGTAAAAAAGCGGTTTGAATAAATGTATACTACTCTTTTATACAGGGCGTGCCAGAAATAAAATATGGCACAAACTTATCTTTGGACACCCTGAATATTATATAATTTTCTGAATCCTTTAAAAATAAGCTTTTCAAAAATACCACACTTTGGTTCTATCTTTTATCTTCTCCAACATATTCAAGTTTAAATGTGGAAGAAATAGGGAAATAAGTATTACAGGTATTAATATTAGGTAGTTAATAGACACTTACTATCAGGCTATTTTTGATTCCTTGTTGTTAGCGTATCTTTGATGCGTTTTTAAAAGCGTCCTTAAAAAAAAATTAAAGTTTCGCTTACAACGTACGCGTAACCAAACCAATTCTTGTTCAGTGCTTGATGCACAGTTTATCTTCATGCAGCTCACTTCTATTTCCTTTCTTGTCGAAAAAAGTGACAGGGCAATAGAATGGAAAACAGGAGGAATGAAATTGGGGATCAGGCATTTATGAAAACCCACAGATAACAACAAGCTGCCTACGATTACTGCAAGAGTGCTCGTAGAGATAGGTGAGACGTATGAGATACAATTTGAGCAACTTTAAGTATCTAATTTCGACTTCCCTATCTCTTCCATACAAATTTAAACTTAAATATATCTTGGAAAAGATAAAAGATAGACCAAAGTGTTTGTTATTTGTGAACTACTTTTCTTGTAACGTTGGTTGTCTAAAATAATCATTTGAGAGTTTTTCGAGAATTACAACTTCAACAAAGTTTTTCTACAAAACCGAGACGGGTTTGCACGGGTTTGCACCTCAGCCTCATCTGGCCACATTGACCTTAATAAGCTGGTTTTTTTTTTAACAGACTACTACCAAGATTGGCAGTGGACAGACCTAAAATACAAATTTTAACAGAGGAGAGATTCTCACCTTCAAATATCTCAAAACGTCAAACTGTTTCCCACAAAGCGTACACGCCAAATCTCTGTTATCGACGAATTCTGATTCGAGATGGCTTTTTTGATGGTTCTGGAAGGTTTTTTCGTCGTAGAACGTCAGACAACATATCGGGCAGGGGCGGGGCGTGTGCGCCTTTTCTACGTGCGATTTGAGAGAGAAGTAGAACGTCTTACTCGTGCAGAATTCGCAAGTACCTGAAATTTATAGTGTTTCAAAATTCAGTATCAAGATTTAAAGACCCTATTTTTCAGGGCAAAATAAGACTTTTTTCTATTAACATGTTTGCTTCGTTATGGCATAGGTATAGTAAAATAATTTAGTTAAATTATTTTTAGATGTGCTAAAATACACTTATAGTAGGACACGTTTTTTTGTAAATTTAAAGACTGTAAAGAACTTTGATTGAAATAAATTAATACCAACTTAAGTCTTACACCCTTTACGCGTTGAATAATTAAAATTTTTGCTGTTTTTTGGATAAAAATGGCAAAAGAAAAATCAAATGCACGACACCACTAAAGATGACAGACAGATGACAAAACAGAAATTTTTATTAAACAATTACCTCAAATTATTTCCATCTAAAATCCTTCTTTGTAGCCTTCAACAACCTTAAATATTTTTTTTATACCTTCATCAAACACATGATTTTAGTAACTGTCTGCAGATAACTAAAGCATACTTTTTTTGGTTACCGATGCAAAAAAACTTTTTTTTTGATCACTGGTGCAAAAAAAAGATTTCTGTCCGTTTTTTACCCAAAATTAAAGAGAATAGCGGAAAATAGTTATATTGAAAAAATCTAATTATTCTTGCCTAAAAATTAAGCAATTTCCGCCAGTTTTCTCGTAACAAACCATCTTTACACTATAAATTAAGGCGGCTGGTAAATGAAATAACAATCGTTTCCATAGAGAGAGAGAGAGAGAGAGAGAGAGAATCTTAATTTTTTTTTGACTGGCGGAAATGGCTTAATTCTTGGGCAAGAATAATTAGATTTTTTCAATATTACTATTTTCCGCTATTTCTCTTTAACTTTGGGTAAAAAACGGACAGAAATATTTTTTTGCACCCGTGATCATAATAGTAATTTTCACTAAGTGGCTAAAATAGTGCCTTTTTTACGAGCGTTGGTTTAAATAACGAGCGCAGCGAGGTATTTAAAAACGCGAGTAAAAAAAAGCACAGTTTAGCCGCGAGTTGTGAACACTATTTTTTTTAATACCTTTATCAAAAAAACAGGAAAATGCTTTTAAAAATCTCGAACGAAGAGCACTTTTCGCAAGGCACCATTTTTACACTATAAATCAAGACGGCTGGTAAATGAAATAACAATATGGTCTCCATAGTGATGTGCCTTTTTACTCGGTGACGTTTATTGTTGCGACATTTTAATCTTTGACAGTTTGATATTTTTCCGATTTTTTAAAATGATTTTTTTCGTAAATACTTGATGAAAACTGGCGAAAATGGCTTAAATTTTAGGCAAGAATAATTAGATTTTTTCTATATTACTATTTTCCGCTATTTTTCTTTAATTTTGGGTAAAAAACCGAAATAAATCTTTTTTTGCACCCGTGATCAAAAAAAGTTTTTTTGCATTGGTAACCAAAAAAGCCATGCTTTAGTTATTTGCAGACAGTTACAAAAATCATGTTTTTGATGAAGGTATAAAAAAAAAGTTTTATTGCATCGGTAACCAAAAAAGCCATGCTTTAGTTATCTGCAGACAGTTACTAAAATCATGATTTTGATAAAGGTATAAAAAAAAATAGTGTTAACAACTCGCGGCAAAACTGTGCTTTTTTTACTCGCGTTTTTAAATACCTCGCTGCGCTCATTATTTAAACCAACGCTTGTAAAAAAAGCACTATTTTAGCCACTAGTTGTGAAAACTGAAAATGAATATTAACAGAGAGAAAATCTTTTTTGGCAGTACTTTTTAAAGTAGTAGTCCACAAGAGAACACGGGGTCTTCTGGACCCGTCTGAAACTTTATGAACGGCTTCATTTTAACGTAACCTACAAGATTTTATCCGTAGTAGCTGTCGAAACTGGAGCGTTTTCAATATGGAAATCACGGAACATGTCAATTTATGATGTATTGAAAATTTATGAATACTCTTTTGCTTCCCACAGATAAAATCTTGTAGTTTACGTTGAAATGAAGCCATTCACAAAGTTTCAGCAAATGTTTGAATATTACGAATTGGTGGCCTTAGAAAGAAATTTTAACTATTCCACAAAAAATCAAAAAAGTCCTCCGAGCTGTGTCTTACTTTTTACAAAATGTGCCTTTCATTCAAAGTTCAGACAATTTTGATGTTTATTAGACTACAAAAAGTATGGATATCACAGCTAAGGTCACTTACAAAAAAAAAAGGATCTCTACTCTTAAAATAGTCAAAAACTGTTAAACACACCTGAATCTTTATTTTGAACATGTTTCAATTTATGATTGTTAAAGGACTCCTTCTCAAAAAATTCTTCTTGGCATATTTGGCATTTTAGGCCATCAATATTCCTAAAAATAATGAATTAATATAAATGTGATAGGTATACTCTGATGGGGCTAATCCGGATTAGCCAGGGAATTCTGGAAGTAGGCAGTATTTTTTTGGTCCTACAACAGTACCAACCTAGTGAGTACTTGAGTCTTTCTTTGAGTCTTTTGTTTGTTTCTCTTCAGTCTCTAGATGGCGACAAAAGAGGGTGCCAAATAAGTAGTTTATGATATAGTCCTCCTCTGGACTAAGGGGTTTGCAAAAAATGATTAAACAATGAAACTTGGCATGTATACTAAGTGGACCCTTAGATAATTTCTGGGATATGAAGCCACCATAAAGCCCCTGTATTCCCGAAAGTAAAAAACACAAAATTTGTTAGAGTGATAAAATTTGGCACAGATGCAAAACAACATCAAAACTGTAACTTATTCAATAACCTGAGAGACAAATTAACAGGCATTTTAGTAATATGGGGCTATTCGAATCTGGACAATAGTTGGGGCAATTCTGGATGCACAATGGTTAGGACACAGAAAAAATTGTTGAGTGAAATTATTTTTTAGTTCTTCATTTTTAGTTCTCTTAAAATACATAGGGTGGGTCACAAAATTCCGCACTTTTTGGATTGGCTATAACTTTTGACATAAGTGCTCGATTTTTTAAAGTTATTGGTTTTTTAGAAAGATAAAACGTGTTGCTTTTTCGGTTCATTTAAAAATTTAATATTTCTCAAAAATCCAAGATGGCGGACAGTTTTAAAAAGTGTGTAATTTTCACCCCCCCTGAAAAAAATTTATGTGCGACAATTAACAAACTCTAAAGCTTTCACTTAAACTGCAAACGCTCATTGTTTATGTGTATACTGACGTATAATTTAATTAAATTGGTTGAGAAATGAAAATGTTATAAGCTTTTAGATTATGAGTGAGAGAGATTTGCTATAACTTTTGGCCTGATTACTTAATTTAAAAAATAATATTGTTGTAAAAAGACAAAATATGAGAGTTGCGACTGTTTGTTCAAAATTTGACATTAAAAAAATATATAGTTTTAAAAAGAGTTAGGTTTTACATGTGTTATATTTTTTAACTCTGAACAAAATATAAATTAGTATTTACAAATCTCCATTTTTTTTTCGTATATCAAGGTATCACCGAATTAAATCGGATAAGAAATAAATAAATAATGGGTATTGCGAAGCCAAAACACTCGTAGTCAAAAAACTTATAGGGTCAAACCATATCAAGTCAACCAGGCAATAGTTTTGACCATCTCCGATTTTGATGATTTTTGGTACACTTATTCGCCTTATCAAAAAACTAAAAAATCCAAAAAATCAAATTCTTTGGATAAGCGGTTTTTGTTTTATTGATTTTTGTCCTTGACAGGCACTTACAAAAATAGTAATATCTCAAAAACTATTGTCCTATAGAAGCGAGTGATAGCTCATTTTGAAGGGTTTTTAAAGACCTTTTTAAAGATGTATGACACAATATAGTTTGTTTAATTTTTTTTTTTCTTAATTAATTTTTTTTTTTTTTAAATCTCAAAAACACAATTTTTTAATTTTTTTTTTAACATGTTAAAAAAAAAATTAAAAAATGTGTTTTTGAGATTTAAAAAAAAAAAATTTTTAATACCTGTATTAAATATCTTATTATTTTTTTAAAGTATGACTCCATTATTTCTCCATCCTAAAATTTTCCAAAAATGTTAAAAAAACATTGAAAAAAAAGAAATATTTTTTTGAAAAAAAATAAAAAATGCGTTTTTGAGATTTTTCAAAAAAAATATTTTTTTTTTAATTAAGAAAACAAAAATTAAACAAACTATATTGTGTCACACATCTTTAAAAAGGTCTTTAAAAACCCTTCAAAATGAGCTATCACTCGCTTCTATAGGATCAATAGTTTTTGACATATTACTATTTTTGTAAGTGTCTGTCAAGGACATATTGGTCAATTTCTTGATTTTCAAAAATCAATAAAACAAAAACCGCTTATCCAAAAAATTTGATTTTTTGGATTTTTGAGCTTTTGATAAAACGAATAAGTGTACCAAAAATCATCAAAATCGGAGATGGTCAAAACGAAAAGTGCCTTTTTTTTGGTTGATTTGATATGGTTTGATCCTATAACTTTTTTATTTCCCAACTGATTTAATTAAATGGCACTTCGAGTGGCTCTTTAATATACACAGAAACAATGAGCATGTGTAGCGAAAGCTTTAGAGTTTGTTCAGTGTCGCACATAAACTTTTTTCAGGGGGGGTGCAAATTACACATTTTTTAAAACTGTCCGACATATTGAACTTTTTAGAAATTTTAAATTTTTAACCGAATCGAAAAACTCTCACGTTTTATCTTTCTAAAAAGTCAATATAGTCCAAAATCGAGTAATCAAGTCAAATGTTATAGCCAATCGAAAAAGTGCGGAATTTTGTGACCCACTCTCACTTTCCTTACCCAGAGGACAGGAGGTTGAGCAATCTCTCGTAAAAAATAGCTCAGATCTATATCTTCCTTAAATTTTTTATTTTAATTAAAAAAAAAATTCACATATGACTGTTTAACACTCTTTAACAGAAAAAATGATTTAGTTTAGGTGACTTAATTTTCACCTCAATCTTCACTCTGACTTTATATCATCAGTGTGCGAGAGCAGAAGAAAAGTTGAGGAAAAAAGAAAACATTTTATACCTGTGAGTCAACTTGTGTTCTTCCATATCCTGTCGACTGAGAAACATTTCCTGGCAGTAGTTGCATTCGTAGGTTCGAACCGCCTCGTGCATATTTTTTACGTGTCTTCCATAACTTGCTCTTGTTGCAAAAACGCCTATGCAAATCTAAAAAAAACTCACTTTTTCTAGCAATTTGTAGGTAGGTAATCAAAAATGCTCTTTAATTTAAAGCAGGTACGAGCAGCAAGAAAATCTTCACCTAGCTAGAAAATAAATACACAGGATGATTCAAATACAAAAGTTACTGCCAAATTTTGGGTTCATGATATGTACCCATTTGAACTTATTAGAAGCGACCAACAGCAATAAAAAAATAAAATAAAGAAATCACATACAAGCAGAAAGGAAAAACTAACTTATTTAGAAAAAAATTAGACAAACACAATAAAACACAGGGGTCTGGAATGAGTCAAAAGTTACAAAAAAATTACAACAAAAACCAACACTGGGGTACTGTTAGACAGCACCCCCGCATTAAAAAACAGCATTTAGTAAAATCCCACGAGATCCTTTTTTTGACTTTTTGATGTTTCCGTGTTTTTTTGTATTATTTCAACTTGCGGCGTTGCACGCTCCAATATTAATATAATTTGACAGCTGTCATTAAGCGCAATGTCAAATAAAAAGTAGCACTTTTTTATCTTATAACGAAATTTCATCCAAATCGGTTCCACCGTTTTTGTGTGATTGAGGAACAAAGATACACACCCAAACACTCCCAGACACAAACTTTGCATTTATAATATTAGTAAGATAACTCGGTAAAACTGAATGATGTAACTACAGCTTTCTTGTTTCTTCTTTTTTTTTTAGGTGTTCATTATAATATACCCAAATATATATTTTTTTAATCATAGGAATTGCAACAAAACATCATTCCATGATTAGAATAGATTAAATGATGCTAAATTCAGAATTATGGTAAATGATAAAATAACTTAAATCAATCTTTTATTACAAAACTTAAATATTTTTTGAGGAACTCAACAACAGGTTTTCCTAATTTTTTACGAAATTTAGAACAATGTCTTTGTTAGGTACACTCTTTAGGAATCTGGTCCGAACAAGCAGGGGAGTCCATCCACCAAGAGTTTATTAAATACTGGAATAAATATAAAGTTAATAGTACTGACAATCCACAATTTGGTAAAAATTCAAGAAAAGCTGTTGTTGAATTTTCCTCAAAAAATATATTAACATTTGTAATAAGATTGATTTAGGTTATTTATAAAATATTTTCATAAATAATACTATTTTTTATCTTACCATAATTCTGAATTTAGGTAATAAGTATGCCAAGTATTTAATCTATTCTAATCATAGAATAATGTTCTCTTAAAATTCCTATAATTAAAAAAAATATATTTGGGTATATTATAACGCACACGCAAGTTTTATTTAAGTTATTTATTAAATATTTTCATAAATAATACTATTTTTTGTCATTTACCATAATTCTGAATTTAGGTAATAAGTATATTATTTGACGACAGATTGGAAAACCTATCTTAAAAAAATACATGTTTCTTAATTTTATCATAGAATAATTTTTTGTTAAAATCCCTATAATTAAAAAAAAATAATATTATAACACACACCAAAAAAAAAGAGGAAAATTGAGAAAGTTCTGTTGTAGTTACAATTTACATCATGCAGTTAGTATTATCTTACTGATATTATAAATGCAAAAGTTTGTGCATGTTTGTTCCTTAATCACGCAAAAATGGTGGAACCGATTTGAATAAAATTTGGTTATAAGATAAAGTGGGACCTGTATTAGAACATAGGCTACTTTTTATTTGACATTTTGCTTAATGACGTTATGATGCGGGGGTGGTCTCTAAGAATACCGCACTGTTGGTTTTTGTTGTCATTTTTTTGTACCTTTTGACTTGTTCTGGACCCCTGTGAAAAAGAGAAGTAGGCTGCACAAAAACATCAAAGTAAAACAAAAAAATATGACCAAATACAAAATATAAAACATGACAATAAAAATTAAAAACCAAAATAATTTTAAAAATTACAAATGCACCAATCCCTTGACCAATCCTTTTGATTAATAAAAAAAAATGAAAAATTCAGAAGGACAGATTCATTTCTACAACATGTTATAAACTGGAAAAACTTTTAGGGGATTTTGAGGTACTTTTCAGGAGAGGAAAACTGACCACAATTTGCAAAGCTCAATTTTTAAGAAAATACAAAGGAAAAATTTCCATCTTAATGTAAGGGCTGTTTAAAATCTTTAAAAAAATATTTGTGGAAGTACTTTACCAAATTTCATGTAGTATTATGAATCATTTTCAAAGAATATTTTACAAAATAAAAGAATTTGGGAAAAATGTTTTCACAATAAATTTTAAATATTTAAATAAAAAGTTTGTCACCAAAAGTTGAAGCAATTCCAGCAAGAGGTGCACTAAATTCTTGACAAGACTTACAAGACGGGACCTAGACTATGGAGCATTTTTACAGGACAAGTACAAATTTTAGGAATAACATATAGCAAGAAAAAGCCATACTAAGATGTAGTTCTCTTGTTGTAACTTTCCTTGAAAATCAATCCCCTCAACTCCTATTATCTCCTGTAACAACCAAAAATCCCCAAAAAGTATCTGTCCTACTACACAAGCCACCACCCTACCTTACACTTAAACCTCTTTTCACCAGTATGCACCACCTTATGCTCGACCAATCTAACTCTAGTCCTAAACCCTTTCCAACAAACATTACATTCAAAAGGTCGCTCTTCGCTGTGTACTTTTTGGTGCAGTTTAATTTCTCTTGGATGAGAGAAGGTTTTGTCACAAGATTCTGTGGGACAGAGAAAAGGTTTTGGGGCCATGTGTTTGCGAATATGGCCGACAAATTGGTATCTGCAAGGCAATATTTTTATCAGTTTAATCTCGGAGAACAGACTTCCTCTCAAATCATAGAAAATTTTGTAATTTTAAAGTATTTTCATGCACCTGTGTTACATCTATATCAATATTTTTATATGTTAGATGAGTTAGTAAATCAACATCAGTTAGTTTATTCACTGTTTAAAATATAGGGAAGTTATACAACCTTGGATAAAACAGAAATCACTGAATCAATCTTGGACATAATGAGTCAAACACTTTTCATTTCATATATATTTGATTTTAAAACCTATCCAAAATAAAATCTGCATGAAACAAAAGGTGCCACTAATTTTGTCCACTTGTCTATAAGGTTGGCCAACTTTCCTGTACATTAGACAATGGTTTAGGTAAGCCTGCGGTATCACTAATATTAAATAAGATTAAAGAGCTTTGTATCTACCGAGGTATCTACACCCATTCATACCTATTCTTAACAACCTCATTACAAACAAGACAACATCTACTGCTCGAGTGCAACATATTATGAACATCCAACTCTTTTTGGCTTATCAACTTCACGTCACATTTTTTACAGAAGAATATTTCAGGTAGGAATGTCGGCTCGGTTTTTGGTTCAAGCAATTGAAAATTTTGAGGTGATATTGGTGAATTTTGAGGAGGTGTCCTGGGCTCATTTTTTACTTCTATTTTGAGTTCTTTTAGTAAATTCTGTGGTGAGGTGGTCACATTTTTTATTTCTATTTCACAGTTCCCTGCAGAGTTTTCAGTCATGCTAAATTTCTGATTCTTTTATAAACTACTTTTTATGTGAATACTTTTTTGTAAAATTTTTCACTTTAATTTGTTTTCGTTTTTTTTTGTATGACAACTTCGCCGTCTTTTTTTTTGACACATGGGCTTCCGGCTTCATTTTTTTTCTCCTATTCGATTAGCCATTTGTCCAATGAACAAGTAGCCATTTCGGTCAGCCTACGCAAATTTTAAGCCATTTACACAATTTGGAAAAAAGAAGAAAAAACGTCTTTTTCAAAATCATAACCTGTGATCATAACAAAAACAATTTCAATTCAGTTTAAAGAATGCTTTGTTCAGCAGAGGAAATCGAGCGGAAAAAGCAAGAGGCCCTTCAGAGGCTGTCCAAAAAGGGCCACAGTCCGAGAAGACCCTCACTGCCCTCCCGCGGACATGATCATTTAAGTAGGCTTTTTAGTGGTACCAGTTTAGCCCACAGCAGCCCTAGTCCTAGTGTGGTAGGAAATGAGGTAAGAAATATGGGTATGTCCTAAAATGTGTAAAGGCTGGTTCATGGTTAAATTCCTTTTCCGTAACTTTTCCTGTAACCTGTCAAAAACTGGTTCATGATAAAATTCCTTTTCCTTAACTTTAACATGATGGTAATTTAAGGCTTAAAATATTTTTGCATAATTTAAGGGGTAAGGTTTTTGATTAAGCAATTTTTACTATGTTTTTCACATTTTTATGCCATCATATATTGCTCACATTTTAATGCTTCCTTTCCAAACTTTTGATTTCTAGACATTCAAAAAAAGTACTGCCAAAAAACATTTTTTCTCTGTAAAAATGAAAAATATTTAGATAGAGAAGGCAGAATTTTAGAGTTAGAGGTATAATTTAAGTGCAAAAATATTTAAGGTTGTTGAAGAGAGACAGCAGGCTATAAAAAAGTATTTTAGAGAAAGATAAAAATAATTTAAGGCAATTGTTTACTAAAAATTTCTGTTATGTCATCTGTCTGTCATCTTGAGTGGTGTCATTCATATGATTTTTATTTTGCAATTTTTATACAAAAACAGCAAAAATTGTAATTTTTCAAAGCATAAAGTGTGTGAGAAATAAGGTGGTATTTATTTGTTTCAATCAAAGTTCTTTACAGTCTTTAAGTTTAACGAAAAATGTGTCCTACTATAAGTGTATTTAAGCACATCTAAAAATCATTTACCATAAGTTGTTAATGTTTACATTAATGACAGGCACACCTTAGAAAAAAATTACCAAAAACAATTTAACTACTGGCACCTGGATGCTCATTCTTGAATATTTGGACAACTTTAAGGAAAGTGACTAAAAATTCATATTTCTTAAAAAATAAAAAGTTCATAATTAACTTGACAAGGAGAAAATGCCTTCCTGATGTTACATAACTACCTAACATTTGGTAACTTATTGTTTATTTTGTAAGCTTTTTCATGGCTTCATTTAACTTTTCTTAAAATGAATGGGTTTGATCAAGGGTTTGATGTTGCCATTTATATTACAGGAAAATAACTACAGAACAGTGGAGTCAAGTTTAGTAAATCATAATAGCTTATTTGGTAACCATAGAATAGCACCTTATGAGAGACCCTCTGCTGGATTCTTTGGTAAGTTATAACATATTTGTGAATTATGATCTATTTTAATAAAAGTTCCTACAAACTCTTTTTTAAGAACATCTCAGAACTTCTCTAAGTTAAACTTTTGGTAGAAATTTGTTTATATTTATTAGTAGACAAAGTAATATGTTTTTAACAATTATAAAATTCTTTAAGGTGCACTTTGAGTCATGTTTTATTCGTCTTGTTCTAGAAGTCTTAGCATTCCTAGCAATACAGGCAAGATGACTCATAAAATATTAAGTATACTTACAACTTGTTTGGTGTAGGTAGGTGACTGATAAAAATCGGTAAAAAAATCAGATTTTTTGTTAATTTTGGGTATTATGGTTATTTATGTTGTTTTGTTTATGAATGCTTTCCATATATGGACCTGCTTTTTATTGAAAAAAAATCGACTTTTTAAAAATTTATCATTCTACGAGTTGAAAAAAGATTCAAAAATAATTCAAAATATTTATTAAAATAATTATAATTTAAAACAAAATAAATTTATGTTTAAAAGATAGGAAACTTTATTGTTTTACCTAAAAAGGCTCAAAACGGTGAACACTGACATTTCTAAAAACCTGTGCAAAATGACATGATGAGAAAAGATTCATAAAAATGATAATAATTAAGAAATATCCATTAGAGACATTTTGACGATAGCTACAGATAAAAGATGAAAAGGAAATTTATACTTAGATGCTGAGAATGTTTATTATTGTATTTAATAAAGATGAAAAAATAGTGTGAATGTTGAGATTTATGGAAATGTGATTCACAGAAATGATGATTTTTAATAATTTTATGACATTATTAACAAAAAGTTGCAGCAGGATTATAAGAACTATTAATACACAAAAGAGAAACAAAAATTTGTTTAAACCGGATATGAAAAAGTCAATTGCCCAAATCACACTGACATAGACTGACATGCTATTCAGGATGAAATCTGAAATATCTTAAGTGAAGGGATATTAGGACTTTAATTATCTACTGTCACATTTACTGATATGAGAAATATAAAATGGAACAGGATAATATTAGACCAAATTAAGCAATTTCACATATTTTTAAGAGCTTTTTTTTGAGGATGATGTATCACAAAAACATTGCAAAATAAATTTACTTTTTGGTTGTGTATTAACAAACTGTCCTGATGAACAATCATTGAGGTGACATTTTTCCAGTAAAAGATTAAAGAAATATGGAAAATCTTAAAATTTTAAGTTTGTATTTTGAATATAAGAAGAAGAGACCTTTCAGAAATTTTCTAACATATTTTTTATTTAGTTAACCACAAAAATGAACATCTCGTGAGAGTATGAGATTTGCTAATGATATTTAAAAACATAATGTTCTTCAAAAAGTGTGCACCAAAAACTTACCTAACATGGCAAGAAAAACATTTTTGATAGCTAAGCACCAAAGCATAGTCAAGTGAACTTGAACCCAACAACCTTCAGAGCACTAAAGTAGTTATTTCCCAGAATTTTTAACAAAAGTATTTTTTTAAAAATGCCAATCAAGCTTTGTTTTTTAGGGAATAAAAAAGAAGTTAGAGCCAAAATCAAACTAACATCATCACAAAGGTTTGTGGTAGACTTGTCAAGTTTTTGTCAGTATGCCATAGACATTTTTAAGACAGTTCCAACCAAAAGTTATGGTTAGTATTTGTAGGTTATTGCCATTTTTTACAAAGTTTTTAGAGATGCATAGCATCAAATCCCGAATCCACGAAAAGCTTTCTTATTTGGGGTCCCACATAAAATCCTTCTTTAATCTTGGTTTCACTTATTCTGGAAAACTTTAGTTTTATGTGATTGAAGGCAGGAAGATCTCTATTCATAGCTTTAACGAAGTTTTTAAATAAGCCAAGTTTGATATATAACTGTGGAAGTAATATTTAATTTGAAGGAAATAATAGGATTGTTCATAATATTTTTCACTCCTGATTAGACTGTCTTTGCGGCCAATTTATTCTTTTATAGTGATTCTTTTTAGCTCGGCTATCCCATTCGCATAGAAAACAACATTATTTTGTATACTACCTTCAAATCTTGAAAAACGTAAAAAAAACTTTTTTCCAAAATGCAGTTTTGCGCAAAATCGCTAGTTAAAAAAGGATAAACGTTGAAATATTTTTTATTTTTTAAAATGTTATAAAAAAAATCTTCAGAGAAAAAAAAAGATGAGCTACATATGTATAAGCTCATCATCACACTTTGTGAAAAACGCCTGTGGACCTGGAAAAGGCTCAGGTTATTGTCCCCATTTCTATTATGTATATGTGTATGCCATGCTAGAGACCAGAAGGCTCAGCCGATTTCGACCGCTGGAGTGCTCTGAGTCTCAGATGTACTATATGCCATATATTGTTCAAGAAGAAAATTAATATGGCGGATGCGAGCCATTTTTTTCTACTTTGGAGATAAAACAATACCTCCCCTAGCCGTATGGGCCCAGCCCATTCCAACCAAAAGCCACTGGCAATGCTAAGTGAGCGGGGTCCAAATTTGTGCAGATTTGAAGGTAATATAAAAAATAATGTTGTTTTCTATGCAAATGGGATAGCCGAGCAAGATCATTTGCCAAACATATTTGTTGCACAGTATCCAACAATAGCTAGTAACTAAACATAAAAGAACAGTCTAATCCGTGACAATACGTTAACAGCATGCGCAAGCGTAAAAGATTGATGGTTCGTAGACAAATACTGCCCGTATTATGTAAACCAGAGCTCGGAAAATATTTTAAGATATGGATTTGGGTCGAGCAGGTCAAAATCTATAAGACTGAGCTATTTTTACTGCCAATCCTTTTTTTTTGTGTTGACTAGTGTTATTATTAAATTTTAGATGCTAGCACTCGACTTTGGAGCTTTGACATTAAAGACTATGACCTCTTAGTGCAAAAATTACAACCTCTACATATAAATCGTACAGTTACCTTAGAACAATTACCAAAATTTGTGATAAATTGTCTCAAAATGACAATACCTGCCTGTGATATAGATTTTACTAGGCTTGATCCTGAGCTGTGCAGTACCTTGTTACCTTTTCAAGTAGATGGATTGAGGTTTGTTTTAAAACACCTTACAATTTCAAAAAAGAATGCAAAAATCAACTTTGTAGCCCCTTTAATTCTTAGTATTTTTCTCAAGAACTTTTTTGCTTAAGTAATATGTATAAATATACTATACCATATTTGGGTCCCTATAACAAACCCGAAACCAAATTTGGTAGAAACATAATTTGTCAGAATTTAAAAGAAAAGAAAATAATCGGTCCGAAAATAAAAATATGTGCATAGAATTAAATTTAAAAGAAACATTTTTTTTATAGAAATACTAAATGTCCGAAAATATTTTTTAAGAAAATAATTTAATAGAAACAATAATACCGAACCACAAAATTCAAGAACACCAATCTGTCAGAAAATGATTTGCTACATTGCCAGGCTTACGGCAGGGAAGAGTCGAAGTAAGTTGTGCTATTGTACTAATTTACCCCCTTTACATCCCTCAGCGACCCCCTACCCCCCAATTTTTCCATAATATTAAAATCGGTTCACGGGAAGTGTGTTAAAAATGAATCGCAAGATTTGTGAATGTGAAGTTAAATAAAATCATTTAATAAAAAAAAACCCTCTTGTCATCTTCTAAATATCGAAACTACTTTTTTTGGGTTTTTCGCCACTAAGTTAAGGAAATTTTTTCAAAAATATAAATATAATCTAAGTACTTATCTAACGTTTCGGCAGAAATTCTACTGCCGTTATCAAAGAAGTTTATTCTTTTAAAAAAAAAATTTCGATTCTTTTTTAAAATATCTGTCTGTTGAAAAAAAAGAATCGGAAAAAATGTTTGAAAATAATAAACTTTTTTGATAACGGCAGTAGAATTTCTGCCGAAACGTCAGATAAGTACTTAGATTCTAGTTAGGATTTGCGTGTGTGTAGGCAAATTTTTTATTTTATTTAAAAACCACTGACAAACGAACAAATTTTTTCTTTAGGAATTTACGCAGTGGGTTTTAACATATTTTTGAAAAAATTTCCTTAACTTAGTGGCGAAAAACTCAAAAAAAGTAGTTTCGACATTATGAATCCGCCACAAACATATAGATTTTATCTTCTAAATAGATAAACTTCAACGCCGCTATCCAGGGCCTATGGCGCTCTAGAGATTTTAATTTGACGCATGCCCAATAGCGATTTGGATGGATTGTGGTTCTGCTTATTTAAGGATCGGGTATATTATTAATCAATTTGTGGTTCAAGTGTTTTTCTTTTCTAGAAAATTATTTTCGATATTTTTGTCATTCTGATATTTTAAGGTTCGTGTCTTAAGGATCGAGTAAATTAAAATTCTGTATTATATTATATATTAAATTCGGCTTTTTTGTGGGTTCCCTCATAGTTTTCAAAAAATATCTGAGATTCTTTGTGTATCCCTCAGACTAATAACGGTGTATCCTTATCTCTCAAACATATCATATATTTTAGCTACTAATAAAGAAATTATCTTTATACTTTAGGTTTGGCATCGAAAGAAATGGTAAATGCCTAATAGCAGATGACATGGGTCTCGGAAAAACGTTCCAAGCTTTAGCCATAATGAATTATTATAAAACAGATTGGCCACTACTGATAGTGACAACGGCTAGTATGAAGTAAGTTTGGGTATAAAAAAATCGAAAATTTGTTTCATAAGCCAAAGCTAAATAATTTGAATCGATTACAAAAAAATACCTACGCTAAAAGTGTAAAATCCAAACCAACTTTTTCGTCGGCGTTCAAGGTGTTATAAATTTGATGATAATACAATTATTTTGTGCTTTTTATGTTTTTTCTTTGAGTTCAATTTTTTCAAGTTTAATTTTTAGTCGTAAAAAAGGCTTTACCACAACAGATTTTTTTGGTTTTGTTGTGAAAGTGGTGGGAGAAGTGTGTTGTTTAATAAAATAGGACCAAATAAAAAAATAATTCTTAAAATCGATTGGCAATTTTAGAGTTATGCTGAAACAAACATCTAAGAAAATATGTGTCAATTTTTGCAAAGTGTCTCAAAAAAATCCCTATTGTTACAAAAAAGTATATAATTGCCAATATTTTTAATTTTTTTAAAAAAGCTCTATATTTTCCAAATAATGATACTGTTTATTTTGATATGCTTTAATTGTGAGATCCTTAGATTCCTAATTCTTGTTTTTATTTGGAAACGGTAATAAGACAACGGTAAAAAAATCACTTAATGGAAATCTTTTTTTGTTGTTCGTTCTTTATGATATTTACAAGTTCTTTCGCTGAATTTGTTTGTTTATAATATTTAAAATTTGAAAATGATTTTTATTTGAACATACTGGTTATGCAGTGTTGTTCAGTTTTAACCATAAAAGTTTCTTATTTGTTTTTAGAAATGTTTGGGAGGAAACCATCGCGAAGTACCTGCCTTCTGTAAATATTTTGCATATACAGTATATGACAACGAGCAAAGACTACATAGGAGATAGTAAAATTTTGATTGTCAGTCACGACTTAATGCAACGGTGTTGCGATAAACTTTTGGAAAGGAATTTTGGGGCTATAATTATCGGTAAGCATTCTCAAGAAGTACATGCGGTTAGAATGTGAGTTGCTTAATTTTCGCTGATATACAGAAATGCTGTAGTTTTCTCTTCATATTTATTAAAATTTTACAGAAGAAAAAAATAACTACACTTTTTAAAACAAACGACCAAAATAGTGTTTTTACGAGAATTTCTTTAATGGCCATTTGCAGGTGCCCCCCATTTCGAAATGGTTTTCTGGATAAATTTTTTACATATCCCTAGTTATGTTGGGAATTTGGAACCTTTGGTTGCACTAAAACAAAATTATGATTGTTTTCCACAAAACCAAAACTACAAGGAACTACTAAGAAAAAACAATCTAGAAGACAAACAGACTTTAGAATACCTATCTTTAACAAAACTCTGCATGAATCAAAATTACTTTCAATATAAAAATAACTACTACCAGCAATTAGAAGGAACCACAATGGGTAATAGTTTATCACCTTTTATCGCAAACCTATTTATGAGCAAATTTGAATCAGATATAAGTAGAGAATTTGAGTATTTCCCCAGAGTATGGTTCAGGTATGTAGACGATGTGTTTGCAGTATTCAACGCTAAAGTAACTAGTGTTGGAAATTTTATGGAAAAAATAAATAACAAATTTCCCACTATTAAATTTACTTATGAAACAGAGAACAACGGTACACTGCCATTTCTAGACACTTTAGTTATAAGAAATAAAAATAAATTGGACTTTGACCTATACAGAAAAGCCACGGCCACCAACAGGTATATTCCAAATGACTCTTTTCATTGCTTACAACATAAGCTTGCAAGTTTGCACTTTTTAACATATAGATTAGTAAATTTCCCCTTAAACAAAGAAAGATTTGAAGCAGAAAAGAATAGGATTAGGAATATAGCTGGCGAAAACGGTTACGACGAAGGCTTAATAAATAAGCTGATAAATAGACATTCTTTTCAAAAGACCTTTCGGAATTCTACCTTTTTCAGACAAAAAGATACCTGCGACTCAAAATTTGTATCAATTCCTTATAATCATAATTATACGAAAGGATTACACAAAGTATTTAATAACACCGGTCTTAAATTAGTATATCAATCCGGTAACACAATAAGAAGCTTACTAGGAAATCCCAAGGACAAAACTACAGTTCTAGAAAAAAGTGGAATTTACGAAATTAGTTGCATGGATTGTGACAAAAAATATGTTGGCCAAACGAGACGCTCTATTCAAACACGTTTTAAAGAACACTTAGCACACTTAAAATACGGAAGAACAGAAAAGTTAAGTGTGGCCGAGCATGCTTTTGAAAACAATCATAGATTCACATTAGATAACCTAAAACTTCTAAAAAGTGTACCAAACAAAAGACTTTTGAATGCATATGAAAGTATGGAAATCATTAAATCCAGAAATAGTTTAAATAAAGATAGAGGACCCATCCCGTTTAGTACACTTTATTCTTTGGTTGAGGGGAGATAGGATTAAAAATCGTGATCAATCACAAATTATTAGTCTTATCTCCGCCCACTAAAGGATTGTATATAAGATAGAGCGTAGATTAATTTAGTTCATTGTTTATCGTCTCCTGATGATGCTAACGTTGTTAGCGAAACGCGCGTCGAGTGCAAAAAAGTGTAGTTTTGGTTTTGTGGAAAACAATTATAATTTTGTTTTATATCCCTAGTTAGATATGATTTACATTTGGCATCGTCGCATTTTTGTGGCTAACGAGTGGCAAATCCCGGCAAACACAACTAATGTTTCTTTTTAATTATGGCTAAGTATCAAAATATTGTCCAAATTTTTTTGTTTATAAATTTTTCGTGTTGCCTAATAGTTTGAGGGTTTTTAGGAAATCTGTTGCAACGTTGTTAAAGGATAGAGCTTATTATGAAATTAACGAATATTTTAATGATCAACTTATGTATTTTTTTGCCTTCGAGATTCCGTTTGATTGTGACTTTTGCTTGATCTTAATTATAGCCTATATTGCTTTTATGGCCATTTGCACCAACCGAGCCCTAGCATTGACCTTGCTAGTTATCACCTAATTTTAGGTAGACCCTAAGGTGTCCCCTAATTCGAAATGGTTTGCTGGAGAAATTTTTGATATATCCATAGGTATGATTTACATTTGGCATCGTCGCATTCTTGTGGCTAAAAAATGGCAAATTCCGGCAAACACAACTAACCTTTCTTTTTAACTAATTTTTTTGTTTTTAAATTTTTCGTGTGACGAATCTTTTTTATTTAGCATCGAAGTATATTGAGAAGCCTAATAGTTTGAGAGGTTTTAGGAAATCTGTGGTTAAGGTTGTTGGAGAACAGAGCTTTTTATGAAATTAACAAATATTTTAATGACCAATTCCTTTTTATTTTTTGCTTGACCTTAATTATAGCCTATGTTTTTAATCTTGTAGATCTTATAGTGATAACTGTAGTATTTTTTAATCAAAATTAATAAATGTTTTTATGGTATTTATTTTGTTAAATACTTGAGCTCTACTTGTTAGAATAAAGAGATTATATATTTTAAAGCTTTAAAGCTTTCTCAACGAGATTTGTGCAATGTTATATGACAGTAAAGTATATTTCAATTCAATTCAACATGACTTCTTGGACAAAAGAATTGCCACGGCGCGCGGCGACTGACTCTTGTTTATTAAAATCAGTACCCTGGGTATACTACATCAATTCCGGGTGGGAATCAATCCTCGGGAACATGAAATATCAGGGGATTGAGAAAATGTATTCAAAATATTTTGTAGAAATTTTAGTGAACTAAAAATATAATACCTACTATTGCTGACAATTCTATTACTTTTAGATGAGTCTCACAGCTTAAAAAACTTTAAGACGAAACAGGCGCAAGCCGCGACAAAACTGTCGAAAAAGGCAAGGAGGATAGTTTTGCTGAGCGGAACGCCAGCCTTATCCCGACCGAGCGAACTTTACCAACAATTGGCGCTGATAGATGATAAATTTTTCGGGCAGTTTGCTAATTATGCCACTCGGTATTGCGATAGAAAAGCCACCCCTTGGGGATTTGATGATTCAGGTAATATTACCACTGTGTTTCGGACTTCCATTGTCTATATTTTGTTTGGTACTGATCCAAGCGTCGTGTATAAATAAAATATAGACAATGGAAGTCCGAAACACAGAGTTAATTTCAAACACATCATTGTCTCAAACTTTCAAACTAATATTACCACATTCTGGGACACCTCGAATATCAGGGAAATTAGTGATGTTAAGTATTTTAAAGATTTTTTGGAAAACCAGTCAAAAAATTACTTAATAAATGTTTACAAAACTTTTCTTTTAGTTACCTGATGGGGTAGAAGTAGTTCAGATTTTTATTTAGTTTTCAACATAATCATATTTTTTATATTTCTTCATTTACTTTTAAAAGTTATATTTTTCCCAATTAAGACCAACTAAGAAAATTTTTGTTTCTTCAGTCGATTTTTTTTAAATTTCTTCGGGGTAACCTCTAGTATAAAATTTGTTACGCGATATTACATTTAACGTATTTTTACGATCATTTCGCGTTTTTGAGGTGATTTTGCACAAGAAATTTCACAAAAATAATGTCGCAGGGTTTTATTTGTATTTAATTACGCGCTCGGAAAACGCTGGTTGTGGTAATCTTTTTTTGTATGGTTCGCGACCTAGTTTAAAATTATATATTTGTTTTAATATTTTACTTTGATACACCCAACAGAAAAACCAAATAAATGAATTTTACTAGTTTGTGAAAAATCTGTGCCAGTAGTGGACACAGTAAGGGCTTTTTGTTTTTTAATTAACTGCAAAATTCCCGTTTTATCTAATTTTAACATTTTAGAGGCACCTATTATTAACATTTTTAATATCTACCATTTTTGCCAAAGCTTGACATATTTTACTAATTAAAAAAAACAATCAAACTGACAATAGAGGGCAATATGAGTTGCTCACCTCTGGTAAAACATCAACCGTCAAACAACTCATATTGCCCTCTATTAGGGGAATTAGTCTCTAGTGTGGACCGATATAGTCGTATAGAAGGAGTACTGCTTCACTTAATTTCCCAATACCTTACCACCTTAAATTTTAGGTTCCGCGAACTTGCAGGAACTAGAAATTATACTTTCAAAACGATTCATGATAAGGCGAACCAAAGAAAACGTATTGAAATCGCTGCCAAATAAAAAACAAGAACGAGTCATACTAGATGTTAATTTAGAAAAATTTAGCAAAGAAGATAGGCAGTCTTTAATGGCGTTATCTAACAACTATAATTCTCAGAAAGGATCGGAAAAACATCGAACTTTGTTGGTGTTCTTTTCTGAAACGGCTAAAATTAAAGTAGCTTCTGTCTGGTAAGTTTTCTAGTGTCTAAAATGATCCTATTTAAGTTTTTGTTTAACCTATAGTTCACTCAAAAACACCATTAATCCAGACTTTTTGTGACACACTGTATACTTTGTCGGACATTTAAAAAAATTGGGAAAAAAGGTATTTCTGATTTTGCAACTTTTTGGGTTTTATAATTTTTTTCATTTTGGTGTTTATGAATTATATAGAAGCAATTTTAATCTTGCATTGTTTCCTCATTTAAAAACCCTTCATTGGCGTGCTGAAGTAACTAAAAACGATGAATTTGTTAATTTATTTCACTCTTCCCTACCTACATTCCAAACCCCCTTTTTTTTCTTACTCAATTTACAAATTCCCTTTAACCCGATTTACCACAAATTATTTAGTGTGTCCTTATTTTAGTCCAAAAAATATGAACTAATAAAAAAAAGGTTTAACGTGTTTCCAGGCACCCTGTGTCATAATAGGCTATATATATATAAATGGAAGACTTGCTAGATATTTAAGTGCTTATATTTGTATACAGACCGCTTCAAGCTACTGCAAACATAGGGGAATCAAGTCCAATTTACTCTCCGTGCCGTACGACCGAGGTGGATTCGAAGCACGCTGCAGTGTTATCTTTTGGAAATTCATTTTGTTTTTATTATTTTGTTTTATTTCTGCCTTGCTCGAGAAACAGATGGGTAAGTTCTTAATTGAAATAATACATTTTTAAAACTAAAAATGGATGTCTACGAAGTTGCCGAAAAAGTGCAGATGGTCAAATGGACAAATCGTCATAACCCAACACACGTTCGATATTGGTCGAGGGAAAATTTGCATTTGTATTTTGACGTAAGAACACAGTATCCCCAAAAACTAAATGTTTGGGGGGGGGTATTGTAGGGGAACACGTAATTGGGCCATTTTTTATTAACGGCAATTGCAATTTGAATGGTCCTAGATACTTGGATCTACTGCAGCAGCACATTATTCCAACTGCTAGGCAGTTGTTAGGTGTAAGATTTGGTGAAACATGGTTTCAACAAGATGGTTGTTCCGCTCACAATGTTGGCCTTGTTAGGGAATATCTTGATAATGTATTTCCTAATCGGGTTATAAGTACACGGGGAACTATTTTATGGCCAGCTCGATCTCCCGATCTTGCTCCTAATGACTTCTATCTGTTTTTGAAGAAGCTTTTCAAATTATCACCCCTAACATGCTTGGAAACGTTGGAAGGGGTTTTTATAGTAGGCTCGGATATTGTCTAGCCGAGCAAGGAGGACTTTTCGAACATTTGCTTTAATTTTTTTTTGACTGGGAGAATCTTTTTGGTTTTTAGAATGTATTATTTTATTTTGAGAACTTGCTTTTATTTTGTTTCTCCTTATTATTTTCATTGTAACACGTCGTCACTGATAAATCTGAGCAGTTGACAATAAAACGCTCTTATTTATCAGTGACAAAAAATAAGAAAATTACGTTATAAAAATTTGCGTATTTATTGACCAAATTCCGGTTTCATTGACTACGCTCCACACAGCACCGTGGTTAGAGGCGTACTAAATACAAGGCGAACGGCGGCGAATGGCGATCGGAAGCCTGAGTGTTGGTTGCTTTACTGATAGGCGTGCGGTGTCTCTGCATGTACGTACACTGGCAAATTAGACTTCTTTCGCCCTATGTTCGCAGTAGCTTGAAGCGGTCTGTATATGCATTTTATTCTGAAACATCCCAGCTGCTTCTTATTTAATTCTCAGAAAATATTAAAACTCAAAATAAATAGAGAACATTCCACGCTTGAAAAATCTGCATACAAAAATATAGTATTTTTTTTAAATTTTAATTGTTCTAGTTTTTTTTGTGGCAAACCATTGCAAAATTTGTATAATTTATGTTTTTAGTTCTTACCTTTTGCAAGTTCTGGAAAAGAATCACAAGTTTCTGATCTTCGCCCATCATCAGGTCCTGTTAAATGCAATAGAAGACGTAGTTAAAAGAAAGAACGTCCAATATATTCGAATAGACGGAAATACCACCGGTTAGTAAAAATTAATTTTAGTTTTTTCCTACCACCTATTAAATGAGGGTCACTAACTCCTAAATACACCATAGGCACTTAATCGCGATAGGCTAACTAATCCATTCTTTATCTCTGTTGATCCCATATAAATAAACAAAGAGGGAGCCTGGATTAGCTAAACTAATCCAAAATTTTTACGGTGGATATGGGGGTAAATCTCAGACTAAGAACTAAAGAGAGACCAAACATTCCCTATTGAAATCCTCTAATGTTTACAATCCAACACCCTTCTGGACGATTATATGAACAGAAAAGAGATAGAGCAATAAAACGGCAACACTGTCAAAAATTGCTTTTCCCATTACCAGTGGCGGCGTTAACTTTAATTTAAATATATAAATGTGAAAACGAGATATAAGGTAGGGTTGGTCGGATTTTCTTATTCAAAAGAATTAACTGCCAGAACTTGCATAACCACAAAAAATAGATTTATTCAAGGATAAAGTTTAGTTTGAGGAATGTAGGTATTTACGAACAGATCAAAAGTTTACCAAAGAGCACTTGAAATGATTTTTAGGTCAATTATTCAAGATGGCTGTTATATATTTTTTTTAATTGTGCAGTATCCCACAAAACAAAAGTAAAAAAAAAATATTTTCATAGCAAAAAAAACGGTTAATAACCCGTTTTATAACGTTTTTGTCCAAAAAAAAACACGCTAATAAACGGCTTATTAAGCGTTTTTTTCACTATGATAATAATGTCTCTTTTAGTTTTCTTTAGTGGAATATAAACTTTATTTATCAAATTAAGAGAACTTTTTGTGATGTTAATTATGAAAATTTTAAGGCCAACAAATTTTATTCTTTACACATTGGCTGCATGTTCATTTCTGAATACAGAACACAAGGAAAATTTAAGGAAGAAGTAAAAAATTAATTACTAGTAGTTTTTCAGGAAACAGGAGTCAAAAGGCAAAAAAATAAATAATAAATATTAATGAAAATAAAAATAAGATTGGCTCAGAGTAAATATCTCCAAAACGGTTTTATTCACATTATAGAAAGTACCCAGGTACCCATTAAAATACAAAAAATACCTGCCCCAGTACCTGACTATCAGCACTTGGTCTTATTGTCTTCTCTTGTTATGTATAAATTATAATAAATAAATATTTTACATGCTGCAAAAGGAGCAAAATTATCTGGTACTTTTGTTTCTTAAAAAAGATTAATATTAGTCTTAGATTTTTGATGTATTAATAGTATAATCATAAGCTTTTTACGCAGTTTTTTAACTCATACTACGCCCATGACTAACGTAAAATGACAGGATCTTTCTTACCTCCGAAATATTAGTTCTGGGCTGGAATATCCGCTTTTATTGCATACCAGGCAATGGTAAACCATTTTGTTGGTCCTCAAAATAGCTTGATACAGTTCCTTTTTCACAAATAGTCACAATAAAATTCAAAAATCACCGAACAACACAAACCCCCGTTAACAACAACGCCGTCAGCTGCAACCAAACATGTCGGCATTTATTCGCGGCTCGTCGAAAAAACGTTGCCGGCTTGTGTTCTTTTTTATAAATCTCGAAATTCTACTTATTAAAAATTAAAAAAAGTTAATTATTGAGACTAAAAATTAGGACTAAGAATTAAGTTATTAGCATAAGAAAAATTATCCAATATAAAAATATCTCAAATAATCAATAATATTATCAAAAGAGCTTCAAGAAGTTTATGAATTGTTTTGTTTCTAGGGAAACCCCGCGGTAAATTGGCAACCATGTATTTTTTGGGAAATAAACATTGTGGCTGGTTGATCGGGGTAATATTGTTTACTGTTATATCTCATTTTTTTTATTAATCTGAGGGGTAAATCATTTTATACTTATAAATAATAAATAAGTCCGATATCGGATTAAATCTCCAAAAGATGTTGTCGCTTTTTGAACAGTAAGTCAGTTAAGTTAGAATGCCCTCGCTGTATTTGATCGTACCAGACATGTCACTGGTTCACTGTATTCGGCAAAATATAAGTGGGCTAAATCAGCGGTCTTAAAACAAAATTACTTATGCCACGATAAATATTATTATTTTATTTTATTTTATTTTTCACTTATACTTTTGAAAAGCTTTTTGCGTCAATATGTTACAGATTTTGCCAGGTATTTGTTCCGAGAATTTAATTATTTTGCGGTCATTATAGGTAAATCTGGAGCTGTCGTCAATGCTAATAATCACTATTTTCCAAGAAATAATTAAAATTTTGTTTCTTATTGTGTGTGAATTACGGAATTTAAAGCAGTTATAAAGCAAAGTTATGGAATATGTTCAGCAATGTGACACAACACCTAGAAGGTGTTTATCTCCAGGTGAACGCCGTTTGGAGAAGAGAGAAGAAGACTTCGAAAAAAGAGTGAAGAGGAATTGGACAGACCATATAAAAGGGTTCGACAGCATTCAAAAACCTTTGATATATTGTTTATGATATGTATAAGTCAAAGGAATGTGTTACCCTCAAAGCTATTCTAGAAAAGATAAAGGAAAAACAACTTTGCGATATTGGAATTACCAGTTTGTCCAAAATTTTAAAAGAGATGGGCTTTAAATATAAAAAAAAACGAACAACAGAAAAGTGCTTTGCGAGCATCCAATATTGTGTCAAAAAGATGGCAATTTTTAAGAGATTACATAAAAAACAAAAAATCTGAATTGCCAAGGCAAGTTGTTTTTGACGAAACATGGGTATTTGCGCACGACACTTCAACGAAATCGTCTTGGCAGTACCCGTGCAAGCAAGAAAGGCAATGAAGAAAAGTTTTTTTCAAATGCCAGTTTAATATTTTCATCAACAAAAAAACTGACGATCATCACGGCATGGATGCTAAAATTTTTGAGCATTGGTTTGAGGAAAACCTTTTAAAAAGTTTAGAAAACCCTTCCTTAATTGTTTTGGACAATGCGTCTTACCATACGAGACTCGAAGAGAAATTTCCTACAAGCAGCTGGAAAAAAAAGGAAATAAGAGAGGGGTTGTCAAAGGAAAACATAAACCATAAAAATTTATTTTTAAAAAGTGATCTTTTAAGCAAGTCTAAAGAGCAGGCATTAAAAAAAAAATATGTTGTTGACGAATTAGCCCTTAAATATGGACGTCAAGTTTTGAGATTACCACCCTACCATTGCCATTATAACGCAATTGAATTGGTATGAGGTATTAGCAGAAATATAAATGACAAACATGCCTGTAAAAATGTCGGTGAGCCTAGCGTTATAAAGTTGTGGGAGGAGGCACTTAGCTTGTGGGCAAAGAAGAATGGCGGAAATGCATTGAACACCCGGAAAAAATTATTTTTTAATCTTATGAGACAGAACAGGTTATAGACGAAGTAAGGCCGTTAATTATTATGGATGATGATAATGATTCTGAAAGAATGGATGATATTTTAGATGCATAGGAAGATTATTTATTTTTTAGTATGCATTTATAAGTAGGTGCGTTCTATCGCAAGACTGCAATATGCAATATGAAGGAGAAAGCAAACTGCCCTAATATTTCTGTTTAAACTTATTCATTACAAAATTAGTTCCCCTTATCTGTTAAGTAATATATGTATCAATGTCAACCCTTATCTAACTAACAAAGATAATATATTTTATCTAAAAACATTACGAACCAACCTTGGTTTAAACTCGCCCCTGTAAAAAATGTGTGAATTGGCAAACAGTGTTAAAAATATTGTAGATTTATTACATTTTACTCCCATTAATTCATTTAAACATCAAGTGAAAAAAATAGATTTTTAGTAGTTTTAGCTATAAGTTATTTCTTTTTGATTTCTTTCTTTGTTGAAAGGGTGCATTTCTTCTCGGAGTTTCTTTTTTTTACTTTAGGTTTCATTCTTAGTTGTAATGTCATTTTGCCTATTTAATTAATTAGGCACTTTTTGTGATCTGTAATTGGACTTTTGTCTGTTGATTGCAAATAAATAAATGAATATCAGTTCTTTTTAAAACCAAAACTTTATAAAAAAGAATTCGTGTAAACTAATTTGCCTAAATACTATAAAAGCTAAGAAATAATCTTTTTTACCTAATTATTTTTTATTAACTTTAAATGATTTAAGTACTGTTTAAAAATGTCCAAACCATGACTTTCCTAATTACCGATGCCAAAAAAAAAATAATTTTGTCTGCCTTGGTTATTTAAACCAACGCTTGTAAAAAAGCACTATTTTATCCATTAGATGTAAAAACTACTATTATTTAGAAAATGTAATTCGTCTTTAACTTTTTGAAATTAAAAAAAAAAACAATCAAAATTCATAACTGATTCATTGACCTAGTTTTTTAACAAACTAACTTCTTTTTTTTCTCTTTTAAAAATAATTTAAATTCTAATAAACTGAGTTTTCGTTTATTTGCATTTTTAGAACCCTTGGAAAGAAAATATATTTTTCGAAACGTTGGCAACTTCAAAAAAGTAGTTTATTTTACAAACAGATCCAATAACTCAACAACATCAAAAACAGTTTATTAAAAAGAGGATCGTTAACATTTTCATAATAAACCTAAATTTTCGCTGTCAGATGGTTGTCAGTTGCTTTCACTAATAACGCAATAGACGCGCTTACCCAGTAGACTCCTCGTCTCCGGATTATTTCCAGCCTAACTTATGCATTTTCTCAGGAAATGCACGGGCAGGGCCCTTATATTATCTCATAGTTATATGATTGAGGTATTATGTTTACGTGGGAGCACACACTTTATTAAATCATCCTTGAATGTGAAAAGAAATTACCTTTTATTGATTACTTGCATTATTTGAGCGTATATTTCACATTTGTTTAGTCTATAAAGAAAAACTATTGTTGGTTAAAAAAGTTAAAAAAAAGTATGAAAGTTTTTTTAAGATTTCTTATATTGGTTGGAGTCGAATCAAAGTTGTAGTGTGATGTCATGATATTGAATTGATTGATTGGATTGAATCGAAGGCACTTGTTCTTCTCTGCTCGAAATACGACTCGACGCAGACTGTATTTATGGAATTCAATTCAATTTTATTTCCAAAAAAAAATTATAAAAGTTGCATGGAAAGGTCCTCTAAAAAGAAAAACTTAAAACTATCCTTAATAAAACAGAAATGGTTAAATAAAACATAAGGTGTAAAAATAGTAATAAATAATAGCTTAAATTTAATATAGATAGTTAGCAAGCTATTTTTGATTCCTTGTGAGCGTATCTTTGATGCGTTCGTGAAACAGTCGGTAAAAAAAGAGTTTAAGTTGCGCTTATAACGTACGACGTAACCAAACCAATTCTTGTTCAGTGCTTGATGCACAGTTTTACTTAATGCCGCTCACTTCTATTTCCTTCCTTGTCAAAAAAAGTGAGAGGGCAATAGAATACGATTAAGCACGCTCTATTTGTGCAACTTTTCAAATAATTCAAAAATGAAACAACGTTGCAGCTTGCAAAATTAGTCATTAATAAAATCATAATCCCACCTCTTATCTTGACATTTTTGCAGGTGACCAAAGGAAGTACTTCATGGACAAATTTCAAACGGTTGACAGTTGCAGATGCGCCATACTGTCCATACTGGCGGCGAACGCTGGCATCACTTTGACGGCCGCCCGGCTGGTGTTGTTTGCCGAGTTGCATTGGAACCCCACGGTAAGTCGAAAAGCCAATCAATTACTACGTTTATACGCGCGTGAAACCGGTTTTAAATGAAGGGCCGTATAAACAAAGTAAATGAAGTTCAAAATCAATGAATAGCGAGCTTTTCCTCAAAAAAGGTAATGGTAACCGTAGATCCGGATTTCGCACTTGTGGTGCTCATCAGTACGGTGCTATAATTATATCTGTCTCCGTAGAGACGCTTAATTTTCCTTCAAATTGAAGGTACATCTGCCGATTCTGCAATTTGACAGATGGTTGTCTTTTACATGAATCCCGTGTCATATTTTTTTCATCATAATTTCATTTCCTAATTCCTAGCACCGTACTGATGAGCACCACAAGTGCGAAATCCGGATCTACGGTTACCATTACCTTTTTTGAGGGAAAGCTCGCTATTCATTGATTTTGTTATTTATTTACCCTCACTAAATCCCTTTTTAAATTTATTAACTCCAGAGCTTAGGATCAATGAAGTTCATCTAAACGATCACAAAAAATGAGGTTTGGTACCAAAAAAATTGAAATAAAAGGTTGTCTTAACGTTTTGTTTAAGCATTATTAAGTATATATTACTTATCAAAAGTTTACCAAAATTTGACAACTGGAAATCTTTTTTCGAGATGGCCGGAGGCCAAAAAATATTGGTTTTTATCCTGTGTAATAAAAACAAGTGGTTCATTTTTGCTACTTGACAGAGTTTCAGCAGTTAACACACAAAAAACAACAACAACAAAATCCAGTAATTTTGCATTATGTATATAAACCGTTTTTGAGATATTTGCGAATATTCCTTAAAACCAACCTTATTTTTTGTAGTTTTTAGCTTTAAGTAGTAGTAGTAGTAGTACAGGGGCGGCCCGTTGGTCTGGCAATTAGACCTCTTCATGGGCTGTTTCTGCCATACCCCGTTTCTCACTCCTATACCCCTACTTTCGCTGCAGCTCTCTCTCCGGGCCTCCCTGTCTTCTTTACGAAGTTTAGTATCGTGAAAATATCCCCACTATAGCTGCCTTGATCTGGCATATGCTACCAAGTGCTGCGCTGATTCTTCTTCGAGCCCGCAAGCGGAACACACGGGATCTCCTGCTACTCTCATTTGCGCCAGATGTTTGTTCAGCCGATTGTGCCCAGTCAGCATCACTTTTTCAGCTTTTAACTCCCACGACCTATAAAAACTTTCAACATGTCTACTAAGCCAAATATTTTACAGAATTAGGTAACCAATATAATTTTTAATTTGACAGTTTTTGACATATTTAAATAAACCAACTTCAAATACACTTGCTCCTACTTACTTAAAACTCATACCGATAGCGTTTTCCTTTTGATGTACTGGGGAAAAACTAGTGGATTAGATTAGATTAGATTTCTTTATTCAGCCTTTCTGATCATAATACATGATATTGGCAACGTTGCAAAGGGAATATAAACTGCACGGTTTGAGAGCAGATTTTTAGGTTATTTATTTTATGATAATCCGGAAACAAAATATTTTCCGGACTCTAGAGATTTCATATTTCTTTACAGAGACAGATTTCAAATCCCACAATTGATTTCCCATTTGCTTATTTCTTATCTTATGTTATTTCCTGTGTATAAAACCAGCGTAGGTTGTTGTAACCAGATATATGTGCTTACTTATAAAAATATAGTAGTTTACATAACAAGCATGTTATGGTAGTCATTAAACGCGAAGATAATTGAAGGTATTTTAAAACGATCCTAAGTTTAAGTAAAATTTTTGGTTTTAAGCATTTTAAACCAACCCTCCTTGAGTTTTGAATATAGTTTGATTTATAAAAATTTTACTAAATTTGTTTATTGAATAATCATCTTAACACAATCTTTTGTTGGATTTAAGAAGAAGAGTTTCAATTTAAAATAAAAGAAAATTAAGAAATTTAAACCCACGCGGGGTTTAAATAGTAAACACTCTGTAGAAGAAACTAAAATTGGGTTTATATCTTACTCTAATTAAAACTTACCCTTGTTAATTACTTTTTCCAATTAATACTTGATGTCACACAACGATTTAGATGGGTAATAATAAAATAAGGAGAAGATTAATTTTGTATTTATTTAAAAGGTGTTTTTATTTATAAAATGTATTAAAAAACTTAAATGCAAGTTTTGTTTATATTTCTGTCACTGTCAAAATGTCAGTTTCAAAATATTAGCTGCGTTCAAATCACAAACAGCGATTTGGGACCTCTTACCTCTGCTTGTACCTTGGCTTGCATTGACCTCTACTGATAAAAGCTACAGCTTTGAATTGAGTGGGTTTTGAGTAAGGAAAGTTTTCTTTGAGCTTTTAGATAACCTCAATATTTGAATTTCAGTTTGTAAATAAATTATTATAGTTGTTTTGGGTTTATTTGTTATATTTTTCGTGCATAATCAGTGCCCTTCACTTATGTTTGTTTTGCCTCGTAGTGCCCTCATAAATATATTTTTTGTTCTGAAAACGGGTTCAAAATATGGCGTTTTACTGGACAAAATTGGAGGTGTTTTATTGGTTAATGAACAACTTGGGATATTAAATAAGGTAAATGAATCCTTGTAAAAACGGTTACTTAGATAAATTATAAACGAACTTATTACCAGTTGCCACAAAACAATCCTTTCTATAAATTTAAACCACCCCCCAGAGTTGGTCTAAAAAATCACCAACTTTATAACCTTTGTGTGCCAAATTTTCCGAGGGTAAAAACACCTATATGTCTTTCGCAGATCCTGAGTCAAGCCGAGGCCAGGGCGCACCGAATAGGTCAAGAAAACGAGGTCTTAGTCCAGTACCTGCTTGCACCCGGTACTGCGGATGACACCATCTGGAAAATCCTGCAAGAAAAAGAAGAAAGCCTCAGCAATTTCGGTCTGTGCAAGGTCTCTCTTAAAGACGACATGACCGAAAAGAGTCAAAACACCAGCGCGTCCGAAATTCTAACCGAGGGACTTAACATAACTAGGAGTGACGTCACTTGCGAAAATACGTTGGACATAACTTCGTACTTCAAGAAGGCCAATCAAAGTATGAGCGAGACGTCAATGTCAAAAAATGACAGTTTCGAAGAGTTCGACGAAGTTTTGGACGATGGTTTCGACGACGTGCTGTCTAACGTGGAGTTTTTGTAAAGAGTAAGAAAGGATGATGTTGTTTATTTTTTTGATATTTTGTTTTGTGTCGATATTTATTATTTTTGGAATATACTTTTGAGATTAAGCAATAATTTATCGGTATAAGGGATTTATTACATTGCAAAAGCAGAAGTTCAAAACACTCCGGATAATGCAAAATAAAACAAAACACTTGTTTTTTGGGTTTGCAGTATTCAGATTATTATTCTTCCGTTTAAAGAATCCAACCTGTATAAAAAATCTATAGGCAGATTCATAATGCTGAAACTATTTTTTTGGGTTTTTCTCCACTAAGTTAGGGAAATATTTTGAAAAATATGTTAAAAACCAAAATTCCTAAAGAAAAAATTTAGTTCGTTTGTCAGTGGTTTTTAAATAAAAATAAATAATGCGTGCATACTCGCAAATCCTAACTAGATTCTGGGCCACTTTCTCACTTCGGCTTAAGTTCTAAGTTCAACTTAACTAAGATAAGTAGCTTGCTGGTGCTGTCAAAGTGTCCCGTAAGGGAAACATTGTTGGCGTAAAGTGGAAGAATTTTGAGACTTAAGTTAAACTTGGCTAAATTTTTTCAAGCTTTTGAGACCTTTTTGCTTTTACTATTATCTTAAAACATATTTTTCGGCTTTTGACAGTGTTTTTAAGCGATTTTTTTGTTTTTTTAGGAGTAAAAATAATTTTAAAAAATTTCTAACCTCACAAATTGTTTTACAAGATTTATCAAAATAAGAAAATACCTCTATTTATATTAATCGGTGCAGATAGTTTTTTAACATGATATTTAAAACAAGAACTTGATTGTGTTGTATTATTATTATAACAAAATATAGTGAAAATCCAAAGGGTGAACAATCCTCAAAATTTGTACACCTCCTGCAAACAGGGTCCATACAACACCGTTCTCAGTTGAGAACGGTGTTGGTCCATATTCTAGGTCCTGCCAAGTCCTGTCAGGACTCAACAGGACCCAAATTATAGGCCGGGATCTCAGATTAATAACTAAAGAGCCGGGACACTGAAAAAAGTGTCTACCATCTTGAATTTTAAAGAAATGCCATTATTGACACTTGTTCTGAAAACTATAAAGTATAATATATGTTCAGTTGTGTATTTTTTTATCAGAAAATTGGTTTTAAAGATATGACAATTCAAAAAGTCAAAAATTTGGTTGCTATATTAAGGATATTTTGCTCAGCATACCAAAATAAGAACCTTTGTGGTTGTCATTGTTTGACTCTCTGACTTTCCACGACCAACTTACTATCTCCTGCTAGATTGGTTCACCTCTTGGGGCCAACAATCGATGTACTACGTCGATGGGGCCAACCCATTAATAAAACAGAAACTTATTTTCTAACTACAGGCTTTATAGAAACTTACCAAAGGACAGAATCCAAATCACCTATCTCCTGTCTTTTTGCAGGTCTTGGGGATGGTGAATCGGGAACCCCTGGTGAATCCCCTCTGCTTCCAACAGTAATTGACAGTAAATAAAAATTTGGGCTCTCGCTTTTTTCCAAATCGTCCGTTTTTTTACATTTCAATTTTTGGAAACCACAATAAAATAAACAAAAAATATGACAATTGACCAAAAAAACACAAAAAATGCGACGCTGCCAATTGTAATTTATAGCATCAACCCAATTTTATATTCTCTGGTTCCACTTAGCCAAGGTTGCACCTCTGCAAGAGAAATAAGGATAAGTTGAACTTATACTTAAGTTTTAACTTAGCTTACTTTTAAATTTAAGCCGAAGTGAGAAAGCGGCCCTCTAAGTACTTATCTAACGTCTAAGAAATTATTCTTTCAAAAACTTTTTCAGATTTTTAAAAAATATCTGTCTGTTGTCTTACAACTGACTAAATTTGACTGATAAAATATTTAGAAAAATTAACATTTGACAGTTTGGTGCGCCGATAGTAGCTAACAAGGCTGAGTATAATAAAATTTGAAATCAAAAAAGATATTCCTTTGAGTTTTTTCAATTTTAGATTACTTTATAGAAATTCAAAATTTAAAGTCAAATCAAAAAAATAATAAATAACATAAACAAAATTTTTTCTTTAGGAATATTTGAAAAAAAAATTCTTAACTTAGTGGCGAAAAATTCAAAAAAAGTTGTCTCAGCATTCTTTCTTTACAAGTAGTTTGATGTAATTTGTTAATATCAGTCACTGTCTTTTCGGTCTGTGCAAAGTCTCTCTAATAGGCGACATGACCGGAAAAAAAATCAATACACACATATACTTTTTGGAGTCAAATAAATATCAGAATTGGCTGACTAAAAAAAGTCAAAACACGTGCGTGTCCAAAATTCTGACCGAGGGACTTAATATAACTAGGAGTGACGTCACTTTCGAAAATACGTTTGACATAACCTCGTACTTCAAGAAGGTCGATCAAAGTATGGGCAAGTTTTTAAAATCATCTGAAATTCATCTAAACGTTGGCACCGATGTCAACATTTGATTGAACATCTGATTAATCCATCCATCAATAGCCATCAGCCCTCGGAGCCGATTGCAATTGTTGGCATCAAGTCGGTTGCATCGGAAATCCAAAAGAACACGTTTGATGTCATCGGAACGTTTCAAGAACTTGTTTGATGCATCGATGAGATTACAAACTTGCCCTATTAGCGAGACGTCAATGTCAAAAAATAACAGTTTCGAAGAGTTTTACTAGAGGCCCTCTATGCATTTGACAGTTATTGTCTTACCATATTTGCATGTAAAACGGATTTTATGAAATGGATTGATGTTTTGTTTGAAAGTTTGAGACAATGATGTGTTTGAAATTAACTTTGTGTTTCGGACTTCCATTGTCTATATTTTATTTATACACGACGTTTCGATCAGTACAATCTCTGATTTTTGCATGTGCAAACTGGCACCTGAAGACTATCAGAGATTGTACTGATCGAAACGTCGTGTATAAATATAATTTCCCCAGACAGTTTTTGAAAGATTGATTTTTTTTGACAAAAAAACAACAAAAACAAATAGTAAATACACACGGTAGATATTAAAGATGTAAATAATGGTTAAAATATAAAGACTCTCTATGATCTATATTTTTGTTACTCTTATTCTTACAATAAAATATGGAAACATAATGTGCTTTTATTACGTTATTATTACTCACTTACGTTGCAAATTCGGCTATTTTTATTAATTTTCCAGCTTGGTAAATGCATGTTTTCTTTTCACTTTTCCTGAGTTTCTTTCTCCGTTGGACAAAGGAACACAATTCGTCGAGGCACGTATTTTTACAGTTTTTGATACAGCAAAATTCCATTTTTAAATCTCACGTTTATTAATCAGAAATCTGACAGTGACAAATTTATTTATTGTCAGGGGTTACCAACCATCATTGCCAACACACAATGGGCAAGTTTTTAAAATCATTTGAAATTCATCTAAACGTTGGCACCGATGGTGGTTCTGACAGCCATCACTGATGATTAATTCATCCATCAGTAGCCATCAGCCAACACCATTCTCAACTAAAAAGCCTGTTAACTCCTACCGCCTCAGTGCCCTTTAGCCTACTGTGGCTGCCATTTTTATAACCAAATTGACAAGTAAAACGTGGATTTTCTGTCAGTTTGGTGTCAATATGGCACCGATCATAGGCCAAAGGATACTAAAACGAAAATGAGTTAACTGGCTTTTTAGTTGAGAACGGTGTTGCATCAGCCCTCGGAGCCGATTGCCATTGTTGGCATCAAGTCGGTTGCATCGGAAATCCCAAAAAACGCGTTTGATGGCATCGGAACGCTTCAAGAACTTGTTTGATGCATCGATAAGATTACAAACTTGCCCTATTAGCGAGACGTCAATGTCAAAAAATAACAGTTTCGAAGAGTTTTACTAGAGGCCCTCTATGCATTTGACAGTTATTGTCTTACCATATTTGCATGTAAAACGGATTTTATGAAATGGACTGATGTTTGGTTTGAAAGTTTGAGACAATGATGTGTTTGAAATTAACTTTGTGTTTCGGACTTCCATTGTCTATATTTTATTTATACACGACGTTTCGATCAGTACAATCTCTGATTTTTGCATGTGCAAACTGGCACCTGAAGACTATCAGAGATTGTACTGATCGAAACGTCGTGTATAAATAAAATATAGACAATGGAAGTCCGAAACACAGAGTTAATTTCGGACTGATGTTTTGTTGTCTCTTTTTATAATTTCCCCAGACAGTTTTTGAAAGATTGATTTTTTTTTGACAAAAAAAACAACAAAAACAAATAGTAAATACACACGGTAGATATTAAAGATGTAAATAATGGTTAAAATATAAAGACTCTCTATGATCTATATTTTTGTTACTCTTATTCTTACAATAAAATATGGAAACATAATGTGTTATTTATTACGTTATTATTACTCACTTACGTTGCAAATTCGGCTATTTTTATTAATTTTCCAGCTTGGTAAATGCATGTTTTCTTTTCACTTTTCCTGAGTTTCTTTCTCCGTTGGACAAAGGAACACAATTCGTCGAGGCACGTATTTTTACAGTTTTTGATACAGCAAAATTCCATTTTTAAATCTCACGTTTATTAATCAAAAATCTGACAGTGACAAATTTATTTATTGTCATGGGTTACCATCATTGCCAACACACAATGGGCAAGTTTTTAAAATCATTTGAAATTCATCTAAACGTTGGCACCGATGGTGGTTCTGACAGCTATCACTGATGATTAATTCATCCATCAGTAGCCATCAGCCAACACCATTCTCAACTAAAAAGCCTGTTAACTCCTACCGCCTCAGTGCCCTTTAGCCTACTGTGGCTGCCATTTTTATAACCAAATTGACAAGTAAAACGTGGATTTTCTGTCAGTTTGGTGTCAATATGGCACCGATCATAGGCCAAAGGATACTAAAACGAAAATGAGTTAACTGGCTTTTTAGTTGAGAACGGTGTTGCATCAGCCCTCGGAGCCGATTGTCATTGTTGGCATCAAGTCGGTTGCATCGGAAATCCCAAAAAACGCGTTTGATGGCATCGGAACGCTTCAAGAACTTGTTTGATGCATCGATAAGATTACAAACTCGCCCAAACATTTCCCTAACAAACCGTCAAATCCAGTTGCTCACCTCTGGTAAAACAAAAACTGTCAAAAATCGTATACAGGGCCTCTACTAACTGTCTAACAGAATTTTTGTGAAGAGGAAGAAAGTTTTATGTTGATTTTTTGGTACTTTGTTTTGTGTCAATAGGTATTTATTATTTCTGAAATAAACTTGAGATTATGAGCATTAATTTATCGGTATTCGTAACTTATTGCATTGCAGAAACTCAAAAAATGCTAAATAATGCAAAACAAACGAAAAAAACACTTGTTTGCTTGAGAGCCTTTACGCATGAAAACAGTTTTTAATGCAACAAAAGTTGAGTAAAGATTTTCTGATTATTCTTTCATTGCGAGAGGTATTTTGTAGATGTTATTTACAGAATCAATCGACAAAAACTGTTTCTAAATAGATCAAACAGAATTAGCGATTTTTATCAGCGGGCAATTTTTAGTTTTGACTGGGTAAATTTACTTAATAATCAGGTAAAAATCACCCCGCTTTCTAAGGGATCAGGTAAATAATTTTTTTCTTCAAAAAATTAATGTAATGATTTTTATACTATTTTTGGTGCTAATTATATGAAAAAATTATTTAATAATTTTTTTATTACAATTAGCACGCCCACTTTTATCGAATTTGTATACTTTTTTTTGGTAAGGTATACCTCATTCCAAATTCTCCGGACCAATTTCAATATGGCGGCTGACAATTAAACCTAATTAAACACAGAAGCTAAATGGAACTGTCATTGTCAGTGTCAAAAAACTGGTCCAAATTTCGAATATTTCCAAATAAATTGCTATATTTTTCTTACAAACACTTTAAAAAAGTACTGTAAGAAAGTTTTAAGTCAAAAAGAACTTTTTATGTAAAGCGAAAACAAATTGTATTCTTTTATTTTTTTATTTTCAACTTTTTTGTAAAAAAAAAATTTTGACAATTCATTGAACGTTCATCTAGCATTCTCGGTAGATACTTTTTGAAAACTATTGCTATGTTTTCATGGGTATTGAGTTCGTTTTCAAAACTCATTCTATCTTTTTCTTTTATATAGCGTGTTCTTGGTCTTGATAAAGAACACGCTATATAAAAGAAAAAGAAACAATGAGTTTTGAAAACGAACTCAATACCCATGAAAACCATAGAAATATAAAGGGAACTTTATATTTCTATGATGAAAACATAGCATATCATTCCTTCCATCAATCGTATTTTGAACTCTCTTTAGCCTAATCCAAATATACACACCAGCCCCACTCTCACTCCCAAAACATACGAATCGATCCGCGGCCAACGCAGCCTACTTGACGCGCAAACCCGTAGTCAGCAGTTGTTTTCGTACAGTGCCATCGTGATTTTGCCTTATAGAAATCGGCAATTATTCCTGTGTTCGAATATCAAAACAAAGGAGAATCTCTTTGGGAGTTTCTGTGTGACTTCTTCAAGTTTTTGACATAAAAGACTTCGATCTTGCGTTTGTAAACAAGTTTAGGACTATTTTGGTAATGTAAATTACCAAATTTTAACATTTAAGTTTTTGGAGACAATTCGCTGATAAGCTTTTTCGAAACATATTAAATCTGGCGACGGAAATAAGATACAGAATTGGAATGAGACTCGTCTTAAAGAAGTTCATCATACACACATCTTCAGACCACTTTTCAGAGCCTTCTTTTCACTTCGCCTATCTTTAGTTTTCTTTTCCGTTATTTCTTAAACCAATATTTGTTCCTGCCTCACGGATTGTTAGTCAAATAAACAAAAGGTGTGCCTGAATTGTTGTCCCAATTTATCCGAAGATAGCGATAGAAATTTTGCATCGCCTGCTTTTTTTACTATCATCAACCGCCAGCCTGCATCTTGCTTAAACATGGAGACCACATCAGCTATTTCCAAGTCAGCTACAAATGAAAACGAAGCTGTGGAAGCTGACGTTGCCGTAGACGCCGCTGAGGATAAAGGTAATGAATATTATTTAACAATTACTTCAGTAAAATTGTATGGGTATGTTATGTAAGGCGATAGTAATAAAATATGTGTGCTAAGTATAATAATTTTATAAATAATTTAAAAAAATAAATCACTGAAATATACACTGTGGGATTTTCTTAAATTAAAAGAAAATACAATAATAAATTAATATATATAAATAAATAATATAAAAGTTATATAAAATAAAATAAATATCTAAAGAAAATTCAAAGAAGCAATAAAAAAGCCCAACAATTAAAAACAAAGTAAAGAGAACAATGATATACTTTACAACTGGTCTGGAAATATTTGTAAACATTGCACTTTTTCTTTCTCTCTTTAAAATTTTTCCCCTTTCTCTCTTTCTTTCTTTATTCCTACAAATAAACAGCTCTTTGACAACGCTTTTTCTAGTTCAGCGGCTTTGTGTGATGGACAGATGAATAGTGACGTCATCACCGATGATTGCCAGATTGATAATCGCGGAATAAAAAAATGGCGCCAGCAGGCACGTAAAGTCATCCATAAAATCTTTAAAAAAAAAAAAAATTGTTTTTGGTTAAAAATGCAATTATCTATCTTAATGTGAAAACCGCGTGTCGCTAGCTGCTACGGTTCGTGAGTTACAATTTTTTTAAAAGTTTAATCCCCCCTTCTACCCTCTTGCCAACCCCCCATCCCCACCAAAAACTAATCAGCTCATCACCTGGTGCCAGAGAATTTTTGTGGCAAGTAACTCATGTTTAGTGTAAATAAAAAAACTTTTTTTGACGAGCTCAATAGCCTCCATACTATATGTATTCATGGCTAAAAAACGGCCGATATAATTTTTTTTTATGTATCTAAAGAAAAATTGTTGAAAATACATCAAAGTCAAAAAATATTATTTTTGGTTTCTTGAGAAATCTTTTGGGCCGTTTGTGCTGCCAACGGCTGTTTTTAAATTCACAATAAAAATAAAAAATACGATAAAAACCAACAAACGTAAAAATAATCCTACAAACACAAATCGTCTGCATAAAACCGGGTCAAACTCGGCAGTGTATCGGCAAAGAGTTGGCCCGATTTTATGACGACGATTGTGTTATTTTGTGAGGAATTCTTTTGCTAACACCGGTGCGTGGATTTATCGATGAAATTAAAATCTATCACACTCATCTGAATATAGTTTTAGTCTTTCATGGAAAATAGGCGCATGTGTCTTTTTTGCCAAAAAACAAAGCGAATTAATACAAGCAATCAATACCATGATAGTGATTAAAAGAAATGAGTCTATATAAGGTATAAATATAAAATCTTTGTAAATCTGGTTCATTTACTTTAAACCAAGTAAACAAGAAATATCTACACAAAGTCGTTAAATCTGCAAACCTGTCTAAGACCCTGCCCTCCTTCTTACGTTTTTGGGCACGCACAAAGAGACTACCTTTAAAAGGGCTTTTAAAATAGGTACCAGCTAGCTGAGATTCCTTTATACCATTTTCCAAATTTGGGTAGAGAAAGTATTCAAAAGAAATAACTACAAAACAGAAATACTAACCCTACCTAGATATATACAGCGACGTACGGAAAAATTTCAAGTAAGGGACGCAATTTTTAAAAAGTTACTTACGTAGTTGGATTCTTCGATCTTTTTTTTGCAAATTCGTCAATGACGTAATCATAAAAGCGTGGATGGTCTGACAAGAAGTTACTGCTGCTACCGGCGTATTATAACTGCAGGCTACGGAAAAGCTTCTATTGGATTTTTCTAGAATTGTGAAAAGCCGCGCGCACATGACACGCGGACAGACTTTCTGCTGTGACTCGGTTTGAGGCATTCACATTTTTAATCCAATCTTTTTTTTTCGGTTTTAAAACGTCCTTCGACGTCTTCCGATTTCCAATCGCTCATTCCATAGATCTCCAACTCCTTTTCGGCCTTCCCCTTTTCCTTCTTCCAGCGGATGTCCAGGTAAGAATTTGTTTAGGGAGTCGCTGCTCCTCCATTCTCTGGACGTGTCCGTCCATCTTAGTTGTTTGCTTGGTTGGTTATTTCGTCCGTTATTGTGTGTCCTACTTTCATTGTTGCGCGGATTGTTTCATTTGGAATTCTTTCAAGTCTCGATTTCCCTGCCGCTCTCCTCCAGAAGTCCATCTCCGTTGCCTCTAGCACCTTCATGTTCTTTTCTTTTAGCTTCCATACTTCACAACTATACGTAACTATGCTTTTTATGATAGTATTATAAATTAGATCTTGTAATTTTTTGGTTCCATAGGATGCTGTTGAGCATCGCAATAGCCTTCCTGCCTTGGGTGTTGCTATCCTTGATAGAATCGTCCAATGTTCCGTTGTCTGAGATTTTTACTCCCAAGTACTTGTAGGTTGAGCATGATTTGATAATCTTTCCGTCGTTCAAAAGAACACACATGTATTCTCTTTTTGAGATGTTCACCTCCAGTCCCCATTTCTTATACTCTTCGATCAGTTTTCGAGTCATGTATTCTATGTCGTCGTAATCTTGTGCCATGATGATCTAATCATCTGCAAAGCTAAGGGTATATAAGTTTGTGTTATTCTATATTCTCGCATTTTTGTTTCCATACCTTTAATGCTTGGTCGAGGTATATCTTAAAGAAAGTGGGCGACATATAGCATCCTTGTTTGAGGCTTTTGCTTGGTGTAAATCCGTTGGACAATTTGGTTCTGACTTTGACTTTTATGTGTTGGTTTCTATACATTTCTTTCACTGACTCTATTAGACAGACGTTTATATTTGTCCGTTTCAATGCGTCCCAAAGTTTTGCCAGTGGTATGCTGTCGTATGCCTTCTTCAGATCCACGAACAGAAGGTGTACCTCTCGGTCGAAAGCTTTTCTCGATACGCTGAATGACACAGAAAAGGTGGTCAATAGTGGATCTTCCTGCACGAAATTCTGCCTGTTCTTCTGCTTCTCTGTACTTTGCCGTATATCCAGCTGATTGTGCTGGTCACCGCAATACCTCGGTAGTTGTCACAATCCTCTTTGTAACCCTTTTTGTGGATAGGGGTAAGGAAGGATAGTTTCCATTCTTCTGGGACATTTCCGCAGTTTTGGAAGAGCCTGGTTAGGTGTTCGTATAGGTTGTTTGTTCCATATTTGAACAATTCTGCAGGGATATTACCAGGTCCAGGTGCCTTCTTGTTTTTCAGAGTATTACAAATATCTTTCACCTCCGTTACATTAATCCTGACAGGCGACGCTGAAATGTGTATACTATTTAATTCATCGCTTTCCAAAAACTGTCCTCGATCCTCCTTTAGTAGCCTACCAAAATACTCATCCCATTTATTTGTTGTGATTGGGGATACTAGTTCTTTTTTTTATTTTGGCGAAGATATTTCAGAAGCTTCCAGCTTTCGCTGCTTTTTGTTCCTCCCAGGTAGGTATTTATTTTGTTGCCGCTTTTTTCCCGTGAATCATTTTTCTTCTTTGTTATTTTTTTTCTTACTTGAGCCTGTGCTTCTTTGAATATCATTCTATCGTGATTCGAATTGCTGGATAGATAGCATTGGTATTTCTTCTTCTTCTTTTATCTTCAATATCTTGTTGGATTTTTTCTGCGATTTTTGCTCAGTAAGATATCTTAACGCTTCTTCTGCTGCTTGTTTCATAGATTGCTTCATATATTCATAGTGCTCTGTATTGTTATTGAATTGCTGTAGCTGGAGTTTCTGGTCGAGTCTATTTTTGTATAAATCTGCAGTGCTTTCGTGCTCCAGGCTCTCTGGATTATGTCGTGGTTGCTTTGTTTCATTAGATTGGCTTTGTTCTGGTATGTCTATCTATGTACCCTGATATATCTTCATAGATGTGCTCTGTCGGACGGTAGTATAATCTATAATATCTAAAGTACTTAATTGTTTCCTATTTCACAAAGTACATTTAAAAAAATTACATTTTTCTAGGGGAAGATCAGCTTCCATTGCTTCCATGGCTGCTGGTATATAATATACCTACATCAATTTGGGAAATGATAAAGAAGTCTCAGCTGGTGCTATTGTGAAAGACCTCGCAGCAGGTAGTCTCTTTGTGTGGGGTGTGCTGGAAGTTGTTCAAAAACTATATGCTGAATTCTCTTTAAATACGGTTCTTGAACTTTAAATAAGGAAGTGAAGAAGAATCTCTACAGTTATTTATATCTATACAAACCTTTCTAAAAACGTGTTCCCATTAGCACACACAATACTACCTGCTAGAATACTATGTTGGGAATTTGGAACCTTTGGTTGCACTATAACAAAGTTATGATTGTTTTCCACAAACCAAAACTACACCTTTTTGCACTCGACGCGTGTTTCGCTAACAACGTTAACATCATCAGGAGACGATAAACAATAAAGTAAATTAACCTACACTCCATCTAATATACTATCTTTTAGTGGGCGGAGATAAGACTAATAATTTGTGATTGGTCATTGGACCTTTATAATCCTATCTCCCCTCAACTAAAGAATAAAGTGTACTAAACAGAATTGGGCCTCTATCTTTTTTATTTCTTTTTATATTATTGGATTTAATGATTTCCATACTTTCATATGCATTCAAAAGTCTTTTGTTTGGTACACTTTTTAGAAGTTTTAGGTTATCTAATGTGAATCTATGAGTGCTCGGCCACACTTGACTTTTCTGTTCTTCCATATTTTAAGTGTGCTAAGTGTTCTTTGAATCGTGTTTGAATAGAGCGTCTCGTCTGGCCAACATATTTTTTGTAAATTCCACTTTTTTCTAGAACTGTAGTTTTATCCTTGGGATTTCCTAGTAAACTTCTTATTGTGTTTCCGGATTGATATACTAATTTAAGAACGGTGTTATTAAATACTTTTTGTAATCTTTATAATTAGGATTATAAGGAATTGATACAAATTTAAAGTCGGAAGTATCTTTATGTCTGAAAAAAAAATTCCGAAAGGTCTTTTGAAAAGAATGTCTATTTGTCAGCTTATTTATTAATCCTTCGTCGTAACCGTTTTCGCCAGCTATATTCCTAATTCTATTCTTTTCTGCTTCAAATCTTTCTTTGTTTAATGGAAAATTTACTAATCTATATGTTAAAAAGTGCAAACTTGCAAGCTTATGTTGTAAGCAATGGAATTTGGAAATTGGAATATACCTGTTGGTGGCCGTTCCTTTTCTGTATAGGTCAAATTCTAATTTATTTTAATTTCTTATAACTAAAGTGTCTAGAAATGGCAGTGTACCGTTGTTCTCTGTTTCATAAGTAAATTTAATTGTGGGAAATTTGTTATTTATTTTTTCCATAAAATTTTCAACACTAGTTACTTTAGTGTTGAATACTGCAAACACATCGTCTACATACCTGAACCATACTCTGGGGAAATACTCAAATTCTTTACTTATATCTGATTTAAATTTGCTCATAAAGAGGTTTGCGATAAAAGGTGATAAACTATTACCCATTGTGGTTCCTTCTAATTGTTGGTAGTAATTATTTTTATATTGAAAGTAATTTTGATTGTTTGTCTCCTAGATTGTTTTTTCTTAGTAGTTCCTCCAGGTATTGTAAAGTATTGGGGATCGGCACACTAGGGAACAATGAAATAACATCAAACGAGATTAAAATTTCACCTTCTTGGAGTGAAATATCTTAACCTTTGTTGATAAATTCAAGGGAATTTTGAACAGAAAAAACTTTTTCCTTTATAGGTAAATATTCAAACTCGTTTGCTAGCCATTTCGAAATATTGTAAGTAGGTGATCCTACAGCAGAAACTATAGGTCTAACCGATTTTCCAGGCTTGTGGATTTTCGGAAGACAATACCTCGGACAATACAGTTTCGGCATAGTATTGGTTTCTTGTAGCTTCTATTTAATCAGTAATAATATTGTTACATTTTTTAATTGTGTTTTTTACTTCGTTAATCATTTTTGGTAAGGGGTTCTTTGGGACTTGCTTGTAGGGTCCATTTTTTATTAGGATATCTACCCTTTCGAAATAATCTGTTTATCTAATATAACAACTTTATTACCCTTGTCATAACTTTGTTACCTGCTAGAAGTTTTTAGAATAACACCAGCTGGGTGTTTAGAAAGAGACATATATAGAATGCTTACATGAGAGGTGGTCCTTTAAGTTAATAGTAAATACGGTCCTTGTACTTTAAAGGAAGTGAATAATCTCTACATTTATTTACATCTGTACTAACCTTTCTAAGACCCCCCACTACCACACAAAAAGACTACCTGCTGGAATCTTTTAAAATAGCACCAGCTGGGAGACCTTTAATATTTCCCAAATTTGTTTAGAAACAGCCTTCAACAGATAATACTACAAAAACATATCCACTCATAGAGTGCCTACATGAGAGGTGTGATCCTTCAACTTGCTAGAATTTGTTCAAAAACTACATTCTGAAATCTCTTTAAATACGGTTCTTGTACTTTAAAGGAAGTGAAGAAGAATTTTTACGCTTATTTATATCTATACAAACCTTTCTAAGAACCTGTGCCCATTAGCACACAAAAGACTACCTGCTGGGAGTTTTAAGAATAGCACCAGCTGGTTGTTTAGAAAGAGTCTTTAACAGATAATACTACAAAGACGTATCCACTTATAGAGTGCCTACATGAGAGGTGTGGTCCTTCAAGTTTCTAGAAGTTGTTCAAAAACTATGCTAGAATTATGGGAAAATGTCATTAATTTTAAGGATTGATGTAAAGAACATGTGGCTCAAATTTTCCATAAAATATGTCAAAAATATAATTTAATTTAGATCAAAGGATTTAACTTGGCCCAAATAATATATTGTGCCACCAACATATAGATTTTGTCTTTTGCCTTGATTTATTGTTATGAAAAGAAATAAATAAAGTAATTTTTAATAATTCCAATTAAAAAAAAAAAAAAGGGTTAGTTCCAAATCGCAACTAGTTTTACACTAAAAAACAAAAGATCAAAAGATCTTGGGTGAAAACAACCAAAATTCAAACTTGGATGGGCATCCTCCAAGGAACACACAAAGGACCAAAGCGAAAATAGAAATGATTAAACGATGTTTCGCCCTGGGTAACCAGCGTGGGCTCATCAGTGGTTTCACACCATCATACACTTTGATTTCCAACTTTGAATCACTCACTGGTACTTATCCAAGTTACCTGATACGGATTCGTCCAAGCGTGTTAATGTTTCCAATAGGATTATGCTCCTAAGGCAATTAAAACAAAAAAAGAAGTTAAAAAAAAACCTCCAAATCAGTTACTTCAACCGGAAAGAAACTAAAAAACAAGAGATTTTGGGTGGAAATAACGAAAATTCAAACGTGGATGAGCATCCCACAAAGAACACACAAAGGACCAAAGCGAAAAGAGAAATTATTAAACGATGTTTCGCCCTGGGTAACCAGCGTGGGCTCATCAGTGGTTTCACTGGTCACCCTCCCCATACATCATTAAACAGTTTTACACTTTCGAGAAATATGACGGAACTGATGTTTAATGCAAGTTGCAGCTTTTTTCTTTATACATGGTGTTAAGGAAAAAATATTTTTACCATTAATTATTTCGCTTATAAGTCAAATTTTAACTATTATGCCGACAAAATCGCATCACCTCTAGTTTTTGGACGCGTTTCAATTGGGCTGGTCGAAGGGCGAAAAATTAATGTTTTAATTTTGCCTTACGCATCCAGATGGGCAAAGTTCATGTTATTTTCGAACCAGAAATAATCAATTCCAAAATCATGCTTTCAAAATAGACATTATTTATTTAATAGTGTTGCGGTTTTGGCACGGTATATTTAGATTTCTGTGGAAAACTAGTTTTGACACATCGTATTTTCAGTCCACCGATTTTTTAAAAAATTTATCTACTTCTAGGTTTAAATCCAGTATATGGATATTTTGGCATATGCAAATAGAGCTTTTCTATCTGATTTTAAAAATACTTAATACGTTACCTTTTTCTCTAACGGTTTTTAAAATGAGAAAAACTTTTCGAGAAGTGAGTTCGACAAAAAATTGTGCTTTTCCCGGTTGACCTGGGCCCGTATTCTTCAATTTCGGGGAAGAGAGTGCTCCCGGGATTTGAAACGCACCTGATTGGCCGAATTCTCATTTTTTTGTCACATTTCTGTCAGTTTTGGCAGTAATTATAATTATACGAGGAGAGCAAACTGATGGCAAAACCGCTCACGAACAAAGTCATTAGTGCCAAAAAAGACAGAATAGTGACAGAAAACTGACATTTCAAGTGCGTTCCGGGAGAATTCTATTCCCCGAAATTAAAGAATACGGGTCCTGCTCTTATGGAGATGATTTTGTCAGTGAACAAGTGATTTTGGCATGTTTTAAACCGTTAGAGAAAATGCTAATATATTGGAATTAGACAAAAAAAAATGACTGATGGCGGAATGACCAGCATCCAAGAATATGCTTTTTTGGTTTTGAAGATTAAGGGGGGGGGCCTCGAACTTTTGCGACACCTGGTATATTAACGGAACGCAAATTAGGTTTGATTATAGCGTGGACCGCTTAGAAACAGTTACAACTTGGTTAATATCCAAAAACGTGGGATTTTATTCCGCTGCAGTTCGACGATGCAAAATTTCAAGGAGATTCTGCTGGTCAAAGTCCACCATTCGGGATTCCAATTTAACTCTCGACTGTAAACAATAAACACGCCGATTAAAATGTTATTGGCATAAATTAAAACCACGGGCTGAGAAAATACATATTTAGCCTAAACAATTATATAAATTGTTAATTAAGTCATTATTTTTAATGGGTTTGAGACAAAAATAACATCATTTGGGGTGTCATATTTTTTTTGCATTTCAAGGCAGTTAAGTTTTTAATCTTATTGATTCAGAATGTTTTTTTTTTTCAAGTTTTCAGTGCCACATTTCGAATGCCTTCAATTTTTTGCCTATGGCATCAGTCGGTAATATTAAATGCTAAACACAACATAATTATAGTATAATCTACTGAATCAAAGGCCATATCAGATACTACGTTTATACGCACCTAAAAGCATTTTTATATAAGGACGGTTTTTAAATAAAATTTCTCCAAGGGTTTATAGGCCCTTCATTAAATATGTCAATTTAAAGAAAAAACAAATAATAGTTATTTCTGGTACCGCGAGAAAGATTTATACCACGAGGCCGTCAGGCCGAGAGATGCTTACGACAAGGAGTTCAAATCTTGGATGAATTCACGGAAGAAAAAAGATGAAAATGTTCTATTGGCTTCTTTTTTACATTTGCAAAAAAAATTAGCCAAGACATTAGAACGACCTGAAATAGAGAAGTTTTTGAACGAAGCACTTGACGACGAGTACCTGTTGATGAAAGTGGCTTTGATAATGGAGATTATCGGTGCTTGTAGATGCGATGAATTGGTCAATTTGAAAATAGAAAATATTCAAGACAAAGGGAAATATTTTCACGTAGTTTTGCCAGACACTAAAACCAAGAAATCGAGAAGTTTCACCATACTTGAAGAAGGATTTCCAGTCAACCCGATCAATTTGTGTAAAAAATACATGTCTTTGAGGCCAAAGAGTACTAGTTCTACCGCTTTTTTGTTTTTAACCAAAATGGGAAGTGTACCAGCCAGTGTGTGGGAATAAATACGTTGTCGAAGATACCTTTAAGAATTGCGATGTTTTTGAAATTGGAGGAACCAGCGCTCTACACCGGTCACTGCCTGAGAAGGTCTTCGGCGACTCTCTTGGCCAATGCAGGGGCTAACATGTCTACTTTGAAGCGTCACGGAGAATGGAAGTCCTCGACCGTAGCAGAAGGATACCTAGAAAAATCGGTGCATCGGTCTTCCAGCGCTATCAGCAGCTGTACCGATATGAGAGCGTCTGGTTCCAATAAACCAACGAATGTTACAAAGAGTTCAAATTCGAATAAATCGTTAGCATCGGTCATAACTGTCATGTGTTGGATAAAACAATTTAGTTAATAAGAGATATTTCGGAAAACCAGAGTTAAGTATTTCTTTAGGTTGAAAGAAATGAGCAAAAGCGTTTTTAAAGTGTTTATACAACCCTAATAAAATGTATTTTTAAGTGATAAACCGCTTTCATAAATCACTTTGAAATAAAATCGATTTAGTGCTTAAATGTAAAATCTATATATCTATATCAAAGTTGAGCAGCGCACACGGAACACATAATGGAACAAAGTGAAAAGAGAAATGATTAAACGATGTTTCGCTCTGGGTAACCAGCGTGAGGTCGTGAGCTCTGGGTAAACATCGTTTAATCATTTTTCTTTTCACTCTGGTCCTTTGTGTGTTCCTTGTGGGATGCTCATCAAGGTTTGAATTTTCTTTATTTCCACCCAAGACCTTTTGATCTTTTGTTTTTAGATTCTGTTCGGTTGATGTAACCGATTTGAAGGTTTTTTAACTTCTTTTTTTGTCTATACCAAAGTTGTCAAATGTCATTGGAAATGTCAAAGTTTAACACTACCCAAACAACAATTTTTTGACCAACGACCACATACTTCACCTAAATGGACGTTAATTTGGGTATATTAATTAGTTATCTTCAGACGATCTTACATATTACGACAAAATTCCGTTACTTTAACGTTAGATAATACTGCAGTAACATTGTTACCGTCTACCCAACGTTTAGCCGACCTGTCACGGTGGTGCATTTTCTAGTAAACCAGTGACGTCTAAACAACTTTTACATTGCGTGAACTTGCGACGTTTCTGGCCGGTCTTGCGACGTTTTCCGGCCGGAGTTTTAACGAACTTTCTTGTGAAGAAGGAAAGTTTCCAAAGGAACTAATGGCATTATATTCTCCTTCTCTGCCGCACTTATGTACGGCAGATCGCCCTATCTCTCTCTAGATTTTAAATAACCGGCACAACTGGTCAGCTGAAAGAGAGATGACATTATCCTGCAAGTACATATATGGGCGAAAGACAAAGACTGGTGCTCTTTAAACAGTAATGTCTGATCCACAGCTTCACTTCTTGCCGCTCACTAAAAATACTTATTGCTTTTGCTTCCAAGAAGTAGGATCTTTGTAGTGTCCTGCCATATTTGAAAAAAACTAAATTTAATTTCACAGTTCAACGACCATTTATTTAGAAAAATCGAATAAAAAGTAAGGTTATGGGGACTGTCAACGGTCGTGGCAAGTGGTTCATTTGGAAATGTTTGACGACTGTAGTCCAGTTACGTGTATTTTTTGGAATTTTCATAATATTCGCCATTTTTGATACCGTCGTTTAAGTTCGAAGGGGTCGCCATTGTTTATATTTACTAAACACGGCAAAAAATACTACAAACACCATTGAATGGCATTTTGGAGAAATTTTATGTTCCGAGAGAGGGCTTTAGAAGCATCCATTTTTTTTACATTAAAAAAAACAATATTTTTCATTTAAACACAAACAAATCATTCCTTTTCTAAGCATATTTGTCAGTAAACCGAATTGCGTTTGTAAATTTTGCTCCCATAGTGGCCATATAAATACTATTTAATAAACGGTAATTACCAAATTATAATTTTTTGTTTGTCATTTTCCAAAGTGTATAAAAATAAGTTCATTTTAATAACCGAAAATCCCAAAGTTTGAGATGGGCAACATTTTGGGTAGTAAAACACCACCAAAAAATCAATAACGAAGAGGACGCTAGTGTAGTCACTTTGGGTAGTATTTTACGACGTAACAAGAACGATTGCTATTCCGACTCCAGTCACTGCACAACGACGTAAGGACTCAAAAATCATCCACAATTTTGGTGTAAATCCGGGTCGGCATGTTGGCTAAAACGACGTCGCATCATAACGTCGGGTCGCATTTAACAACGTCGCTACGCCTGGGTAGCTTACTTATTTTAAATACAACACCCTATATTTTATTGCATTTTTACATTCCATACATAGCATATGTCTATGCTATGATCAATATTTTTTTAGATACAGGACATTTAAGTTTGACCGCTAAGGTCCTTAAAGTAGGTGATTTTAATCAAGTGGGCCAATTATGATTTAACATTAATACCCACAAATAAATATGACAATTCAAATAACAGCGTGGCTGTTGTTTGTTTCATAATTATGTAAATAGTTCTAGGCCTACTTGATAATAAATACTTACTTTAAGGACCTTAGCCGTCAAAGTTAAATGTCCTGTATCTAAAACTATATTTATCATAGCAAGAAAGGGGAATTTAAAAATGCAATAAAATACAGGGTGTTGTGTTTAAAATACGAAAGCTAGTGTCAAACTGTGACATTTCTATTGACATTGAAATGACTTCGCCAAAAGTTATACAACTTTTGTGCTCAAGACTTCTTTATAGCATGCATAATAACGGAGATTATGACTGGTACATTTATGGTAGAACACCCTGTAACTAGCTGTGAGTATGTAAACATATAATCAACATTAATAATCCGGAAAAATCTATAACAGAATTTAAAATAGGATAAGAACTGAACAATAAACTAAAGTTATTCAGTAAAAACAGCAATATTTATGAAAATAGGAAATTAATGAAAAAATTAAAAAAAATAAAGCAATTAAATGATAAACAACCTTAAACAATTAATTGTGCATACAAGTCAAGAGACCTTATCACACATCTTGTACATACATATATATTTTGGGGGGGGGGATTAAAGTTATTAAACTAAGCTATACTTTTCTTCAATAGGGTTTGATGGTACGCACAGTTATTAGTCTGAGATGCCCACCAATTGAATGTCCTAAAACCTAAATAAATTTTAAATTGTAGCTTTTTTATAACATCTATACGTATGTGATTTTGTTCAAAGAAAATAAACAGACTTATTATTTTTGCACTTACATTTCATTATCCATCATCATAACTATCAATACTTCTTGATAGATGGGTGAATTTATCAGCCATTACTTGATAACCTTTGTACTGTCAGACCTCTAATCAATTTTCTTGCAAAAAGGCAGCTTTTAATGCAATGACTTTCTTGTTGGTTATTGAGATAGTGGTATCACTGTTCAATGTGTACATAATCTAATCGCTTCTTTGTCTTTGGTAACATTAAAGTTTATTTCATCAGAATGGGTCATGAATTTAAAAAAAATGGATAAGTGTTTGTTTTGGTCTCCGGTGTACTTTCCCCTGTTATTTATTATGTAGTTTTTAAATCGAAGAGTAAATTAAATACAAAAAAAAAATTAAAATAAGAAAGGACAATTTGATTGCTAAAGAAAAAATGACATAACGGTCGCAATTCTTCAAAAACGACAGAAAATCTCATCAAGGCGTGCTGAGAAAAAGTGGGGCCCTGGGCGGTATCTCCAGATAGGGGCCCCCCATCTCATTTTTCTATATATTTATATTAGTTTTATTTGACAGAAACACAATATTAAATCCTAAAGTTTTTATAAATATGATAAATTTAAGCCAACTAAAAAAGCTGAAAAAATTAATTTAAATAAATCTTTTTTTTATACCTTCATCAAAAACATGACTTTAGTAACTGTCTGCAGATAACTAAAGCATGGCTTTCTTGGTTACCAACGCAAAAAAAGATTTCTGTCCGTTTTTTCCCAAAAATTAAAGAGACATAGATTTCCACCAGTTTTCACCAAGTATTTACGAAAAAATTATTTGAAAACATCGTCAAAATATCAAACTGTGAAAGATTACAATGTCGCAACAATGAACGTCACCGTGTCGCTATGGAAACCATTGTTATTTCATTTACCAGCCGCCTTGATTTATAGTGTAAAGACGGTGTCTTGCGAGAAGTGCTCTTCGTTCGACATTTTCGAAAGTATTTTCCTGCTTCTCTTGGATTTTTTATGCGTAAATGATGATGAGTTCTGGCTATTACCGGTTTTCCAGAAAGTGGCCACCCCTGTATGCGTATACTTGGTGCTTTTGTCTTATCCCTGCCAAAAAAAACGCGTTCAATCTCTTAGAACAGCTTTACGAATTTTTTTATAATGTTTTACCGGGCTTTATATGTTTTTTATGCAGTGTGTAAAACAAACTTTAAAATCTCATGAAGTACGAATTTTTTCCATCAGTTTTAACGAGAAAGACAGCTTGGCTCGTAGAATCTTATAAAACCCTTTAAAAAGCATAAAAACTCACCAAATTTCATAAGAACCTATGCGGTTTTCGTACCTGGGATAACTTAGAGTAGGTTTTTGGATAATTGTGAGATCCCAAGGGGGCCCCCCGTAACTCGGGGCCCGAGGAGGACCGCCCCCCCCCGTCCGTACGCCACTGAATCTCATCCGTCACAATTCTGAAAAGTGTCCTTAATATTTATCCCAAGGTTATAAAAGACACTGAGTCATTTTTTTAATAACATTTTGTAAATTTAATACTTTAAAGAAATTCTGCAGGACTGGTTTTACGGCGATTGCTGCTACGCGTACTAATAAACGTCAAAAAGTGTCGAAAATTCTCACCATGTAAAAGAATGACAGAATTTGGGTGACTTTTCTGAACAGTGAACGTGACATATTCAATGGCTATCTTTGGTCTTGTATGTTAAAAATTTTAAAGGTTTGTTTACACACAAAAATAACATACATTTTTAAATTTAAAAAAAGGGTTTTTCACAAAAACTGGCCACAAAAATTAAAACTGACATATTTTTCGTTTACTGGAACAGTATTAAGAAACTAAATTTTAAGAAATAATAGGAAATAAGTCTTGACAAAAAAGCAGTTGGTGTAAACTTGTGTTTAAAAATCGTCAGATTTTTTTGTAAGCGCCAGATTTTCTCACGATTTTTGAAGGATCGAGACCAATATGTCAAAATAATTGTTTAAAAGAGGGTAAAAGTTAGAGGATTTGTTATCCTATGAAAAAGTCATGGAATTTAACAAACAACAGGCAAAGTCAGGGAAAATCTGAAACGCCATCTGGAAAAAATTGAAGAGTGTCAAAACTAAAAACAAATTTATGAAGGTTTTTTTTTAATCACGAAATAATTTTTTTTTATTGTTCTAAAGACGACTAGTTTTTTTCTTACAAATGGTCAGAAAAAACCGGGAATAGTCTATAGTTTCCTGTTCACACCGGCGTGTTTCCACGAAACTCACCAGAAATGCATGAAGTTGCACGCGTTTTTGCCCAAATTTCCTAGAAATACCTATGTTGGCAACACCTCGTGCGTGTCTCGTGCATCTTTTTGACGTTTAATATAAAATATTTTTTTAAAACTTCGATAAAATGAAAGAAAATTGAGTAATTTAAACAGTTTTACCAGGAAAGTGCAGCAAATAAATTATGTTTCAGAATTATCCTGAGAAAACGTGTTCAAAATTAAAAATATATTTTTAGATGCACGCGGGAATGCCAACATTGAAAATAGAACATGTTCTATTTTTCCACTAGAATCGCATGCATTTCTGGGGAATTCTAGGGACTTTTTTTTAAAAATGTTAAAAATTATTTCCAGAATGGCATTCTCTTGTCAAACTTCCATTTTTTTTTTTTGGTTTTGCAAAAGTTTTTGTGATTGAGAGAGCTGCTTCAACAAGAAATAAATGATGTGGATCCAAGACCATAGTAAGTACTTAATTAATTTATATGCTAATTAAGGCTTTGGCAAAAGTTATGACAATTTACCGTTTATGTGGTTGGGTTGCTTTGGTTAGTGCTTTTTAGTATTCGGTTTCGATTAGGTCAGTCAATTTTGTTGGTTTTCTTGTGAAAATTGAGAAGATCAGGTTTTGCCCGACTGTTGTAACCTAAGCATTTGTGATAATAAGCTACAACAGCCTGTGTAAAAAAGATACGGACCAGTGGCATATGCAGAAATTGTTTCTGGGAGGGGGCTTGCACATCAGCATATTCTACATAACATCATTTTTTTCTTGATTTTGGGAAAAAATTCAATCTTTAGGTTGTGATATTGAATGGCTCTTGGCGGTGACTTGAGCCACTAAGCCCTTTCTCCCCCCCCTCCCAAGTACGAAGGTGGAGGTGACTGTCGTACTTAAGCCAAAGCTTGTAGTTAATTTAAATTTATAAATTGGAAACACTCTTGATGGCTGCTCTTGTTGCAGTGTGAGATTGAACAACACTGTCCATATTTATCATTAATTAGCCTCTGGTACTAACTATAAAATGACAGTTTAAGCTATTTAATATTATAACACATATAGGTAGTTACAATATCTCAACTTGGGGCTCCATAGCTAGGACAAACCTTCCGATTTATATTTTCAAAAAGAATAAACAAGAGATGAACAAACATATTGTCTATTATCCTTTTAGCCCATTTAAAAAAAATTATTTCACCGAGGTGCTAACAACAGACAAATCTTGTGTACCTACCTATTGTCAATTAATGTAAATTATTCTAATTGCCCAAAAATATCCTCACATACTCTCTGGGTACTGACACTAGAGTTTTTCTGCTTGATCTGTAACTTTATTTTTATTTTTAGGCCAAGAACTACAATTGTGTGTTGGTTGAAAAAAAAATTCAGCAAATGAACCGTTTTACAATGTCGTCATCATGCATGTATCAACTTAAAAGCCAGGAAGTATGGAAAGTGAACAGCTGTACAGTTGTAAAGATGTAGTATTCATCAGCTCCATAATGTGTCAACAACAAAAAGAAAACTTTAATATGGGATGAGTTTTTCCATTTTTAGATTATTTAAATTATGATGTAACTAAATATATTAAGATATACCTATAAAAATTTCCATAAATTAGTATCACGTTTTATATGCTTTCTATGTGGTATGTGGAACAAACTTGTAAAAAAAACTAAGATGAATCTCATAAATTTTGTTGTTTCTATATCAGTTTTACAGCTATAAAACAATACAAAAACTCACCAACTTTCATGAGAATTTATGGGGTTTTTTGCCCGGGTTTATATACTAAATAGGCCAACATTTTATATCAAAAATATTTTTTCTGTTATTTGTTTTTTATTTATTTACGATACCACAATTAACAAGTTGCCAATTAAGTGAGTCACACAAGTCTTTATTATACATTCTTCTAATACAGTTCGGCACTAAGCTATAGAGGAAATAATTATAGTGCCTTGCCAATTTTTTTAGGACTTCTATATGGAAAATTTTTAATATAACTACTTTCATTGATAATATAGTGTTTCAATTAAATTTAGTTATTCAGAACAGGTTTAAATTATTAGGGATAGATATATTAGTAAAAATTTAATTTTAGCGACTAAAAAATGAATATTAAAATTGTACAAAAAATTAAAATTTAAGAAGTAGGTCCTTGAGATTTTTTTGTGTCTTCTTTTATGTCGTTCATTTATTACAATATTTAAAAAACTAAAGAACAAAATATAATATTTCAGCCCTTTAATATTAATAACAATTATAAAATTTTATTATTCACATTTTTGGTAAAATGTAATCTGGCGCCATCTAGCGACAATTTAATATACTTCTTTTAGTTCAGACCCCAAGACATTTATTGATCAATATTTGGAACCAGAAAATCCACCAGATTTAACCTATTATTATTCTGTGTAAAAAAGATGCATAGGTGTGGACAGAAAAGGCATGCAACTTTTCACCCTTCATTTTCAAGGTCGACACGCGCGCTTCAAAAAACCCCTTGCGTCAAAAAACCCTGCATGGATACGCGTTGGTGGGCATAGGGCTTTAATTGCGTTTATAAAAACAGTCACCCCGTACCTTTTATGGAGCGATTAAAGTCGATAAATGATTAGAAAGGACACTTAATCATAAAAATGGTTGAGTTGACAATGGTCACGGTTTTGTTTTTGTATTATCGGTGTTATCAAAATTTGATTACCTACGTTGTAGCGGGCTTGAAATTCGACGTTTTGTTGAGAAATGTCTCTATCTCGAAAATATCCTTATTTTTATTGCAATTTGGAAAATCAATTGCGAAATTTATCTGCTTAGAAAACCGAGACAAATAACAAATTTATCTTAACAACAATAAATTGATAGTCATTTAAAATTTGGAAATACCAAGGAAAGTTCATTTTTTGTGTAACTGCCTTTTTTTATATTATGTTTCTAAGAACAAAACAGAGACACTATATACTTTCTAATAAGCAAAATGACTGCGCCTATGTCAACCGATAATAGACACTTAAAGTAAATAGAGACATAAAGCTATTTGTACCTCATCACGGTATACGTATCCGCATTTAGCGAGAACCAAGCACATTAATTGGTCAGAAACTTGTACCACGTTCAAAAAGAGCAGATATATGCTAATCTAAGGTGTTCTTGACCGCGATAGGTGTTGAGATGCGTTACGTGTCACGTATCGTTACGGCACACGTATCGTATCTCAGCACCTATTGCGTTCAGAAACACCTTAAATTAGCATATATCTGCTCTTTTCGAACGTGCTACAAGTTTCTGACCAATCAATGTGCTTGGTTCTCGCTAGATGCGGATACGTATACCGCGATGAGTTACAAATAGCTTCATGCTTGCTCATGCCATGTTTCGAATGATGCCCGCTTTTTTGAAGGGTGCGATGACACAGAAGCTAATAGCAATCGATGCGTTCGGAGTAATGAACGCATCGTTACGTCCATCCCAAGGCACGCATCGATGCTGTCAGCAGTTCTGTCATCGCACCTTTTAAAAAAATATTTACTTTAAGTGTCTAATAAGTTATTGATGTTTGCTTGCGTAAACACGTAAAATACACTTCCTCTTCCTGTAGGAAGTTGTTTTTTTTTTCTTGTAACGATATTTGATCAAATACAATACTGCATTTTACCATTAGATAAGAATAAATTGTTTTTATAATTCAATCAAATACTAGCATTAAATAAGCAAAAAAAAAATAATTAATTATTTTATTGATCACTAAAATTTAAAACCATATAGTGTGTCTGTCTTACTATATTCAGGAAATCATTACAAAAATTTTAGAATAATAAGAGTGTATATTAATTTTTTCTTGTTGCACAAAAAAAGTCACCAAATTTTGTAAATAAAAAAATTCAGTAAACAAAACAAACACGCGCCGTGAAAATAAACAGCAACCTGGAAAATACTACGGAGATTTCGGCACGCAGCTCGTGTTAATTCCCTCCTATCTCCTTAATTCGCACTTACGGTGCGTGCGATTGAGAAAGTAGACACTTAAAGCCAAACCACTGCGTAAACGTAACGAAGCTTTAAAATCCAGCGCTCTCATTGGTGAAAACCGGCAGAGGTGGGCGTTTCCACCTCGACTCACGCGATTTCAGCTACCAGGTCAGGCGAAGCGACATAACGATACACCACCTAGCGCGCGCTAGCGCCCGTATCTCATGAAAATCAGTCTCGCTCGACGTGCGATTGATAACTTCTGTGGAATCAGAGATATGAAAATGAGTTGGTTTGTCAAGAAAAAAAAAATTTTATTAAAAAAAAACTTTTAAAGAACAAGCTTTTACTAAATGCACTCAAAAGTAGAAAATAATTTTTTATCTTTCTTATACCATAATAAAAGCGGTGGGCGCAAATTAAAAATTTTAACTTTAGGTATCGTGTATCGGTCACATCGACAATTCACCTAAGAAACAGTTGTATTACTCTATAAACTAAGGACATTTTCAAAGGCTTGGTAAGCACGGCAATCTCACCCGTTCTCAGGTTTTTTATATGAAAACATTCTTTTGTAGTTCTCTCTTTGTCACCGTAAAGTTAAAATTTTTTAATAAAAGCTTGTTCTTTAAAATTTTTTTAATAAAAATTTATTTTTTAATTTTTAGATTTCTACCCTAAATTGTCCATTTTGAATCCTCCATCTTTAAATTTTCAAATCTGATCAAAAATTCATAATCCCCCTCCTTAAAAACTCCTGTATGCGAATTTTGATTAAAATCGAACAAACTAAATCTTCGTTAGAGGGACGTGGGTACCTGAGAATACCATATTATTGTATTTTCACCGGAACTATAAACGCATACCAAATTTTAACACAATCGGATGTGGATAAGTCAGTCAAAATTGGTTAGCAAAACATGACCGAAAATCGTCCATCTTGAATCCGCCATATTGAATTTTCAAAATCTGATCAAGAATTCGTATTCCTTATCCCCAAAAGCCCCCGTATACCAATTTTCGTTGAAATCGGACCAACTTAGCTGTTTTCTCTCCTCGTAGGGGGGAAGGGTGCCTAATAATGACATATTCTTGCACTGGAACTATAAATACACGCAAAATTTGAAGTGCATAAGTTAGTTAAAATTGGTTAGCAAAAATGACCAAAAATCTAATTAGAAATTCGTTATTTCCATCCCCAACACACCAAATTTAGACGAAATCGGGCGTACTTCAACTGTACGCCGCTCCACCCTCTTCGAGTAAGGGGGAGCTGTCAATTTCATTACACTAAATTCTTGTGTTATCACCGCAACTATATAAGCGTGCCAAATTTGAAGCCGATCGGATGTCGGGAAGTTGGTCAAAATTATGTTGCAAGATTCCACCCGAACAAACATACATATTTACATAGATAGGTACATTGCAAGTTAAATAAAAGCTTGTAAAATACGTTATAGATACTGAAATTAATTAAACATTAGAGCAAATGTTAGCCAGTCCTAATGAAATCACTGGTCAATATTTGGTTTACAAAAGACGGGTATTTTCGACAGGAAGAGGTTCTACCCATGGGATCTCCACTTTCGCCGGTAGTAGCCAACATCTTTATGGAATCCTCCTTTAAAGAAGAAGCTCTGCGAACATCTTGGCAGATACCCAAACTATGGCTCAAATACATTGACGACATGCTCCCTTTTCTCGACGTTCTAGTCACCAAAAATAATTCAACCATAACCAGTTTCGTATATTGCAACTCATACTGGACAATATCAAAACTTCAAGTGAAACCACTCCACGTCAACCAAACTGGGAATAGCAAAATCTCTCATAGATCGAGCCACCTACATCTACAATACGGAAGAAGCTTTAAATAAAGAAAAGGCAAAAATTCGATTAGATCTCCGAAGGAACGGTTTCTCCAACTACACGATCAACAAAACTCTTTAGGCCACACCAACACAAAAGAAATCTCAGAAATAATATGAAGAATAGGCAGTGGCGGTCCCATTTGAAAAGGGGGGGGGCGGTTTCGATACGAAAGAAAAACTAGAATAAAAGCATAGCTTTTATGAGGAACATATCAATATGTGCAAACAAAATTAAGTAACTACAAACGCGGATTTGGCCTCAAATTTGGGGGGGGGGCGCAGCAGGCGAAAATTTTTAAGAAAATGACACTACAAATGCCTTTTATAACACAAAATTAAAATAATACCGCTAATATCAAAGGGGTTATAGTGCCGCAATTTATGCCCTACTTTTGATTTTGTAAATGTTTTCGTAAAAAAAATTAAATAATTAAATCCAGGGTGGGGTGTGGGGTAATTACCCCCCTAGCACTATATATATATATATATATATATATACCTAATAGATATATACTTTTGGTATAGAAACTCTAATACTTCGTCACGTACGTCATGCGTCTGTTTATTATTTATCTAAAAAGGTCTAAAAAGCTTTTTATGTTGAAACATTACCCTTTATAATGCATATCTCAAATAGAAGGTTTTTTATGCAGCAACTCAGTCCGTTAGACGAATTTCCGTCATAGTGTTTTTAAGTACTTATGCTTTCAATCTTCTGAAAGCAGGAGAAGCCTTTTTCTGACGAAGTCTTACTTACTCGAAAACATTCAAGAATGAAGAATATTTTTATCAACGAAAAAATATCGCCACACTTGTTCATAGCCTCGAAAACGTTATCAGATATGTTTTGACTTAAGCTTTTGCCTACTTCTGACCAATATTGTTTCCAAATACTGACTTCTCCCAATAAAAGTTCAAGAATTTGTGTTTTGGATTAATCAAACAGTTTATTTTGTCTTCATGTTAAATTTAGTTGGTTGTTTTATAAAACTTGATATGAATATGTTCAGGTCAAAAATACTTAAGAGTCTCATTGTTGAACCTTGATTTTATGTCCGAAATGATTTTAAAAACGAATGGGTAGTGGTTGCGTGCACTTTAAATCTAACGAAAATTGCACAAGTACAAAAAATTCCTATTTTTTCGAAATGATTTTGTCTAAAACTTGTTTATAAATAGAAACTCTATAATTCTGTTCTGTATTTCCAATATCGTGTTATTCTTGGTGTGTCCTAAGACTTTAGGTTTATCACCAGAATCTATGTTGTCTACTTTTTTCTGAAGCAAAGGGGGGGAGGGCAAATAACAAAAACTAAACCACAACGCCACGACACCAAGAACTGCATCTAGCGTACCATGCGAGTGTGGCGATATCTACATCGGAGAAAACACAAACGCAAAACTCGACAAGGAGACACAACTGGATCAAAAATAGCTCAATATTGCTGAGAAAATCAACATCATATGGAATGGAAAGAAGCAAAGATCGTCGCCAAGGAGGAAAATATATTGAAGCGAAAGTCCAAAGAAACAGCATTTATGCAGAGGAAGCTTCACTATCAAGGATATTTGGAAACCCATACTTTTCGGAGGTAACAGATTCAACTTCATGGTTCACCGAACACATGTTTTTTTATGGTTCGCAGAATACATACTAGTATGTAAGATTGGGTAGTCTTAGTTTTTGTTAGTATTTACCTGATGACGATTGCAGATACATAAGCATTCGAAACGTTCGAAACTGTAACTCACTCTCAATAATGTTATTGGGAGACAGCCTGGCTAAATAAGTAAATGATAAGATAAGAAGTTCATATAGGTGCAAGCTTTACCTACCATTTAATTTAGAATACCTTGTTTAGTTGTGAGGGGCGGATAACCAAAAGTAAATAATTCAAGATTTACCCAACCATAGAATTTTTCACCAGAATGGCAATTCCACGAAAATTCTGATACAATTTTCAAAACTGACAAATTTTTTCTTTTTTTAACAATTGAACTTTCATAGGTTATATCAGAAAGCAAATAACCTATTATGTTCTTTGTGGTATTAGTATCATGTTCTTCATTGTTCAATTTACTTATTTTGTGTGCATAGTAATTATTATCTATATTTTAATCTCGTCAAAAGCCAATTCTATTCTTTTATTGTTTTGTATTAACCAGAGCAGTCTCTTGAAGATTGTGGTTCTTACAGTGTTTTTTAATTTTACTATAGAAAACCAGAATGAGAAATAAATTCCCAAAGTCCATAGTGGAGGTAAATATGAATAAAAAAGAGAGTTTTACCAACAGAAAAACTAATTGGATTTTTGACCTCCTCCACTAGTTCTACCACTGACTGGTTTCAAACACAGTCCACCCACCAGTGGGGCTTTTTACAATGACGAATCGATAAGACAACAGTTGCATGCATATTTATTTATTGTCTAAATAACGTATTTTTCAATTTGATTTGATATGATTAGTTATATATTGTGATGACAATAAAAATAGCCCACATACCTATTTGGTATGGGGACTATTAAAATCGTGAAAACACCTTCATCGATGAAAAAAAAAGTTGTCTGTCGGTCTGTTGTCAGTCTGTATACACGATAACTCAAGAACGCCTTAATCGATTTTAACGAAATTTGATTAACTTTCAGTAATTAAAGCAGCTATTTTTATGCGGTTTTCAGTTTTTGGTTTTCATAAATATTACCCAAAAATTTTGCAAGCCTTTCAAAGCCACAGTTTTCGAGATATTTTTATTTCATAAAAAAAATTATAAATTGTCTTTATTTTACAGTGAATCAATAAGATTACTTATCACTAACATAACTATTAAAACCGGGCAAAGTAATAAATATATATTCCAAAAACAAAATGTAGGGCTCGTTTTTTAAAACAAAGAGCGCGTGCGCTGCTAGCTTCTGCGGAAGCTATATCAGGGCAAGTTATTGTAAGTAAACGAAACGTAGTTTAACTCCAAAACTCATATGAATCACTACGACCGATTAGGTGCTAGAGTTATAACATTTTTCCAAAAAAAACTACTCCTCGGGAAAATTATTTTTAAGTCTATCTTATTTAGTTATCCCAAAATTCCTGATATTTAATTTATTAAATATGTTAAGGCACTGATTTCCTAAGGCCTCAAAAAGTTTAGAGCTTAATTAGGCTGTAATCGCATGCGCTGCTTGCTTCTCACAGAAGCTACCAAGCAAGCTCTAAAGTAATTTTTTTGCGGAACAAAGTTAGCAATAAATTAGCTTTAATTAGTTATACAGGGTGTTCCAAATTCGATGCTCGCCATGGGGATCTCCTAAATGATAGGAGATACGAAGAGGTTTAAATTAGGGCAAAGTTGTGGAATTTGATGCTTTACTCAAAACTAAAAAAAAATACAAAATCCGAGTAGTGCCGGAGAGAAAAAAACGAAATGTTAATTTTTAGCTTTTATTTTTGTGTGCCTTTATTCTTAAATCTGTCAAAAAACGCTTAAAACTTTCTACAGGCACTTTTTTTGGGTCTACCTAATGAAAGGTCCGTTTTTGAGATTTGACATTTTAGCATGACAGGAGCACTATCAAGTTCATTTTTTCTTATGGACGCGTGCTTTTTTTCTGATGCTATTGGGTTCATAAAGGATGACAGATAATAAGGTACTTGAAGGAAATATGGCCCACCTAACAGTAATTCTGGGTTTTCACTGAACCTAAATATTTTAAGGAAACTTTGTTTTATCCACATTATAGATGAGTATGTGGGTAACGTATTTATAGAATGTAGTCTGGCTAGAAATTATTTCTAAAGCATTTAGATGATAAAATGATATTTTCTACATCTGGGCCATATTAACCTCCCGTCGGATTATATGGCCCACACCTAGGCCATATTACCAATCGTGTCTTACTATGGTTAAAGCGTTATAATTTAGAAAGATTAATACGTTTATTAAAAAACTGAAAAAAATAATGCACAAGCTTAAAAAAATAAGAGGTTATTCATAAATTTATCCCCTAAGCTAACAGCACTCAAAGTCTTCACAATCATCAGCTTCAAGGCCGACGCATACCTCATGGTACGAAGTAAAACATTTTACGCATTTTCGCATATCAAGTTGCTCATCTATTCCACAAGCTTCACATAACCATGACTCCTGTGCGGTTTGCTTGGATGTAGATTTTCCTTTGGAAGTCGATGGAACTGGAAGTTTTGCAGTTGAAGAGTCCATAGCTGTTTAAACATTTCTCTCAGAAAAAAGGTCTTTTGTCACTTGCTGACCTTTATAATTTAAAGCTTTTCGCCTAATGGTTTTCACCATCTGAAGAACTCTCATCCTGCGTTGCAATAGTTTTGTTTGTTCCTTCATCGTTTACATTGTTGTCTTCGATTATTTCTTCCTGCATGCGTTACAACAACCATATGAACCCGTCGTACCCCTTTCTCCGACAGAACGCTTTGTTGATGATGTATGGTGAGATGGTACCCTTTCTCGTCCATATTATATATATTTTGAGGTTTATCCTTTATATCAAGTGTCGTCATTACTTCGGATATTTTTGTAAAATAGTCGGATACAATTGCCTTGTTGAGTTTTTGAGCTCGTGCGGGGTTCATAAGTTGCACCTTTCTTACATATAAATCTGGATTTCTTTTTAAAAACAAGGTGAGCCAATTTTCCAGCAACCTGTTTTCTTTCATTAAAATTATTGGGAATTTTGTGTATTTCACCAAATCGAAATACTTGGTGTCGGACAAGTTTGGGAGTTAGAGGTAATCCAATTTCACAATACCGCCTAATCCGTTGCACAAAATCTCTTTCCTGTTGATGATTCAGTATGCTCGGACGACCCAATTTCTTCTCTGACAAGCCATCATTCAAATATCGTCGTAAAGTGCGTCTAGGTATTTGATATCTGGCTCAGACATTTCTTTGAGATTCCCCACTTCTATAAGGTGATCTTGTGACCATTTCTTGCGCAAGTGTTTCCATACCTTGCCCATTTTAAAACCTGAAACAAAAACAAGATATTTTAACCCTGTTTTTAATTGAGCAGGGTAATATGGCCCGGGCCTTATAACCCGCCACCTTATTGGGCCATATTAAGCAAAAGGAGTTCCCCGCAATAAAATTAATTTAAAAAAATTACAGAGTTTTGCTAGCGACTAAATATTTTGTGCTCGAGAACTTTAAAACATTCACTTACCTTTGCTAATTTTAGACACTGTCCACTTTTGTGTTTACAAAAAAACGTGGTCATTAAAATCACTCAGCAATTATAACAAGACGTGCATAATTCGGCAGTCCAAATCTAACTGGTTGCTGCGTGTAGAAGCGCCTCGTGGTGGCTCGAACAATTGTTGGTGTTAAGGAATACAAGCAACTCTCCGACGTTGCCAGATCGATGATAAATACTTTAGTTTTTGCACAATGGATATTGGGCCATATTGCCCGCTGGACCATATTTGCCTCCAGTACCTTATTTTGCAACGTTATTTTGACAAGTCACCGTTTTGGGTTATTTGCCTATCATCAGTTTAGGAGATCCCCACGGTGAGCATTCAGTTTGGAACACCCTGTATAGGTTCTAATACAAAAATCGCAAGTTGCGCTGCTAGATAGCTTCTTGTACATTCTTATCACCTTAATTTGGTTTTTCTCACACGATACCAATCTGTATTGTTTGTATTATCGCCTTACATATCAACATATTATTTATTGTTAAGTATAAAATAACAATCCTGTTGTTTGCGCGTACGTTCATGAATTTATCAATGACACTTGAACCGATATTCAATTCAGTTGCGTGCCAGCAGTGAAAATGAGCAGTCGGTTTGTAATTACAGGTGCCCAGTCCGCTTTCACCGCACCACCCAAAAGCGGTTCCGTACCGTCGAAAACCGGAACCACCACGTCCAAGAATGGAACGCAGCCGCAGATGCCAAAGAGGGGCGCGCTCAAACAGTTTGCGCCTTTGTTGGTCGTTATGGTTGGACTGCCCGGAAGGGGAAAGAGTCTTTTGGCGAAGAGGCTGGCGAGGTACTTGAATTATACTCAGGATTCGGCTCAAGGTATGATTTTAGGATGTCTGTCCCAAAAAAAAATAGGGGGAAGGAATGAAAATATATAGCGGTGCTAGCGATTTAAAAAGAAATAATGTGTGTGATTTTAAAGTTTTTATGAAAATTCTCAGATTTTTTAAAGGAACAGTCGCAAAGGGGGGGGGGGCTTAAATATTTTCTTGTGTTTTAAACCTCGTTTTAAACAAACGGGTAAACGTAAAAAAACAATACTTTGGCCGCTAGTTGTGAAAACTACTATTTTACCTTGACTTTCAACATCATTGTGACAGACTGATTGGTATAAGCTTAAATCGATAATAAAACTTTCTAGGCAAGGCCACTTGATCAAATCAAGGCTTATAGTTTTTTATTAGTGATATTTTGTTGTTTTTAAATTACTATCAGGGAATTGAAATGCAAACTTGGGGATTTCCCAAGCGTCATAAAAAAAAGTGTGTAAAAAGTTATTGTGAAAAAATGTATATATATTTTTACCAGGAATTATAGCAGTTTATTTCTTTGGGGAACACAAGAACATATCAAAATATAAATTGTCAAAAAAAATTTGATTACAGTAATGGTAGAGCCATGATGAACCTTCAAATAATTTTGTTAAATCCCTGTTAAATTATTTTTAGATGTGCTAAAATACACTTATAGTAGGACACGTGTTTTGGTAATCTTAAAGACTGTAAAGAACTTTGATTAACAGAAATTAATACCACCGTATTTCTTACACACTTTACGCTTTTAGCAATTACAATTTTTGCTGTTTTTTGGATAAAAATGGCAAAATAAAAATCATATGCACGACACCACTAAAGATGACAGACAGATGACAAAACAGAAATTTTTATTAAACAATTGCCTTAAATTATTTCCATCTTTCTCTAAAATACTTTTTTATAGCCTGCTGTTTCTCTTCAACAACCTTAAATATTTTTTGGCAGTACTTTTTTTGAACGATTAAAAGACAGTGAAACTTGAAAAATGTGAGGATTTTATTCTAGAAATCGAAAGTTTAGAAAGAAAGCTTTAAAATGTGAGAAAATTATGGCATAACAATGTGAAAAACATAGTAAAAATTGCTTAAATATAAATGTGACCTCTTCAATTATGCTAAACTATTAAATAAATAAATTACCATCATGGCTTTACCGTAAAATCTAGTTTTTAAAATCGAAATAGGTATTTTCCTAGCAAGTGTGGAAAATCCACTTTTTCCGCATGAGACTGCCGCGTCGTTCGGTCAAAGGTCAGACTAAAACTATTAATCTGAGGGCCAAAGCAGTCTAGTGCGCAAAAAGACTTTCCGCAAGCGTTACGAACCATTGATTTTCTACAAGCGTGAGGAAAAAAACTTATTTTTCAAAATTTTTGTTACCTTTTTCAATGCTCCATTTACAGAAGTGCTGAAACTCTTTCTTGTACTTTTTCTTCGACTTTTCGGGTAGCAAATCCGCTGTGACACCTTCAACTGCGTTTAAGATGTCTTCTGGAACGTGTTCCATATTTTCTGAATCGTTTTCAAGCTTATTTTTATTTTTTTATGCTTTTGATAAAATCGACAAGAAACGGAGACGTCACTGACACTAAACAAGCACTTGTCATCCATAACAACCAAGATTTCAAAGCCTACTTAATGCAGCTAGCATACAATTAATAATGCAATTTACTGGTTTTTGACATTTCTGTGCGGAAAATTTAATTCGTAGTAGTGCGGCAAAGCAGACTTTTCTGCATTAAAAGTAGTGTGGAAAAGCACATTTTCCACACGCTTATAGAAGAATATTTTGTTGAAATCCTAAGGCTTAGTTATCAAAGGAAAAACCAGGGCAATGGAATTTTTTTTACATAAATTTAAGCTGGAATGATTTATTTTTAAAAAACAGAGGCCATCATCCCTAGATTATATTATATTATTAGTGCAGATAATATCGAAAAACTGATAATATGTTTTGTACGCAATAATTACTAAAATGCATGTCGTCAAAAATATTGACGTATTCGCAATATAGTAATGTAATTTCCGATTTATTTTTTATGACTCAAAAAAAACATCAAAACATCTCGAAATACAAAATAATGTTATCTACAAATTTATTGCTATTTTCATTGTGAACTTTAATATGAAATTTTCCAATAATAAGTACGTACTTAAAATCTATTACAGGATGAGTTCCGCACGAATAAGATTTTCTTGGTAAATTATTTTAAAGGCAATTTCCAAAAAAATTCGAAAATTTTACTCTTTAATTCAGAGAAAAAAAAAGAACTTTGAATCACCCTGTATCTGATTTTGATTTATATCCCAATTTCCCAATCAATATTTTTTTCCCAAAATCTAAAATTAGACTTAATATAAACTAAATTTAGATCGATAAACGAAATAGCATCAAAATATTTGCTCACTTATTAAAGGTTTGGGGTCAATTTTTTGCTACAACGGGTTTATTTGTTTATTGTGTACACTAATTTATACAGTTTTCATAGCCCAGCTAAAATTAAAGTAAAATAAAAAAAATCTGTCACCTGGGGTTTTAGAAATATTTATTCATTCAATGGAAAAAAATCTAAAAACTGAACATGGATAACATAAACAAAATTTTCTTTTATAATGACGAAACTATGATTTTTATGTATTCACAAGGTTAACTTATCTTTTTTGAATAATTTAAAAAAAAAATCGTATACGTAAGAATATTTTCTTGTTTTTTTGTTAAAAAATCGTTTTACGTGTATTTCCCACATTATAATATGTTTCTCTTTAACCTGATTACGATATTTTGACCAAAGTTCACCATTATCCGTTTGTTTAAGAAATGTTTAAATGATAACGAGTAGTGATAGTGTCATCCCATTGCCTTTGTGTAAGAAAATGTCAATTTCACGCCATCACAACAATAACTGGAAATTACTTTGTTTGCCAAACAATTTATTTAGTTTGGTCAATTAAAATGTGTTTACATTTTGTTTACATTAAAACTTAAGAATATGGATATTATGAAATACTTTTAACTTTCCAATTTTTTTATCTTACATATTCTAGTTTCAAATTACCTCCTAAATATTTATACAGTCTGTGCAAAATATTTTTTTTATATATACCTTCATCAAAAACATGATTTTAGTAACTGTCTGCAGATAACTAAAGCATGATTTTTATTTTTTGATCACGGGTGCAAAAAAAGATTTCGGTCCGGTTTTTACCCAAAATTAAAGAGAAATCGCGGAAAATAGTAATATTGAAAAAATCTAATTATTCTTGCGTAAAAATTAAGTCATTTCCGCCAGTTTTGACCAAGTATTTATGAAAAAAATCATTTAAAAACATAGTCAAAGTATCAAATTGTCAAAGATTAAAATGTCGCATCAATGAACGTCACCGAATAAAAAGGCACATCGCTATGGAAACCGCATTGTTATTTCATTTACCAGCCACCTTCATTTATAGTGTAAAGATGGTGAGTTTCGAGAAGTGCTCTTCGTTCGAGATTTTTGAAAGTATTTTCCTGTGTTTCGTGGATTTTTTGATAAAGGTATTAAAAAAATTAGTGTTAGCAACTCGCGGCTAAACTGTGCTTTTTTTTACTCGCGTTTTTAAATACCTCGCTGCGCTCGGTATTTAAACCAACGCTTATAAAAAAAGCACTATTTTAGCCACTAGTTGTAAAAACTACTATTTCTTAAGAATCTTAGCAGTCCTTAAAATTTTCTTTGGATTTTTGCCACCAAAAATAATTAATTCTCAGTATTTCTCCAAAGTAAAATATATTTTGGGTTTATTTGGATATGATTTTATTTTTACGCAGGGCGTTGCTCTGTTGTAATTTGAATTTTATAAATAAACGTACCTCGCCAATAAGTAATTTCTTAATTTCTACCATTTATAGTTTTTGAGATACTTGCAATTAACAATTTTACATTTGCATTAGAATTTTTAAAATTCAGGATTAATGATTTTTTTAGATCAACAACTACTGTTAAAACAAACCTACTTACCTATCATTGATTCCAGAGCTCCAGGTGTTTCATTAACAAAAAAATGTGTTGCTCTAGATCATACCTACTGACAAATGCTAACCTAATTTGTAAAAATGTCCATAATTTAAGGCTTAAAATATTTTAGCATAATTTAAGGGGTAACGTTTTTGTTTAAGCAATTTTTGCTATGTTTTTCACATTTTTACAAACTTGCAATGTATCTATGTATGTTTGTTCGGGTGGAATCTTGCAACTTTATTTTGACCCGACATCCGACCGAAGGGGGTGGAGGGGGGTACAGTTGAAGTACGCCCGGTTTCGTTGAAATTTTGTGTGTTGGGGCACTTGGGGAGGAGATAACGAATTTCTGATCAGATTTTGAAAATTCAATATGGCGGATTCAAGATGGACGATTTTTGGTCATCTTTTGCTAACCAATTTTATTTTAACTAACATCCGATTGCCTTCAAATTTAACCTGCATTTAATAGGCCAACCCCCCCCCCCTACGAGGGGAGTGGGGGGGGGGAAACCTAGTTTAGTCCAATTTCAACTAAAATTGGTATACGAGGGCTTTTGGGGATAAGGAATACGAATTTTTGATCAGATTTTGAAAATTCAATATGGCGGATTCAAGATGGACGATTTTCGGTCATGTTTTGCTAACCAATTTTAACTGACTTATCCACATCCGATTATGTTCAAATTTGGTATGTGTTTATAGTTCCGGTGAAAATACAATAATATGGTTTTCTCAGGTACCCACCTCCCTCTTAACGAGGGAAATGGAGAGAGAAAAAGCTTTAGTTTGTTCGATTTCAATCAAAATTGGCTTTTGCCTCGGGATTAAATGTACCACTTTACTCCCTAGGTTCATAATGTACTATTAGAGAAAGATTGAAATAATTTAAGGCAATTGTTTAATAAAAATTTCTGTTTTGTCATCCGTCTGTCATCATGATTTTTATTTTGCCATTTTTAGCCAAAAAACAGAAAAAATTGTAATTGTTCAAACCGTAAAGTGTGTAAGACATAAGGTGGTATTAATTTATTTCAATCAAAGTTCTTTACAGTCAACTTGAGCTCAGAAGCCCCCTCCCCATCGTGGAATCCATAATTTTCAAAAATCGTCTTTTTTATTCCAGTCTACGACATCAGTGACTACCGCCGCAAACACATGAAAAAATACGCCACTCACGAGATGTTCCGCGCGGACAACCTACCCGCCTGGCGCATTCGCCAACAGAGCTTCCGCGAGGCGCTAGAGGACGCTGCCGGCTGGCTGATGGAACCCGCTCACAACGTTGCCATATTGGACGGGCCGAACGTGTCCAGAAGTCAGCGGCAAGAGATATACGATCTGGTTCACGGAGATCTCGGCTTTAGAGTCATGTTTATCGAGTGCGTTTGCGAAGATCCGGTTATGTTGGAGAGAAATTTTAAGGTCAGTAGTTTTTGTTTATCCTTGATTTCGACCACAAACCAACTCACAAACTAAGTACAGACGCACCATGCTCTTATATAAGAACAACTTGCCGGCCCGGCGCATTCGCTAACAGAACTTCCGCGTGGCGCTAGAGGACGCTGCCGGCTGGCTGATGGAACCCGCTCACAACGTTGCCATATTGGACGAGCCGAACGTGTCCGGAAGTCAGCGCCAGGAGATATATGATCTGGTTCACGGAGATCTCGGGTTCAGAGTCATGTTTATCAAGTGCGTTTGCGAAGATAATTGCAAAATGTTTATGATGATGTATGAATAATGATTCTGATATCACAAGGTAGCTACTCTAAACGTCATATTTTGATATATTGCATGCCTGTTTTCCTTAAAATTTTGCGAGATATTTGCAAATAATTACCACCGACTACTATAAGGCACCTGTCATTCAGTAAGTGATCGACACAATAAGCCTGACAAATGATGCTAAAATACCATACATAGCAACGAATATATTTAACTACGACTTAAAGGGGTTCTCTATCAAAAATACAAGTGAGGTTTATTTTGTAGTAGAATCGATAACAAGTCTAGAAGTGAATTTCGTTTTTTGATATCACTTCTAGTAATCGAGATATTCAATTTTAAAAGTTACATCCTGCCACTATTTCGTTATCAAACCTTTTGGGTAATATACACGCCTTGACAAAATATGACATGCTGCGATACTGACATAAGTTAACAAATACAATATGTCACGTCTATATGTGACTAAGGGTATAATAGGGACTTATCGGTACATAAAGTCGGCATAGCCTGACTCGGCACTATTTCTGACAGTTACACACGAAGGTTGAAAGGTTTCTGACATTTTTGTAATATAAATATGTCATCTAAACACGCTCATATTATGCCATTCTTAAAGTTGACAAATTAAAGTTAATGCCATCCTTTATTAAAGGCAGGCACAAACATTATGAAAGTCGACATTATTTTGACAGCAAAGATGACATCTCTGGTAAAATTTTCCCTTCGAATCTCATAGAAAATATGATAGAAATTTTGTAGAATATTTTATCTGATTTTGGGTCGGTTTTTGCAACATTTTCTATGATATTGGAGGAGATTTTATCAGGTCTATGGGCAGTGATTTCAATGGGTTTTGAAGAAGTTTCTATGGGCAAATGTGGGATCGGTTTCTAGGATTTTTGAGGAGATTATATCAGTATTCCGATTCTAGAAGATCCTATGCGGAATGATTTTGGAAAAGTTTCTATGAGTTATTGTGGGATCGGTTTCTAGGACATTTGAGGAGATTCTATCAGTATCATGATTCTAGAAGACCTTATGGGCAAGAAGATTTTATCGGGTTTTGGGTCGGTTTTTGCAACATTTTCTATAATATTGGAGGAGATTTTATCAGGTCTATGGGCAGTGATTTTGATGGGTTTTGAAGGAGTTTCTATGGGCACATGTGGGATCGGTTTCTAGGATTTTTGAGGAGATTATAGCAGTATCGTGATTCTAGAAGATCCTATGGGGAATGATTTTGGAAAAGTTTCTATTTGTTATTGTGGGATCGGTTTCTAGGACATTTAAGGAGAGTATCATGAATTTAGAAATTGTGTTCTTGGTGGTTTTTTTGCAACGTTTTCTAGGATATTGGAGCAGATTCTATCGACTCTACAAGCAGTAATTTTGATGTTTTACAAGATACATAGGATCTTCTATAATCATAATACTGATAGAATGTCATTAAATATTCTAAAAACCGATTTAACAAGAACCCATAAAAACTTCTCCAAAATCATTGCGCTTATATATGATCTTCTGGAATTACGATACTGATAGAATCTCATCAAATATTCTAGAAATCCCAAAAGAACTCAAAGAAACCTCTCCAAAATAATTGCTGATAGAAATCGCGATACTGGATAGAATCTCATCAAATATCCTGGAAACCGATCACACAAGAACCCAAAGAAACTTCTCCAAAATCATTGCTCATATAGGATCTTCTATAATCACAATACAAAGAAACTTCTCCAAAATCATTCCTGATAAGATATTCTATAATCACGATACTGATAGAATCTCCTCAAACATCCTCAATACCTCAATCTCATCAAATCTCCTTTAAAACTGTGTATTTGTTCGTTGATAAAATCTTCTCCAAACCCACACCCTTATACAAACTGATAAAATATCCTAGACTTCTGTCTTATAAAACATCCTTGATTCTCATAAAAGTAACTAGTCTTACCCAATCTTATAAATTATTCTAAAACTACAGGCTGATAAAACATCATATATTCCATATATAATCTTCTCTGCTTCTAAAAGATTATAAAATATTATCATTGGCCTTCTCATTGGATCTTATAGAACTTATAAAAACATGATAAAAACTTCTCCGGTCTGGATGAGATTCGAGAGGAAAATTTTACCAGGGATATTTAGACAACAACAATGTCAGAATCCTTTTAAACTTTGTGCGGAATTGTCAAAAATAGTGCCGTCTTTATAAAAGTCAGGCTATGCCGACTTTATGTACCGATAAGTCCCTAATGACGAAACAGTGGCAGAATTTAACTCAATCAAAATTGTGTTGTGTTGCTTCAATAAATGTAATACGTACAGAGTATCTACTGTTCTCATAGAATAGTTCTGTGTAATTTTTCAATGCATTGGATCCCCTGAAACTCAAAATTTTCTGCTTAGTAGAGAAATGTACAGAAAAAGAAAAACTTTTTGGATCCGGTTGACAGTTCAAATAATCTTCTTTTATAATCAGCACAAAAATTGATTCTTATATACACTATACAAAACTCCACTTATCGCTTGGAAGGCACATTATTTAATATTTTGCTCGTGTAGGTGAATTGAATTCGTATGTAAACGCAGTAAGTAATATTTTTACAGGAAATCTTGCTCTACAGCGCCGACTACAAAGAGATGTCGATGGAGGAGGCTCTCAAAGATCTAAACAACAAAATGGCCCACTACAAGGCTCAGTACGAATCTCCGACGTTGGGCAGCCTGTGGGAGTTGCCCTGCCCAATGGTGAAGCTGTTGGACAACGGGGAGGGCGGCGTCATCGCGCACGGAGTTACTGGGGTCAGGGACAGCAAGATTTTGGCTTATATTTCGACGCCCAAGCCTTTTCAGCAGACTCTTTATTTCAGCAGGGTGAGTAAGAGATGCATCTAAAATCTGAACTTTTATTTTTGTATTAGGGGCATAGTTTTTCTTTAAAATACTATCCGAATTTAGTGTTCTTTCTTGGAGTTTCGAAAACACAAAATAATAAACTTAAGAAGGTGGATGAAACAGTGCCCTGGTAAAATTTTCCCCTCGAATCTCATCCAGACCGGAGAAGTTTTTATGATGTTTTTATAAGTTCTATAAGATCCAATGAGAAGGCCAATATTTTTTTCGATAATATTTTATAATCTTTTAGAAGCAGAGAAGATTATATAGGGAATATATCAGCTTGTAGTTTTAGAATAATTTATAAGATTGGATAAGACTAGTTACTTTTATGAGAATCAAGAATGTTTTATAAGACAGAAGTCTAGGATCTTTTATCAGTTTGTATAAGGGTGTGGGTTTAGAGAAGATTTTATCAACGAACAAATACACAGTTTTAAAGGAGATTTGATGAGAATGAGGTATTGAGGATGTTTGAGGAGATTCTATCAGTATCGTGATTATAGAAGATCCTATGATCAATGATTTTGAAGAAGTTTCTATGGTTTCTTGTGGGATTAGTTTCTAGAATATTTGAGGAGATTCTATCAGTCTAGTGGTTATAGAAGATCCTATATGAGCAATGATTTTGGAGAAGTTTCTATGGATTCTTGTGGGATCGGTTTCTAGGATATTTGATGAGATTCTATCCAGTATCGCGATTCCTATCAGCAATGATTTTGGAGAGGTTTCTATGAGTTCTAGTGGGATCGGTTTCTAGAATATTTCATGAGATTCTATCAGTATCGTAATTCCAGAAGATCATATATAAGCGCAATGATTTGGGAGAAGTTTTTATGGGTTCTTGTTGAATCGGGTTTTAGAATATTTAATGAGATTCTATCAGTATCATGATTATAGAAAATCCTATGAGCAATGATTTTGGAGAAGTTTCTATGAGTTCTTGTAAGATCGGTTTATAGAATATTTGATAAGATTCTATCCAGCATCGCGATCCTAGAGATTCCTATCAGCAATGATTTTGGAGAAGTTTCTATGAGTTCTTGTGGGATCGGTTTCTAGAATATTTGAGGAGATTCTATCAGTATCAGACCCAAAACCCGAATAAAATCCTTTGTCCCATTAGATAATCTGGAAGTATGATATTGATAGTACCCTTTAATATTCTACAAAATAATACTATTGCCCATAATCACGTTACTGATAGAATTTTCTCAGATATATCCTTGAATTTGTTTTAAAAAAAACCACCGACAATCTAAAAATATACATAATAATATAAATATATAATCTCTTCTAGTATTCTACAAACTGATCACAACAAGTAATTATAGAAACTTTTTCAAAAACCATCAAAATTACTGCTCGTAGAGCCGATAGAATCTGCTCCAATATCCTAGAAAAAGTTGCAAAAAACCACCAAGAACACAATTTCTAGATTCATGATACTGATGGAAAATCCTTAAATGTCCCAGAAACCGATCCCACAAGAACTCAGAAACGTTTCCAAAATCATTCCCCATAGCAAAAAAATTTTGTAAAAATCGACACAAAACCCTATAAAATATCCTCAAATGTCCTAGAAACCGATCCCAAAAGAACCCATAGAAACTTCTCCAAAATCATTCTCCATAGGATCTTCTAGAATTACAATACTGATATAATCTCCTTCAAAACCCATCAAAATCACTGCCCATAGACCTGATAAAATCTCCTCCAATATCATAGAAAATGTTGCAAAAACCGACCCAAAACCCGATAGAATCTTCTTGCCCATAGGATCTTCTAGAATCATGATACTGATAGAATCTCCTCAAATGTCCTAAAAACCGATCCCACAAAAACTCATAGAAACTTCTCCAAAATCATTCCCCATAGGATCTTCTAGAATCATAATACTGATATAATCTCCTCAAATATCCTAGAGACCGATACCACATTTGCCCATAGTTACTTGTTCAAAACCCATCAAAATCACTGCCCATAGACCTAATAAAATCTTCTCCAATATCATAGAAAATGTTGCAAAAACCGACCCAAAACCCGATAAAATCTTCTACAAAATTTCTATCATATTTTCTATGAGATTCGAGGGGAAAATTTTACCAGGGTGGTTACCTCATATTATCGCTATTGAAGCGATGCAGTGGGTAAAATAGTGGGAAAAAAAATATGGCAAATATCTCTTGTAGCTCAATTTGAAAACCCTGCACTTTAGTTAAAATATTTTCAGTTAAAAATCTTCCGTATCGTAACAATTTAAACAGGTTTTAATATTGGTGTTTATCTGGGTCAAATTCTATAAATTTTCCTAGATTGAATATAGCACAATATACTACAGCTTGTGTTGATTCGGAGGAATTAATTTTCATTTTATGTAGGTTAAAGTTAATATTTTTGACAAAAATAAGCGAGATATTATATCCAGATTCAGTTTAATAGAGTTTATAGAGATAAGAAAACAAAAATTTGCAAAAATATTTTGAAAGTCCACCGCACAATCAATTATTTTATGTTGAAAGGAAATGAAAATATCTCGAAAACTGTAGCTTTGAAAAATTTTAATCTTATAACAAAATTCGTGGGTAATATTTACGAAACCCAAAATCTGAAAACCTCATATCAATAGCTGCTTTACTTTTAAGTTATGATTTTTTAATATATTTTAACGTTTTTTCCAAATAACTCGGAAACTAAAGCTCCCACGCATTTGGACTTTATAACAAAATTTGTAGTCCATATTCATGGAAACTTAAATCTGAAAACCGAATATCGCTACTTGCTTTTGTTCCAAAGTTACAATTTTTTTAAATTATTTTATCCCCCTTTTTCCCCCTTCAACCCCCCACCCCCCTACCCAAAAGTTAATCAGTTCATGGCCGGCCGATAGAGGATTTTTGTACCAAATTTCGTTAAAATCGATTAAGGCGTTCTTGAGTTATCGTGTATACAGACAGACAACAGACAACTTTTTTTTTCGTCGGTTAAGGTGTTTCGGAACCTTAGTAACTCATTTTTAATAAAATTAAGAAAAGTACAGCCTAGGGTATCCACATTCTGGAAAAAACTGAAAAGTCATGGAAAGTCAGGGAAAAAAGTGGTCATGGAAAGTCATGGAACTTACTTGAAAGTCTGAAAAGTCAGGGAAATTCCCCGAAAAAAGTTTTGCTTTTGTAGCTAACCCAACACACTCTTTTCTACTATTTCATCAAAACATAAAAAATATCAAAATATTTAATTTTTGTTAAATTTAATTTGAGCCGCCTTTTTTAACACCGCCATTTATACGACATTTGTCACATGATTTTGGAAATCAATCTATAATAATTGAAACTAGATGCCAATTGAAAATATATTTTACAAAAAACGTCAAATCATTTTTGAAAAATTTTCTGTATAATTTTTAGAATAATGCCCTGAAGATTTTTGCCTGCGGCGCATTTTAATTTAATTATTTTCGTATCGCTGTTTGAAATAGCCGAATAAATCTAAGTGTAACGAAGTACCTTCAAAAAATTAAGAAAAAATGTTAACCCTTTAAAAAAAATGGATAGAAAAAAAAAAAATGAATCCCTTTACTATCCTTTTTTTGAAATCCCTTTTGTGACCCTCGTGGGATAGAAAACTTTAAGTATTCAATGGAGTAGAAAAAGATAAAACTTTTCTATCCGTTCCAATACTCCTCTTGACATACAAAATTGATCCATTTCTATACATTCAAGGGTTCATATTTTTAATTCTTTCCTATCTATATACTTTTTATCCCTTTCTATCCACTTCATAGTATACAAAAGGAATATCTGTAATACCTTCTTCATTTAATCCGTTTTGATCCAAAAAAAGGATTTCAAAAAGATTGAAAATGATTGAAACTTTATATCCGTTTCAATACACCTTTTTGCATACAAAATTAATCCATTTCTATATCTTCAAGGGTTCATATTTTCAATTCTTTTTTATGCATATACTTTTAATCCCTTTGAATCCACTACAGTATACAAAATTAATACATATGAATAACTCTCAAGCCAATACTTTTTAATCCAAAGAAAAGATTTCAAAAAACGGATACAATAATATAGAAAAGGATACAAATTTCTTATTCATTTCAATACATATTTCTCTTCTTCTTATCCATATACTTTTTATCCGTTTATATCCATTTTATAGTATTCCGAAGAAATACATATTATTATATATAGAAAAATTCTGTGAACATCCTGCAGTAGGTATATTTCTAAAAAGAAAATATTAAATTTCTTATTAGAGGTTTAATGAATTTTCGCAAATTTTTCGGATAGGGCAAATTTTTTTTTTCGAAATTCTAAGGTAATACATCTTTATTTATTGTCCAGCCCTAATGAGTCATTGCATACAGGGTTATCCATTATAAATGTTATTGTTATCCCCTATTTTCTCTGTTATTATGCATTTTACAAAAAACAGTCTGAAACAAAAGTTGCATTACTTTAAGTAGACTATAAAATTATGCATGTCAATAGTGTCCATGTCAAATTTCGACATCAACTTTCTTATTTTAAATTAAAGACCTTGTATATTTTTTAAAAGTTCGATAAATCTTTCCTTCCCGATTCCAAAAATATACTATATGTTACCTTTGTCTTGAACGGTCATTGAACTAATTTAGAAAAACGAACTACATCAGTGGCGTAGCGGGGAGGCCTAAAAATAGCTACTCTCTAACCGTATCATGTACTTAAAAATGTTTTCTTCTTCTTTTTTTTTAAAGTTTCACCTGCGCTGCTATTTACTTTTTTTCCCGAAAATCACCATTACTTTTTTTCCATCATTTCTTTTTTAATTACAGCCTGTTCAACTGCTCAAAACCCCCCTCCCCTCCAAAGCCAGTTTCTGGCTACGCCACTGCCTACATAATATGGTATATTTTTGGAATCGGAAAATAAGAAAGTTGATGTCGAAGTTTGACATATGCGATGACATTGGACAATATTGGCATATATATTTTATAGTCTGCCTAAAGTTATGCAACTTTTGTTTAAGACTATTTTTTGTAAAAGGCATAATAACAGCGAACACGCACACACTAAATTGGTTCCATTATGCAAAATTTGTATCGCCTGAGCGACGTTAAAAAGTAAACGAATTATTATTATCAGATTAACGTGATTATTTTTAGAACTAGTCGGAGACATTGAGGAGCCTTGCCTGATGTGTACAGTATGTCCCAAATTGGACACTTTTGAGGGGTTTAAGGTACACTTGATTTCAAAAAAAAACTCATACATGCATTTTTTCCTATGCCACAAAATTCAGCTTTCCATTAGTGTATACTATTATAAGGCACCACCAGCTTAGTATGCCAGACAGCTTAAAATTCAGTGTGACATCCTTAAAAATGCCACAGATATAAACATTTACAAAAGTTCAAATTATCACTCGAGTTATAGAAGACTGGTCTATAACAAGAGCGGCCACCCATTTTGGAGTTGATAAAATGACGATAATGCGATGGAAAAAGCGCTGGATCGAAAATAATTCTACGGATAGAACAGGACGACCGAAAGTAAGTTCTGAAGGGCAAGATGAGACTTATTGACCATCGTAGACAAAATCCTTTTTCAACGTTGGTTGAAGCAGCTAATGTAACATTATTTCCGGGTTCTTTAGCAACAGTAAATAGAAGAGTAACGAAATCAGACGTCTCTTGTCGAGTTGCTGCAAAGAAGCCTTTTCTAACAGAAGAACAAAAACAGGTCAGAGTGATTTTTGCACTGAACAACGTTCTTCGTGATAATGACTTCTAAGAGAGGGTGGTTTTCACTGACGAAAAAATTTTTCAATTATCTTTAAGCAGCAGGAGAATAATCCTCCATCAAATTCTAGATTTGAACCCGAATATACAAACCAAATTAAAAAAGCTGGACATTTTTCTGTAAACATGTGGCGCTGGTTTAGTGCTAGAGGTTTGGGTTTTTTTTGGAGAATCGAAGGAAGATTCAATAGTGAACGATATATTGAAATCCTTGAAAACGTTATACTGCCATCTGTACAGGCTTTACATGAAAATAATGACTTACTTCGTTTATCAGCAGGACAACTGTCCAGTACACACGGCTAATGTTGTTCGCCAATGGTTTCAGAATAGTAATATAGAAACACTTCCTTGGCCAGCCAACAGCCCTGACCTTAACCCAAAGGAAAATATATGGGGTCGAATCGTTAAAATAATATACCAAAGGAGAGTTAGGCGATGCTATTTATCGCGCATTGGATCAGCTCTCAGAAGACCATCAGTATTTTCAAAATTTATCCTTTTCAATGCCCAGACGTTTGCAGCTTGTAATAGAGAAAAATGGTGATCCTATTAAATACGAAATTATTTTAGTTCTTTTTAAGTTAAAATAATTAGTATTAAGTTTACTATCGTTTTTGTCCTAATCCAAGTTTCCTATTCGTCGAATTGTTTTCAATCCAGCGCTGTTTCCATCGTATTATTGTTATTTTATCAACTCCAAAATGGGTTACCGCCCTCTTTATAGAACAGTCTTCGTCCGTTACTCGAGTGATAATTTGATATTGTTCAATAAAGACTTTACTAAAACATTATTTTTGCTGATTTTTTAGTATTATGCAAAATTTAATATAAAAAGAAGGTTGCCTTTAATTTAAGTAAAAAAATATTTTCAATTTTAGAGACCTTTTTTAAACAATATGACAAATTTTAGCTGGTAGTCTATATATATTATACACTTTTAGAAAGGTCAATTTTGTGACTGCATGTATGCGTTTTTTTTATATCAAGTATTTCCAGGCGAGATAGAACAAAATTGACCAAGTGGGGGTCAATTTTGAGGCTCGATTTTCAAGAGAAGTTCGAAGATGAAAACCGCATCTTCATAAGTCAAGCCGTTTAAAAGCTACGGGGCAGTTTTGAAAAGTCTGCATTTTGGGAGAGGATCTATAACTTCGTTATTACTGAAAATTTAATTTTGATGTAAAGAGCTTTTCTATTGACTTTTTGACAAAGAATTTAACTATCTTTTCCGATTTTTTACACCGTCTTTCATTTCCCAGATATAAGCCAAAGTTAGTATTTTTCTTATGGAACATCCCATTTCCCAATTTCCTTTTAAAAAGTATAGCGTATTTGATAGTTTGGTTGGGCCGTTTTCAAGATATTTAATATTTGGCATTTCTGTGCTGTGACTTTATTTTTATAGATTCACAGTGTATTAGTCATTTATGTCATCAAATTTCTGTAAATAAGCCATAATATGAGAAAAGTCAAAATTGCTTCCTGTCATGGCCTGCTTTTTAAATCTACAAAGCTTTCATCACAGTAACGTTATTATTATAGAAGCACGTTTCAAGTGATAGGTTGTAATAACTTTAAAAAAAAGTTACTGATATATTATTATTACCGAGAAGTCCTAATTCCTCCAATTCTCTGTCCATTCTAACATCATAAATAACCAAGCTTCTGTCAAATAATAAACAATTAAGATCATTGACAAGCTACCAAATAGCAAATCCTACTTAATTTTTACTATGTAGCACGAAATACCACATTGAGAAGGATTGAAATCTCTTTAATTATAGTAGGCCATGGCAGTAATGAATGCAATAAGTCATTGTCAGAATGGTTTGACTATACTATGGCATACTAGATAGAAATGCAAAATATTAAATATCTCAAAAACGGCTCTACTAAACTATCACGTATGCTATATTAGTTAAAACGAAATTTCATCACAAATTCAAAAACTAAATAAAACATGGGGTTTTCCATTAGAAAAATACTAACTTTGACTTATATCTTGGAAACTAAAAAAGGTGAAACAAATATGGAAAGATAGTTAAATTCTTTGTTGAAAAGTCAATAAAAAATGCAGACATTTCACCCCCCCCCCCCCCCCCGTAGCTTTTAAACGGCTTGACAATCCTGACATATCAAAATGCGGTTTTCATCTTCGAATCGAAAATCGAGCCTCGCAAGTGGAACTCAGTTTTTTTCTATATCGCCTGGAAGTAGCTTAAACCCTCCAAAAGTGCCCAATTTGGGACACCATGTACAACTGATGCTTGCATAACTTTCTTATATTAGACAGTTAAAGTTGCACAAATAGAGAGTATCGTAATCGTATCTTAGTGCGCATCACAACGGATACGTCGTACAACAGCGACTACGTCTCACCTATCTCTAACACCAGCCTTGCAGTATTCGTACGCAGCTAGGGTATCCTAACCATTTTGTTATCTGTGGGTTTTCATAAATGCCTAGGGTGCGTTCAGCGGCGGCTGGAGCCAAACCAAAATCGGCATTTAGAAATGACTCCAGCTTGCCAAAAGTGCTTAGCATAGACCGTTCAAGATCGGCTGAAATCACACCAGTTTTGGAGGAACTCGAAAGCGTCGCTAGAATTGGCAGCGGTTGTTGTTATTAGTTGCGAGGTTTTCCTAACCTAACAAATTGAAGAAAATCATTTGAAAATGAAAAGTGCAACACGTTTCTCCATTTTTTCTTGCATACAATGAATTGTGTAGACACCACACTCGTGGATTGTGAGGAGAAAACATTTTTTTGCGGACAGAAGGTAGGGAGTAGACATCTGTTTAGAAAAAGCTTGCCGTGGCTTAAAGTTTCGACAGTCCCTTTCCTTTTTAAAAAGACTGTCCGTGCCTAGCAAAAACACTAAAGATACAACAGTCGGCTTTGTGCGTTCAAAGCTGGTTCGGCAATTTTTGACATTTGAGTGGAAGGGGTAAAACCGTTTTTGGTTTGGCTCCAGGCGCCGCTGAACGCGCCCCAGATACACAGTTTCACTTCTTTTATTTTCTATTCTATTTCCCTCTCACTTTTTTCGACAACGAAGGAAATAGAAGTGAGCGGTATGAATTAAAACTGTGCATCAAGCACTGAACCCTAATTGGTTTGGTTACGTCGTACGTTGTAAGCACAACTTTAACTCTTTTTTTAAGGAGGCTTTCACAAACGCATCAAAGATACGCTAACAACAAGGAATCAAAAATATCTTGCCAACTTTAAGTGTCTATTGTTTAGGGTTTAGGGAATTATTACCCCTCTATGAAATAAAATACTTCATGTGACACAAGATAACTTTTATATCTACATACAAACAAACCTATCAAAATTTTAACTGCAAAAAAATGTTCAATAAACATTTCCGACTAAAAGTTCGTGCGAGCAAATAAAAAGAACACAAAAAATAGTTTTTGAAAAAGACAAAATTTATGTTTAAAAAAATCAGAAAAACTTTGTACCAAACTTAAAAATGTTCGAATTTGTTGACCTTGACTAGATTTCTATTTGTTATTGTGAACAATGTATTCTAATTTTTAAAGTGTTTTTATTATTTTTTTTAGGTCAAGTTCACTCGCGGAACTAACGTGATATAATATTGATTTTATACATATATCACTATGAGATACTATAATGGCCCAAGGATCGGAAAATATGTAACAATAATAACCATGAAAAAAAAAAAAGATAATATAAAAAGCAGTAAAAATCTACTGCGTATTCCTTACAGGGTGAAAACTAACCTCACTTGACTTTTTTAAAAGGAATGATATTATACTTGTGGCACCTTGTTGAAAAGCCTTTTTGAAAAGAAAATCAACTGCATTTTTTATTTTAATTTAAAAAACCAGAAATTAAAAAATAGGTATACCATAAAATTTTTCTTAAAATTTGATCGACCGAATTACAATAAAACCTTACTTAACGTTCAACCTACCTGAAAAGGTAAAACTACCCACAGCTAAAAAAAATCTGTTTTGCAAGTTTATTAAAGAAAAATAGGATAATAATTTGATTTTTATAAAGGCTTTTTTTAGATTAAACATGAACCATCACATTGAAATATAAAAAATTACAGTCACTTTATGAATTTTTCTAACAAAGGGCCGCAAATATAGTATTATTCTATTTAAATAAATTAAATGGGATTAGGTTTAATCCTTTAAAATAAGTTTAAAAAAAATTGATATTACCGAAAAGCCCATAAAAAATCTCAATCGACGTGTTTTTGCGTTTTATCCTGAGGCTCTCGTGAATTTATTACAGTTATAGTCCACACCCTACATTTTATCAACAAAGCATAAAAAACTGCCAAAAAACAAACACAATATCCACTGACAGTACACAATTTTTGAACTATAAATCAAGGCGGCTGATGAACGACACAACAATCACTGCGTTTTCACGTGGAATTAAATATGTTTTCAAGTTTGAAAAGACCCTGGAATAGTCTGGCTACACTCTGGAAATGTCTGAAAAGACCCCTGAAAAGTCTGGCTACACTCTGGAAAAGTGTGGAAAGACCCTTGAAAACTCTGGATACACTCTGGAAAAGTCTGGAAAGACCTTGGAGAAGTCTGGCTACAATCGGGAAAAGCCTGGAAAGACCCTGGAAACACTGGCTACACTCTGGAACAGTCTGGAAAGACCCTTGAAAACTCTGGATACACTCTGGAAAAGTCTGGAAAGACCTTGGAGAAGTCTGGCTACAATCGGGAAAAGCCTGGAAAGACCCTGGAAACACTGGCTACACTCTGGAACACTCTGGAAAGACCCTGGCAAAGTCTGGATACACTCTGGAAAAGTCTAGAAAGACCCTGGAAAAGTCTTAAAAGACCCTGGAAAAGTCTGGAAAATATGGATACACTCTGAAAATGTCCAAATTGACCATGGAAAAGTCTGAATACACCCCTGAACAGTGTGGATACACCCAAGAAAAGTCTGGATATACCCTGAAAAAGTCTGACCGACCCAATCTAACCCATGATATATGAGTTGTGGTTTTTTATATATGTTATTGAGCGAGGGAAGTTTTAGAGTAAACCTTTACTTTTTTATTTTTTTTGATTTTTCTCTAATTTGGATGTAAATTAATGTATAAATGCATTTTTTTTAAAACGTGCTTTATGAAATAATGAACATCTCATAAATTGACAAAACTGTTGTTTTCCCGTCAATTTCTATTTACACACGCAAAACAACCTCTCCGTTAATAAATCAGCTGTTAAATTAAACGGTAAACAAACTGCGGCAAATAAAGTTTAAACAAGTTTGGCCTTCTCGTGCAATTAGCAAACATATGGCAAGTAAAAGTGTATATTTGCATTGGCATCGCGAGCGCAAAGTCCAATAACAGGATCCCGTTTAAACTTATGTAAACTCTATGCGTGCAAAATGAATATTCACAGCGGCGTACGGTGAAATTTCGGGTAAGGGAAGCAATTTTTAAAAACTTATGCTATTTGTAACATAATTCGATTCTTCGATCATTTTTTGGAAATTCGTCAATGACGTTAAGCTAAAAACGTGAATGCTCTGACAAGCGATATTTGCGAAAGTCTATCCTGATACAGAGTTCCCACCAAATTCTGATTTCCAAATTCCCTGACTTTTCCAGGTTTTCCCTGATCATTTTTTAAAAAATTCCAGGTATTTTTCGGATATAAATTTCTTCTCTACGTGGCGTGGATACCAAGTGAATGTAAACTTTTACTACGACCATTTTGGAAAGCTCAAATTTAACAGGTATTTATATTATCCAGATAAAAAGGTAAAAAGCAGATAAATAAGATAAGAAACTTTGTTCGAAACTTTATTTGAAGACAAAAATCATAGGAATCGAATTCGTTAAATACTAAAAACAGATCAGGTAGGTACTTAACAGTATTAAAAATAAAAGACTAATTTGCCTAGTTCTACCAAGATTTTTTTGGTTCATCTAGCAAATTATGCAACTAAATTGCACAAAGTGTTAATATATATGCACACGTGCACATGAACGCGAAAAAGAAGACCAGCATATTATAAGCTGGAATACGGAAAAACTCAAGACAGAACATACACAGGAAATATACCAGAAACCAATTACTGAAGAAATAAAAGAACTACAATGGGGCTACAATGTAAAGGAGCTCTGCAAGAACATTCAAGAAACAGTAACTAGGCTGGCTAGTCAAGTGCTCCACAAAAAGAGAAAACAAAGAAGGAAGGACTGTAATAGAGCGACGGAAAGACGAAATATGACCAGGAAAAAAATGCTTCCAACAGCATCTAATATAGAAGAGTATAAATAAACAACAAAGATCTGAAGCACACAGAATGATATAAAGGAAAAAGAGAGACCACCATCTAAATATAATAAGAAAAATGGAGGAAAACAGACAAAAAAACAGAATAAAATAATACTTTCAGGGAATAAAAAAGCACAAAACAGGATACCAACCCAAAACAGAAAACTTCCTCTCAACAAACAACAGATAACTGATAATAGTGATAACCAACGAAAGAGACATTTTTTAGCATTTTTCCCGTCAGATTTTTTTTGAGACAAGCTTAAATACGATAACTGCATCTTGATATGTCTTACCATTTCCGAGCTATGGAGGCATTTTGAAAAGTCTGCATTATGGGAATATTGTTTTCATGTAAATAGCTTTTTTGAAGACACTTTAACAAAGAACTTAACCTTCTAACTGGATTTTTTCTAAAACATCTAGTTTTTGAGATATAACCCAAAGTTGGTATTTTTCTTATAGAATGACCCTTTATTAATTTGATTTTTAAAATCGGCATAAAATTCCTTTAAAATGATGTATCACACTTTGTGTTTTATATTTTGTACTTTTTTGTTTTCTATTTTTATTACTTTTTATGAATATTTATATTTATTTTATCTTTTTAATTTTACTTTATAGTAAAAATTACATTAAAAGAGCTTAAAAGATAATAAATAAAAAAATAAATATCGAAAAAATAAAAACATACAAAAATACAAAAATAAAAACAAAAAATAAAACAGAAAGTGTGATACATCATTTTAAAGGAAATTTTACGCTGATTTAGAAAATCAAAGAAAAAAAGGTCATTCCATAAGAAAAATACCAACTTGGTTATTTGGAAATTTCAGTTTGACGGTTGAGTTCTTCGTCAAAATGTCTACAAAAAAGTTTTTTACATGAAAACAACATCCCAAAATGCAGACTTTTCAAAAAGCCCCCGTATCTCAAAAACCTCTTAACATATCGAGATGCAGTGTTCGTATTTAAGCTTGTCTCAAAATTCGATCCAATGTATACTATTTTTTGGCTATCTTGCCTAGAAGTACCCAAAAACCCCAAATCCCAGCGAGTTTAGCCCACCCTGTACATTGTACACGCCTATAGCCGTTTAAACCTGCAAATAACCTACTCAAGCAAGTTCAATGACCTCTCGACGTTCACGAAATCAGGCATACTGCTGCTGCCGGCGTATTGGGCGGATTATAGCTGCAGGCCATAGAGAAGTCAGCAGCGGGGGGATAGCTTCTATTCGATTTTTCTAGAATAGGCAAAAGCCGCGCGCACAAGACACGCGGGCAGACTTTCTGCTGTGACTCGGTTTGTTATGGACTTGATATTTAAAATAATTTTTAGCATTTTTAATTCCATCTAAAGTAATTGTTGCCTATTTAAAAAATTACATGCCATACAAATATATACAAAAAACTCCAACATTCACTGACAGTTCACGATTTTATATTATAAACCAAGGACGGCTGATGGATGACACAACAAGGGCTTTGTTCGGGTTTCTTTTCAGTCGGTGACCTTACATTGTTGGCCATTCAAATTTCTGGCAGTTTTGAATTTATCGTATTTTCGAAATTAAATTATTTGTTTTATGAATACTTGAAGAAAAATTAAGAATATGGTTTAATTTATATATTTTAACGATGGCTGACCATCTCCCACGAATTTGGACTTTATAACAAAATTTGTAGTCTATATTCATGAAAACTTAAATCTGAAAACCATATATCTACTACTTGCTTTTGTTCCAAAGTCACAATTTTTTTAAATATGTTATCCCCCTTTTCCCCTCCTCAACCCCCAACCACCCTACCGAAAAGTTAATCAGTTCATGGTCAGCCGATAGAGGATTTTTGTACCAAAATCGATTAAGGCGTTCTTGAGTTATCGTGTATACAGACAGACAACTTTCTTTTTCGTCGATTAAGGTGTTTTGGAATCTTAGTAACTCATTTTTGATAAAATTAAGAAAAGTCAAAATTTCACGATTTTAATAGTCCCCCATACCTTATTGGTATGGTCACCGAATAAAAAGGCACATCGCCATGGAAACCACCATTGTTATTTCATTTACCAGCCGCCTTGATTTAGTGTAAAAATTATGTGTTGCGAGAAGTGCTCTTCATTCGAGATTTTTAAAAGTATTTTTCTGTTTTTCTTGGATTTTTTGATAAAGGTATGAAAAAATAGTGTTAGCAAGCACTATTTTAGCCACTAGTTGTTAAAAGTACTATTTCAGTCTATTATCTTCGCCATAAAACATTTTCCTGATTATCCGTCCATTTTTAGTTATTTATAAAATTTATTTTCTTCTTTCCAGCACGGAGAAAGCGAATTCAATGTCATCGGTCGCATCGGAGGTGACGCCGCTCTATCCCCCAGAGGTCGCCTCTACGCTCAATCTCTAACCAAGCACATCCACGCTCTCAACTTGCCGTCGCTCCAAGTGTGGACGTCGACCTTACAAAGGACGAAAGCCACGAGCGCGCAGATCAACGCTCCGCAGCAACACCTGCACGAGTTGGACGAGATTTGGTCGGTAAGTAATCAAAATTTTTCCTTTACCCTGTCATAAAATGAAATTTTCGACCCGATAACGAGAAAGGAAATTGCACTTTACCTTCCTAGGGAGTTTTGCTTACCTTACCTCCCTAGGGAGTTTTGCTTACCTTACCTCCCGTCGGGAGTTTTGTTTACTTTACATCCCTCTACCCTGCAGATCTAATGATTTACAGAGATACTGTTCATTATTTCGTCAGAATTTACTGAATTTATTTCAAAAACTTAAATTATCAACATTTATATTTCTATTTGAAAAAATTTTGGACTTATAGGTAAAAAAAATTGGTGCTAGAAAGCACGGATAGTGCACCATACAATCAATTATTTTATGTTGAAAGGAAATGAAAATATCTCGAAAACTGTAGCGTTGAAAGATTTGAACCTTATAACAAAATTTTGGTGTAATATTTACGAAAACCAAAATCTGAAAACCGCATATCAATAGCTGTTTTTTTTAAATATATTTTAACGTTTTTTCAAATAACTCGGAAACTAAAGCTCCCACGAATTTGGACTTCATAACAAAATTTGTAGTTCATATTCATGGAAACTTAAATATGAAAACCGTATATTGCTACTAGCTTTTGTTCTAAAGTTACGATTGTTTTAAATATTTTATCCCCCTTTTCCCTTCTTCAACCCCACACCACCCTACCCAAAAGTTAATCAGTTCATGGTCAGCCGATAGAGGATTTTTGTGCCAAATTTCGTTAAAATCGATTAAGGCGTTCTTGAGTTATCGTGTATACGGACAAACAACTTTGTTTTTTCGTCGATTAAGGTGTCTTGGAACCTTAGTAACTCATTTTTGATAAAATTAAGAAAAGTCAAAATTTGTGGTGGACTAAAAATAACAATAAAAAGACCTTAGTGTTTTAAATATTGCCTAAAAATGCGTTACACTACGTATATTTTTCCAGTGCAATTACTTACGACCACTATCGGAGAAAAGGTTCAAAGTATTTGCGTAACTAACTATAAAGTTCTGATAAAAATATATATTTTTGACATTATAACACTATCTACTTCCAGATATTGCTGTAGAACATGTTTATTCCAAAAAAGTATTTTGATAAATTCTTAAGTAGGTAAATACCTAAATAACATAATTAAGCAGGTATAATAAAGATAGGTACTTTGTTTTAAAATCTCTTTCGGAGCTGAAGGCATTCATTAAAACCGAAAAAATATAGTGCAATGACGTATTTTAAAATACGTCACAAGTGCAAAAATAATCATTTAGTAGAGCCGCTTAGGGCATAAAAAATGGGTTCGAATGCTCCAAGGTGATGATGGTTGACAATGTATATTTTCGAAATCTGGGGTGCCTCCTGCAAAATCCCATACTTATATACCTTTTTGGAAAGAATGGAAACGGTGGAAAAACATTTATTTGAAGTTTTTTCATATCTACTTTAGTTTACGAAATACACATACAACAGTGAAAAAAATTTTGTTCTATCTTTTTTCGTTGCCGAGCTGGATTAAAAAGTAAATATTTAAGGGGTGGTGAGGGGGCAATGACCAGAGGGGTGGGCGGCCAAGATATATTTTCCTAGTCACTAAGCACTCCAGTATCTTAGATGTGAAAAATCTATAAATATAATGAACGCCGATTATGAACATAACTCATCTGCTCATATAAGAAACGTGCCAAGTTTTGGCGTAATGGTTCAAATCAAACGGTGCTATTGCGAGTGGGGTTATAAAAATCCCATAGATATATACCTTTTTAAGAAGAGCGAAAATGGTGGAAAAATATTTATGAAGACATTTTCTTCGTATCTGGTCTGGGTTAGAAAATATGGATAAAAATTTAAAATTTGATTTTTTCAAAATATACTTTTTTTTTAATTTCTTGTTTAGTTTTTGAGATAAGCAATATAGTGTAGGCACATTATATAATCTAGAGGTCAATGCACAAACAGCAGTGAAAAAATTTTTGTTCTATCTCTGCTGGTTGCTGATCTATTGAGGAATTAATTTTAAGGGGTTTAAAAGGGGATGGAGGGGGCACGACCGAGAGGGGGGATGGCCAAGATATATTTTCGTAGTCAGGAGTCAACTCAGTGTCAAAAAATATATCTTGGCAAACATCATCATTTAAGTGCAGTCGAAATGCCCTAAGCCGCTCTACGAATTAGACACTTAAAGTAATTAGACACTTAAAGTAAATATTTCAACGCATCGGTATCGGTATTTTGGCTTTATTTCGAACGCGATACGTTACCGATGTAGATAGATAAGTAGAGACATAAAGCTATTGGTAACTCATTGCGGTATACGTATCCGCATCTAGCGAGAACCAAGCACATTGATTGGTCAGAAACTTGTAGCGCGTTCGAAAAGAGCAGATATATGCTAATTTAAGGTGTTTCTGAACGCAATAGGTGCTGAGATATGATACGTGTGCCGTAACGATACGTGATACCTAACGCATCTCAACACATATCGCGTTCAAGAACACCTTAGATTAGCATATATCTGCTACGTGGTACAAGTCTCTGACCAATTAATATGCTTGGTTCTTTTAAAATGGGTTCTTACAAATTTGCCATAAAAGTTGCCACTAAACGACGAATATTAAAATATAATATTATATAATACATAACATATAAAATAATATTAAGAGATTATATATATTTTCATAATTTTTGACATTCAATAGCTTTAAATCTGTCCGATATAAATTATAAATGGATGTCAAAAATAATACATATTACAGGGTGTTACATTACTCTAAGTGTTCAATTGGGCCAAATTTTTTTTACATGAAATCTAGAAAATTTTTTTTTTCTTGAATGCTTCATAGAAGGCTTTCTGAATTAAATGACATAAAAAAATGCGGAAATGCACCGTTTTCGAGAAAAATTGAAAAAATGGAAACTTTGTGTAGAAGTGTGTTACAGAAAAAATAAAAACGGTTTTAGTTTCTACTTGATTTCCTCAATGGAAATATAGAAATGAAAATGTGCGAAAATGCATTATTTTTGAGAAAAACTGAAAAAAGACAATTTTCTATAGAAATCTGTTTAAAAAAAAAATATTACGATTTTGGAATTTGAACATTCTCTGAATATAACTATATCATTGAAAATGTGCGGAAATGTACCGTTTTTGAACTTCTTGTAGAAAGGTGATATGAAAAAAATTGGAACGGCTCTAGATTTCAATTCTCCTCAATGCAAATTTTGAGGAAAACTGAAAAAAGGCCACTTTCTATAGAAATGTGATATAAAAAAAAATTAAAACAGTTCTAGGGATAGGGAAATTAAAATCCGCGGAAATGCTTTGTTTTCGAGAAAAAAAAAAACAAAAAGTAACAAAAACACATAGTCAAAGTATTTATCACGAAAAATATTGAATTCAGTTCCAAAAGAAATTCAAATTTTACCGTTTAAAAAATTTAAAATAAAGATAAAAAAAATCTTTTTTTCAAACTCCATAGTAGAAGCAATTTGAAAAAGACAATAAACAAAAAAAAAAGAATTTTAAAAAGCCCACAGGATTAATTTCCTTGCTTTTTGAAATGATAAAATACTATTATTATGTTGAAATATGCAATACAAAATGTTAATTTAATAATTTTAAGGAAATTTAGAAATAAATAAAAAAAAAGTGAAAAAGTCAACTTTTTGTAGAAATGTGATATGAAAAAAATTTAAAGGGTTCTAGATGCCACTTCTCCTCAATGCAAATATGGAAATGAAAATTCGCGGAAATTCATTGTTTTGGTGTTTTTATATCAGATTTCTATAAAAAGTGCCTTTTTTCACTTTTTCTCAAAAAACAATGCGTTTTCGCGAATTTTCATTTCCATATTTGCGTTGAGGAGAAGAAGTGAAATCTAGAGCCGTTTCAATTTTTTTTATATCATATTTCTACAAAAAGTGGCCTTTTTTCAATTTTTCTCAAAAACAATGCATTTCCGCAGATTTTCATTTCCATATTTACATTGAGGAGAAGAAGTGAAATATAGAGCCGTTTCAATTTTTTTCATTTCCTTATTTGCATTGAAGAGAGGAAGTGATATCTAAAACCGTTTTTATTTTTTCTTTATCGCATTTCTACACAAAGTTTCTATTTTTCAATTTTTCTCGAAAACGGTACGTTGCCGCAAATTTTTGCTTTTATATTCAAACTCAGGGGGTCCTATAGAAGACCCTCAATAATTTTTTTTTCAATATCACATTTCATGTAAACTTAATAGAAAATGTAAAAAAGTGATTTCTTTTGTAATGCTTTTTGTTTAAAGCTCTTAAGAGCAATAGTAAAAAACTTTTTCTTAGGACAGGTTGGATAACCTTCTCTCTTATAGAAACTGTTTAAAAGACTTTTTAACAATTTTCAGGCTGCAAAAATATAATGTTTCCCGTTTTTTCTTCTTAGGGAGACTGCGAAGGCCTTTCTTATGAAGAACTTCAAGAAAGGTTCCCCAAAGAACTGGCACTTAGAGATAAAGAAAAGCTTAAATACCGCTATCCCCAGGTTAGTAAATGTTTTATAAAGTAAGCCACTGCTTCCATTACTGTCTTTTTGCTTTGACAATTTTGTCTGGGTGGATTCCCACCGCTCTTAATTCTTCTTCTTCAAGTGCCTCTCTTCATGGTGCTTTTCAAAAAGTGTCATAGTACCTTCTATTATCAATTTTAAAAGTTTACATTTCTCAAAATATGACCAAAATATTCAAGTTTTCTTTTTTTGATGATAAATAAAACTTCAAGATCTTTATTTACTCTAAGCAGAACATCCACATTAGTTACTCTGTCCATTCAAGATATCTTTGGTATTCTACGATAACACCACATCTCGAATGCCTCTAACTTTTTGCACATGACCTTATTCAGTCCATGATTCCATGCCATAATATAAAATGCTAAAAACTTAACACCGAAGCACACGCATTCGGAGAGTGGTATTAAGATCACGACTGCACAACACTAATTTCATCTGGATAAACGATGATCTGGCCTATTCAATTCTTGCACGAACTTCTTGCATGTTGTCCATTTCTCATTGAGGAGGCAACCCAAGTATTTGTATGAATCTACGCGTACGACTTGCTGATCTTCTTTTCCTTGAATGTGACCATCCATTTTGCTTTTCCAATATTAAAGTTATGCCCGAATTGCGAACTTTTGGCAGCAATTTGATTCAACAACTCTTGCAGGCCTTCCAGCATGTCTGCTATTATGAGAGTGTCGTCGGCCAATCGTAGGTTGTTGATTTTTATGCCGTTTATAGACACACTCTTTGCAGTTATGCAGTGCATTCTCTATTATTTTTTTACTATAGATATTAAACAACAGCGGGGACAGTATACAACCTTGGTGCACACTTCTACTTATTTGGACCTCTTCGGACAGTTTACTTGAGCAGTCTGATTTCAGTATAGATTAGCGATTATCATTAGATCTCGGTCATCTAGACCAACTTATTTTATCGAATTTATGAGCTTTTCGTGTTGGACTCGATCAAACGCTTTCTCATAATCTATAAAACCGGCATATACTGACACCGACACATCCCTAAACCGCTGAACTAAGACTTGAAAACGCGGTAAAAAGTGGCAAACAACAACCTGAAACTAAGTACCAATAGCAACAAAGATATATATGTAGGGGGGGAGGTATCCTCTAGGCTGGCCTTCGCTCTAAATACAAAGCTGGTGAATTATATCTAGAAGATCATGTTCTAATTTTTTATTAATTAAATTTGAAACAACAAAATATAAAAGTACTCAGAAACACTAGAAGAAAATAGTTTAACAAACAATTTTGCAAAATTTTAACCTATGCCGAATTTTTAAGTTAAAATAATATTTTTATTACAGGGAGAATCGTATTACGACGTGATGAACCGATTGGTCCCAGTCCTGACCCAACTGGAATGCGAGACCAACGTGTTGACGGTGTCCCATCAGGCCGTTTTGAGGTGCGTCTTGGCCTACTTTTTGGAAACGCCCCCCGACGAGATACCATACATGCACGTTCCATTACACACCATAATTAAGGTGAGATTAACGGAAACATTGGATAATGTCAGCTAATACCCTCCCCAACAAAGACCTTTGTCTCTTGTTTTAGTGACATTTGGGCTAAATTTTCGGCCATTTTGACAACGTCAGGTAAAAACTGTCAACAGTAACAATATTTGAAATTAACTCTGTGTTTCGGACTTCCATTGTCTATATTTTATTTATACAGGTTTCGACCAGTACAATCTCGGATCATCTTCAGGTGCAAACTACAATCTATTCCTAAGGTTATGTACTTGTATGGTATTAAAAAGTTGGCTCCGCCCAAGAGGGGGCTTCCAAATATTTGGAATTTCAACACTTGGTTTGCTGAAAATACCTTCAAGGAATTTTCATTTCTTACTGTGTGACTCCTTGTGCAAAACGTTTGCTTCTGTCCACTTCATTCGGTGTTGTTTTGACCATGCAAGTTCGGCGATTCCTGATCTCGTTTCACCTCTTTGAGTATTCGTCTGATGTTTCTTAAGCCTAACAGATAGTGGTATTTTTGTTTCGCCTATGTATGATTCACCACACTCACAAGAAACAGAGAAAATTCGAACAGTAGTAGTAGTATAGGGGCGGCCCGTAGGCCTGGCAATTAGGCCTCTTCATGGGCCATTTCTGCCATACCCCGTTCCTTACACCTATGCCCCTACTTCTGCTGCAACTCTCTCTCCGGGCCTCCCTGTCTTCTTTACGAAGTTCAGTATGTCGGCACATTTGAGCGAGTGCAGCTCTTCTTCCTCTATCGTGGGAAATCTCCACTTCATCTGCCTTGATCTTGCATATGCATTGCACTCTGCTATCAAGTGCTGCGCCGATTCCTCTTCGAGCCCGCAAGCTGGACACACGGGATCTCCTGCTACTCTTATTTGCGTCAGATGTTGAGCTCACTCTGTTTCTTGTTATTCCCAAAGTTCCCCTAGTCTGGCAAGTTGGTCCGCTTTTTCGTTACATAGTATTCCCTCATGACCTGGGTCCCACATCAGTGTTACCCTCTTGTCTTGAGCCAGTGTTTACCGTGCTTCAGTAGCAAACAACTTTAATATTAAAACATCTTTTAAATCTAATAATACAATTCGAAGCTTTGTCAGTAAAATAAAACCAAAGAACAAACAAAATAAGGAATGCATTTATCAGTTTCCTTGTGAGTGTGGTGAATCATACATAGGCGAAACAAAAAAACCACTATCGGTTGAGCTTAAGGAACATCAGATGAATATCCAAAGAGGTGAAATAACGAAATCAGGAATCGCCGAACATGCATGGTCACAATAACACCGAATAAAGTAGACAGAAGCAAAGGTTTTGCACAAGGAGTCACACTGGAAGAAACGAAAATTCCTTGAAGCTGCCTTTATTGGGCAGAATCAGGGTGTTTTCAGTAAACCAAGTGTTGAAATTCTAAATACTTGGAAGCCCCTTCTTGGGCGAAGCCAACTTCTTAAACTTCACGGTGAAGTGATTTCCCATAGTATATATGTACGTAGCCTTAGGAATAGATGATAGTTTGCACCTGAAAACAAGCAACAATATTGGCGCAATATGCGACTAAAACATCCCTTTTAATGTAATTTTCGTTCAACAATTCCTTCTAATCTAGTTTTCTCTCATTACAGATCACGCTGCAAGGCTTCCACTACAACATGGAAACGATTAAGATGCCGATCGAGTGCGTCAACACGACGCGCGCCAAACCTGCCAATTGTTCGGAAGATCGAAGCACAGAGGACGCTCTGCTCACTTTGCCCGCTCATTTTGATTCGATGGCAAGCCTGGGCAATTTCTTGCAACCTTGCACGTAGCTATTTGGCGAAAAGAAAAATTACTTTTTTGGTCCGAAAGATAGAGATGAGAATGAGATAGAGGACATAACTCATTACAAATTAGATACTCGGAAAATCAACAACACTAGAGCTGTTGCCAATCTTGCGGGAAACGTAACGTCTTTAGATGTAGTAGAAATAGTTGAAGGCGATAATGGAACCGAGTTTAAATGTAAAGATGCTTCTGATTTTTGTAAATTGAATTCTTCAAAGATCAACAATACTAAAGCTGTTGTAAATGTCAAGAAAAATTTAATAAACAAACTCAAGTGCGATAATGGAACCAATACCACAGGCGATGTTTCTGATCCTTGTAAACCGAGTTGTTCCAAATATGGTTGACTATCTATTCGACATAAATAGGAAAGCTAAAGATGACTTGAAAAATCGTTTGAATCATTCAAGTATGGTTGATCGAAAAATCTATCGGCATAAATTAAAAAGCTAAAGATGAGTTTGAAAATCTTTTGAATCTCTAAGTTTTAACAGTTTGGTTTGTATCGTGATTTGTCTAAAATAACATTATGTAGCGGAAAAATCGTTAAAATGGTATTAGAAGTAGCTATGTAAAATTTGTTTCTTTATTTAAATATCCTCACTCTACCCACCAGCTTCGGCTGAATGACAAGCCTGGACAATTTGCTTCAACCTTGTACGTAGCGAAAAGGGAAAGAAAAAAATTACTTGTTTGATCCAAAAGATAGATGAGAATGAGATAGAGGGCGTAACTCATTCCAAATTAAATCCTCCGAAAATCAGCAACACTAGAGCTGGTGTAAATGTTGAAGGAAACCTAACGTCTTTAGATGTAGTCGAAACAGTTGAAGGCGATAATGGAACCGAGTTTAAATGTAAAGATGTTTCTAATTTTTGGAAATTAAATTCTTCAAAAATCAACAATACTAAAGCTGTTTTAAATATCGAGAAAAATTTAGCATCTGAAGATGTGGTCGAGATAATTAAGAGCGATAATGGAACAGATACCACAGGCGATGTTTCTGATCTTTGTAAACCGAGTTGTTCCAAATAAGATTGACCGAGATAAATAGGAAAGCTAAAGACGAGTTTGAAAATTTTTGGATTAAAAGAAGATTATTATAAATAATAAGGCTTGCTTTTTAGTATAGTGTGATTTTTCTGAAATAACATGTAACAGAAAAATTTCTAAAATGGTATTAAGAAGTAGCTATTTAAAACTTGGTTCTTTAGTGAAATATACTTACTCTAGTTACTTCGACTCGATGGCTAGACTAGGCAATTTGCTGCAACCTTGCGCGCAGCAACCAGGGAAAGAGAAAAAAATCCGAAAATCAATAATTTATTATGTTGTAAATTTCGAGTGGAATTTAACGTCTTTAGATGTAATCGAAACAGTTGAAGGCGATAATGGAACAGATTTTAAATGCGAAGATGTTTCTTATCTTTGTAAACTCGATGCTCTTGAAATCAACAATAATAAAGCTGTTATAAATGTGGAGGAACATTTAACATCTCAAGATGTAGTCCAGACAGTTAAGGTCGATAATGGAGCAAATTACACAGGCGATGTTTTTGATCTTTATAAACATCTTTATAAGCCGAGTTGTGCCAAATATGACTGACCAAAACTCTTAAAAATCTATCGACATAAATGGGAAAGCTAAAGATTACTTCGAAAATCTTTTGGATCAAGGAAAGATATTTACTTGCAGATTTTAGCAGTTTAACTTGTAATGTCATTTGTCAAAAATATCATTAAATCGCTAAAATTAGAAAGTAGCTATTTAAAAATTGGTTCTTTATTTAACTTAATTTTTACCTTGTAGTAGTTTGCAAAATAATAAGTAACATGTATACCTAAGGGTAATTCCACGAAAGTAAAGACATTTTTTGGGAAAACTTTTCCTTGTTTATATCAATACGAACTTTTGCGAAGGTGTAATGGATTTAATTGATTTCTGTGGTAGAGGATCTAACTACTCTTTTTGACGGTTGTTTTATGATTTTTGAAACCTCAGTCTTACTTAAAATTATGATTATTGACATTTCCCGCTAAGTTAAATTAAAACGTTCGCCTTCGCCTTGCCTCTTAAACTTCATCTTCACGTGTAATGACCTTAATTACCTGCTTGTTGTGTAATACACATTATACATACAGAAGTCAATAATCTTCTTGCGATGTCAGTTGGAGCCACCGACGCTTCCGCTTTTATTTTGTGAGAATGTGTGTCAATCCTCCCTGTGTGGAATTACCCAAAAATCATAATTTAGCTTTTTTTGACTGTTTTCTTTGCAGTTTTTTTAATTGCCTTCGACGTTTTAAAAATCTCACAAATATTTGGTAGTTTTGCAATGATCGTACCTTATTTTCTTCTTTAGTTTGACATATAAATTTTAGGTCTTGTTTTAGGTTAATTGATCACACTAGAACTAAGTAATATTAAGTTTGTAGTTTTGACTATTTTACATTTTAACAGCTCTCGAAAATTAAATAAAAAAATACGCTTTTTAAAGTTTTATTTACTTTTTGCCAAGTGCAATGCAATGCTTTTTAATTCAATCAGTGTTTAGAATGCGATTCCAAAATGAACTCAATCTAATATCAAGCTCGGTGTGTCACATTCTAAACATCAATTATTTAACTAAGTTTTTAACAACGCAATCAATCTTGTTTCAACTGAACTAGCAACTGCGAACTACGAAGGTCAAACTCAACCGCAAGCTTAAACTGCGTTAATAAATTAAGCCCGAAAAAGTTTGAATTTTGGTCCACGATCTTTTTTTTTTCGAGAGCTTTTCATATATTCTAATAGTTTTTTTTACTTCTTTACTCACTGAATCGACTGCCTTTTTAGACAAACAATTAAAAATGTAATGTCAATTTTTACAAAGACTACCTGCCATAAAAAACATTAAGGTCGTTTTAGATAATTTTTTTTTTGGCAGTTTAGGTTAGGTAGAGTAGGGTTTAAGTAATTGTTTTTAGCTAATAACTGCGCGATATATAAAAGAGGCGGCCATGCTTACAATTTTGTCATTATTTTTAGAAGCAATATTTTGGATGACAGCAATATCTTAAGTTTTAAATTTAGATTACAAAAAATAATACTGGGACAACATAATATATAATATAGAAGCGTTGTACATATTTAATTACTTCAATATTTTGCTGCAGATTTCCAGAAAAATATAAAAAAGTAGATTGGCCCAATCATATGATATCTAAACTGTTATTGAATCTGTACAACGCTTATTTCTGAATGTTTTTCTGTGATTTTTTTATCCGGCATTTTTTTTACCGTTGATTTGTTTTTGTGGTGAATTTTTAATTAAATAATATTGGAACATGTTGTAAATAGTTGCATGATGATAGTTCTGTTTTAAGAATGTGTGCGATTATTTTGTTTAATAGACAATTATATACAAAAAATAAAGTGAATTTTATTATTTCTTCTGTTCCCTTGATAAAAAGAAAACTCCACAAAAGATACATGATATCCTGAGTTATAGGTCTTCAAATTTAACAGAAAGGAACAATGGGTTTAACTTTCTTAGTAAAACGAACTAATACTAAAAGTAAAAACGATAGTGAAATTACAAAAGTGATCAGGATGCAAAGCCACTCCAAGAGCTTTGGGCTTGACATGGAGCTATAAAATAAAAATTGCATGCAAGTCTTTCCATCTTTCTCTACTAGTACTACTAAAGTGAGATGAAAAGATACAACTTGCATGCAATACCACACGTCAAGTGGCTTATTCTGTAAGGCAAAAATAGGAATACAAAGTTTTTTTTGAAACACAACTGGAAAATTCAGTACCTTTTGTATTATTTAATATAAATATTGGTAAGTTGATTGGGAAATTATGGCAAACTTAGGTATAACATTTTTGGATTCCTTCATATATAAGGTGTGACAACAAAATTAATTTTTTAAATAAAAATATGCCAGTAAAAAACATCCTGTGCCTACTTCGCTCGCGTAAAATATTTTAGGTAGACTTATTTTTTACCATCCTAATTTTTGATTTACTCCGTCATCAAGGAAATAAGCATACTCAATATTACCACATATTTTATAATTTTTATTGGTTAAACGTGTTGCGTATCCGCTCACTAATTTATATTTGTTTAGAATTAATTTTGCTTTATTTTTCTACTCTCTAAGTTTTGGGTAATGCGCTGGTTACAAGCACAGAAATTGAGAATTTTATTTTTTAATTTTGTCTCTCGAATTTATTTTCTTATCGCGATATAAAATTGGGAAGACTTTTTTGTGGTATAATGTGTCGTCAGAAAAAGATGCCCGGAAGAATATTCATTCCTGTTAGAATCGCCGTATAAATCGTTGATATTATTCACTGTGTGTGATCGCTATTTTTACCTCTAAATTTATAGTACTTTATAAAATTTTAAGTGCCATTTTGAGTGGATATAATGATGCTGTAATTGGTGATGGTTGCCAGAGGATCCTCATGAAGAAACCAAGAAAATTGGACTCTAATAGCTCTCGGTAAGTCTTCCCAATTACGAATTCTTAACTTATAATTTTGCGGAAAAACCACCTATTTATAAAACAAAAAACAAGAACTAGGAATAAACAAAACGTGTTGTAATACATACTATTATACAATGCCAACAATAGTTCAACAAATTGCTCATTAGAGCAAAAATATCCAAACTTTTCCAAGGTATATCCAGAGTTTTCCTGGGTGTATCCAAACTTTTCCGGGATTTGTCCAGGCTTTTTCAGGGTCTATCCACATATTTTCCAAGGAGTATCCATGCTTTTTTAGAATGTATCCAGATTTTGCCTGGATGTATCCAGAATTTCCCGGTTTGTATCCAGAGTTTTTCATGTTGTATCTGGCCTTTTCTATTAATAATCTAAGATTTTTGTCCATCCATCACGCAAAAACGGCTGAATCGATTTGGATGAAATTTGGTAAGAAAATAGGAAACAATAACCTTGATTTAAACACAGACTATTTATTATTTGACATTTCGCTTAATGAATTGAATTAAATGGCACAATTCTTGAACGGATTGACGTATCGACTTAAAATAAAAACCATGACACTTTTGAAATTAACTCTGTGTTTCGGACTTCCATTGTCTATATTTTATTATACACGACGTTTCGATCAGTACAATCTCTGATCGTCTTCAGGTTCAAACTACAATCAATTCCTAAGGCTACGTACTTATATACTGTGAGATATCACTCAACCTTGAAGTTTAAGAAGTTGGCTCCGCCTAAGAACGGGCTTCCAAATATTTGAGATTTCAACACTTGGTTTACTGAAAATACCCTGATTCTGCCCAATAAAGGCAGCTTCAAGGAATTTTCGTTTTTTCCAGTGTGACTCCTTGTGCAAAACCTTTGCTTCTGCCCACTTCATTCGGTGTTGTTTTGACCATGCATGTTCGGCGATTCCTGATTTCGTGGTTTCACCTTTTTGGGTATTCGTCTGATGTTCCTTAAGCCTAACGGATAGTGGTCTTTTAGTTTCGGCTATGTATGATTCACCACACTCACAAGGAACTTGGTAAATACATTCCTTATTTTATTTGTTCTCCGGTTTTGTTTTACTAAGAAGGTTTCGAATTGTATTACTAGATTTAAAAGCTGTTTTAATATTAAAGTTTTTCGCTACTCTTCGAATTTTCTCTGATACTCCTTTAACGTATGGGATTGTAAGGAATGCATTTGCCTGGTTTTGGTCTTGTAATCTATGTCCTGTTTGTTGAAATTTAGAAATAGTATCTGTTATAAGTGTCAGGCTGTAACCATTCTGCTGCAGATCCTTCTTAATGTTTCTTATTTCGATTTCCAAGTCATGAGAATTGTTACAAATTTAAACGGCTCTGTTATACAAAGTTTTGATTATGCCTCGTTTGGTTGTAGCAGAATGATTTGAACCTTGATTTAAATATTGTCCTGTGTGAGTGGGTTTACGATAGACTGTTGTTCTGATGTCGCTTTCTACTCGTGTGACAAGTACATCAAGAAAAGGAATTTCACAATTTTGCTCCAACTCCATTGTGAATTTAATGGTGGGTCTTATGTTATTTAGGTGGTGAAGAAATTCTGAAAGTGGTTGGTCATTCCCGGTCCAGACAATAAAAGTATCATCAACATATCTCAGCCAGAGCTTAGGTTTATATGTTGCGGTATCAAGCGCGAACCACTCCATGTAAATATTGGCCACCACTGGCGAAAGCGATGAACCCATTGGCAGACCGTCATCCTGAGCATAAAACCTATCTTTCACTTGAAAATAAGAGTTATGTAGGCAGCACTCCAACAACTCCATCACTCCCTCCAGCGGTAGGCTGGTACGTTCATAAAGGGATTCGTCATCAACCAGTCTCTTTCTAATAATATCTAGCGATTCCTTTATTGGGACATTGGTGTATAGACTTTCGACATCAAAACTGACAAGTCTATCCTCGGTTCCTAAAACAAAAGATTTAAGAATATTAACAAAATGGTTGGAATTTTCTACAAATGAAGCGGTCTTGCCTGCAAGAGGTTGAATAATTTTCAAAAGGAATTTAGACAGATTGCTTGTTGGAGAATTTCTGGAACTTGTAATTGGGCGTAAGGGCATTGCATCTTTGTGAATTTTGGGAAGTCCATATAGATGAGGAGGCTTGCTATAATGTGGTGTAAGTTGAGACCTTGTATTGTCCGGAATATATCTGGAATACTTTTTCAAAATTCTATAAACCTTACTTTCGATTGATTGCGTCGGATCTTTTAAAAGAAGTTTATAGTTTCCTTTAGCAAGTACGTCTTCAACTTTCTGGTCATAGGTTTCCATGTCCAAAATCTCTGTTGCATTGCCCTTGTCTGCCGGTAAGATTTTAATTGATTTGTCCTTTCAAAACTTTGTATAACAGAGCCGTTCAAATTTGTAACAATTCTCATGACTTGGAAATCGAAATAAGAAACATTAAAAAGGATCTGCAGCAGAATGGTTACAGCCTGAAACTTATAACAGATACTATTTCTAAATTTCAACAAACAGGACATAGATTACAAGACCAAAACCAGGCAAATACATTCCTTACAATCCCATACGTTAAAGGAGTTTCAGAGAAAATTCGAAGAGTAGCGAAAAACTTTAATATTAAAACAGCTTTTAAATCTAGTAATACAATTCGAAGCCTTCTTAGTAAAACAAAACCGGAGAACAAACAAAATAAGGAATGCATTTACCAAGTTCCTTGTGAGTGTGGTGAATCATACATAGGCGAAACTAAAAGACCACTATCCGTTAGGCTTAAGGAACATCAGACGAATACCCAAAAAGGTGAAACAACGAAATCAGGAATCGCCGAACATGCATGGTCAAAACAATACCGAATGAAGTGGGCAGAAGCAAAGGTTTGCACAAGGAGTCACACTGGAAGAAACGAAAATTCCTTGAAGCTGCCTTTATTGGGCAGAATCAGGGTATTTTCAGTAAACCAAGTGTTGAAAGCCCCTCCTCAGATCAGAGATTGTACTGATCGAAACGTCGTGTATAAATAAAATATAGACAATGGAAGTCCGAAACACAGAGTTAATTTCAAACACATCATTGTCTCAAACTTTCAAACATGATACTTTTGCTACTTTTTGACGTATTTTTTAATAAGGGTCATATTGACTTAAGACCATAAGGTCACTAACTACTTCCCTATTCAAAACATTATTTTTTGTTTTAAAAAAATTTTAAAGTCGGTTTGACCCTTACAGAGTTATAAGTATTTTCGATTATAGTTTGCGCACCTCCCCTTACTTTTGAACGTGATAATACTTTTGCTACTTTTTGAGGTATTTTTTATAAGCGTCATATTGAAATTATTTTTTTAAAAATCGGTTTAACACTTACAGAGTTATGAGTATTTTTCGCAATAGTTATCGATTTCAAATAAAAACATATCTATTGATAATAAATTTCACCACTTTATGACTATATGGTCACTACCAACTGATATTGTTGAGCAATACCTTGTTGGAAAGGTAATAAATAAAAAAAATCGTCTTTATTAATTAATGAGTACAGATGGAAGGTACATAAAATGATTTACAATAAATATCGACAGCTACTCATACTTAACCATTGAGCATCCAGATAATAATATACAAAATATACAATTTTAAAAATTTCATAAATATTTTAACATACAACAAATCAGATAGATTTAGAAAAATTCCTATAACATACATAAAAGTACTAAAAAAAATAAAATACTTAAATAATAACAAATAGTGTTAAAACATCGTAATTTTGTACTCTAAAGTTTAAAATTTAGGAAAGATAAAATCTATAAAACTATGTAATAAAAAAAATAACAAGAATCAGAAAATGACTATTTATAGGAAAACCGGACTACGAGATCTCTCGATTTAAGAGATATTTCTTAAAATGTGCTTTGAATTGTTTGAAGAGTATTTTTAACACCTTCTAAAGTAAATGCAGTAGCGCGAGCTATGATCATTACTTTGTAAGTACTAAACCGTTTTAAAAAGTTTAATAATTTAAAAAAAGTGCTATTATTAAACATGGTTTTATTTGATACCGATAGGTAATACTGGACCCCCCTTTAAGTCAATATGACCCTTATAAAAAATATGTCAAAAAGTAGTAGGGGAGGGGGACTTTTTACGTCTGCACTGTTTATATATAAATGTTGTCAAAAATTTTGGCGCCATTAATTTTTATAAGCTTTCTAACGAGGTATCACAGGGTAAGAAAAAAAAAGTTAGGGATGAAATTTTTTGGGGTAGTTTCAAATGGTGTAATGGGGAAAGCTCAAAAACAATAGGGGTCCCCGCGTCAAAATTTCGTTCTGATTGGAGCAGGGGTTTTGAGTTAAATTTGCTACAAAGTGGACGACGGACAGACCGACAGACAGCGCAATGGCGCCTGGGAAAATCCCGAAGTGCGATTTTTAGATGATTACATTCCTTCCCTTAGCGAGGGAAGTAAAAAACCACATGTTTTATCTAAATGTATGTAGGTGTTAAGTTTAATTTCTTCCTTCTTATACAACCGACGTCGTTAACAGTTACTAGACAAAATAATTAAATAACGATTAAAAACTATTAAACTAAACCAACAATATCCTTGGCCTTGAAAGTATAATATTTTTCTAAAAATTGATCTTTGGTTATTTAATTTAAACCAGCCAATTATGTTATTAATTTAGATTAAAAGTAAACGATCTTTAATAAACAAAACGGCCAATTAATAAAAAACGATAAACGAATAATTGTTTAAAGTTCCACCATTTATTTAAAAGCATTATTCTTTTCAATATGAAACTGCCAAAATATTCTAAGCGATTAGGGTCTTTACCATCGACGATTCGACGAACTAACCACAGAACAACACCTATGTTGTGCGTGCTGGCTACATTTTTTTTCCTGGCTTAAAAAACTCTCTTTTATAGTAATCCGATCGTGCTCGACTATTCCTTTCGCAGAGAAAGCAACAGTATTTGGTATAACGTAGCTGTTTTCCAAGTATTTAATTGGTATAATAAACCAGTGTATAAAGAAGCCCAGGTATTTCTCATTTAATGGTAGAAGTAAGGTTTTGCTATTTTGGTCTAGGAAACATTTTTGCTGTACACCAGTGTTATCTCTTGAATTTTTACGGTTTTCATTGCATAATTCACACATAGGGAACAGAATCTGAAAAATACCAATACCAAGTATCTGACTTGTGTATCTGACAAAATTTATCATTAAATCTTGTGATAACAGAGAGAGCGGACAATAAAATATTTCCATCAAACCATATAATTTTAAGCAATACAGAACTGTGACGACAATAGCATAGCTTCATGCATATAGCAGAGTATAACAAACCAAATATACTCTGCATATGGCTCGATATCTTCGCTATAAATGGAGATCTCGAAAAACAAATCTTATCTAAGTAATCAGAGGGTATTTTCTTCTACAAAATCGGCTCAACTTGTAAAATAAGTATTTTATCAGCTCCATTAAAGATTCTTAGGTCAAAGCGACACAAATTACAATAACGTTCACCAAAACAATTATTTTAGTTTAGCCTTATTAGCACACAGGCAGGCACATTTTTTTTCTAAGCACACCAATTCGAAACCCCAGACTATATCTAAGGGCGTTTACTTAATATTCAGGGTAAATTTACTTTTTTCAGTGTCGATGTTTCATTGGTATGGCGCCGTCCTAAGGAAACTCTTCAAAAAAATATGATATTAATCAAATTAAATTTTGGTGTGAGACCAATAGTTTATGTTTTAATTTAAAGAAAACCACCATAATATCATTTAATTTGAAAATTAACTCCATAAACTTACAATCCCAAATTATTGAATATGTTTCTTACACCAAGTTCTTGGGTTTTACACATTGATAACCTAGAGGCAAAACTTGCGTCTTCGTGCTATGCGGTAAAAGTGGCAGTTACTGAACTTAACTATGAATCAGTAAGCATGGTATATTTTTCTCTGGTAGACACGCTATTGCGCTGCGGAATATCCCTTTGGGGTTTTTGTGCTAATTACCTTTGGGATTCAGTTTTTATATTGCAAAAAAGGGCTTTGAACAAAAATGTATTTACTGCTTTCCGAGATTATTGCAGCTTGCCCTGATTTAATGCTTGTATAATAATTTATGTAAGAATTTGCCAAAGTGTCACTACAAGTAGCGTCCCAAATGAGCTGTCTTCCACCCTTCCAGGGGACCAAAGTCAACCTGTCAGCCCTCCTTCCATCAGCTCTGTGAATACCGACAGGCTCCAAAATTGTGTTTATTTGGGCAGAAGCAAAAGCTTCTTTTAAAATGTCATTAACCATGCTGTGACGCGACCACCTACCTGCGCTTTTGCGGCAATATAGACCATGAAGACCCAATTTGTCTATTGTTTCATCGCAAGTGCATATATAGTTCATATATAGTTTGGCCCGTTCTCAGAGCTACTGAAATTCGGAATGACGAACCGTCCAGAAGTGTCCCCAGAGAAGGTGAAGGCAACGCATTCAACCAGGCCCAACTTTCTTCTTCTTAAATGCCTAATAATCTTGCTCTACCTAGAGGGTTTGTAGTATTTTCGATAATTTTTTCGATAAAAAAGGAACATAAATTATAATTTAATTGTTTTTGTGTTAAAAGATTTTCATTGTCAATTTGGTTGTTGCATAAAGATGACCAGTTGAGTAAAGCCTCATTAAAAAAAAATCAGGAATATTTAGAATGTCTCCCGGAACAAGAAATGTTAAAATAAATCTATTTGAAGAAATGAAAGCTGGAAAACATAAAGTGGAAATATCACGGATACCTACCGCCAAGCTTTACTGGTAGTTTACAGATAGGCCAAGATATTTCAGAAAAAATACAATTTCTAATATTTTCAGTTCTTTCTTCTAAAATTTGGTCGTATTTATCTAAAAGTTCAGGTTTTCTCCAACTTGGGAACAAGGAAGTAAATAAATCATTATTGGAATTGGGAGTGAGTTTTTCAAAATGAAAAATTATATATGAGTTGATTCCTTCTAGATTCTTACATAATTGTTCCTTTGTAAAATCTTTATTATTTCCTGAAATTACTGATAATTTTATAACGGAGTTGCACCTGTGACGTCATTGTTTTAAAACGAAAGGACCGGTTCCGGTTCTGGATCAACCAGAACCAGGACCAATTGTAAATCGAAAAGCCTTAAAGTCGCACTGAAAATGTCTGGCACATCGGTGACACCTTCAGAAATAAGGATACTTTATTCACAGTTTCCAGCCACCATCATGTTAAGTAAACTGAAAATTTGGGTTTTATTTATTTTTTGTTTATGGTTGAAATAAAAGTGTAGATAAACCAAGTGAATTTGAAATAAGAAATTCGCTTAAAAATTGAAGTTTTACATCTAGAAAATAAAATCAAAATTCAGTGTTTCAGATACCTTAAACAGTGGTTGCCATATTGTGCTAAATAGCAATTTTAGTTTTATGGAAATAATAGCCAAATTAAGAATATTAGAGAAATGAGCTGTTTTAGAAGAAAAACTTTATTTAAAAAAAAATTAATTCCAAAATTAAGATTTGGCACATTGTAGTGCAATTGGGAGTCACATAATTAGTATGTGTGCAAAATTTTAGCCCTCTAGCACTTTTTGTTTGGCCAGGATTTCCAGAATACGATTTGTCCTGGCTCTTAAGTTAAACCACAGCTATCTTAATCCTAATGGATTATATACCACTGTGGTTAAACCATTATCAAATAATGAGTTTACCGAGATAATTATACTGATAATTAATTTATCATCTGAAATAATCCCTGTCATAAATTTTTAATTCTCTTCATACATAGATCAAAGAAAATTAAAATTGGAGTAGATGTCTTTTAACATAAATAAAATTTTTGAATGAAATAGCGCAAGCTTTGTGGACACAGTTTTTATTGTCAGCTAATTTTAAATTTTCACCAACGTTTCGGTAATATGGTCGTTACCTTCATCAGGGGTGAAATAGACATACAAAATACATCGAAGTTCTGAATTATTTGATTGCAAGTTAAAATCGATTAGTAAAAGGTACAGCAATTATCAGTATTTAACTAAATATTATTTCTTCCCTCAATTAATGTTTAACTGAGACTCGACAAAAATCTATGTTAACTTTTAATAAAACGATTTTAAACCTAGAAATAAAATCAACCATACATTGGGAAGTACAAATCACAAAAAACATTCAAGATTATAAACATGAGATTAACACAAAACTCCCCCATGATGTAATAAAAGAGTTTGAATTCTCAACTACAAAGAAATTTGAAAAACTACACTAAAAAGAGAAACTCTAAAAAAAAACTTAATACTTTACTACTCAATTTTTCTGACACTGCTCACACGCTAACAAACAGCCTAACGAAAATTGGATCTGCGATACTACAAATATAATTATCCCCAAGAACGTTTCAAATATGCTAGCTTTGGGTCCAAAATACCCAGCAAACACAAATCGTCGGCATTGAATCGGACCAATGTTGACAACGTCGGCAGTGTGTCGGCATCGGCGACTACAGTTTGGCGCGATGTTGGTCAGATTGCGATTTTCAGTTTTCGGTCAATAATCGGCAACTGACGGAGGTCCACATTATTACAGTCGACTTTATGCCAACACCACTTTGGGATCGACGATGGTCCGATTGGAACTTTGTTTAATCGGTCGAAAATCGGCAACTAACGAGACTTAATGCCGAAGCCCACTTTATATGCTTTAGGGCCGACGACGGTCCGATTGGAACTTTGTTTAATTGGAACCGACGATAGTCCCATTACGTCACCTTAAAAATACATGTGGAAGATAATATTATATATATAATCAGCAAAGATATTTCAAAACTAGAATGCGGACTTGACAAGATGGTGGTACTTCTCTACAAGAATCACCTCTTCTGCCACTTAAACCAGCCCGACTAGTTAAGTACCCGCATTATCGAAACTTTGTAGTTTGCCAATGTCGGGCCGCTTTAAGCTACCACCGACGGGCCTCCGTCAATCGCCGACGTTGGACCGCTTCAGGAAACCAATGTCGGACTTGAATAGTTTACCGATGTCGCTGTAAGCAAAAAGTAAAATTTACCATTGGTCCGACGGCAAGCTACAGTCTAACGCTGCGTCTTCAAAGATACATTGGGCCTTCATCGCAGAGCGGACAAAAAATCGACATCGGACCGACAAAGGCCCGAGGAAAACGTGTTTGCTGGATATGCATTAGAACCTACCTTACAAGAAATATCTTTCTTGCTGACGTTGAATACGCAATAAAAAATAATTCAGAAATAACGAAAAAAGAAAATGTAAGAGGTAAAGGCACAAACCTGATAACTAATTTTTTACATGATAAAAAAATGAATACAAAAACAACAAAAAGATTTCAAAAACGTCAAAACTTTTTTAAAGAATCGAGAAAAACAGACAACATTACCACCAAAAAATTCTTGAACTTCTTGCAGACCAAAACATATATATGAAACTTAACAAAGACCCAACGAACAAATTCAAAATAAGAGATAATTTGATAGCCACCAATTTGTTTAAGAACAACTTAATAGACAAAAAACAATCAGAATCACTCAAAAATAATCATCCTTTACCTTCAAAATTATATGCCCTATGCAAAATCCATATACCTGGAAATCCTGTCAGACTCATTGTGTATTGTATCAAGTCCCCTGGGTATCAACTTAAATAACCTAATCCCGTCCTTCAAATTTAACGTAAAAAACTCAGAACAGGTTGTTAATAATATAAAATCTATTGAGCTGCCAGACCACTATGTGCTGATCTCGTTAGATGTAAAATCTCTATTTACAAACATTCCCCAGGAGTTAGTCTTAAATTTAATTCAAATAAACTGGCAATCAATTGGAGAATTCACAAAAATTGATTATGACAATTTCATACAACTTATTAAATTTTGTTTTGAGTCGAGCTATATCGTTTATCAAGGTGAATACCACAGCCAAATTTTTGGAATACCAATGGGAGATCCCATCAATCTACAAATCACAATTGAATTAGAACAAGAACAAAAATTACCTTTCTTAGATTTACTTATAATCCGAAATAACAACTGGCTTACCACAAATCTTTATTCAAAAGAAACAAACAACGATAGGCTACTCAATTATAACTCAACACATTCTCTCTCACAAAAAATTAACATTGCACATCAAATGTCAAAGAAAATCTACAAATTAAGTGACCCTTCCTATTGGGGAAAAAACAAAAAAGAACTGAAACAAAAACTCCTCAAAAATAACTATCTACCAAAATTAATTAACTTTATAATATCACAAAGACCGAAGAGGACTAATGTGGTAATTAACTAAAATAACATCGAAGGGAACATAACAACGAAAAAAATAAACACATAAACTAAAAAACTTGCTGTCCACAAAAAACACAAACTTAGATTTTTATATTCGAAAAACATTATTTACAAAAACAAAAGAAAAAACACCCACAAACCAAAAAACACATGTTATTTACGAAATTAAATGCAACAACTGTCCTAACGATATGAACTACATGGGTCAAACTTCACAAAATCTATAAAAACGAATAAACCAACATAAGTATGACTGCAATATCATAAACAAAGATAAACAAAAACAAAACAGCCCTCAGTATACACCATTTCCAACATAGTCATAACTTTAATTTTAACTCATTTCGCATTCTTGACACTGAACTGATCAAAGAGAAAACAGAATTTATTGAGTCGACCTACATCTTGAAAAACAAAAACACAGTAAATCTCAAAACAGATTGTTATAACCTAAGTAAGGTGTACCACCATATAACTACAAACTAACCTTAACCCGCCCTTCCCACCCACCCTACAACCCCTTCCCCCTTTCCTATCAATTCTGTCGTATTTCACGCAAAGCTACATATTACACCTGACCTAATTTTTTTCTATCAAAAAGTTACCAATAAATAATAAAAAATAAACAAAAACAATATCACCGAAAAAAAAACTGGCTGTTTTTACGGTACCACGCTTCTCAGTCGACCAATAGCAAGGAGACGTGCACTTTATACCAAAAACTTTATTAGTTTTAAATATTATTTATTCCTGTTTCAATAATTGTGACGTTTCTCGTTTGTAAATATTGTGTTGTTCAAACGCTTTTTTACAAACTTTGGAGAAAATTTTGGAGCCTGTGACGAGTGTCAGTTAGACTTTAATTAAGGAAAGAAATAATATTTCATTCTTTTATTTTCATAACTGGTTGATTTATTCTCTCCAAACCATAGGTACCTAGTTCCGGTTAAGAAAAATATTTAGTTAAAAAGTAATAAGTACAACAATTTGCGTAACATTTTTATTTTTTACTAATCAATTTTAACTTACAATCAAATAATTCAGAACTTCGATGTATTTTTTTACTCTTCTTCTAAGTATTTTGTATGTCTATTTCAGCCCTGATGAAGATAACCACCTTTTTTTTGTAAGAAAGAACGTTTATTGAACCAAAAGAAACACAAGGATATTCTACACATCAGTCAAATAGAGCCCTATAACCTAAAATAATTTCTAGACTTAAAGTGTGATCAGTCATTTTTTTATGATTTTAAACTACTTTGTCACTTTTTGTTTGTTTTACTATTGTCTATATTTTATGTTTTTCTTTTTAATTTTAAATTTTAATCGTAAGTGTACTGTGTACTTTTTTTCCTTAAAAATCATTATATTCAGAGAAGCTTACGATTTTACTTTGTACTTCGTATTTGCTTTACTGCGAGTTTGTTTTAATATTCTCTATTCTATGCGTTTTTTTACAATTTAATTTTGTATACTGTGTACTTTAAGTATTTAAATATTCGAAATATTTTATCTTTTAAAATAATTTTATTTAGAATGAGCGACGAACCATGTATACATATAAATTTGTATTTAAACGTTGTAATAAATAACTAACTAACTATTATCTAATAACAATCAATATACTGTAAGAAGTAACACAATATTAATAATTTATTTAAGTAGGTAACTTAATCTATATTTAAATATATTAATACTGTTCTAGATCTTGTTTGCACTTAATTTCTTGAGCTCTTTTTGAAAGCTTTTAGTGTTTTTTGTTTTGAAATCAAAAGGGATTGTATTGAATAAATTCACACCTTTGTGAAGAATAGAATTTGATAATAAAAATGATTTAGTTCTTGGAAGTGAGATCATATTATTTCCTCTGGTGTTATAAGAGTGAATCTGGTTTCTTGTAAAAAGCTCTAGGTTTGAGTGACGTTTACAGGCATGTCTGATATTTAAACAATGTTTCAAGAGTACTAATTTCAACTTTAAGATATAGCTGGAACACCGTTAGGGGCTTAACCAACCGCTGAGCTGTTGTATACCAAAGTAATATTAGATACTGAAAATGACAATGGACCATGTTAAAATAGATTGATCTTAATAGTTTTTTGGGAGATAATAGCTCAGTCTTCTCAGAACCCCAAATGGTGCTGCAAGATGTTTTTTTAAAGTTGGTTGATGTGTAGGTTCCATGCTAAATTCTCATTTATATATAAGTCAAGATATTTTATATTTTCACTATATTTCAGCTCTCTGTTGTTGTTTATTACAATAGGTTTTATATTGCTTTGATTTAGGCGAGATGAAATATGCATATATCTTGACTTATCGAGATTTAAAGTTAATTTATTAGACATCATCAGTATATAAGCAGGGCATTATCTGCATACAGTCTGAGTAATCCGTGCAGTCTTAAATTTGACAATGAGTTAACATAAATTAACAAGAGAGTGGGTCCGAGAATTGACCCCTGTGGAACTCCACAAGTTATCAAACCCCGGTCACTCTTTTTTTCCTTTATTTAGTTCAAATTGAATTTCACATATTGTATCACTTGCTGCTGAAATAGTGTCACTGGACCTGCGAAAGCCATATGGATGTGGATACAACAACTTATTTTTATTTAAAAAGCTCACCACCCTTATAATCCTAAAACTTTTTGAGAAAATCGGCAACACCGACACTGGCCTATAGTTACCTGTAACTTTTTTTTTACTGTTGTCACATCTATCTTGTCCCATCCACTTTTTTGGATTTAAAGCAGCTATAATTTCGTGCACCTCCTTTTCCGTTGCTGAGGTCACAAAGCAACTTTGATAATTTTCAGTTTCTATTGTAAAGTCCAAATTCGTCTCTGGAATAACCTCAGCCAATTTAGGACCAACTCTCACAAAATATTCGTTGAATTCACCAGCTATAGCTTTGGGATCTGTGAGCTCTGTATCTCTGCTTGTTGTCGAAACCTGTTTTCTGTCAAAAGTTTTTTCTATATTCGAGATTACTGAGTTGATTAATTGCCAGGTCTTCCTGGAATTTCCCTCTACTCCACTAAACGCTATTTCAAAATATTTAGCTTTACTTTCTTTTATTTTTTGCTTAAATAGTATGTTTATTTCATCATACTTTCATTTCATGTGGGCGTTATTTGGGAGTAAAATAGTTTTCCTGTAGTAGTAGTCTCTACATTGCATCATTTCCTGGATCTCAGAGTTGTACCATACCTTTGAATTATTTTTATTTGTAATATTTTGTTGTGTGATTTTAATTTGTGAAAATTTATGTAGTGATTCTTGAAGTTTTTGGTAATTTATATATTTCTTTTCCGATTTTTGATGGTGTTTCTCCGGTTTAGACTTTTTCAATTGTACATACTACAACTCATGATTATTGAAACTGGTATCGATTATGTTGACAGATCCTGTGAACTTTTTGGAGTTACACAGCACGTGGTCTATAAGTGTTTTTTGCCTTGTTTTCACACTGTCATTTAAAAACCAAAAACCATTTGATAGGCATAAATTTTCATACTGGTCTGCCTTGACACTGTTCGAAAGAATTTCTAGATTAAGATCACCAAGGACAACTCCCTCTTTTTTAGCAAATTGTGCAAACTCTCGTTCAAGAATTTCTAATGCATTGACTACATTTTCATTTGCACTACTTGGGTTGTATCGCAGATATGTGAAGGCCTGTGCTTAATTGGACGCGAACATAAGACACATTACCTTGTGTTATATTTTTTATTGTACTAAATTTAGTTGAATCGCGTATAAATATAGCACAGCCTCCTCCAGCCTTTCCTCTGCATGAATAGACAGCAGTGTATTTAGGAATATTAAAGTATATCTGCTCATTATCTCCAACCAAAGTTTCTGTCACCACCAAAATATCCACAGAATTCTTTAGGTTACTCAAGAGCACTTCTATTTTAAATAGCTTGTTGCGAATGAATTTTGCATTTGTCTGTAAATTTTAAGTTTTTTTTTGTTAAGGATTATTTTAAAACTTTGATATATAGGATTTCATGTTCAGTATAAATCTCTTTGAGATTATTTAATCTCATTACTTTTGATTCTTCTTGATCGTTCTTTCTGCAATAAACTTTACCAAACATACTTAAATCCTTTATTTTGTAAGTTTCTTGCCTTATCGAAGAGAACTCTTGTTTCTTTGGGTAGGTCCTCATTAATAAACACACTGGGGGACGCCCCTTCTAGACCAATATCATCAGACTTTAATTCTTTTAATTTTTTCTTATTAACCATGACCTGTTTTTGTTTATCTTCTGATATGATTTTGGCTTTTTTGGCATTTGGCTTGGAAAGATACTTGCTTTCATTATATTCTTATATTACCGAAACGTTGGTGAAAATTAAGCTGACAATAAAAACTGTGTCTACAAGGCTTGCGATATTTCATTCAAAAATTCTCTCACCTGACGTGAAACTCCATACAATAAATAAAATTATTAAAAGTGTTTATCTAAAGAAAAATCCATCAATAATTCTTAAAATAATAATCCAACACATTTTTTTATTTTTTCCAGGATGGCACTTTTTATCCAATCATAGGGATTGGGGGATCAAACAGGACTTTTATTAGGATGTTTGTAAGCTATTTTTGTCAATTTTAAACTAATATAAGATATTATTTTGACCATGTGACATTTATGTAGGCACCCAAGAATTGTTTTGTTTTGACGACCCTCTACAATACCAACGCAAAAGTAATCTTCGCAATAATGCAAATCAAAACGAAAATCGCCCGTCGGCAAAAGACAATTAATAAAATCGCAGCAAAAATTTCATTCAGTAATTTAAAAGCGGCCGGCAAATTAACAACTACTGTCATCAACGTGGAACCTATACTGAATATATTATACAGCCATCCTTTTTTCGCCCAACGAAAAAGGAGGAAAGACACAGTTGCGAAACGCGGCCAAGAAATTCGAACGAAGTAAAAAAAAAGAACCAAAATTTAAATCTAAAATTACAAAGATATCTAGCGCACACTGAATGATCCAGAGTTGGCTATGGAAATCATAAAGTAGCGCGTTTTGTAACAATATATACAAAGAGATGACTATTCAGCTGGCTTTGAAAATATTAAAGTGCGGTTCGTAGCCGATACAACGTGATGTCAGACAGAGAGCATCAATAAGAAAGTTAAAATTTAAACAAGTACATATTAAATTAAAACACAGTATTAATCATTTAAAAAAAAACTAAGGATCTTAAATCAGTTCGTTCAAACCAACTCGCGGAAAATGACTCGATTCCACTTTATAGATTTCCCCGCGTTTTTCATGGTGTTACTAGTGGTGGAAAGTGCTCCTACGAAAAAGACTGGTGAATTTCCTATGGTGATTTTGCATAATAACGATATGCATGCCAGATTTGAGGAGACCGAAAGAAATTCCGGGACTTGTCAAGAACAGAACAAGGGTGTTAGTTGTATAGGTACGAAGGCGTGAAAGAACCACTTTAATTTCTGTTAAAAAATAACTATTTCCAGTAGAAAAATACCTATATAGTACATAATTTTATCCAAAGCCAAATTGTTTAGCAAAAGCATGGCATTTGAAAAAATCCCGAAGTAACGTTTTGTTTAACCAAGTTTTTCTATGTTTTTCACATTTTTATGCCTTGATTTTGCTCAAATTTTAAAGCTTTCTTTCCAAACTTTCGATTTCTAGAATAAAAAAACTCACTTTTTTCAAGTTTTCGCTGTTTTTTTTGCGTTCAAAAAAAGGACTGCAAAAAACATTTTTTTTTCTGTTAAAATGAAAAATATTTAGAGAGAGAGGGCAGAATTTTAGAGGTAGATGGAGATAATTTAGTGAAGTGCAAAATATTTTAGAGAAGGATGGAGATCTGTTAAAATTGGTCGAATAGAAGAAAACAGAAGAATAAAAAATTTAGCGTTGCCAAATGAAATTATTTTAGGGAGATTTTGTTTTTAAATAAATTTGAATGATATCCTCTTTATACTGAAAATATATAAAAAGAAGGTTTTTACAAATAATTTAAGGCTTAAAATATTTTAGCATAATTTAAGAGGTAACGTTTTTGTTTAATAAGCAATTTTTAATGTTTTTCACATTTTTATGCCATCATTTTGCTCACATTTTAAAGCTTTCTTTCGAAACTATCGATTTCTAGAATAAAAAATTCAAATTTTTCAAGTTTTCACTGTTTTTTTAGCGTTAAAAAAAGCACTGTCAAAATAGAAGTTTTAACAACTAGTGGCTAAATTAGTGCTTTTTTTACAAGCGTTGGTTTAAATAACGAGCGCAGCGAGGTATTTAAAATCGCGAGTAAAAAAAAGCACAGTTTAGCCGCGAGGTGTTAGCACTATTTTTTTTAATACCTTTATCAAAAAATCCAAAAAAAACAGAAAAACACTTTTAAAAATCTCGAACGAAGAGCACTTCTCGCCACACACCATCTTTACACTATAAATCAAGGCGGCTGGTAAATGAAATAACAATCGTTTCCATGGCAATGCGCCTTGTTACTCGGTGACGTTCATTGTTGCGACATTTTAATCTATGACAGTTTGATATTTGACGATGTTTTTAAATGATTTTTTCGTAAATACTTGGTGAAAACTGGGAGAAATTGCTTAATTTTTAAGCAAGAATAATTAGATTTTTTTAATATTACTATATTCCGCTATTTCTCTTTAATATTGGGTAAAAAATTAACAGAAATCTTTTTTGCACCTGTGATCAAAAAAAGTTTTTTTGCATCGGTAACCAAAAAAGTCTTGCTTTAGTTATCTGCAGACAGTTACTAAAATCATGTTTTTGATGAAGGTATAAAAAAAAATATATTTTTCTGTTAAAATGAAAACTATTTAGAGAGAGAGGGCAGAATTTTAGAGGTAGATGGAGAGATAATTTAGTGAAGTGCAAAAATATTTGAGGTTGTTGAAGAGACAGCAGGCTATAAAAAAATATTTTAGAGACGGATGGAAATAATTTAGCGCAATTGTTTAAAAACAAAATTCTGTTATGTCATCTGTCTGTCATTTTGAGTGATGTCGTGCATATGATTTTTACTTTGCCATTTTTATACAAAAAAACAGCCAAATTATAATATTTACAGTAAGTTCTTTACAGTATTTAAATTTATCTTAACTAGATTATTTTAAGGGTCATCATAGCTTTACCATAATCGTCGATCAACTTGTTTAAAGTTAACACACGGTTAAAATTCTAAAGTAGTAGTAGTAAACGCGATTTTTGCCTAGCAGTTCCAATAAAAAAAAAACTTTTTTACACACGGTTGCAAAAAAATGTGAATATTTGGTTTTATCTTCTTATCATTTTTTTTAATGGCCACCCTCATATTCCATTACTTTTTACAACCTTTAAAAAGAGATAATATAAACCTATTAAATTTTAAATACACCGAAAATAGAATAAATTAAAATATTTATATGTAGCAATCAATTATTATTTCATACCATTATTGAACTATTTCGCATACCTTTAGGAATTTTAATAATTTATTTGAATTCCATTATTTTATGGATGCGTTTTAAATAACTACGTAAAATCATGGGAGTAAGCGAAGATAAAAAAACTTTCCTGGAAGCACGGAAAACAGAACTATACACAAATAAAACTCCTTAGATATTTAGCAGTTTTTTTTGAGCTTACTATAGTTACTGTTGTTCTCTTTTTTTAATTGTATCGGTTTAAGAGAGATAGAGCTTACCAGAAAATGCTCCCCCTGCACCCCTCTACCCATGAAAATATAATCTTGATATAGTTAATGTTTACAGATATACGAATGCATTTAGAAGTAACAGTAAGCTCACAAAAATTGGCTAATGATATTCAATTATAAAACACCCATATGTAAGAACTAAAATTTATGTAAAAATTACGTGTCTGGACAATAGATGAGATTTTAATCGTACGAAATTTTGTTTAACTTGGATTGACTGCTTTTGTTTTCTTACGTGATTGTGAAAAGTGCATTTTTAAAAAATAATAATGTATTGATAATATATTGTAGTATTGAGGAGTTGTTTCACAGTCGTGTGTATCTTGGAGGGAAATGGAGGCTTTTGGGCGTGTTAAAACTCAATCTCCATGAACCTACTTATTTTATTTTTTAGTTATATTGAATGTGGAGTCGAGTAGAGTAGATCTTTGCATACATCATTAAAACACCTATTTATTATAATAACTAAAAGTTAAAAATATGATCTAATTATTTTTTTTATTTTTAATTAAAGAACGCCGTACGGATAACATGGGTTTATTGACTACAGTAAAAGTTAACCATATTTTGATATTCTGAAGATATTGTACTTTAGGTGAAAAAAAATGAAATTCTATGAGGATCGTATGTCTGTGATAGGAGATATGAGCCGTGAAAGAACGTATGTCTGCTAAACACATACGGAGAATTTTGTAATTGGGGTGTCATTTGGAAGGTACTTGAATACTGCACAGGGGCGTATCCAGGATTATATTTTAGGAAAGCTTGATTGTTTGGGAGGGTTAATTTTATAAAAACATAAAAATTAAAAGTAAAAACTTATTTTAATCCCGTTTGGAGGAACGATTTTTTTCAGGTCTGGTCTGGTTTAAAAGGTAATGAATTAGTCTACAGAGGCATACTCAGGACTTTGCGTTGTAAAATCAGAGTTACACTTTATTTTGTCCTGTTTTCGCTGGTAGGTTTCCGCAAGTTTGGCCTCATTTTAAAGTTAATCAAATACGTTACAGTGGTGTATCTAAAATTCTATCTTAGCGAAGTCATAAATACCTGGAGAGGTCCATTTAAATTAATACAAAATGTAATAATATTTCTCTCATTCGAATGGTTTGACTTTGCTTTGAAAAACAATTAGGAGTACACAGGAGGACATATCTATGTAAATCCTCATTGAAAATTGTTTTTTGTTTTAGAAAGCCACTGCAGATCGAGGAAGCAAAAAACTTTGTTTCATTAAAAATAAATATGCATAGTATGATATTAAAGAAGTATCGGTTTATAAGTTTTGTTTGAAAATTAAATTATTCACTAATTTTTTGTTCTTTTTAGTATAAGTAATTACTACGCAGCTGTTTTTCTCTGATAAAGAATCTAAAATAATAAAATTAAGACAATAAACACGAAAATATTCAAAGAAAACCGACTAAATGTTTTAATCCGTTTTTTTTATTTTTCTGATTTATTCCCACCAAACCCAACCTCAGACCAAAACCTGGCTAATACTCAGTGGCGCAAGCAGAAATTTTGTTTTTTTTGGGGGGGCTTGAGGTATCTGGCGGGGTAACAACATAGTTTCAGATGACAATTTATTTTTAATTTTTGCGAGATTTTAATCTTTAGGATTCAAATATTCATTAGATCTAGGGGGCAAAAAAACCCTAAACTCACCTCTGCATACGCCACTGCCTATACCTTTAAAGAGTACTCACTTCATTGATTAAATGAGATAAAATATATTAATGCAACAAAATAAGAGTTGGTTTTTGTTTTTAACATTTTTCTTATTTATTGACTTTTTAAAGCCCGTGCCTCCCCTCAAACTATATTCTGCCTACGCCTTTAGATTACCTTTTAAACACGACTAACCTTTAAGAAAAACCACCAGAGAAAATAAAACACAAAAACGTTTTAGTCTCATTTACGTCTTTTTTTTAAATTAACTTTCCTAAATACTAAAGCCCCCCCCTAAATTAGAATCCTAGTTACGCCTCTGTGCAGTATTTAAGTACCACGTATCTTTCAAATGTGCTTTTCAAGTTACGGAAAAAATTCTCCTTAGGTGTTTAGTAGACATACATTCTTTCATAGCTCATATCTCCTATCACAGACATACGATCCTCATAGAAGTTCATTTTTGGGTTTCTGTTTATATCATTGTTAATAAGAGTCTAAGGCCGGTTGAAAAAAATGGTGAAAAGTTTAGCTAAAAAATTTCGAATTTAATTTAAAATCGATTAAAAACAGACAGTACCTACTTTTCTATCTTAACAAAGGAATTGTTTGAACATTTTGGTATCATTTTAAAGATAGCACAGAGAGACCTGCATAGAATTTGTAATGACGTGATTTTTGTTTGTTAAGCTCAGTTTTTATACAGAAATAACTAATTAAATACTAAACTAAATTTTTAAAAAATAAATAATTTGGTTATTACTACCAGATTTTTTTTTTAAAAAAAAAACAAAAATATAAAAAAAAATCATATAATAGGACCTTCAATACATTTTAAAGTCAATGCAGTACTTCAAATTCTAGGTATTAACCCAAAAATTACCTGAAGTAATTTTTTTTATTATGTTATTGCTATATTTATGGTAGTTTGGACAAGATTTTCCGGAAATTTGACCTGCTAAATCCTATTTATTGTGCCTGAACTTTACTAGTAAGCTATTTATTTATTTATTTGTGCGAAGATGGGTTTTAGGTTTATTACACCAAACAAAATTTATATTTTAATGTCATGTGGTTCATTCTAGCTGAGTTTTTTTTTACTTCGGCAATATTTATTTATTTATTTTTGATCATTAAACAAGTAAAATGTATTTTTTTGTTTGGTTTTGTGCGTGGTTTTTGATACTGCCACAAAAAAACTAGATAGACTTTTGTTTGTGGATATTTCTTCTTGAAAAAGTTTTTTTTTTTTTGCTGCTCTAGGAAATTGATCATTATAGTCGTCAGCTAACTGAAGTAAAGTTCTAATACACAAATAGAGAATACTACCCTTTCCATAGGTAGGAACTCTTGGATAGGCTGTGAAGAATCAAAAAGGTTGTTCAGCAATTAAAATTGAAATCAGCGCGGCCCAATTTTCAATCTGGTGGTTAGCTCTCTTACAAACCCTGCTAGGGTGGCAACACAGTGTTGCCTGATGATTTTTTTCTTTAGAAATGGAACTGCCTTAATATTTCAGGTGGTTTCGCAAGGACAGCCCACGTCATACGAGAGTTTAGAAGTAAGGCAAAAGAAGGTAGCCTACCTCCTGTATTGTACCTCAATGCGGGCGACACCTACACGGGGACATCGTGGTTCACTATTTTCCAATGGAACATTTCATCTGTGTTCATGAACGCATTGCAGCCAGACGCTATGGTGGGTAGATTTTATTTTATAAACAATACTTTTTTTTGAATTAGAAAAAGTAACATAGGTTTCTATATATAACTTATCAAATAATGATAACCTTCAAATTTATCTAACACCAAATTCTAATTAGTTAAATTGTGTTAAGCTAGGTTGATACAGGCAAATAAAAATTAAAATCAAAATAAAAAGATTATTTAAAATTAAAATAAAAGTTGAGCTTATGGGGCAAACAGCCGTTCAGCAGAAATAAAAATAAGAAAGTAAAATTAAAATAAAAGGACGAGCAACTTTTAGTTTTATTTTTTTCTGATTCGCGTATGCCCCATTAATGCACATAACCTCACTCTCATTTGTTGTATGATGGAACTTAGTTTAATTATCACTGTTCTACAAAAAAAACTTTTTTTATCAAAATACGGCAGTGGAACGAAGGATATTTGAACGCAGGACCGACTATACGTGGGTTAATTGATACCAGGTATTATATATTATGTTAATTTATTTTTAAAAAAATACAAAAAAATATTTGGGTCCCCTACACCTTCCATCCACATTTTACATATGTTTTAAACTGCTGTATATTTTACATGAAAAGTAAAAAGTTTTAACAAAATATATATTTTTTTAATACTAGAATATATACAAATATCGAAAAACATAATTTTACTCTCTTTTCCATTGCCGCTATCTCTTGATGGAAGCGCTCTCCATGCTCATCTGATACTTCGTCGCAATCATCTGGAAACTAGACTAAATGGGAACGCGTAATATGAACTTTCGAAGACATATTACATCCCATATCTTTATATACATTTAACATTTCCTTAACTACATCTTTATAGTCTTTAGAACGATGTCTTCCCAAAAACTGATTACTTTCTTGAACGCAATCCATGAACGCTTTTCTTTTGTAGACAAAAGTGTGTCGAAATTATGGTCTTTCATCAGATATCTTATTTGTTGTCCAACAAATATACCCTCTTTAATTTTTGCATCAGATAGGCGGGGGAACTTGGTAGTGAGGTAAGCAAATCCTTGGCCATTGCTTTCACAAATTGCTTCATTAAACCCAATTTAATGTGAAGCGGTGGTAAAGTTACATCAAGAGATTCATTCGTCACATTTTTCTCTCCAACGGTTAATTTTCTGTTTGGTCATACTGTGCTTACAAAATGTTCTTTTCGAGCACGACTATCCCACTCACATAAAAAACAACAGTACTTCGTATATCCTTCTTGCATGCCAAGTATCATGGCGATTATTTTGAAGCCTCCGCGAATTTTCCATTTGTGATCTTGGTATTTAATTTTTGTTAATACATGTTGAAGCACACCATATGATTCTTTCGTCAAACTTGCATAACCAACGGGAACCGAAGACATTAAGTTACCATTGTGAAGTAATACAGCTTTTAAGCTTGTTTTAGATGCATCTATGCATCAGAAGCTTTTTATGGTCTACCTAGGGCTATCATTAGACCTTTAATGTCCTTACAAGACGTAATGATGTCATCTTTCTCAAAAAAAATTGACAAAATCAAGCTCTCTGTCTCTATGAACTATTACATGTGTGCTTGGCTGTAAAAGATTCCATTCTTGCAATCGTGAATTCACCTTGAGACAAGAGATGCGGTTCTACGTGTACAGGAGGCTCACATGTTGGGTCTAATGCAGACAAGAACTCTTTATCGTTTGAGTGACTTCCCGCCCCAGAAGATGTTTCTGCTTCTGTTTCTGGCATATTCTCAATTACACCACTGATTTTATCTTCATCACGAAGAACTGATGGTAAAGGAATTTCTGCGCTATGAGGTACTGGTCGTTTAGCAGAAGGTACCTTTATGGGATATCTTTATATATTAGATATATTCGTAAGACAAAAGTAGCAATCTCTAACATGATCCTTGGGCTCGCGCCATACCATTGGAACACCAAAGGCCATCGAAACAGGTTTTCCATTTCACCACTGTATCAACTTCACATAACAGTTCGCACAATAAAAATGTGGCGCCCATTTCTTATCTTGATCACCAATCGGACAACCAAAATACAGTTTTTAGGCTTTATGTACAACTGGGGACATTTGTTTTCTGTGTCTTTCAAAAATATATTCACCACAAATATAGCAAAAACTGTTTGGGTTATTACGGCACTTATAACGTGACGACATTTCTCGGTCATCAGTCAGAAGTCATGCTATTATTGGTAGATACCTCCCCTTTGTCTCTACTATCGTGTTTTGAGGATTATAATAATTTCGAAAATATAGTTTTACGTATATTTTTGCCCTCGGTTACTAATTTGGTGGAAATTACCAGGTAGATATTATCCTACATAACTGCATTTAAATTAGGGTAATTTTTACCTGAATTTTACCATAAAATACTGAATATCTCAAAATCTGTGCCTGACAGAGCAATTTAAATTACGGATTCTGTTTTAGAAGGAAAATGTCATTTAGGATTAAAAAAATATCGTGTAAAACAGTGTTATTAGCGGTGTCACCTACTTTTATTTACATGTGCAGAAGCTGTGTGCTGTTTGGTTAAAAGTTATGTTTATTCTTATTTTTATTTGGCCGTTTAAACCAAAATTATTTCTTATTTTTATTTTATGTATAATTTTTATTTGTTATTCTTATTTTTATTTTTATTCGTCAGTATAAACCCAGTTTTAGCCTAGTACGTAAGACAACTTACCTGTTTATCGCTTTCTTTATCTTTCTATAAAAAAAAATAATTTCTCGCCAATTAAAATAAGACTGATCTAAGCCGCACTAATTATATTAATTTAAATATTCTTTATTAATTAGATACTTATTAATAATCATGCCAATGCAAGAATTTCATATTCAAGTAACGCAAATTCAATAATAAATTCTTGTGACCAATCATATTACGTAATAAAACAGAGGATGGTACAAATTATTTTAAGAATAAGCTTGATAAGTTGGCAGTATTTTTAATAGGATATAATAATAATAATACTCTACTCTTTATCTTATCACTTATATCGACTATTTTAATTTTGTTTCAGTCTTTGGGCAATCACGAATTCGACCTCACTCCAACCAACCTGGGAAATTTTTTAAACAACTTCAACTACCCTGTCTTGGCTGCAAATTTGGATTTAACCAACGAACCTGCTCTAAGCGGAATCAACAAATCCATCGTTCTGGATGTTTCCGGCCGAAAAGTGGGCGTCGTAGGTTATTTGACACCTGAAACCTCGCTGCTAGCTTCCACAGGCAACGTGATATTTCATGACGAAGTAGAAGCCGTAAGAAACGAATCGGAATCATTAAGAAACCAAGGAATTGATATTATAATAGCTTTAGGTCACTCGGGTTACCTCATAGACCAAAAAATTGCCCGGGAAGTAGAGCTAGTAGATGTCGTAGTAGGCGGTCATACAAATTCGTTCCTGTGGAATGGCAAACAGCCCGATTTAGAACTCGTAGAAGATCCGTACCCAAAAGTTATTAGGCAGGCTTCTGGAAAACAAGTGCCCGTTGTTCAGGCGTACGCATACACGAAATATTTGGGCGTCTTAAATGTCACCTTTGACGACAAAGGCGACTTGACACGATTTGCCGGTCAGCCCATTTTACTAGACAGTTCCATACCTCAGGATCAAGACGTTCTAGACTTGCTTGATATTTACAGACCCGCTATTAATGCTTTAAATACACAAATTGTCGGAATTACTAAAGTTATCTTGGATGGCAACTCCACCGTCTGCAGACAGGCAGAATGTAATTTCGGAAACTTTATGGCAGACGCCCTAATTTCTTACGCAGCTCAACAGTCGACTACCAAATGGACTGACGCCCCCATAGCATACCTGAACGGGGGAGGAATCAGAAATACAATTAACGCCATCGATACTAAAGGTCAAGTAACGAGAGGTGATTTGCTCGGGGCAATACCTTTTAGTAACACAATTTATCAACTGACTTTGACAGGAGCGGATTTATTGGCCACCATTGAGCAAGGAGTCAGAAGCAATGGCGAAACTTCCTTGGGCGAGTTCCCGCAAGTGTCGGGTTTAAAAATTACGTTGGATATGTCGAAACCAAGTTACTCTAGAGTGGTTTCCGTCAAAGCAAGATGTGGTCGTTGCTCCGTGCCTATATACGAAGCTTTGGATCCTCTTAAGAACTATACATTGCTTACCACTAGTTTTATAGCGGACGGAGGGGATGGCTACACCATCATCAAAGATAAATGTATGAACAAGAAGATTCTGGACTTGATGGATGTAGATTTAATTGCTTGGTATTTGGGAAAGTATTCTCCGGTATACCCGGAGGTTCAGGGAAGAATCGTATTTGTAGGGAACGATGCTGGCCATTGTCCTAGCTGTGATAATAATAAAAATAGCTCAAGTAGATCGAAGGTTAGTTGGATTTCGCTTGTTTTAGCATTTGCTGTTGTTTTTGGAAGATGTAGAATAAGTATATATTAAATAAGTTTTAAATGATTTTTAAAAAAAATTATTTCTGTTTTATTTTCATTTCAAGAATAAGTTCAAGGGTAAGACCTTACTTATACATGACTAGTTCAAAACAAAGCCAAAAGTTACTACATTTTTGATTTCTTTATGCCATGTTTCGGACGATACTCCATTTTATGGTGGAGGCGATAACCGAACAGCTGACTGCAATCGATGCGTGCATTGGGAACAGTCAACTGTTTGGCCGTCGCCTCCACCATAAAATCGGGCCTTGTACGAAAAATGGCATAAATAAGTCAAAAGTGCTTTTTGGCTTTCTTTTGAACGTGTTAAGTAGAAATATACAGATGCGTTTAACAAATAGCTAAAAGTACCTAATTTGTTTCAGTTAAGCTGTTCACCCTGTATAATTGTTTTGGGTTCTTACATTTTATCAAATCATGTAGGATATTCTAAAAGTTAAAATTAATTCTCTTTGTAATATAATTAATCCTTTTTCCAGTTTATTTAACACTGGCAAGTAAATTAATTTATGTCAAATTACTTGCTTGCCTTGGATCAGTGTACAGGGTGATCGGGTATAAGTGTTCCCTGAGATAACTTTTTTTTCTAATAGCCGCAGAAGAACCAAACAAAACCTGGGTGAAAGGATATTTTATGGGGACCTCAAAATCATTAATAAAAACTATTCAGTTCAAATAGTATACAGGGTGTGCCAAAGATTTTTTTTCTTATGGAACACCCTGTATATTTTGACACTGTTGAATTCTCCAGAAAATTAGCTTTTTTAAAAATACACCATAGTATAGGTCTGGATGCAACCGTTTTTGAGATATTTCAATTTGAATTAGATATTAATTAACTCGTATTATTGTATTATAATAAAACCTAAGTAATTTATGACGCCCTGCTGTCAAAACGCCGCTATTCTTGTTTTTCACAGCCAACTATTTATTTGGAAAGTTAAGTAAGTTCCATAAGAAAAAAACACTTTTTGCCACATCCTGTATATTATTTAAACTAATTAACTTTTATTAATAATTTTGAGGTGCCTATAAAATATCCTTTCACCCAGTTTTTGTTTGGTTCTTCTTCGGCTGTTAGAAAAAAAGTTATCCCAAGGAACACTTATAACCGTTCACCCTATACACAGAAGTCCTCAAGAATAAATAGCTTTTTTACGAATGTAGGTAATCAAAAACTGTTCGAGGAGATTTTTCCGGTATGTTTCGTCTTTTCTTCATTGAATCCCACCTGATTGGAAACTCAAAATATTTAAACATTCCGGAAAAATACCCCCGAAACAGTTTTTGAATACATTCTTGAAAAACCGGTTGAAAAAACTATTTGATCCTGCGCATTAAGATTTCAGGCTATCTTATTTATGCAAAATAGCCCCAGAAATTTCAAAGCCGGATGCAAAAACATTACGAGTAATAAACTAAGAAAATAGACATTTTTAATGGGATTACGTTTAACGATTCGAAAACGATAAGAATGTTTGCCAAAACATTTTTCCAGATGCATGGCGAACGCGTGCTTCGTAAAATAAATGAAAATATTAAACGTCCAAGATCATTTATGTATAGAGTGTTTCAAAAGGGGTTTTTGCGCATGTGTCATAATAATGTGAAAGAAGAAACAACTTTTTTAATAAACATGGCCTAACAGCCTATCCGTGAATATGTCAACCGCAGGTTAAATCAGTTTATTTAATTTATTTCAAATAAAAACTCACTATGGTACTTTCAAGTTTATACAGGGTGACAATTTAAAAACTATCCACTCCAGGTATTACGAGAACCAATAGATATACAGGGTGTTCTAAATTCGATGCTCACCGTAGGGATTTCCTAAACGGTTAGGAGATACGAAAAGGTTTAAATTAGGGCAAATTTGGGCGATTTGACCCTTTGCTTAAAACCAAAAAAAAAGTTTACAAATTCCAGGTAGTTACGGAGATAGGCGAAAAAAATCGAAATCTTTATGGTTTCTATTTTTCTGCGTCCTTATTCTTAAAGCTGTTAAAAAACGCTTAAAACTTTCTACAGGCCCTTTTTTAAGATCTACCTAATAAGAGGTCCATTTTTGAGATTTTACATTCCTGTGTGACAGGAGCACTGTCAAGTTCATTTTTTCTTATGGACACATGCGTTTTTCTCATTTAGACAAGTACCTGACGTTTTGAGTTAATTTACCATCATCAGCCCAAATTCAAAGATTAAAAAGCAAATAATTTTTTTTTAAAAATATTAGGTAAAGTTATTTTGTTATGACAAAATATCTTGAGTAAGTTAAAAGTAAAAATTAAATTTGGGTTGATGGTGGTCAATAAACCCAAAAAGTCAGGTGAGTGAAAAAATGTACTCGACAGTGCTTCTGTCACACTGAAATGTCAAGTCTCAAAGACGGACCTCTCACTGGGTAGATCTTAAAAAAGTACCTGTAAAAAGTTTAAAGCGTTTTTTGACATCTTTAAGAATAAGAGCCCAGAAAAATAAAAACGAAAAATGAAGGTTTTTTTTCCGCCTATCTCTGAAATTATCCGGAATTTGTAAACTTTTTTTTTAGTTTTGAGCAAAGCATCAAATTGCACAACTTTGCCCTAATTTAAACCTTTTCCTATCTCCTACCGTTTAGGAGATCCCCATGGTGAGCATCGAATTTGAAACACCCTGTATTTACCTAATTCCGAAAACAGTTCGAGGGATTAAAGGGGGAACGTTTTTTATGTATTCAATAACTTGTTGGAAGGGTTTTTGAATCAGCTTTACAACGGTGCATATTTTTCTTAATTTGAAATAGCCGTTTTTGAGATGTTTTCAGGCCTCGCCCCCTCGGAAAAGTAAATTTAAAACCGTTTTCAACAAGGTATCATAATGAAGTGCTCTTATTTTTTTTTTAAAAATGGTCGTAGCCTGCACCGAGGGGTTGAGACAAGGCAACATTAAACCTTAAATGAACTTTTGGGTATTTTGTAAACGGTAATCAAATCATTTTCTTGGTAAAAATATTAATGTTTTTACATTTTAACCGCTAATACCTCAAAAACTGCTAATTCAAATTAAGAAAAACATGCAGTGTTGTAAAGCTGATGCAAAACCCTTTCCAAAGAGGTATCACAAGGGGGGGTCCAATTTAAGAAAACCCGGTGGGCGTTGCCTGCGCCAACATGGTGGGTGCGACCAAGGCATTAAATACATAAATAACGTTCCCCCTCCAATCCGTCGAAATATCTCTATCGGTTGTCGAAATACCTGGGATGGGTAGTTTTTAATTTGTCACCCTGTATATTATCCACAAACAACCCCGCTTCTGAATTATTTAACTCATAAAAGTCCTTTTAGTTTGCATCTTTAGAAACATAAGCAAAAGTTGAAGATTGGCAGCGGAAAACCCCTAAATAACAATTAATTTTTATTTCTATCGTCGAAGGTGGTGTGCTGTTAATTGTAAAAAATTAAAGGTTTTAATAAAAAAGACATATATAAAATTTTAAAGAAATTTTGTAACTTCCGTTGTGCACTATTTAGTTTATTATTAACTCATAGAGGCTACAGCTTATGCACCTCAAATCAAGACTTTTTATTCCTTGCTATTTCAGACCACGTCAGAATAAATATTATTTGCTTCATTAATATAATTATGAGATATTTGGTACAAATAGGAAAAATACAAAAAGCGCTTCTTTTTAATCTAACCTCCGTTACGCAAATTCACAATGATCCTAACAAAATTAACAACGACATAATAAATGAAATATTTTTATTTGGTTAACTATTTGATGCACCAAAAGGGTGACACTAGCCTGGGTCCCAGGACATCTGGGACACTCTGGAAACGAAAAAGCCGACGAATTGGCCTGACAAGGATCGGCAATGAAGTTCAAAGAGCCTGAACTATTTTGTGGGATCGATAAGGCCAGAGCCAAGCAATCTATTAAAGAGTGGCTCACCAAAGAGACGAACGGTCTGTGGGAGAAAACGCCTGGACAGTTCATTAAAGAACGTTCACCAAAGCTGACTGCAGAACTTCTTAGTAAGGAAAGGAAGCTTGTCAGACAAATAGAGGGGCCCCTAATAGGTCACTGCAAACTCAATAAGCACTTGTATGCAATGGGATTGGTAGAAGATGCAACATATCGCTTTTGCAAGAAAGAGGAATGTCCTATGCCAATGTGGAGGCCTATTTAGAACTTGGGGACCTAGAATGTCCGCGGCCAGCTATATGCAGGGCACACTGGCAAAGCTTCTGGGTTTCATGACAAGGACGGGGCTGCAACTTGTTTTGTAGTTCTAGCAAAGCAGGGAAGAAGAAAGGGGAACCACAATAGATCTGAGAAGGTCGAGGTGGACAGGTGTCTACACCACCCCATTTTAATCTAATCTAATCTAAAACTATTTAATATAGTTTTATTATTTATTGCCAATCTTTGTTTTTTTTATGAAGCTTCATTAATGAGATATAAGCATGTTTGAACCACCAATACGAACAATGGAAAAAACTCACTGTCAGTTTTTTAGGCTATATCTTTTGAAAAAAAGTCTAGAAGGAGATTCAATTAAAACTAAATATGACATAAACAAAGAGTGCACTGCACGTGGTATAATCTCATTGGCGAAGCTTCGTAGAAAAAAAATGGGTCCTTATAAAAAACCCAAAACCAAATTTGGCAGAAACATAATTTATCAGAATTTAAAAGAAAAGAAATTAATTGGTCCGAAAAAATTGTCTCGAAGCTACTGCGAACATAGGAGGAATCAAGTCCAATTTACTCTCCGTGCCGTACGACCGAGGTGGATTCGAAGCACGCTGCAGTGTTATCTTTTGGAAATTCATTTTGTTTTTATTATTTTGTTTTATTTCTGCCTTGCTCGAGAAACAGATGGGTAAGTTCTTAATTGAAATAATACATTTTTAAAACTAAAAATGGATGTCTACGAAGTTGCCGAAAAAGTGCAGATGGTCAAATGGTCAAATCGTCATAACCCAACACACGTTCGATATTGGTCGAGGGAAAATTTGCATTTGTATTTTGACGTAAGAACACAGTATCCCCAAAAACTAAATGTTTGGGGGGGGGGGTATTGTAGGGGAACACGTAATTGGGCCATTTTTTATTAACGGCAATTGCAATTTGAATGGTCCTAGATACTTGGATCTACTGCAGCAGCACATTATTCCAACTGCTAGGCAGTTGTTAGGTGTAAGATTTGGTGAAACATGGTTTCAACAAGATGGTTGTTCCGCTCACAATGTTGGCCTTGTTAGGGAATATCTTGATAATGTATTTCCTAATCGGGTTATAAGTACACGGGGAACTATTTTATGGCCAGCTCGATCTCCCGATCTTGCTCCTAATGACTTCTATCTGTTTTTGAAGAAGCTTTTCAAATTATCACCCCTAACATGCTTGGAAACGTTAGAAGGGGTTTTTATAGTAGGCTCGGATATTGTCTAGCCGAGCAAGGAGGACTTTTCGAACATTTGCTTTAATTTTTTTTTGACTGGGAGAATCTTTTTGGTTTTAGAATGTATTATTTTATTTTGAGAACTTGCTTTTATTTTGTTTCTCCTTATTATTTTCATTGTAACACGTCGTCACTGATAAATCTGAGCAGTTGACAATAAAACGCTCTTATTTATCAGTGACAAAAAATAAGAAAATTACGTTATAAAAATTTGCGTATTTATTGACCAAATTCCGGTTTCATTGACTACGCTCCACACAGCACCGTGGTTAGAGGCGTACTAAATACAAGGCGAACGGCAGCGAATGGCGATCGGAAACCTGAGTGTTGGTTGCTTCACTGATAGGCGTGCGGTGTCTCTGCATGTACGTACACTGGCAAATTAGACTTCTTTCGCCCTATGTTCGCAGTAGCTTGAAGCGGTCTGTATGCATAGAATTAAATTTAAACGAAACATAATTTTATAGAAACACAAAATGTCAGAAAATATTTTTAACCGATTAACCGATAGCCACGAATTCAATTGCTACGTTGCCAGGCTTACGTTAGAGAAGAGTCGAAGTAAGTTGTGATATTGTATTAATTTACCCCCTTTACATCCCTAAACCACCCCCTACCTCCAAATTTTAGACAGTTTAGACAGTCAGAAACTGTAAAGTTAAATAAAATCATTTAACAAAAAAAAATCCCCGTGTCATCTTCCAAATACAAAAACTACGGCGCTCTTCTGATATTTTAAGGTTTGGGAAAATTCTGATATTTTAAGGTTTGGGAAAATTATTATCGATGAAATTATATTCGTGTGAGTGCATTAAAATTCTATAAAATTAGATTCGTATCATTATTTTCTGGGTTTTTATTTTCGTTCATATTTCGTTTCGAACGCTTTATTTTCTGTTCAATTGTGTTTCGGTTTTTGTCAATTCGGCTGTTTTCTCGGTCTCCACGAATATTACAATTCACCATAAAAAATTGCCATCGATTGAGGACAACCTCTCATTTTGGTGAACTACCCCTTTAAGTTAATAACACCTGTGCGATGTCTTGTTTTGGTTAACCAAGACGAATAACGGAAAACCCAACAAGGTTTTTGTCCTATACGCCATGATGTCGATTAAAATGCGAAATTGAGTGATTGTGATGTCAGAAATGGTGTTTAGTGTGTCATAGGCAGCGCACTCCCAAGAATGATAAAGAGGAAACGAAGACCTATTCTCTTATGATTGACAAGGAGGTGTCAACGATATCAGCACGTTACCCAGCTAATTGGTTGACATTTGACTCTGCAGACAGTTTCGTAAGGGAATAGGCGATCCTTTACCATTCTGGGTTTACACCGGACTTTCCTAGATGAAACCTCCTTGAATCTTCCTTAAAGGGGTTCTCCATCAAAAATAAAAGTGGGACGTATTTTGTAGTAGAATGGATGGCAAATCTTCTAGTAATTGAGATATTCAATTTTGAAAGCTAAATCCTGCCGCCACTATCAGACATAACCACTGTTACTCCTTTTTGAATCCATCATACACCTTCTATTTGAAGGAATGACATATTGTATTTATTAACTTATGTCAGTATCGCAGCATGTCATATTTTGTTGAAGCGTGTATTATCCAAAAGGTTTGATAAAGCTCCAAAATTGATGATGATGAGGAAATAGTGGCAGGATTTATATTTTAAATTACTAGAAGTGATATCAAAAATCTATATTCACTTCTAGACTTGGCATCGATTCTAGTATAAAATAAACCCCACTTGTATTTTTGAGGAAGAAGCCCTTTAAAGCGATTTCGTTTTCGCACCAGTGCGGGCTGAATTTATCTCCATCCTTTATATTTATACAAGCTGTAAAAGGACGAAGATAAACTTAGTGCGCACTATCACATCAAAAGGACAAGCATTATTACAAATATGAACAATTAAGATACGGATTTGAAACGTTTACTTACATTATTAAATTTTGCAAGCTGCCTTCTTCAGCTCCACACTAAATTGGAGTCCTTATGCTACTAAAGATAAAATAACACTGCTTCAACACTTCTTGAAGTTCGTTTAGAGTTTTGTTCGGCTTGGTGACATTCGACATTTCCATCATTTTCTTCGCTATTTCATGAAATATTATTTTCGCTTCATCCACATCGCCTTCTTGTAATTTAGTTATTTCTTCTAAGGTAACTATCTCGTTTTGATCGGTGGTTATCATGTCTTGATACAGTGGGAAATCGTTAATACATGCTTCGCATTGACAGGCGAAAAAGTACTGCTTTTTAAGATGTTTGTAGCGGTCCTCTTTCGACATAAGTGCGTGGTGGTAGCTGAAAATAGTACATTATACACCTAGGGACTAAATTGGCACTTTTAATCCCGAGACAAAAAGTTTATATAATTTGTCGAGAGATTAAAAATCACTTTAGTTAGTCCTGAGGTGTATACAGTATTTTATGCACTACAGAAGAATAAAAATTAAAAAAATTGTAAAACATCTTTAAAAAAATCTTCAACTGTAGGTACTCTAATAATCTTGAATGTCAAAACAAAACGAACACCAACATTACTAGATGTCAAATCGATAACATCGTAGTGTGCGTAAAACTTCAAAATACAAGCGTTGCTATGAAAATAAACAATGCATCTGCGTTGCTATGACAATAAACAATGCATGTGACGCTAACAGAGTGAAAATTCGGCAAAAATCGCGTTGTTCAAATTGACAAAAATGGATGTCGAGAAAGCTGCGGAAGGGGCTATAAGTCAATTATTGCCATCGAAATCCCGGAAGATTTATGAAAAACAGTTCATAGAATACCGCTCTTGGTGTGCCGAGCAAAAAGTTGAAAATTTGTTCGAGGAAAACGGACTTTTGGCCTACTTTTTCGGGAAATCAAAGAAGCTGAAGCCTTCAACCGTTTGTAGTCAGTATTCTATGCTCAAAGCTAAAATATTCAAGAAATGAACGTAGACATCAGCAACCACGACAAATTGGTTGGATTTTTGAAAAGAATAAACGACGGATATAAGCCCAAGAAATCAAGAGCGTTGGATTCAGAAAAAATCAAGCAATTTTTAGAAACGGCGCCGGATAATGAGTTCCTTGTACAAAAGGTAGGCTTTATTAAAACAAAATTATGATTGTTTTCCACAAACCAAAACTACCCTTTTTTGCACCCGACGCGCGTTTCGCTAACAACGTTAGCATCATCAGGAGACGATAAACAATGAACTAAATTAATCTACGCTCTATCTTATATATAATCCTTTAGTGGGCGGAGATAAGACTAATAACTTGTGATTGATCACGATTTTTAATCCTATCTCCCCTCAACCAAAGAATAAAGTGTACTAAACGGGATGGGTCCTCTATCTTTATTTAAACTATTTCTGGATTTAATGATTTCCATACTTTCATATGCATTCAAAAGTCTTTTGTTTGGTACACTTTTTAGAAGTTTTAGGTTATCTAATGTGAATCTATGATTGTTTTCAAAAGCATGCTCGGCCACACTTGACTTTTCTGTTCTTCCGTATTTTAAGTGTGCTAAGTGTTTTTTAAAACGTGTTTGAATAGAGCGTCTCGTTTGGACAACATATTTTTGGTCACAATTCATGCAACTAATTTCGTAAATTCCACTTTTTTCTAGAACTGTAGTTTTATCCTTGGGATTTCCTAGTAAGCTTCTTATTGTGTTACCGGATTGATATACTAATTTAAGACCGGTGTTATTGAATACTTTTTGTAATCCTTTCGTATATTATTATAAGGAATTTGATACAAATTTTGAGTCGCAGGTATCTTTTTGTCTGAAAAAAGTGGAATTCCGAAAGGTCTTTTGAAAAGAATGCCTATTTATCAGCTTATTTATTAAACCTTCGTCGTAACCGTTTTCGCCAGCTATATTCCTAATCATATTCTTTTCTGCTTCAAATCTTTCTTTGTTTAAGGGGAAATTTACTAATCTATATGTTAAAAAGTGCAAACTTGCAAGCTTATGTTGTAAGCAATGAAAAGAGTAATTTGGAATATACCTGTTGGTGGCCGTTCCTTTTCTGTATAGGTCAAAGTGCAATTTATTTTTATTTCTTATAACTACAGTGTCTAGAAATGGCAGTGTACCGTTGTTCTCTGTTTCATAAGTAAATTTAATTGTGGGAAGTTTGTTATTTATTTTTTCCATAAAATTTTCAACACTAGTTACTTTAGTGTTGAATACTGCAAACACATCGTCTACATACCTGAACCATACTCTGGGGAAATACTCAAATTCTTTACTTATATCTGATTCAAATTTGCTCATAAATAGGTTTGCGATAAAAGGTGATAAACTATTACCCATTGTGGTTCCTTCTAATTGCTGGTAGTAGTTATTTTTATATTGAAAGTAATTTTGATTCATGCAGAGTTTTGTTAAAGATAGGTATTCTAAAGTCTGTTTGTCTTCTAGATTGTTTTTTCTTAGTAGTTCCTCCAGGTATTGTAAGTTATTGGGGATCGGCACACTAGGGAACAACGAACTAACATCAAACGAGATGAAAATTTCACCTTCTTGGAGTGAAATATCTTTAACTTTGTTGATAAATTCAAGGGAATTTTGAACAGAAAAACCTTTTTCCTTTATAGTTAAATTTTCAAACTCGTTTGCTAGCCATTTCAAAATGTTGTAAGTAGGTGATCGTACAGCAGAAACTATAGGTCTAACCGATTTTCCAGGCTTGTGGATTTTCGGAAGACAATACAGTTTCGGCATAGTGGGATTGCTTACTTGTAGTTTATATTTAATATTGTCAGTAATAATATTGTTACATTTTTCAATTGTGTTTTTTACTTCGTTAATCATTTTTGGTAAGGGGTTCTTTGGGACTTGTTTGTAGGGTCCATTTTTTATTAGGTTATCTACCCTTTCGAAATAATCTGTTTTATCTAATATAACAACTTTATTACCATTGTCAGCCTTTAGATAGAAAACATCATTTTCTCTCAAACTTTTAATTGTTTTACTGTGATTTAATGTACTATTTTTATTGTCTTGAATGATATTTTGAGAGATCTGATATCGGCAAGCATCTCGCACATAGCCCTTTGTGCCTTCTGAAAGATTAGAGATTGAACTTTCAATATTTGCATTAATATCACTTAAATTATCTTTTTGTGGGGGCAGAGCAAAATTAAGACCTTTGTTTAAAAGTGTTATTTCTTTGTTATTAAAAGTTTGAGAAAACAGGTTTTCTACAATGTTTGCGATTTCCTTCGACTTTTTTGGTTTTGGTTCAGAACGTTTTAACTTTTGTAGCTTTTTATTAAGTGAAGACATCTTCTTCGTAAATTTTTTCTCAAATACTACAAGTCTTTGGAAATCGCACCATTCTTTAAAGTTCTTATGACTAAGTCTAAATGTCAACTTTTTAAACAGTCGGTATGCTTCAAGCTCAAATATACTTCGTTTTGCGTATTCCCAACATTGTAGGCTTTATTACTTATTATTCCACACCTATGTATCATAACATTCCACAATGATCAAACTCAATAGTACTCAATGTCAATTTTTTTGTTACAGGTTGCTTTGATTATGGGGGTTGCCGGGGAATGTCGTGGTCAAGAATTGTGCCAGTTAGATTGGAAAGATGTTAAGGATCATGGAGAATTTTTCCCAGTAAATATCAGGAACACAGAAAACCACAAAGATCGCTCGTTTGTAATCATTCATGCGATATCGTAGGATTGGTAAGAAAATACATTATTGGGCTGAGACCATATACTGAAAGCACTCTAGATTTTTTGTTTAGTAGCGAGACGGACGGCTATTGGGAAAAACACTTTTGGGCATCTGCCAACAAAAATTGCCCAATTTTTGGATCTTCCAGAAACGTCAGCCACCATGTTAGCGGATTCTGGTGCGAACATGATCAACCGTCGTGGAGGGGTATATAGAAAACTCGCTCTTCCAGAAAAAACACTTTCTGACCAGATATTCAAAAACACAACCTCTTCTCCAAGAAACACCTTATCTGAGCCGATATCACCCTATCCTTCTTCTTCAAAGACAGCCGACCATCTAATCACGAATACGTCAAGTTCTTCTGAACCAAACGATTTTGATTTTGACGAGAATCATATTGTAGAGCATAGAAACCAAGCAAATCATTGCAAGAAAATGTTTTCTCTTCATGTGAAGTTGCAACGAATGTATCTAGTAATAGATCAGAACAGCATAAAGGTTCAAAGAAAAATATGTTAGTGCAAAGTTTGGTTTCTGAGAGCTCCAATCAGCCTCCATTTTTCAACTGGAATAATCGTTCAAATATAAATCTGAATATTCATTTTAATGATAAAAATAATTAGTTTGTAGTAACTTTTTTGAAAATGTTGTAATGTTTTTAGTAAAATAAAGGAATAGTTCAAACTGACTGTTTATCTCTTTTACTAGTGAAATTCAATTTCCAGGGCAAAATAAGGCCAAAATTCTAGAGAAAAAAAGTAAAAATGTAATCTCTAAGGAAAAAAGTAAAAAAAAATAATCTATAGGAAATAAAAGACCCACTTTATTCCCGGAAAATAGAGATTAAAAATGTACTTTTATTCCTTGAATTGCATAAAGATTTTTTTCTTTTTTTTTAAGGAAGTTTGGTTGTGGCTTTTTTAAAACAACATCCTTTTCCGGCGAATATCGAAAGAACGAGGTATCTAAGCAAAGATCACACTTTTCAACAGTGCCTGAGATTTCTTTTGACATCTGTGGCTCATTTGGTTATGCTGAATTTATAATAATATCAGATTTGATCCCACAGTTCGTTCTAGTTGTGATATACATATAATTTTCTACAGAGATACATATTTCGTTCTGACTCACCCATAATTATCGAAACACTGCTGACCCTGCCCGATAGCTTCCAAAGCAACCACAGCTATCGACGTACCGTAACAGATCCTCGTTACGTTCGGGCTACAAGAATGGTTGAACATGCTTAAAAACGAAAATGCGCCTGCGCCAATTTCTTTACTTTCTAGTTTATTATTTGTTGTTTTATATTGAGTAATCTAAAAAATTCAAATTACAAAACATTTTTATATAATTTAAAACACTAATCCTGCTAATATTATAAATGCGAAAGTTTGTGTGTGTTAGTTCCCCAATCACGTAAAAACGGCTAAACCGAACTGGATAACATTTTGTAAGATAGGGTGTGACCTGGATTGAAACATAGGCTAGTTGTTATTTATCATTTCATCAATGACAGCTGTCAAATAACATTATTTTTGGATATCGCGGGCCATGCCGCGCCGCTCGGACACCTACACTCTGCTGCAGGGTGTCCACAGATTTTTCGAGAAAAAATTCCCTGACTTTTCCCTGACTTTCCCTGACCAGATTAAAAAATTCCATGACTGATATTTTTAGCAGTCTCAAAAAAGTAACAAAGTTCTGATTGTTTTCCACAAACCAAAACTACACTTTTTTGCACTCGACGCGAGTTTCGCGACCAACGTTAGCATCATCAGGAGACGATAAACAATAAACTAAATTAACCTACACTCTTTCTTTTAGTGGGCGGAGATAAGACTAATAATTTGTGATAGGTCACGCTTTATAATTCTATCTCCCCTCAACTAAAGAATAAAGTGTACTAAACGAAACGGGGCCTCTATCTTTATTTAAACTATTTCTGGATTTAATGATTTCCATACTTTCATATGCATTCAAAAGTCTTTTGTTTGGTACACTTTTTAGGAGTTTTAGGTTATCTAATGTGAATCTATGATTGTTTTCAAAAGTATGCTCGGCCACACTTGACTTTTCTGTTCTTCCGTATTTTAAGTGTGCTAAGTGTTCTTTGAATCGTGTTTGACTAGAGCGTCTCGTTTGGCCAACATATTTTTTGTCACAATCCATGCAACTTATTATAACTTCTTATTGTGTTTCCGGATTGATATTGATATTCACGGTCAGCGGAACTACATCTCTATCGTAAGTTTAGTACTAAGATTAGGCTAGTTGGTGCAGATATTTGGTTTCTAAAATCTTGCAAAAAGTTTCCCAACTTTGTCCAAGTAAAGTTGCCGAAATCTACAATTTCTTCAAAAGTAGCCCTGTTTAGAAATCAAAAATTTGTACGCAAAACGAAGTATGTTTGAGCATGAAGGATACCGACTATTTAAAAAGTTGACATTTATACTTAGTGATAAGAACTTTGAAGAATGGTGCGATTTCCAAAGACATATGTTTGTAGTAATTGAGAAAAAATTTACAAAGAAGATGTCTTCACTTAATAAAAAGCTACAAGAGTTAAAAGGTTCTGAACCAAAACCAAAAAAGTAGTAGAGAACCTATCCTCTCAAACTTTTAATAACAAAGAAATATAACTTTTAAACAAAGGTCTTAATTTTGCTCTGCCCCCATAAAGAGATAATTTAAGTGATATTATTGCAAATGTTGAAAGTTCAATCTCTAAGCTCTCAGAAGGTACAAAGGGCTATGTGCGAGATGCTTACCGATATTAGATTTCTCAAAACATCATTTAGAACAATAAAAATAGTACATTAAATCACAATAAAACAATTAAAAGTTTGAGAGAGAAAGATGTTTTCTATCTAAATGCTGACAAGGGTAATAAAGTTGTTATATTAGATAAAACAGATTATTTCGAAAGGGTAGATAACCTAATAAAAAATGGACCCTACAAACAAGTCCCAAAGAACCCCTTACCAAAAATGATTAACGAAGTAAAAAACACAATTAAAAAATGTAACAATATTATTACTGACAATATTAAATATAAACTACAAGTAAGCAATCCCACTATGCCGAAACTGTATTGTCTTCCGAAAATCTATAGTTTCTGCTGTAGGATCACCTACTTACAACATTTCGAAATGGCTAGCAAACGAGTTTGAAAATTTAACTATAAAGGAAAAAGGTTTTTTCTGTTCAAAATTCCCTTGAATTTATCAACAAAGTTAAAGATACTTCACTCCAAGAAGGTGAAATTTTCATCTCGTTTGATGTTAGTTCGTTGTTCCCTAGTGTGCCGATCCCCAATAACTTACAATACCTGGAGGAACTACTAAGAAAAAACAATCTAGAAGACAAACAGACTTTAGAATACCTATCTTTAACAAAACTCTGCATGAATCAAAATTACTTTCAATATAAAAATAACTACTACTAGCAATTAGAAGGAACCACAATGGGTAATAGTTTATCACCTTTTATCGCAAACCTATTTATGAGCAAATTTGAATCAGATATAAGTAAAGAATTTGAGTATTTCCCCAGAGTATGGTTCAGGTATGTAGACGATGTGTTTGCAGTATTCAACACTAAAGTAACTAGTGTTGAAAATTTTATGGAAAAAATAAATAACAAATTTCCCACAATTAAATTTACTTATGAAACAGAGAACAACGGTACACTGCCATTTCTAGACACTGTAGTTATAAGAAATAAAAATAAATTGAACTTTGACCTATACAGAAAAGGAACGGCCACCAACAGGTATATTCCGAATGACTCTTTTCATTGCTTACAACATAAGCTTGCAAGTTTGCACTTTTTAACATATAGATTAGTAAATTTCCCCTTAAACAAAGAAAGAAGCAGAAAAGAATAGGATTAGGTTACGACGAAGGCTTAATAAATAAGCTGATAAATAGACATTCTTTTCAAAAGACCTTTCGGAATTCCACTTTTTTCAGACAAAAAGATACCACCGACTCTAAATTTGTATCAATTCCTTATAATCCTAACTATACGAAAGGATTACAAAAAGTATTTAATAACACTGGTCTTAAATTAGTATATCAATCCGGAACCACAATAAGAAGTTTACTAGAAAATCCCAAGGATAAAACTTACAGTTCTAGAAAAAAGTGGAATTTACGAAATTAGTTGCATGGATTGTGACAAAAAATATGTTGGCCAAACGAGACGCTATATTCAAACACGATTCAAAGAACACTTAGCACACTTAAAATACAAAAGAACAGAAAAGTCAAGTGTGGGCGAGCATGCTTTTGAAAACAATCATAGATTCACATTAGATAACCTAAAACTCCTAAAAAGTGTTCCGTTTAGTACACTTTATTCTTTAGTTGAGGGAAGATAGGATTATAAAGCGTGACCTATCCCAAATTATTAGTCTTATCTCCGCCCACTAAAAGATAGTATATAAGATAGAGTGTAGGTTAATTTAGTTTATTGTTTATCGTCTCCTGATGATGCTAACGTTGTTACCGAAATGCGCGTCGAGTGCAAAAAAGTGTAGTTTTGGTTTGTGGAAAACAATCATAACTTTGTTATAGTGCAACCAAAGGTTCCAAATTCCCAACTAGTCAAAAAACTAAACAATTTTTTTAGAACGTTGAATTTACTATAAAAGTCAAGTGATTTTACTCAAACACTTTCATTCTGAATAAGTAGCGAGCAAACATAAAAATAAGAGCACTGTGAAAAATCCCCTCAAATTACTCTCATTGGAGAAAATTCCCTGACTTTCACTAACCCACCGAAATTTTCCCTGACTTTCCCTGACCATTTTCAAATTCCCTGACTTTTCCTGACTTTCCAGGCTTTTCCAGGTTGTGGACACCTTGCTGCTACCAAATACCCCGTAGCAAACCTCCTGAGCGGTGTTGCTGTTAAGTGTCACGCTGTGTTTTATGTCGTTTACTGAGATTATTATTTATGAAATTTGGTAACTTTTTGTGCTACAAGGATAAACTGAGTTTTTTAGGAAGGAATTGGCATCGGAGGAGGGTTTTTAAGGATAAATAATAAAAAAAACTTAATTTGAATTAAAAATGTGACCATAACTGATACAAGGAAACAGGTGCCTTTATACAAGCGCGGACCTGGACTCAAAAGTAGAGGAGGGAGGTGTCTTGAGCAAATTTAAAATAGTTTATTTATCCAAAATTTGATATCAAAATCATGGTTGAATGCGCCGCAGAAATTTTTAGAGAAAATAACACTTAAAATGCAATTTTTCACTTAAAATTAAAGTAGAATCGTAAATATTGATGGGGTTTTGGAAATTTGAATTGTTTATTTACCCTCCACTTGTTTGGAAAATGCCAAAATGCGCCGCAGGCAAAAAATGCTGTATATTCCTCAAAATAGCTGTGACAACATTTTCATGATGTTTTCAAAACGTTGTGGCAGAAGACAGCAAAAGTATTATTGTTATATTTTTTGCTACGAAAACGTTATCCCAACTTATTTACAGCACGCTGTCTTACTTGGGTTACTTACCTCGTGAAAATTACACGGCCCAGTTTGCATATGAAACAATAACAATTCCTTAAATGAATCCTCGATAAACGGATCGTCGGTGTCGTTTTTAAAAAAAGACGAGTAGCTTTTCACCAGATGGAAAATAACTGACGCAGTTACGGCTCTTTCGAAAAGATCGGCTACCGATCTGCGCTCTGTGTTCGCAATTAAATTGTGAATTTCTTCGTACCTGAAAGAATGAAAAACATTCTCTAAATTACGTAAGAATTTGAATAAAAAATAAGTTTTTGTCATAAAGGTATAACTAAGATATAGACATTATGTTTACAATAGTTGCGATCAAACATAAGATAAACAATATGGCGACGATGCCAGATTGCGTTGAAACTTTTTTATTATTTACCTGCAATTATGTAAATTCTCTGGTTTGATTTTTAAAACATGGAGAAACATTTGACTGGCCGCCATATTGAAACGTGACCTGGGTACTATAAACGCTTTTTTATTGACAAAATGGTAGCTTCATTTTTTTTATTTTTTATTTTTGTTTGTTTTGTTAAGATTTGTGTATAAAAATTGCACTAGAATCCTTGGGAGAGGGCAAACAAGTGACATTTATGTGGGTACCGAGACATATGGAGGTGCCGGGTAACGAGATGGCCGACGAGCTCGCCAGGATCGGGGCAAGCACCCAGTATGTAGGGCCGGAACCACTCCTAGGAACAAGCAAGAGGCAATTGCAAAGTCGATTCAATAAACCGCTTGGAGAGGAGGAACAGGATGCAGACAGAGCAAGGACTTCTTGAAGGGCCCGGATGTAGCCAGACAAAAATGGCTTCTGGGGAGATCGCGAAGGGACGCTGGTCTGCTGACAGGAATCATAACAGGTCACAACCGACTAAGGAAGCACATGACCTGGATCGCGGTATTGAATGACTCGACCTGCCGGGCCTGCGGGCGGGCAAAAGAGGCATCTCGACACGTTATAGCGAACTGCGAGGCATACCAGAGGACTACACACCAGGTATTCGGTTTCCCGACCCTGGATGAGGAAGACCTGCACACGCTCAAATGGGACAAAATACTGGACTTTGCAAAAAGAACAATGAAACCAAATAAGCACACTGCCAAACCAGTGGTGCAGGCGGTGGATTAGGGGCAGGCTCGGGGTAGGGCAGAAAGGGCCCAGGGAGGCCTACTTGCCAGGCTTCGTGCCACCCCTTCTCTACTACTACTACTACTACTACTACTACTACTACTATTAAACAGTGTGTCCCGGAGTGCTTTTTTAAACAGTGAAGATTTTAATTAAATATGAATTTAAATAAACTTTATCGTGAAAAAGAAGCAAAGAAAAAACAGCAAACTATAAAAAACAGGACATAGTATCATCGATAAAATTTACCCATGTGACGTCACAATGCCATATTGTAAATGTTAGGCTATTCACATATTCACAAATCTTCACAATTTTAATTCATTAAATAATTCATAATGTGTAGGTACACATCTGTTAATAAAACAAGGGGCCACGTATTTGACATTTGTGTAAGTAATGCCCCCGTTATACATGTTATGGTAGATATATATCCTTCATTTTTTCAGTCGAAATATACAACTTGATATGACAACCTTGCACTTGTAGAGGGTCACCTATATACCCGTGTACGCCACTTTAGTAGAATCAAGCTGGCAAACGTAAAGTGGATGGAGCTTGTGTGAGGTGGAGCATGCTTGGTATTGCCTGATGCAGCGTTGCCAGTACCAAACCAAAACTTTTTATAAATGACTTGAAGGGTCTATTTTAGTTGAATGTCTTTGGTTTTTGTCAATGAGTTTTACATATTAATGTTCATATCCATCAACGTGAAAATTCTCTGATTAAGCTTTAATCATGATTAACAGTAATCGGAGTTTGAAATGAGTTTAAAAAAACAAAGTTTCAATATAAAGCACACATTCTAAACACCGATTAGTATCTAATCATGATTGAAGAATAATCGGAGAATTTTTGAGTTGGTGAATACGAGCAGAAGTATTTAAACATGCCTAGTTGCCCTAAAAAACTCATAGAGTAATAACCGACGAAATCCTGACAGCGCGCAGTACCATGAAATTAGTAGAGAAAGAAAAAACAGGATAAAATGCTAAACATGATACTTTTAATGTACACACACTAATGGTAAAGCCATGATAGTAATTTAAGGCTTAAAATATTTTAGCATAATTTAAGGGGTAACGTTTTTGTTTAAGCAATTTTTACTATGTTTTTCACATTTTTATATCATGATTTTGGTCACATTTTAAGGCTTTCGTTCCAAACTTTCGATTTCCAGAATAAAACACTCACATTTTTCAAGTTTTCACTGTTTTTTAAGCATTCAAAAAAGTACTGCCAAAAAACATGTTTTCTCTATTAGAATGAAAAATATTTAAGGCCCAGGGCGAAACATCATTTGATCTTTTCTCGTTGCGGTTTGGTCCTTTGTTTGTTCCTTGTGAAATACTCATCCAAGTTTGAATTTTCGTTTTTTCCACACAAGATCATATTTAAGGTTGTTGAAGAGAGACAGCAGGCTATAAAAAAGTATTTTGGAGAAATATGAAAATAATTTAAGACAATTCTTTAATAAAAATTTCTGTTTTGTCATCTGTCTGTCGTCATCTTTAGTGGTGTCGTGCATATGATTTTCATTTTGCCATTTCAAAAAAACAGCATAAATTGTAATTGTTCAAAGCATAAAGTGTGTAAGACATAAGCTGGCATTAAATTATTTCAATCAAAGTTCTTTACTGTCTTTAAATTTATTAAAAAACGTGTTCTACTAGAAGTTCATTTAAGCACATCTAAAAATAATTTAACAGGTATTTAACTAAACTACTTTAAAGTTCATCATAGCTACATAGGACAACATCCAAAAGAATTCTCAAACCAAGTCATAGATATTATAACACCATAAAAAGGGCAACACGCAAAAGCTTAAAGTATCCACGGAAGTTTTGAAACTTAAGAAGACCCGCTAAATAAAACTACTTTTAATTTTCTGCAAGTAATTATTTCATGTCCCCTAGGAACACTTTTTGGTGCCACAGGTTTGATTTACAAAAAAAAAGTTAAAAAAACCTCCAAATCAGTTACTTCAACCGAAAATAAACTAAAAAACAAAAGATCAAGAGATCTTCGGTGGAATTAACGAAAATTCAAACTTGGATAAGCATCTCACAAGGAACACACAAAAGACCAAAGCGAAAAGAGAAATGATTAAACGATGTTTCGACCTGGGTAACCAGCGTGGGCTCATCAGTGGTTTCACTGGTCACCCTCTACCATACATCATTAAACACCATCATACACTTTGATGTCCAACTTTGAATCACTCACAAATAGCCATCGTTCCGCACTGGTACTTATCCAAGTTACCTGATACGGATTCGTCCTGGGGTGTTCATATTTCCAGTAGGATTATGCTCCTAAAGCAATTAAAACAAAAAAAGAAGTTAAAAACCTCCAAATCAGTTACTACAACCGAAAAGAAAACATAAGATCAAGAGATCATCTCTTGGTCTTTTCAAACTTGGATGATTCGTTATTTCCACCCAAGATCTCTTGATCTTTTGTTTTTTAGTTTTTTTTTTCGGTTGAAGTAACTGATTTGGAGGTTTTTTTACTTTTGTTTTTGTTTTAGTTGCCTTAGGAGTATAATCCTACTGGAAATATTAACAAGCCAGGACGAATCCGTATCAGGTAACTTGGATAAGTACTAGTGCGGAACGATGTCTATTTGGGAGTGATTCAAAGTTGGAAATCAAAGTATATGATGGTGTTTAATGATGTATGGTAGAGGGTGACCAGTGAAACCACTGATGAGCCCACGCTGGTTACCCAGGGCGAAACATCGTTTAATCATTTCTCTTTTCGCTTTGGTCTTTTGTGTGGTCCTTGTGGGATGCTCATCCAAGTTTGAATTTTCGTTATTTCCACCCAAGATCTCTTGATCTTTTGTTTTTTATGTTTGATTTACCTGTTACTTTGATAAACCTCGCCTTCCTTCGCCTCAAACTTATCCAACTCTTTATATTTCTCCTTGGCAACCAAGGCGATTCTCAAAGCTAACACCTGTAACTTATCCATTTCAGTAATCCTTAATGTTGCCACTATGGGACATTCAAACTGGTGATAGCTGTAGCCGTTTCGACGGCACTCTTCGCTACAGTACAAGGTATGAGTGCATTTGTCGCACGGAATCAGATTGTAACAAAGTTTCAAACAGTGGTGACAATTGTTGTGGAAATCGTCTATTAAAACGTGACAAAAGGGCGTCTCCACTGCTACTATATCCCCGGGTTTGATGTCTCTGGTTGCTACGATAAGACGTCCTAAAATTAAAAATTTGGTGCTAAAAAGCAGGGATATGTTGAAAAAAAATGAAAATATCTCGAAAACTGTAGCTTTGAAAGATTTGAACCTTATTAAAAAAATTTTGGGTAATATTTACGAAAACCAAAATCTGAAAACCGCATATCAATAGCTGCTTTAATTCTAAACTTATCATTTTTTTATATATTTTAACGTTTTCTCAAATAACTCGGAAACTAAAGCTCCCACGAATTTGGACTTTATAACAACATTTGTAGTCCATATTCATGGAAACTCTGAAAACCGTATATCGCTTCTTGCCTTTGTTTCAAAGTTACAATTTTTTTAAACATTTCATCCCCCTTTTCCCTCCTTCAACCCCCCCACCACCCTACCCAAAAGTTAATCAGTTCATGGTCAGCCGATAGAGGATTTTTGTACCAAATTTCGTTAAAATCGATTAAGTCCTTCTCGAGTTATCTATTTTCAGTTTTCAGTTAATAACCGGCAACTGACGGAGGTCCACATTACTACAGTCTACTTTATGCCGACACCACTTTAGGACCGACGATGGTCCGATTGGAACTTTGTTTAATCGGTCGAAAATCGGCAATGCCGATGGCCCTATTTACTATAGTCGACTTTATGCAGAAGCTCACTTTATTTGCTTTAGGGCCGACAACGCGATGGTCCGATTGGAACTTTGTTTAATCGGACGAGAATCGGCAACTGACTATGGCCCGATTTACTATAGTCGACATTATGCTAACGCAAACCTTATCTGCTTTAAGGCCGATGATGGTCCGATTGGAACTTTCTTTAATCGGTCGAGAATCGGCAACTGACGATGACCCGATTTACTATAGTCGACTTTATGTTGACGACCACTTTCTCTGCTTTAGGACCGACGACGGTCCGATTGGAATTTTGTTTAATCGGACGAGAATCGGCAACTGACTATGGCCCGATTTACTATAGTCGACGTTATGCTAACGCAAACCTTATCTGCTTTGTGGCCGATGATTGCCGATTGAAGCTTTCTTTAATCGGCCGAGAATCGGCAACTGACGATGACCCGATTTACTATAGTCGACTTTATGCCGACGACCACTTTCTCTGCTTTAGGACCGACGACGGTCCGATTGGAACTTTGTTTAATCGGACGAGAATCGGCAACTGACTATGGCCCGATTTACTATAGTCGACATTATGCTAACGCAAACCGTATCTGCTTTGGGGCCGATGATGGTCCGATTGGAACTTTCTTAATCGGCCGAGAATCGGCAACTGACGATGACCCGATTTACTATAGTCGACTTTATGTCGACGACCACTTTCTCTGCTTTAGGACCGACGACGGTCCGATTGGAACTTTGTTTGATTGGTCGAGAATCGACAACCGACGATGGTCCGATTACGTCACCTTAAAATTTTTAAAATAAATAATAGTTTCTTCCTAGTATGTAGAAATGGCGTTAATGTCACTATGTTCCCTGCACAGTGGAAGATAATATAGAAAAGATACTCCAAAACTAGAATGCGGACTTGACAAGATGGTGGTACTTCTCTACAAGAATCACCTCTTCTGCCACTTAAACTTTGTAGTTTGCCAATGTCGGGCCGCTTTAAGCTACCACCGACGGACCGCCGTCATCTCAAAGCGGACAAAAAATACTGCTGGTCCGATGTCGTAAATCGACGTCGTGCCGATGACGACAAATTCGGCAATCGAAATCGGACCGACGAAGGCCCGAGGGAACCGTGTTTGCTGAGAGACAACAGACCGATGGACCACTTTTTTTTTCGTCGATTAAGGTGTTTTGGAACATTAGTAACTCATTTTTGATAAAATTAAGAACAGTCAAAATTTCACGATTTGAATAGCGAGAAGTTTAAAGCTGTTTTCTCGATGTTATCATTATTTTACCAACCTAGTTCTTTTGTAGAATCAATTTTTACAGCCTGTGAAGCACAATTTATCAAAGGGTTTTTATCTTCAGCCAAAATTTCAGGCACACATATTGCCAACTGGATTTTCACTGGTTTGCGAATCAGATCTGTCACCTTCTCCTTTCTGGCCTCTAATTTGGGTCTAATGCTGTCGGGACAATTTGTGTTGGTCAAAGCGTAATTAATATCCTAAAAAATAGATTATTTCATTGTTTTAATATTAACACCCGACACGAAAGTGAAAAAAAGGTTGTAGTCATCTAGCTCCCGAAACATTGAACTTTTTTCCAATGAAACAGGGTCCCAATTCTTGAATCACTCGAGTTTCAGTCGTATACGGACCACATTTTAGCAAAAAAAATTGACGAAAACAGGGGTAAATTTTCTCTTATAGACTTATTAACGCATACACAACATTGAAGTCATACTGAAATTCCTAAGCAATTCGATTTGGCATTTGTTAGGGAAATATCACATATCACACACACACAATATCACACACACGCAAGAAAAATGGAAAAAGATCATGCATTTGCAAACCTGGAAAACTACTAAAAATAGTCGAATTTCCGAGGAAAGTAAAGTTAGTTCAATTTAAATAATATTATATATTTTTATTATTTTAAGAAAAAGAGGAATAAAAAAATAGATCAATAATATTTTTTTCTGTTTTATCTGCCAACAAAATTGTGAAATATCCCGTGAACCTTACAGTTTTTTTTTTGTCAAAGCCTGACATATTTTCCTAAGCAAAAAAGTCATCATCCAAAAACCGTCCGGGGAAATTATAAAAAGAGAAAACAAAACAGTCCATTTCGTAAAATCGGTTTTACATGCTAAGATAAAAAAAAAACGAAAAAGAGAAGACAATATGAGATGCTTACCTCTGTGCCCGTATTCCTCAAATTCGGGGAAGGGAATGCTCCCGGGAATCAGAACCGTTAGTTTGCTCTCCTCGTGTAAGGCAGCAGAGCAAAATCGCTCACAACTAATGCCATTACTACCAAAACTGACAGAAATGTGACAAAAAAAAGAGAATTCGGCCAATCAGGGCCTGTATTCTTCAATTTCGGAGAAGGGAGTGCTCCCGAGAATTAGAAACGCACCTGATTGGCCGAATTCTCATTTTTTTGTCACATTTCTGTCAGTTTCGGCAGTAATGGCATTAGCTGTGAGCGATTTTGCTCTCCTGCCTTATACGAGGAGAGCAAACTGACGGCAAACCACTCACGAACAAAGTCATTAGTGCCAAAACAGACATAATAGTGACAGAAAACTGAGATTTCGACCAATCCGGTGCGTTTCTAATTCCTGGGAGCACTCACTTTTGCGAAATTGAAGAATACGGAAACAACTGTCAAATGTATAGAGGGCCTCCAAATACTTATGTGCTATTTATGCGCTAATATCGATCTCTTTTTAGATTAAAAAGAGACAATATATCTGGTCCAACGAAAACCCCTTGGCAAATAATAACCACTGTTTATTTACAAATAAAATCACAACAAAACAAAGGTGAGAAATGTCGATTATTTTTCTATTCTTTTAAACGACGTTAGAACGATAGGGAAAGAGATTTCTGTCTCAACCACTTTAGGTCCTGATTGGCTTGTGGGTGAGGAAAGTCGGCAGAGCGCAGACGGTCGGTCGGATGATATTTTTATTGAGATAAGCTTTTTCGTTTTTCAGGATGTTTCAAGATCTATCGAAGTTTTAAAAAATATACAGGGTGCTCAATTTAAAATAACAAAGTTATGTAACTTTTGTTTAAGACTATTTTTTTTTTAACTCATAATATCAGAGAGAGTTATAATGGATAACCCTGTAGGGTGGTCCAAATTCGAGGGGCCTCTGTAGCTTTGAGCTTTTGCAGCATAGTTAGCCCAAAACTAATATACATGTTACTGGACCGATTTTCAAGAGAAGTCAAAAACTAAAAACCGCATTGCGATATGTCAAAGCGTTTCTGAGGGTGATTCTCAAAAATGTGCGATTTTAAAGGCCTTCTACAACTTTTTTATTTGTAAAGATTTTCACTAAAAACATTTTTTGAAAATTTTTTAAAGACAAATCTACCTGTTTCACCGATTTTCTCTTAAAGCCTTTAGTTCCAGAGAAATCACATAAAGTTATATTTCTTTAAATGGGATACCCCCAATTTTTCTAAAAAATCAGTTTTCCAATAAAATTTTCTGTCGAAGGATGTGCCATACACCTATTTTTATTAGATAGTTTATTGTTTTTTTTCATACAAAATCAAGTTGGCTACGACACGAGGGGACACAGCAACCTCGAACTTTAACTTCTAGTTTACTATAATTACCAACCCTAAAATAATAAACAAAAATAAAATTATTAAGTTTTTATTTAAAATTTTTATTAATTAAACTATGTAAGACCTAAAATCTACATACATCTAATAATTTTCTTTAATTCTAAAACAAATGCTAAAATTGACGGCCATTTTCTTGTAAACATATCCTACATCTTCTCTTGACACTATTTTCTGCATTAAGAAGTTCTACCGCACGAAGCTGCCTGAATGCACTACGAAGGGCCTCTTCCAATTCCCTTCTAGTAGTTGGGCAATTTCGAAATACAAGGTCCTTAACTCTCCCCCACAAAAAGAAGTCGCAAGGGGTCAGGTCTGGAGACCTGGGGGGCCAATATATAGGACCTTTATTTCCAATGCAGTTTTCGGCAAACACAATATTTAGCAAATTAGTAATGTCTCGTGCATTATGAGGAGGTGCACCGTCATTTTGAAAGTATAGCTCATTATTTTGCTTAAGTGGCAAATTGTCGATAAACGGAATCACCTGCTCTTCTAAAATTTGTTGGTATCTTTCGGCATTTAAATTTCCATCAAAAATATATGGCCCAATAATTTGTCCTCTGTAGATGCCTACCCATACCTTAAAACTGAACCTTCCCTGATTCGCTTGTTACACCATATTATGGGTTTTTTGCTGTTTCCAGTAATAGCAGTTATATCTGGTGAATATTCCATGACTAGAAATCGTTGCTTCATCCGTCCAAATAACTTTTCTGTCAAAATCGGAGTTTTCTTGGCTTTTATTTAGGTACCACCTGCAAAATGCACGTCTTGGAGCAAAGTCTCGTTGCCGTAATTGGTGCACCCGTCGGGGTCGATAGGGCCTAAACTTGTGTTTTTTAAGCACCCGAACGGCATTGCTGCGTGGAATTCCAGTGCTTCTCTCCATAGCTCTGGTGGAAGTAACCGGGTTAATTTCTATTTCTCCTAGAACCGTTAGTTCTTCCAACTCTCTATCTCTGGCTAGGCTTCTATACGTCCTAGGCCGCGGTTTTGTAAAGGATCCGTATTCTTGTAGATGACGTTTTAACTTCAAAAATATTTTTGAGCTAGGTTGCCTTCTTTCCGGATATCTCTGGAAATATAGATTTAACGCCGTCTGTCGATTTTCGTTACTTTCAATGTAACATTTTATCATGTCGTACTTTTCAAAGTTTTCAAACATTTTTGTATCTTGACGAAGACGCTACTTTTGACACTTGGGCTCGTTTATCATGGCAATTGTTTTTATTTGATCATAGATACCCTAAAACTGCATAGGTCAGAGTTAAAAACAGCCTACTATGGTAATTATTAAAAATTGCAGATATCTGTTTAACTACTTAATAAAAATAGGTGTATGACACATCGTTTAACAGGAAATTTTATTAAAAAACTATTTTTTTAAAAAAATTGGAGTACTCCATTTAAAAAAATTTAACTTTGTGTTATATCTCGGGAACTAAAGGCTTTTAGAGAAAATCGGTGAAACAGGTAGATTTGTCTTTAAAAAATCTGTTTTTAATGAAAATCTCTATCTTTACAAATAAAAAAGTTGTAGAGGAGGAAACGCACATTTTTGAGAATCACCCTGTAGCTCAGAAACGCTTTTTCGACTTCTCTTGAATATTAGTTTTGGGCTAACTATGCTGCAAAAGCCCAAAGCTATAGAGTCCCCTCGAATTTGGACCTACAGGGTGGTAATTCTGAGATATTTTACGGATTTACCTTTATATAGCAGGCCCACACCATTTAAAAAAATAACTAAAAAACTTAAAACATTTTTTGTTCAGGCTTTATTTAATGGTGGCCCTGCTGGATTTATACAAAGCGAGCGGGCCCAACTTTTTTCTAATTTTATCAAAAACATTTTAAAAAGGGGACGATTAGCACATAAAGCGCACATAATTCTATTAGGCTAATTGCCTGTAAGATTAGATTAGATTAGATCAGAATGGGATGGTGTAGATTACCTGTAAGCTCTCCTCATACAACTCACTTTCGAAGAGCGCAGCAGATCTATTAGAATATGCTAATGCTAGATTCGCACTGGACATTTCAGCACACGCCACACTTTTTGTGTAAAATTCGATCGCTTTTTTGGATTGCCTTTGTTTAAACATGTCGTTGCCCTTTAGCCTAAAAATAATCGATTTAAGTTAATTTAACCTTGCTAAACTTTGAAGTATCTCAACGTGCGGTTAAGCAGCACACTCCCTCTTAAATTTTCTTACCTTTTTCGATGTTTCCAAAGTTTTTTTATTTAATATGTTGTATTAAATTTTGCACAGTAAAAACTTTAAACATTATTTTAAATATTTCTGTTTTTCACATAAAGAGACAAAATTTTTAGCCAATATAGCAAAATTGTTATATTTTTCAGCAAAGCACTTTTTAGATTTGAGGGGAGATTCTAGTGACCATGAAAAATAAAAGACTAAACCCCATTTGCACCGACTTTTTGTGGCTAGAAAAGAATGTGTAAAGTTTTTGTTCTTGTTGCTCCTACTGTTAAAGAGAGTTTTAGTTAAAGGACACATAAACAAAAGTCGGTGCAAATGGAGGTAAAAGACTGCTATAACAAAACATATTTTTTTTTCTTTTGATAAAGTCTAGAAAAATTATTTGACATTTTATTAAAATGTTTTCCTATTCTAGCAAAAACTTTTTACTATTTTAGCAAAAACTTTTTGTTAATCTTTAGTGTAGGGGCATATGTCGATAATTTCTAGCCCGTGGGATTTTGAATAATGGAGTTTTGTGACTATGTGGGATTGATAGCTCTTTAGTCACACAATCAAGTGTTACCGGGTGTTTTGTTCGCATCCATGTAGAAGAAGTTGATATGACGTCATCTTTCAAGATGGAGGCCAAATATCATCAAAGATGCAACTTTCGCAACCGAGGCATGGTTATACTCGAATCCATATAACTCAAGAACGGGGATTCCAAAAAATTCACTTTTAAGGTCATCTGACCTTAAATGACCTTGAAAATCTTAATAATTCGTCCAACTTCAAATGTACTTTAAACTATTATGCCAAATTCGATCCTTAGAGTTTGATGCAGTTTGAAGCTTCATGACCTTGAAAAATTCCCCAGTAAAATTAACACATTAAATAAATAACATACAAAAGGGTGCTATTCATCAACTATTAAAGCGAAAAGGACCAAATTTGGTAAGATAAAAAAGAAGGACAATGCCAATAATATTGTTAAAAAAAAATTTGGTTCCGCTATGACGCGTTTCAATATGGCGGCTGATATATCAAAATGGCGACCTATAACCACATTTTATTTTATCCAATTTCGTAAAAAAGCAAAACGGACAAAGTGGCCATCAATTCTTATTAAATTATCGCCGCTTACAATGAAAAACAAGTTTAGTTGATGTATAACCTTTATTGACCTTGAAAATAACATGTACAAGTGAAAAACCAGCTTTTTGTGATGTTTTTTCGAATTTGCCACTACGCAAAAACTTTAAGCGCTGGAGATGAAATTAACATCTTAGCCATAAACAAACACTTTATTTTAAACCTCCCTACCATTTTTTTTGATATGGCGTCCTAGATGTTTATGCTAAACCCCGGTAAAAATGTCTTACATGCCTGTTGTTTTTATTAAGTTTCGGAACTCCTACAGGGATGCGGTAGCACATGAATGGGTGACTAGATAGCTGTTAAATCCTCATCCTTTAATTTTATTCTGAATGTTAATACACAAGTGTAGTCATGCCCTACTGGTATAATTAGAATTTTTTATGTTTTTTCGAGTGCCTTTTTGGAAAATGGCATCTAAAACCATGGTCCAGTATATGGTAATATATATTATAGATTATTTAAATGACTTTGTTGGTTAGACAAGTGAGTAGAACATAAAATTCACAGTTCCGAAACTTAATAAAAACGATAGGCATAAAGATAATATAAAGAGAAATTTTTTGCGTAGTGGTAAAATAAAAAAAAGCTGATTTTTCACTTGTACATGTTATTTTCAAGGTCAATCAAGGTTATGCATCAACTAAACTTTTTTTTCATAGTAAACGGCAATAAGTCAACAAGAATTAATGGCCACCTTGTCGTTTTTGCTTTTTTACGAAATTGGATAGACGCGTCATAGCTGAACCATTTTTTTTAACAATATTGTTGGACTTAACCTTCTTATCTTTCTCACCAAATTTGGTCCTCTTCGCTTTAATAGTTGATGAATAGCGCCCTTTAGTATGTTATTTTTGCAATATGTTAATTTTACTAGTGTATTTTTCAAGGTCATGAAGCTTCAAACTGCATCAAACTCTAAAGATCGAAATTGACATACACGTCTAATAGTTTGAGGTAGATTTGGAGTTGGACTGTCAAAACCTTGAATAATTAAGATTTTTTGAAGAGGAAATGGAAAAATCTTGTTTTTGCGATTTTCAAGGTCATTTAAGGTTGGATGACCTTAAAAGTAAATATTTGGCATCCTCCTTCTCGAGTTATATGAAAACGAGTATAATCATGCCCCGATTGCAAAAGTTGTATTTTTTATGATTTTTGGCCGCCATGAAAGATCACGTCATATTAACCCCTTCCACACTGATGCGAACAAAACACCCGGTAACACTCGATTGTGTGACTAAAGAGCTATCAATCCCATATAGTCACAAAAATCCTTCATTCAAAATTCCACCGACTTACACATGCCCCTTCACCACTAACAAAACCTTTTTTCTCTAAGCCTACTAACCTAAAATCCACGCTAAGAGCATTGTTTTTGCCGTCTACTGTAATTCCCGGCAAAAACTCGTACTTTTCCAACAAGTCGTAGGCAAAATTCACTCTTTCGCCGTTAGTCGTCAGCTTGGAAAAGCTGTTGGAAACATTCAGAACTTGTCCCTCTTCCTCCAGATGGCGCAGCAACACCCGGTTTGTATCCATGACGATTTTCACTTGGATGGTTGTCAGATGTATGTTTAAAAATATTTACAATTTCCTTACATTCTCTCCCAAAATCCACTTTTGTGCTTTAATCGTGATTAAATGCTAAGACCCATCCTAATCATCGATTAGAATTTAATCACGATTAAAGCATAAAAGTGGATTTTGGGAGAGAATGTAAGGAAATTGTAAATATTTTTAAACATACATCTGACAACCATCCAAGTGACTAAGACCCATCCTAATCACCGATTAGCATTTAATCACGATGAAAAATTCTCCGAACCAATTTCGATAGGGCGGCTGCAGATGGCATGGAATATAAATTTACCTAACCCTTATGCCTCTCAGATTGCTCCATCCGCTCGTCAAAATTTTCCACTTTTTCTTTGGTGATATTCATTCCCTATATGTTCTATTTTCCCTGACTTTTTATGATATTAGAATTGAAACTTTAAAATATTAGTAATAGTAGTAGTAACAAAATCTGGCAAGTAGGCCCAATCGGTCCCTTTTTTACCTTACCTCAGCCCAGCCCGCTAATCCACCACCTATACCGCTTTTACGGTAGTGGGCTCTCCGGGCCTTCCTGTTCTCTTCACGAAGTCCAGTACTTTGGCCCACTTGAGAGCTCGTAGGTCCTCTGCATCCAGGTTCGCTTGTCCGAGTACCTGATGGCTCATCCTTAGCTATGCATCGCACTTCGCAACGAGGTGCCGGGATGTCTCCTCCGCCCTCCCGCAGGCACGGCAGATAGAGTCATTCAGTAGTCCAATATCTTTTCGTGTCCTTCACAGGAGCCATTTGAGTCTGACCCCGTCCGGTCCGTCTATGAATTCTTTGTACTATCTGCATCCTATTTCGTTCTCCCAGGAGTCTGCCAGTGCATCGTTAGCCCATTTAATGAGTCGACTTTGTAGCTGTCTCCTTGTTATGCCTAAGAATAGTTCCGGCTCCACGTATTGAGTGCTGGCCCCGATCCGAGCGACATCACTGTAACTCTTTTGCCTTGACTCAAGGCTTCCAGTGCTTCTAGGCACTCTTCCACCAGAGTATTGGCAATTTTTGGCGCACTGAGTGCCTTTAGGGCCGCTTGGCTGTCGGAGCATATGTACACATGCTCCTCCGGACCATTGCGAACCTCTTCTAGTGTTGCCGCCATTATAATGGCGTATACCTCGGCTTGGAAGACCGTAGCTTGCTCTCCGAGCGGGTAGCTCATCCGAACTTCTTCTCGGTCTTGCACGTAGACCCCCGCCCCTGTTGTCTGTCTCTTCAATAGCTTGGAGCCATCAGTGTAGCATATCAACGCGTTCCTCTCGAAGTGTTGGTGGAGGTTCTCCATCTGCCAGAATTCCCTATCGGGAATTTCGACTTTGTACCTCTTATTGAATCTCCAGGGAATTCGGGTTGCCTTGATCTCAAAGGACGCAAGTGGCATCTCCCTGGTGGCCATTTGGGAAACTTAAAAAAAAATAAGTTTACATTATTAATGTTAATGCGTTATTTTAAAATTGCAAACTTTATTGAGGTTGGTATTATTTTCAGATAACCTAAAGGCGATTTTTAGGTGTTTTTACATTTAAAGACATAAAGAATATTTTTGAAAAATGTTCAAGTAAATATTACAATTTTAAGTTAGGGTCTACTTTCTGTGCCTTGCAGTGCAGTATTATAGCAAACATGTCTTGCCTAATTTTTTTTTTCTTTAAAAACATATAGGTATCTATTAGTGTAGGGGCATATGTCGATAATTTCTATCCCGTGGGATTTTTTATGAAGAAGTTTTATGACTATGTGGGATTGATAGCTTCTTAGTCACACACTCAAGTGTTACCGGGTGTTTTGTTCGCATTCGTGTAGAAGGGGTTGATATGACGACATCTTTCAAGATGACGGCCAAACATCATAAAAAATACAACTTGCGCAACCGGGGCATGATTATACTCAATTCCGTATAACTCGAAGGCGACAATTCCAAAAAATTCACTTTCAAAGTCATCCAATCCTTAATGACCTTGAAAATCGCAAAAAACCTACCTACCATTTTTTTTTGATCCGGCGGCCTATATAGATGTTCGTGTAACAAAACGTTAAATTATGGAGATTTTTTTAAAGAGAAAATGGCGAAAATTGTGTTTTTTGCGATTTTCAAGGTCGTTTGAGGTGGGATGACTTCGAAAGTGATTTTTTTGAAATTTCCGTCCTCGAGTTGAATGAAATCGAGTATAACCATGCACCGATTTCAAAAACTGTATTTTTTATGATTTTTCGACCGCTATTTTGGAAAATGGCCTCTACACCTGATCCAGAATATGGCAATGTATATCTAATTTCTGCTAACTGTTTTATAGGTAATTTAAATGACTTTGTTGGCTAGACAAGTGAGTAGAACATAAAATTCAGTGCCGAAAAAAAAATATAGGTCATTTTTACCGAGGTATAGCATAAACATCTGGGACGACAGTCAAAAAAAGTGGTAGGGAGGTTTAAAATGAAGTGTTTATCTAAGGGTAACATATTAATTTCATCTCCAGAACTTAAAGTTTTTGCGTAGTGGTAAATTGAGATTGACACTACAGAAATCTGGTTTTTCATGTGTACATGGTATTTTAAAGGTCAATCAAGGTCATGAATTGATGGCCACCTTGCCATTTTTGCTTTTTTACGAAATAGGCTAAAATAAAATGTGGTTTTGATATATCAACCGCCATATTGAAACGTGTCATAGCGGAACCAAATTTTTTTTAACAATATTATTGGTCTTGACCTTCTTGTCTTTCTTACCAAATTTGGTCCTCTTTGCTGAATAGCGAGCGCCCTTTAGTATGTTATTTTTGCAATATCTTAATTTTACTGGGGTATTTTTCAAGGTCATGAAGCTTCAAACTGCATCAAACTCTGAGGATCGAATTTGGCATACATGCCTAATAGTTTGAGCTACATTTGAAGTTGGTCTGACAAAACGTCGAATTATTAAGATTTTTTGAAAATAAAATGGCAAAAATCTTGTTTTTTGCGATTTTTAAGATCACTTAAGGTCGGATGACCTTGAAAGTGATTTTTTTGGAATCCTCGTCCTCGAATTATATGGAATCGAGTATAATCATGCCCCGGATGCGAAAGTCGTATTTTTTATGATTTTTGGCCGCCATCTTGAAAGATGTGATCTATATGAATTCGAACAAAACACCCGGTAACACTTGATTGTGTGACTAAAGAGCTATCTATCCGACATAGTCACAAAACTCCTTCATTAAAAATCCCACGGACTTACACATGCCCCTTCACTATATTTTGAGGAGTGCTAAAGAAAAATTTGATCGAGTATTTTGCCATAGTTCAGCATTTGGGACACCCGCGGCAACACCGCGAAAAAGCATGAATAAATTTTTATTTGTATCGTAGCATTATGACCGTCACCCAGGCCAACAAACTATAACACAATAACCGACCAATCGATGCCGAACATGCAGGAAATTTAAACTTTTCATCCAGCCGAAATGCCCATCAGTGGGCCTTTACCAGCCCTTCGATCTACTTGCCGCTACTTAAAAAGTTTCGAGTGAAGTGGGTAAATTTGGTTAGTGTACAAAATATACTGTGGATATTATTTTGTGTAATTTCGGATTAGGAAGAATTAAGAGGGAATTACTGGAAAGGTTTTTTTTTTGGTTGGTGGGGCGAAAGATGGACAGGGGGTGTCCTGAGGTACAACAAAGTGAATAAAGCTTCCCTTAATGAGAGGGACGTATGTACCAAAAAATAAACAGAGCGGCGCAGGCAAAAATTTTGAAAAAACTCATGTGTATCTTAAATTAAAGAAATAATGACATATGCAAAAATTAAAAACTTATTATCACAAATTTTTTGGCATAATTAACGCCGCAGGCAAAAATGTAAATGAAAGTTATGCTTTCATTTTTGAAAAAAGATGAAAAGTAGCGCAGCAGCAGCCTTTCATAAATATTTAATTTTTCATGTGTTTAAATTCGTCCGCACAATTGTGTTAGCGTACAAAATTATACTGTAGACACAGTCTATCTTAATTCAAAATTAAATTACACTTTTTGCACAAAATAATCCACAATAGGTGCATGAAACTACCCAGCCTAACCTAATTTATAAACTAACCGAATTTGCTGTGTTTTATTTTAATCATATAGCGAGACTGTGTTGTGCGGAGTGTCGACAATGTCGCGATACGTGTCGCCGTTTCTCGTGCTAAATTTGGGCTCGGAAATGATATTCGTGATTGCTCAGCGTTTGCAGGCGCAAAAGGTGCCAGAAGACCGGTCCACGCTAGGTGATTTTTCCAGTTTTGCACTCTTACTCATTCACCTTCACTGAAATGCACTCACACTCGAAGTACTGCACTATACGTATAGTTGCACTTCTTCTTCAAATGCCATGCTTTCCTCGAACGTTGGCTATCATCAGCGCAATTCTTCGAATCCATACGAAAATATTCGTATACGTATACTAAATAGTAGACCATTTTTATGTCAGTCTCTTTCTATACCGTGTGAAATGAGAGGCGAAAGATAAGCCGGTATGTGTGGAACGCGTTCGAATTCGACTGGTTTAAATCAATATTGCACTAGTGGGTGGAGGGCATTCGTGTTGTTTCGCATGAAAACCCGGTTATTCTTTCACGAACTACCCATGAATCGGCATATCCGCATATCATTTGCCTCCTATTTTATACGGTATAGAAAGGGACGGAAGTAATCGCATGCGAATAATTTCGTATGATTTCAAAAATAGGACCCCAGCACCCTGCCCACTGCTCTTCGGAAAAGTGTGGTAGAACTAACACCATACCATTGTCTAAGATTTTTAGCCATGATATCCGTCTACGACCCGGACCTCTCCTGCCTCAATTTTGCCTTCTATTATAAATTTTAAAGATTTATAGGTCATTTCCCAAAATATAGCCAAAATATTCAAGTTGTCGTTTTTTGATGGCAAATAAAACTTCAAGATCTTTATTTATTCTAAGCAAAACCACATTAGTTACTATGTCCATCCAAGATATCCTTAGTATTCTACGAGAACACCACATCTCGAATGCCTCTAACTACACTAAAGATGCTAAAAACATAACACCGAAGCACACGAATTCGGAGAGCCTGGCCTGTTCAATTCTTGCACGAACTTCTTGCATGTTGTCCCAGTTCTCATTGAGGAGGCAACCCAAGTATTTGTATGAATCCCCGCGTTCGACTTGCTGCCCATTTACTTCCAACATGCCTCCGATATTCTTTTCCTTGGATATGACCATCCATTTTGTTTTTCCAACATTTAAGTTAAGCCCGAATTGCGAACTCAACGGCCTTCCAGTGTGTCTGTTATTATGACAGTGTCATCGGCATATCGTAGATTATTGATTTTTATGCCGTTTATGGTCAGGACCGGTATTCTCGTAACTAAATACGCTCGGCGTTTCGTACTCGCTGACCGTATGATAACGTAATATTCGCATACCACGTGACCAAAGTAACAAAAATGGTATTCACGTATATTGAAGGCAAGGCGTCGACGAAGTGCGCTCAGCGCGTGGCGACCGTTTGAGAAACACCTACCATTTGCCAGCTGTTTTGCCCTCCGCGCGTACGATTTTCCTTCCCTACAATACTTTGTAGAGTGCTGCAGAAAATATAGTAGTTTTTTCAGTTTGCGTTTTTATTAATAATTAGAAAAATAAAAATCTCTTATTAGTAGCTTGGGGACGGGTGACAAACACGTACACATCAACCTTACTATTTGATGCTCGATGTAAGACAACTTTTTTTTCCAAAAAATTGCAACAAAAACTTTTCTTATCAAAATCGACATCGAAATAATTGAGCATCCGTATAATACTAGAAATAGAAGCAATCAAAATTCTGTAAAACCAAGGGTAAAAAAAGCCATTGGTCAGCGGTGCTTTTTGTATCTTTCATCGGATGTGTACCAAAAAATATCTGGTTTTGTTAAGCTCCTGCCCACATTAATTGTTTTTTTTCAAAAATAAACTAAAAGCTTTCATGAAATATGAAATTAGCAAATATGAAATAAATAGCTTAATTGATATAAAAAATAATTAGCAAACAATATAGGTAACTACCTTTATTTCTGTGTTTTCGTCTGTATTTTCTTTACTTTTCTGAAATATCACATTTTTCACATTAATTACCATTTTTATGTTTTTTATCTTTTGTCATTTTATTTATTCATAAATGTACTAAAAATTATTATTTTCTTTTTTTAATTCAACACTTCCATGAAAATATAAATTTTTTCACGCGCGAGGTTTCTCTTGTGGATGTATGAATTCTGTGTTTGTTGTTGAATTGGTTAGGTTATTTTTTGGGTAACAAATACCTTAGAGTTTTATTTTCTGTTTCTTAAAATGTAGAATACGCACGTTTACTATAATTATAAGGTATAACTTACTAGATATATAAGTAACTATTGTGAAACCATTTTAACAATAAATGCTATATAATAAAGTATCAATATCAATATACGACCGTGCCGGAAACACCACTTTCCCTGACTGAGTGCCGGAATAAATTTAAACTTTTCCGCACTGAGTGCGGAATCGGGGTAAACTTTTTCCCGCACACTGGGCGGGAACGTGCTACGAGTTTATATCACAGGGTCAAAGGGCGGGTTTAACTGAGCTAAACCAAACCATCAAGTAATTTTTTAAAGGATCAACACTTGTACAAGTCACATTTGATTTACCCTTTCTGAAATACGGCTCGAAATCGATCACACAATGGCCTCTTTCTTACACATAGAAAAATAAAAGGAACGACAAGGCTAACAAGAAATAAAAATGCAAAATTCGATGATGCCAAGATGTGCTAAGCGAATTTGATTCTGTCTGCTCGCAGGGCAGCGCGTTCGGCAGAGAGAATACGAAAAGTCGTCGGTCAGCGTGCCGCTGAGCGCGCTGCTCGCTATTCGTTTCGCTTAGCGACTTCAAAACGTTACGTATTACGAGAATACCGGTCCAGATCCTCTTCGCAGTTATGTAGTGCATTCTCTATTATTTTGTTACATTTTGTTACTATTATATTAAACAACAGCGGAGACAATATACAAAACAGCGGAGACAATATACAACCTTGGCGTACACCACTTCGGACAGTTGGCCATCAACCTTTATTTGAGCAGTCTGATTCCAGTATAGATTAGCGGTTGTCTTTAGATCTCGGTCATCTAGATCAACTTCTTTTAGCGAATCTATGAGCTTTTCGTGTTGGACTCGATCAAACGCTTTCTCATAATCTATGAAACAGGCATATACTGGCACTGACACATCCCTAGACCGCTGGACTAAGACTTGAATGCCAAACAGGGCCTCTCTTGTCCCGAACCCACCACGAAATCAAAACTGCGTGTCCCTCATAAAGGATTCTTCTTCTTCAAGTGCCATGCTCTCTTCGAACGTTGGCTATCATCAGCGCGATTTGTACCCTGTCCACTGCGTCTCGGAAAAGTGTCCTAGTACTAACACCATACCATTGTCTAAGATTTTTAACCCATGATATTCGTTTACGACCCGGACCTCTTCTGTCTTCAATTTTGCCTTCTATTATCAATTTTAAAAGTTTATATTTGTCATTTCTCAAAATATGATCAAAATATTCAAGTTATCGTTTTTTGATGGTAAATAAAACTTCAAGATCTTTATTTATTCTAAGCAAAACATACACATTAGTTACTCTGTCCATCCAAGATATCCTTAGTATTCTACGATAACACCACATCTCGAATGCTTCTAAGTTTTTGCACATGGCCACAGTCCATGCTTTCATGCCATAATATAAGATGCTAAAAACATAACACCGAAGCAAGCGAATTCGGAGAGTGGTATTAAGATCGTGACTACACAACACTGATTTCATTTTGATAAAAGAATATCTGGCGAACTCCTTGATTGTTGTCCCAGTTCTCATTGAGGAGGCAACCCAAGTATTTGTATGAATCTACGCGTTCAACTTGCTGCCCATTTACTTCTAACGTGCCTCTGATATTGTTTTCCTTGGATATGACCATCCATTTTGTTTTTCCAACATTTAAGTTAAGCCCGAATTGCGAACTTTTGACAGCAATTTGATTCAACAACTCTTGCAGGCCTTCCAGCGGCTCAGCTATTATGTAAGTGTCGTCTGCATATGGAAGATTGTTGATTTTTATGCCGTTTATGGTCAGACCCTCTTCGCAGTTATGTAGTGCATTCTCTATTATTTTGTTACTATACATATTAAACAACAGCAGAGACAATATACAACCTTGGCGCACACTTCTTCTTATTTGGACCTCTTCGAACAATTGTCAATCAACCTTTATTTGAGCAGTCTGACTCCAGTATAGATTAGCGATTATCTTTAGATCTCGGTCATCTAGACCAACTTCTTCTATGAGCTTTTCGTGTTGGACTCGATCAAACGCTTTCTGATAATCTATGAAACAGGGATATACTGGCACCAACACATCCCTAGACCGCTGAATTAAGACTTGAATGCCAAAGAGGGCCTCTGTGCGTCCATAAAGGGTTCGCATTTTCCATAAATTTTTTTATGGATAATTTTTAGAAATATTTTTAACATATGGCTCATTAGGCTGATTAGGCGGTAATCACTACACTTCTTTGCTGAATGTTTTTTAGACAGTGTAACAAAGGTTGATTTTAACCAGTCATCAGGGATTTTACCGGTGTGATAAATCAAGTTAAAAAGTTTGACCAGCGTTACACTAGGTATCAAATTTTAATTTCTTTTTCAGTCGGGTCGTCGATTGTTTTTCTTAGGTCGTAAATAAAATATAGGACCACAATATTTTAGTGCCATTTATTGTATAGACACGCCATTTGAGAATTTTAGTATTTTTGATTTAATGATTAGCCTAATATTAAATCTACTTAACTTATAGCTAATTACTGTTCACTTTTCTTATGTCTTTTTCTCTTATACACAGCCTTTGGTTCCTCTCGACAAAGCGTCCAACAGTAATCCGCTAACATTGAAACATTACACTTCCCCTGATATCGTTTTTCCATCCAGTTCTTGATGGAATCGTTCTCCATGTTCGTCACTCACTCATCTCCACAGTTTTCGGGGAAGTAGTCCAAGTGAGAGTGTAGAAAGTGTATTTTTAAGGATATATTACATCCCATATTTTCATATGATTGTGGAAGTTTGTTTACAATTTCTGGACAATTTTCTGCTCTTTTATTTCCTAAGAAAACTTTTGTTTCATGTGATATAAGGCAGGAAGATCTCTATTCATTGTTTTAACGAATTTTAAGCCAAGTTTGATTTTATTTGAAGAAACTAAGGGATTGTTCATAATATTTTTCACTTCCGCAACAAAAAATATCTTTTGAGAGTGCTTCTTTTTACAGTATTTTGTATATTTCAACTGCATACCAAGTAAATCAGCTTCAAATCTGCACAATTTGCCAACTATATTTGTTATATTGTACAGTTTCCAACAATAGCTTCATATTGGGATATGTTTCTTTCATATATCTAGTAACTAAACATAAAATAACAGTACCTGTCATTAACTAAATTTAAATACACACACCAAAATCACTCTATCAGTCTAATCCGGTATACTGCCCGTATCGTGTGTCAAGCAGGTCAAAATCTATAAGACTGAGCTATTTTTTTGACGACCTTTTTTTTGTGTTGACTAGTGTTATTAAGGTAGAAAGTTTTCATATTGAAGACATGACAGTCAAATGCCAAATACTTGAATGGTTTATAGCATCATTAAAAACTTTTCAACAAGAGCATTGAGCCAAAGAATCACCAAACATTGATGATGACGTGATGTTGCAATTTAATTTAAAAACCGTTAGAGAAACAGGTAACATATTAGGTGGGTTTGGAATCATAAAGAAAAGACCTATTCAAATTCGCCAAAAAACAAATTTATAACAAAACGAATCAATCCTTCGTAAGTAACTTCATGCACTATTTGCTACAACTTGTTTTCTTCTTCTTTGGGTTTTTTTAGAATCTTCTGATGATGGTAGTCTAAACTGCCGAAACATGTCGGGGTTTAAACAAGATAAGAAATAAAATTCAGTGGAGAAAGACCATAGTTGTTCGATTTATTTAAAAAGATAATTTTTTGTAAACCAAATATGTGAAATTCAAATATTTTTTTTTGGTTTTGGAGACATTAGGAAAGTCTTTTGGGACTTTTTGGGACACCCTCTTTATAATTATATCTAAAATAGCCCTTTACATTCAGAGAGCTTAAATTCAGCCTCCTCCTCCCCTTACAGCTGACCAATCACTCACCTAAGACGTCTTCTCGCGTTGAAATCGTTTAAAATGTTTTTAAAAAGTTTGAAACATTTGTTTTCTCGCGTTGCAACGCTGACGTCACATCTAAACGGGTTAAAAATATTTTGAAACGGAATCCACTCAAGTTTTAAAACTGATGCGTGCGTAGAAGATACGTCAAAATTCTACATTTTTGTTTTAACCTAAGATTTTTTTTTGCGTGAAAATGGATGAAAAATCGGGGCTTAAAAGAACAGTAAATAAAAAAACTTCACTATCCATTTAGCTTCCATTGCTTGCCATGCATGCTACTAAAACTGGCCGTACACTCGAAGGTTTTGTTAAATAAACCAGTAGTTGATCAATTTTAATTTTAAACACCAAAAAAATAAAAATAAAAACAAAAAAGTGAGCTTACACTAAACTACGTCAACGTTTTGAACTACTCATTTTTTCTGGATTCTAAATGATGACGTCACATCTAAATAGTTTCAAATAATATTTCAAAATAATTTCAATGCGACAAGGGCCATATTGAACTTTGTTATATTTTAAACAAAACTTTTTATACATTTTAAGATTTTGTAACATTATTTAAGTAGGACGCGAAATTGACATGTCAATTTTGGGTCAAAATTGGATATTGTTAAAAACGCTTTAGGTACAAAAACCTCCATAATGGCTTCTGACATATGTCAATTTCGCGGCCCATTTAAGTAATATTAGAAAACCTTAAAATGTACAAAAGGTTATGTTTAAATCGGGCAAAATATAACAAAGTTCAATATGGCCCTTGTAAGATGGCTACTGACATATGTCAATTTTGGAACAAAAGTTTTATTTAAATCGGACAAAAAATAACGAAGTTCAATATGGCCGACGCAAGATGGAGACTGACATCTGTCAGTTTCTATCACAGTTAGGTGTCCTGAAAACGTTTTATAAGAAAGATAACAAATAAAAAAGTTTAATATCCAAGATGGCAGTGCAATTTTGACGTTTAAAATTTTATTTTTAAAAATGCAGTTTTGCAATGCAAATTCAAAAAAGAAAATTAGATTCTGGTCGGTTTGCAAATAAGGTCAGTACAATAATTCAAAAATGGCTCAAAAGTGCGATTTCGACAACTTTGCCGTCACTTTTCGGGTACTTCTGGGAGGGGTAGAGAAATCTTCTTAGGACGAATACTTCAACATATAAAAAAATCAGGCAATTCTACCGAATACAAATTTACATTTAAAAAGTGCGATATCCTTCGGACTGAAAAATACGCTAATTTTGAATTAAATGACAGCTGTCAAATTACATTTTATTTTTGGATATCGTGGGAAAAGCCGCGGGTAGACCGCAAGCGCAGAAATGAACAGGGCACTTCAAATAAAAATATCCTGAAGATTTCAAGAAAGAGTTTCAATTCAAAAAAGAGTTTTAGGAAATTTAAAATTAATGTTATTTTATGGCATCCAATTTAGATCACAATCCCGCGTAATTTTCTATAAAAGTCCAAAAACAATTGTTTTCCAGGACGCTACTAGCACATGACACGCAACTCTTGTTCTATTCTGGGATATTAAAAGCACTTGGACAAGTTGTTTTGTTCCTTTTTTAGGGGTATATGCATTAGCCGGACGTGCATTAATAAGTAATGAGGTCACGCAAAGAATAATGCTATTTTAGTGTCACAATAACACGTTTAAAAGAAAAAAAGTAAAGCCATTGTCCCAAAATCCATGAAATTTGAATGTATTATAGATTACGAAGTCAGTATCAAAATAATGTTTCTTTATTCCTTCATCAAAAAGACAATTTTACACAGTGTCCCCAACTAAAAAATTATTTGCTTAAAAATAATTTAACAGAAGAATATGGTGCAAAATACGAAAACAGAGAAAAACTTACCCACCATGCTTTTTTTATACCTTCATCAAAAACATGATTTTAGTAACTGTCTATAGATAACTAAAGGATGGCTTTTTTGGTTATCGTTTCTTTGATCACGGGAGCAAAAAAAGATTTCGGTTCGTTTTTTACCCAAAATTAAAGAGAAATAGCAGAAAATAGTAATATTGAAAAAATCTAATTATTCTTGCCTAAATATTAAGCCATTTCCGCCAGTTTTAACCAAGTATTTACGAAAAAATAATTTAAAGACATCGTCAAAATATCAAACTGTCAAAGATTAAAATGTCGCAACAATGAACGTCACCGAATAAAACGGCACATCGCCATGGACACTACCATTGTTATTTTATTTACCAGCCGCCTTGATTTATAGTGAAAAAATGGTGTGTTGCTAGAAGTGCTCTTCGTACGAGATTTTTAATAGTAGTTTTAACAACTAATGGCTAAAATAGTGCTTTTTTAGAAGCGTTGGTTTAAATAACGAGCGCAGCGAGGTATTTAAAAACGCGAGTAAAAAAAGGCACAGTTTAGCCGCGAGTTGTAACACTATTTTTTTTAACACCTTTATCAAAAAATCCAAGAAAAACAGGAAAATACTTTTAAAAATCTCGAACGAAGAGCACTTCTCGCAACACACCATATTTACACTGTAAATCGAGGCGGCTGGTAAATCAAATATCAGTGGTTTCCACAGCGATATGCCTTTTTATCAGTGACGTTCATTGTTGTGACATTTTAATCTTTGACAGTTTGATATTTTGATGATGTTTTTAAATTATTTTTTTGTAAATGGTGAAAACTGGCGGAAATGGCTTAATTTGTAGGCAAGAATAATTAGATTTTTTCAATATTACTATTTTCAGCTATTTCTCTTTAATTTTGGGTTAAAAACGGACAAAAATCTTTTTTTGCACCCGTGATCAAAAAAAAAAGGTTTTTTGCATCGGTAACCAAAAAAGCCATGCTTTAGTTATCTGCAGACAGTTACTAAAATCATGCTTTTGATGAAGTTATGAAAAAAAAGTATCTTCCTGTTTTTGTTGGATCTTTTGATAAAGGTATTACAAAAAATAGTGTTAACAACTCGCGGTCAAACTGTGCTTTTTTTACTCGCGTTTTTTTTTAGCCATTCGTTGTGAAAGCTACTATCGTGTTATAGTTTTTTTGTATGCTTTTTCCATTATTTGAATTTTTTCATGAAGGTATTCAAAAACTACTATTAGTCACATTTTAATTTTAGTGCACAAAACTTTTTGGAAGAAACAAAAGTCACGCGCTATGCATGAAAAATTAGTCTCAAGTTAGTCACCATAATCCAAACAAAGTTATTTTGTTAATGTTTTAACACAAGCCGTTTAAAAAATGTAAAAAACCACTACTCAATTATTTCTAGTGCTTGAAGACCTTATCGCCGCCCTAACCTCCAACCACCTTCAAATGGACATAATGCGACCTCAGCCTACTTATAGTCACGAAACTGTGAGGGACATCATCGAGAACCTTACGCAATCGTCCGCGATGAAATTGGACGCTGTCAGTATGACGAAGTTGTGGGACTTGATCACTATGGTTTTTAAATGGCAGGTAATAAGTATGTTGAAAATAACCATCTTCTTTTTCTTTAAGTGCCATGCTCTCTTCGAACGTTCTTCTGCCTTCAATTTTGCCCTCTATTATCAATTTTAAAATTTTATATTTGTAATTTCTCAAAATTTGGCTAAAATATTCAAGTTTTCGTTTTTTGATGGTAAATAAAACTTCAAGATCTTTATTTATTCTAAGCAAAACATCCACATTAGTTACTCTGTCCATCCAAGATATCCTTAGTATTCTACGATAACACCACATCTCGAATGCCTCTAACTTGTTGCACATGGCTCAGTCAATGTCCACGCTTCCATGCCAAAACACCGAAGCACACGAATTCATCGCAACTACACAACACTGATTTCATTTTGATAACAGATGATCTGGTATGCTCAATTCTTGTACGAACTTCTTGCATGTTGTCCCAGTTCTTATTGAGGAGGCAACCCAAGTATTTGTATGAATCCACGCGTTCGTCTTGCTGCTCATTTACTTCTAACATGCCTCTGATGTTCTTTTCTTTTAACGCGAATAAGGTTGTTTTAGGAAAAAGTCACCTAAACGGTACAAAACTAACTTTATTTTACCAAAAAGTACAGAAATTCTGAATAGCGGACAACCCTGAAAATCCCCAAAAACTCCCCGCTCTGTAAAATCTTATGGCTCCACCTATCAACAACCAAACAAATTACAGCCTGCACACGCCATGCTTTTTTGTTAGCCCTAAACATCAGCTGATTGTCAATTTATAACCTTAACCTCGAATGAACTTTTCAAAACAAAACAAATGTAAGTAAACATTTCTAACATTTTCTTTGGATATGACTATCCATTTCGTTTTTCCAACATTTAAGTTAAGCCCGAATTGCAAACTTTTGGCAGCAACTTGATTTAACAACTCTTGCAGGCCTTCCAGCGTGTCCGCTATTAGACACTTAAAGTTAAATTTCGGGTCTATCGGCATTCGTATCCTTATCTCTGTCGAGTCGACCTATCGAGCAGGTGTACTTTTAAACTAATGGCGAATGCGGGACAGCTCCAGTTGATCAAATGCGTCAAAACGGTCGTAATGTTACGACTCCCTTATCGTACCTAACGAGGTTTTCCTGTCACGCATTCGCCATGATTTTAAAAGTGCACCTGCTTGATTGGTCGAAGAATACTGATAAAACTGAAAGTTAACTTTAAGTGTCTATTATGACAGTGTCGTCGGCATATCGTAGGTTGTTGATTTTTACGCCGTTTATGGTCAAACCCTCAAGCAGTTATGAAGTGCATTCTCTATTATTTTGTTACTATAGATATTAAACAACAGCGGACACAATACACAACCTTGGCGCAAACCTCTTCGGACAGTTGGCCATCAACCTTTATTTGAGCAGTCTGATTCCAGTATAGATAAGCGATTATCTTTAGATCTCGGTCCTCTAGACCAACTTCTTTTACCGATTCTATGAGCTTTTCGTGTGGGACTCGATCAAATGCTTTCTCATAATCTATGAAGCAGGCATATACTGGCACCGACTCATCCCTAGACCGCTGAACTAAGACTTGAATGCCAAAATAACCATATAACGATTAAAAAGAAAGAATTTTACGAGAATCTGTTGTTTTCGGAGATAGTCCATCGACCATTCAGACTTTTTTTTTAGCAAAAACGTCGCACTGATGAGTCCCCAATAAGGGAGAAACACGTGTCTGCATCTAGTCTTCAAGTGTTGCCTGTGTTGTAGACTATGTTGAAATTGAGATGAGTTTCGAACTTCCACTGTCTTTTTCACATGGTTTCGACTGCTTATGTATCAGTAATCGTCCTCAGGTGAATACTAATAAAAACTAAGACTACCTAATCTAACTACCGAATCATGAAGTTTGCACTTGGTTATTTCCGCTGTTTCGCAATCGAATCTGTTACCTCCGAAAAGTATGATGGTAACGCTTTGTTGAGAAAATACATTCTGGTTCCTCAGGATGAATGCTGTTTCTTTGAAATTTCCGATTGAATAGATTTTTCTCCTTGGCGACGATCTTTGCCTCTTTCCGTTCCATACGATGTTGATTTTCCCAACAATGTTGAATTATTTTCGATCCAGTTGTGTTCCCTTGTCGAGGTTTTCGTTTGTGTTCTGTAAGGCAAACTTCTTGTTAGTATTCACCCAATGACGATTGCAGATACATTCGAAATATTGTAAAAAAGTAAAAAATGTATGTGTAATATAGTGTGTTCCCTTACGGTGCTTCGGTGTATACAGGGTTCCTAAGCAAATCCTTAGGGGGTCAAGCAGCCGTGTATAAGACGCAGACAAACGGAAAAGCACATTAGGCAGAAATGGGCATGGGGCGATGTTGTCACTACATCTTACACGTAGTAAATCCATTCCAGGTTGTTGTTTTCTAATGTTTTCCATTTTCATACCTTTAGGACTGGAATAAAAATTGTTTTTGCTCGACTTTAATACCATACTGATGAAAGATATCGTAAAAAAAATATTCTTCGGCTTTTCATTTTGTAACCATTGTCCTTACGCACTGTTTACAGGCTGGGGCCTGAGATACATGCAAATGCCTAACCTAAAGCGTTCATACACGTCCGGAGAAATCGAATGAGATATTTCCGTAGAAACTTTATCAAGCAAATAGGACGGGTTGACGCCTTCGAACGTCCAACCCGGGTTTTGCACTTTGATTCGAAATCAAAAAGGAGGAACAGTCAGATGTGGGGCCGTGCACAAATTACGTACTCCCTATGTAATGTTTTGTAACGGTTTGGCACGCCACTCCCCTAATATTACGTAACGATTTCAAGACCACTACCCCCCCCCCAAAAAAAAAAAACTTCACTTATTTTCATTCCAAATTTTCTTAGTTTCACACAAATGCAAACGCTGTCAAAGAGGGCGAGAAAATTGATATTTTTTTCCTAAAAATTATACTCTTTAGACCTATTTCTTTGCGTTCCCGAAATTACGTAATTTTTGAAAAAAAATTGTAAGCGGCGTCATTTTTATTTCGTGCTTTGTTTTTCTAACATTTTTGCGTTCGGCTAATTTAATTGAAAAATTTTTGCCTGCGGTGCCCTTTATCTTCTCACTCGAAACCAAGATCCCCCGTTTTAGGAAAACTGATCCCGTCTGTTTCTAAATTTTTTCGAATAAAACTAGAATATGACCATGAGGGAAATAATTTTTTTCTACGGTATGACGAAAATTTCGAGAAAGTTGAAGAAAAAAATTAAAAAAGTGGCAGAGCTCAAGTTTTTCGTAAAAAAAACGTTTTTTGTAAAGAAACAGAGCAAAATAAATCTTTTCACCCTTTTGGGTGTTACAAATATTGGCAGCCCCTTATTTTTCGCTTTTACCCTCCCGCTAGTTTTGAAGAATTGGTTCGCTACATGTTTCGAGATCATGTCATAAAACACCTCGAAAATATCAAATGTAGTGTAGGGCCAGCTTTATTTAAAATCAATAATATCGCAAGTAAAAAGCTCTGCAGGAAAAACAGCGCCGTTTATTGATTTCTTTGGCTGCTAGTGCTAGCTGCATGGTTTGGCCGTTTCCGGATAGATGTCACTAGTAGAACAGAATGGAAAGAAATTTAATTAAAAGCGAAGATATTTCTTTCTAATGTTAACAACTTCACGAGTTTATCGCTCAGTATGGTAAATAATGGACCCTGCCGCCTCCTTTAAGCAAGAAAAAGCTGTGGTTTGGACCTGAAAACATCTAATTTTTAATTAGATTAGATGTTCAAATCTGTCCCCTTATTGAGCCTCACAATATCCCAATCTTGTCGTGCCAACAACCCCATAGGAAAAAGTCATTTGGCGCAAGATCTGGTGATCAAGGAGGCCATCGGATATTTCCATACGTGGAAATAATTCTATCACCAAATACCTGACGAAGGTAATTTGTAGCCTAGCGTGAATTGTGGGATGAACAGCCATCTTGCTGAAACCACAATTCGTCCAAATTTATGTTGAGTTCCCTCAACCGTAGTAAAACTCCATGGTGTCGCCGCCATCTAGCGGAATTTGCAGACATCTTGTCAACGGTTATTAATGCAACTATGATTTATGCTCACAATGAAAGAGTGGCGACAATTTTTTCTCATGAAAGCAGTCCGGAGATAATAACAAACTGGCACCATTGCTCAATATACCTGTTTCTTTTGTGCGCGCAGAACTTTCTATGCCATTTCTGTATGATTTATTGAAATCCTATCCCTAAGGAAAATCTTAGGAACCCTGTATATGTAAACGGACTTGATGAAAAGACCGATTGTTTGACCGACTAGCTCTGAAACCTGTTGGTGTTATAACTAGTGCACGAGGTCAAAAATCCAAACATTTTTCTCTTTTGGTAAAATTTCTTCCTTTTTTATAATTTACTCCACCACATTGAAAATTTATTCCTTAATTTCACACCTCACTTTTCTTCTGTGCACTCTAAGGCAAATGCAATACATCCAGGTAAATCTTTTTCGCAAATTAATATTGATTGTCCTGTAATAAGTGTTGCTGAGATATTTGAGAAGTTAGGGATTTTCTCTAACAAGTTAATGATCGGTCCTGATGTTATTCCGAAGGTTGTATGGAAAAAATGCAGACATTCATGGCCTCAGCTTTTGTATAGCTTTATTTAACATGTCTGACTACTGGATTATTGAGAGACAACTGGAACGAGAGTTATACCTTCCTTATATTTAAATCAGGTTCAAAAAATTGTGTAAAAAATATCGTAGTGTATCTGTGCAGGCTTCAATCCCTAAGGTGTTCGACACTTTAATGAATAAGCACTAAAAAAAATTATTATTGACGAGAAAGACGGTTTTAGGGGAGGTCGGTCTACTGTAACCAATTTACTTGTGTACCACAACAAACTGTTTTTATACCGACCTCTCCAAGGCGTTCGACAGAGTAAATCATTTATTCCTGATTGAAAACTTGAGAAATGTAGGCTTTCAGTGTTTATAGTCAAAATGATAGGTAATTTTTTGTCGAAGGTTAACTCTGGGGTTCCCCACAGTGGGCATTACTCTCCTTTGCTTTTTAGTCTGTTTGTTAATGGCCTAAAAGATCATTTTTAAAAGTTCTTAATGAACTTGATCTAAGCTTACTACAAAGAGATCTTGATAGTCTGGCCGACTGGTGCAGGGTTCATTTAATAGATTTAAATATTGACACAATCATTCATTTAGTAAAAGAACAAATACAATTCCCTCTTTTTAAAAAAAAAAGCAGGTAGCGAAAGATTCCGGAGTACTGTTTGATTCTCGTTTAAGTTTTAGTGATCATAAGCTGTGAAAGCGAATAGGATGTTAGGCTTTACTCTTAGAAATTGTAGTGGTTTGACTTTAAGCGCAGCTAAATCTGCATATGTTGGCTAATCTGGAATCAACAATATAATGTATATATAAATCACTATTTGACAGTATTCAACATAAATTCCTAAAACATTGTTATCATAAATTCAATTTAGATCGAGAACATAACTATGTTCGCATATTGAGTGACTTAAAATTGCTACCATTGGATAAAAGATGTTGTTCCAAGAACAAATTAAGCATGCATTTTTTTGCGGATGGGTCTTTAGAATTTTTGATTAGGGAGGTTGGTTGGATGTTTTTAAAAATTATTTGCAGTTGTTTAAAATGATTGTTGTAAAAATAAGTTAGCACTAGCATTTTTAAGAATTGTTATTTTTATCTTTTGGTTAAGTTTAGATTGATAGCTCTTATTATGTTATGTGAAATTGTTATTTATAATTGGGTTTCCCATTTAATAAATAAAAATAAATGTTAATAATTTTTATTTTTTAATTTTATTCTTTCAGATCTCAATGTCTTCGGAAGTCATTCAGATAACCCTCAGGCATCTCTACGAAATCGAAAATTACGTGGCCAGCGAAGAAACTCAGTTGCAACTGCACAAAATGCAGAATATGGTGGAAAATTTCAATAAAGTCCTAAACCACGATGAGAAAAAAGCTCTGCACGACGATATTCATTATTGGTGTAAGGTAAACAGCTATTTACGTTACTAGATCAGAAAAGTGAACTTAACAGTGTTTTTGCACTTCAGGGACTAAAAACATATTTTACTCCCTCATTTCAGGGACTAAAATGGTACTTTTTATCTCCGGGACTAAAATGTTTTAGTCCAAGCGACACATTTTTATAGGCCAGTATAATGAAAATCTGTTTTTTTTTTAAATTAATAAAAATTTTATAATAAATGAATTTAACAAAAAAAATGGTTTTTCTAGATTTAATATACGTATAAAAATACCACATTTTTGACTCCTTTCAAAATACCTGGTTCAGAATGAAAAAAAAGCTAACAAAAAACTCAGGTCAGACCCGCTTTCAATTAAATTTTTATAGCTCTCATTGCTATAAATGAGGTTTATTTTTATTCTTATTACATTTTTATCGATTACTTAACTGTTTTCCAATAAAACATTTACCTCAACCTTTAGTCAGGTTAAAGATAGCCTAACCTCCCCATTATCAGCTCAACGTTAACGCATAGCTGTCCATTTCTCCCTAATTAAGAGACACATAGGTACGTCACCGTCGAACAGTACCGTTGAGTTTATAAATGGGGGGATAAAAACGTTTAAAAAAAGCGAATATAATTTACTTTTTTCTTAATAGAACCTAAGTTCTAGCTAGAATTCGAATTCCTTTCAAAATTTTCAGGATTTCAACGTCAGAGTCTCACTTTTATTGCGAATGGGCCTGCAAGACTACAATGGTCAATTTATAGTGAACAACTTGGATCCTGTTGCAGAAAAAATGCTCAAAAATATAGGTAAGATTCTTCAATTCAAATTCTTGGCTCTTTCTCTTCGAACGTTGGGTCATCAGCGCAATTTGCACCTTATTTTTATTTAGACGAAAACTAACCTTACTTTGAAAATGAATATTTTCAAAACGATTGATTTTCGAAATTTCCAGCCACGCCACGTGGCCAATTTTTGAAATTAATTTATTCATCACTTTGCTATACAATTATATAGATGTGACCGTCAAATATATTTACAAATTTTTAGAGCTACAGTAAAACATATCTTTAAACTAAGTTTAAAAATATTAATTTTTGCACTGTATTGTGCAAAGTCAAATTAAATCGAAAATTATACAAGTTTTTCTTAAAAAATACCTACAAACAGACTACTACAGGTAAAACAAAATCTATAGAACAGAACAAACATTTTAAAATTGGATTAAAATATAGTTAAAAAACACATTAAAATAAGTAAGACTAGGTTGTTTTTATAGGTACTATACATCGATGTACTAACCAGTACGTCGATGGTACTATAGTATCAATGGTTTAAACATAAGATTAACTTAACTCTAAACAACCTATTAATTAAATAGTCTTTAAGGTTTCTAAAAAATAGTTGATTATTTTGGATACTTTTTAACTTTTCGGGAAGCTTGTTATAGAAGTTTATAGCAACATATTAAGAACTTTTTTTAAAAAGGAATATCTGATGTTTGGGGATACGCAATAGGTGTATTTGTAATATTTAATTTTGCATATTTAAGTGCTTTATAAATGTATATATATGTAGAGTTAAAATTTTGTACCTGATAAAAAAGTACTTGCAAGATTTCCTAGGGTTAATATTGTAAATGGTTCTCAGCATTCTTTTTTGGAGTACAAATACTCTTTGTAGTGTGGGAGAATTTCCCCAAGCTTAAATATTGTAACTTAAATGTGGATAACCTATCGAGTAATAAACATTTAATAAATCTCCCGTTTTCAGAGTTGCTTTAAGTCGTTGTAGAAATTTAACATATTTTGTAAATTTCATATCGCGTGGGAGAGTGATAGGTAGACATTATCGCCTTTTGGAGAAGTAAATGATTTCTGTTTTCTCTACATTTAAAATTAACATGTTTTTAAAACACCAATCCCTAAATTTTGAAATCTATAAGGATTTCAAGTTCTTCTTCTGAGGAATAACTAAGGTTGTATCATCAGCAAAAATGATGCAGTGGCCCAGCGAGTTATGACGAACAAGATCGTTTATATACAAAAGAAACAGTAGTGGACCTAGAACGGACCCTTGAGGAACACCTGTTGTATTCTTGAGAAAAATAATAGTGCTCATATTTGACAGCCAACGAACGATCTTTCAAGAAAGACTCAACAAATTCTAGTATCTTACCTCTAATACCTAAGTTATACAGCTTATTGAGCAAAAAATCTGTGTTTATAGTGTCAAAGGCCCTACTTAGATCAAAAAATATGCCTACTACATGTCTATAATCAAGTTTAAAAAATCGCAAGTTGCTTTCTCTGTACATTTTCCTTTCCTAAACCCATGCTGATTTGGTATCAAGACATTAAAGCATTCAAGAAAATCATACAATCTCTCTGCAACTATTTTTTCGAAAATTGTTGAAAATCGTTGTAAAAACATTTAGGAAACCTTCAAAACGAGGTATCACTCGACCTACTTTCCCTATCCAAGATATAGGAGTAAAGTTTACAGACTGCGAGCAAAAACTAAGGTCTCGACAACCTCGGTAATCGAACTGCAGTACGCCGATGACAACGTCGTAATGGCCGATACAGAGGAAGGTCTACAACTGGTAATCAACGCATTTAACCAAGCCTACAAAAGCATTGGCCTAGAGGTCAATCTTGCCAAAACGCAAATTCTTCACCAACCAGAACCAGGTACGAATCCCCAAGCTCCAAACATTTACATAAATGGCCATCCTCTGCAGAACGTGGAACATTACCCATACCTTGGGAGCCACCTATCATCAAACGCAACTATTGACGCAGAAACACAGCATCGCCTAAAATGTGCTATCTCAGCGTTCGGACGGCTTTCGGAGAGAGTCTTCAACAATCACGACATCAATGCGGAGACCAAGTTTCGTGTCTACAACACAGTTATAATACCAACTCTAACATACGGATGCGAAACGTGGACCACCTACAGAAGGCATAGCAAACGACTAGAAAAATATCACCAAAGTTGTTTAAGACGAATACTGGGAATCAAATGGCAAGACCGACGAACAAACATAAGTGTTTTAGAAGAAGCCAGAACAACTAGTATAGAAGCCCTTATCTTCAAGCACCAGCTTCGTTGGACTGGTCACATTATCCGCATGCCTGAAACACGTCTCCCAAAGCAGATATTTTATGGACAACTGAAGGAGGGAAAGAGAAATCAAGGTGGTCAACAAAAAAGGTACAAGGACGTTCTCAAAGGCAATATGATAAAGGGTCACATCGATATAAACAACTTTGAGACCACGGCAAACGATAGGGCTACATGGCGCTGAACAGTCCATGAGGGAGCACAAACTTTTGAAGAGCAACGACGTAGACTAGAAACGGAAAAGAGAGAACGTAGAAAGGAGCGACAAAATGGAAGAATGGATGACCAACAACACCCGGCTGCTGCCGGAGACTGGGTGTGCCAGGACTGTGGAAGGGTGTGCGGCTCGAGAATTGGCTTACATAGCCATCAAAAAACGCACAACAGATAGCGACGATACAAAATAGAGGAAAATCATACTCGGTATCGAGTGATTGCCTATGATGATGATGATACGACTTGTAAGTTAAACACAGTTTGGCAACAATGCGCTTTTAGGTGCGTGAAAATTAGGAGATCTCATGATAGAGTGACGCGGCGTGGCGTGCTGCAATGTAAATATCAACAAAAAGTACACCACCTGTACGGTGGTTTTTTTTTCATATTTACAAATTACTTAATTATTTAAAAGTAGTAAGAAGCAAAACAATAAATGTGCACTTACCGAAAATTGGTTTTAGCGCCTCGTCTGGCTGTAAAAGTTTATTTAAAAGTCCTTTTCTGTTTCGAAATAAAGTTTTGCTTTGGAAGCAATGCAGTTTTATTATAAAAAAAAGTACACCTGTCACACGATTTTCAAAGCTTTTTTTAATTTGTAAAAACTCATTTTTTATTTTGAAAAACACTCAAAAAACCGAGCCAAAAATACTTCTTTTAAGCCGCTGGGAAATCTGTCGCCATGTATTTGAGCTGCAAGATTTAAGTTTCTGCGAGCTTCACCGTATACTAATAGCATGTCAGCGTATTCCTGATTGGCGAACATTTTTAATTCAGTTTAATTTTACATCAAAACTGCAGAACACTCGCGAAAGTAATAGCGTCAGGTCAGAAGCTTGTCAAATTTTTCTGAGACCCCCCCCCCCGCAATTTTTTTTAAGGTGCCCACTTTATTATTACAAAAATTTATAATGTATAATAAAACTAACTATAAAGAAAACCAACAAACCAATGGGTCTCATGTACCCTCTGTTTAGTATTCAAAATGTATGCAATTTTAAAGGAGCCGAAAGGTATTTGTGTGGGTATTTGTTTTTATATTTTGCTTTTTTTAAGGCAAGCCGATTAAGAAGCCCCCAATATGTCGTGGGCACCCCCGCCTTGCGGGGTTTGACACGCCCCTGCGTCAGGTAGACTCGCGCGACTGACAAACTTCACAACGAACAGCGGATGAAAGTAGAGAGGGTCGGAGGTCAGAGACTCACGTGTGCAGCGAATTGCGTTGTTGCCCAGTGTTTTTTAAATCTTTAACTCAAAGGATATCGTTATTATTTTTTTATGAATTTTTTTAAATTTGGAGGATTTAGAGGAAATATTTATTTTTATTTATTTGGAAATAATAATTTCTAATTCTGGTAGATATAGCACCTACATTTTTTAAAGTCATTTAGACCAAAATCGTGTCCCATAAGTCATATGAACTTTTTGATCACTTAAAAGGATGCCTATGGTATTGTTTACACCCTGTATATAGAACAAAAGGGGACTTTTTTATAAGACATGACTGTACCACTAAAAGTACCCAAATGATCCGTTGAAGTATTATACATATAAAATGAAACCGCTGAATATTCTCAAAATAAAAAGGTCAAATAAAAATAATATAATTAGTGGAACCACACACCAGGACAACATATAGCAATTAAAACAAGAAGTTAAACTTCTAAATCAGTTACATCAACCGAAAAGAATCTAAAAAAGAGAAGTTCAAAAGATCTTGGGAGGAAAGAACGAAAATTCAAAATTGGATGAATGTCCCACAAGGAACACAGAAAAGACCAAAGCGAAAGGAGAAACAATTAAACGATGTTTCGCCCGGGGTGACCAGGGGTGTTAAATGATGTCTGGATTGAGGGTGACTAGTGAATCCACTGACGAGCCCACGCTGGTCAACCCGGGCGAAACATCGTTTAATTTTTTCTCCTTTCGCTTTGGTCTTTTGTGTGTTCCTTGTGGGACACTCATCCAATTTTGAATTTTCGTTCTTTCCTCCCAAGATCTTTTGATCTTCTCTTTTTTAGATTCTTTTCGGTTGATGTAACTGATTTGTAAGTTTAACTTCTTGTTTTAGTTGTCTTAGGAGCATATTCCAATTGGAAAGATTAACACGCCAGGACGAACCCATATCAGGTGACTTATAATAAGTACCATGCGGAACGATGCTTATTTGTGAGTGTTTCAGAGTTGGAGGTCAGAGTGTACGATGGTGTTACATGATGTCTGGATTGAGAGTGACTAGTGAATCCACTGACGAGCCCACGCTGGTTACCCCGGGCAAAACATCGTTTAATTGTTTGTCCTTTCGCTTTGGTCTTTTGTGTGTTCCTTGTGGGACACTCATCCAATTTTGAATTTTCGTTCTTTCCTCCCAAGATCTTTTGATCTTCTCTTTTTTAACATATAGCAAAACAATGATGAAATGTCCATCGGCATCACTGGCCGAGTAGATACTTAAGCTCCCTAAAGGTCAGGTTAGAATAGTGACAGGACTTTTAACCGATCACTGCGCACTGAGAAAGCACCTGCTCCCTGGTGGTGTAGACACCTGTCCACCTCGACCTTCTCAGATCTATTGTAATTCCCCTTTCTTCTTCCCTGCTTTGCTAGAACTACAAAACAATTTGCAACCCCATCCTTGTCATGAAACCCAGAAACTTTGACAGTGTGCCCTGTATATAGATTTCTGGACGCGAACATTCTAGGTCCTCCAGTAAAGCCCTGGTTGTAACAAGGCCTTCACATTGACATAGGACATGTAATGAGGTTTCTTCCTCTTTCTTGCAGAAGCGACATGTTGCAACTTCTACCAATCCCATTGCATATAAGTGCTTATTGAGTTTGGAGTGACCTGTTAGGATCCCCACTATTTGTCTGACAAGCTTCCTTTCCTTACTAAAAAGTTCTGCAGTCAGCTTTGGTGGACGTTCTTTAATGAACTGTTTGGCCTGTCTTTATCAAGGAGTTTGCTCCCATAGACCGTTCGTCTCTTTAGTGAGCCATTGTTTAATAAATTGCTTTGTTCTGTCCTCAGCGATCCCACAAAATGGTTCAGGCCCTGTGAACTTTATTGCCGAGCCTTGTCTGGCCAATTCATCGGCTTTTTCGTTTCCAGAGTGTCCTGGGACCCAGGCTAGTGTCACTCTTTTGGTGCTTGCCAGCCTATTTAGAGCTGTTCTGCAGCTTGACTATCTCAATATATATCTACCTCTACTCTTTGTATTTCTTCGGCGCAGTGATGTTCAGCTTGGAACACTGTGCAATCGTTTGCCAGGATTATAGAGACTAAAGTCTCGTATTTTTGCCCGTATATGCCAGATCCTACACCCTCGTCGGTATTGGAGCCGTCTGTGTACCAGATGGATTCGCTCCGAAAAGAGGACCCTCCCTCCCCCGTTTTCAAGTTTTTCATGCTCAGTTCCATATGAACTGATAATGGGTGCTTGACCCCGCGTTAGCCTGTAGCCTACCTCTCGTGCTTCTGCCTGAATGAAGACATGCAGATGTGACACTAACTACTGGAGAACTCTTCTAGAAGAGGCATTTTCTTAGGAGGGGGCTCTCACAGGACAGTTATAAAGGGGGTGCTGAACCTAGCGAAGCCATCGAACCTCTTTTAGGTGAAAGAATACAGCAAGGGATATACAATAAGCAATCAGCTGCAGTGTCAGGGAATCCATAAACCTTACCTTGCCGTATATAGTAAATCAATCATTCTATTAATGTAAGAGGACACAGGAATAAATTCGGTAAGCTTTTGCTTCGTTACGAATGAAAACAATATACACTATTTCGCTGTTTAATTTCCCAAGAAATGAATAGTTGTATGTAATTTTTTTCAACAAAACAAACAAACTAAAAAAACTAATACTCCTCACCACAACGCGACGTGACATTAAAAACTGAATCAGCTAATACTGCAGAGTTTGTTTACTTTCTGTGCTAGGATACAGAGATAACAGCGGGACGGGCAACGCACTTGCTTGCTTGTTTCTTGTTAGGTGCTTTGTTGATAAACTTCAATGTACATTCAAAGGCGAAGAAAATGTTTTGTTTATTTTTTAAAGAAAACTTTTGTATTATTAGGAGCATGTCTTTCATTTTTATACGTAAGTTCTAAAATACCCTGTATACCGGGTATCCCAAGGTGAGTAACCTATTAGAATATTTTGGAAACTATACAATGGAAACTTTTCAAACTTTCTATTCTAACATAAGTCCATGTAAACTATCTTTATAAAATGCTTTCATATTTGCAGTGTTGCCATTTGCACGAAAACAACTTTCTTATTTTAAATTGAACACCCTGTATATTTTTGCATTTTTGGATTCTACAAAATATTTTAGGCACATTTTATGTATAATGTCCTTCACCTATGTTCAACTGTTTTTAAAATATTGACAGGTGAAAATTGACATTTTTAACTTTGACAGCCCATAACATCGAAACGGTTAAGGATAGAACAAAACGGTTTTTACATTCCTATCTTGGTTTCTCACAAGCTATCGTTATATATCTAAACCCAGGGTTAAAATATCCCAAGGTTAGTTAAACACTGGGTTGAAAATAGTATAAAACGAAATAGCCAAGATAGGAATGTAAAAACCGTTTTGCTCTATCCTTAACCGTTTCAATGTTACGGACTGTCAAAGTTAAAAATGTCAATTTTCACCTGTCAATATTTTATAAACAGTTGAACATAGGTACAGGACATTATACAAAAAATGTACTTAAAATATTTTGTAGAATCCAAAAATGCAAAAATATACAGGGTGGTGAATTTAAACTAAGAAATTTGTTTCCAAGTTTTCCTGCAAATGGCAGCACTGCAAATATGAGAGCATTTCATAAAGATAGTTCACATGGACTTATATTAGAATAGAAAATTTGAAAACTTTTCATTGTATAGTTTCAAAAAAATTCTACTAGGTTACTCACCTTGGGACACCCGGTATATACAGGCAAAAGTGTAACACTCAAAAAAATCTTAATTTTCTTGTAAAATGAAGGTTAAATATGGTATGAAACCGATATTTCAAAGTAGTTAAAAATACGGTCACCCTATAAAAATTATTTTCTAATCTAGGTGAGAACATCTATCACGTCACCCAAAATGGAAGAATTTTGGAAAACAGGAACACCGACACAAATACAAGAAATAAAAGAGTATTGGATCAGAATGTCAATGAAGAAAATAATGGAAATGCTGAAGGTAAGACTCTGTTATAGGAGAGTGCAATAAAGTAAAAGATTTAAACACCCCAAAAAAATTTTAATTATACACAGGGACATTAATAGGGTGTGCCAAAAAAAACGCACTTTTTTAAATGATTATAACTTTTCCGATTTTAATAGTTTTTAGCTTTTCAGAAAGCCAAAGCTTCAAAATTTATAGGACCAATGTCAAATTTGACATTTCCTAAAAATCCAAGATGGCGGACTTATTTTAAAAACACACTGTAATAAATCTGAAACATCGGTGACGAAACCATATTCTTTCGAAGCACATCGATGTAACATTTTAAAAATTCGGACAAGAAATAAGGAAGTTTGCAATTTTTAAATAGACCAGAGTGTACCTACAAAATCAAGCTTATTAAGAAAAAATCTACTTGTTTAAATAGCAATAACTTTTTCAAAAATTGATCGATTTTAATAAGTTTAAACTTTTTAAAAGGCACAAGCCTCAAAATTTATAGAACTAATAAACAAAAGATCAAAAGATCTTGGGTGAAAATAACGAAAATTCAAACTTGGATGAGTATTCCACAAGGAACACACAAAAGATCAAAGCGAAAAGAGAAATGAATAAACGATGTTTCGCCCTGGGTAACCAGCGTGGGCTCATCAGTAGTTTCACTGGTCACCCTCCACTATACATCATTAAACACCATCATACACTTAGATTTCCAACCTTGAACCACTCACAAATAGGCATCGTTCCGCACTGGTACTTACTTATCCAAGTTACCTAATACGAATTCGTCCTGGCGTGTTAATATTTCCAGTAGGATTCTGCTCCTAAGGCAATTAAAACAAAGAAGAAGTTAAAAAAGCTCCAAATCAGTTACTTCAACCGAAAAGAAACTAAAAAACAAAAGATCAAAAGATCTTGGGTGGAAATAACGAAAATTCAAACTTGGATGAGTATTCCACAAGGAACACACAAAAGATCAAAGCGAAAAGAGAAATGAATAAACGATGTTTCGCCCTGGGTAACCAGCGTGGGCTCATCAGTAGTTTCACTGGTCACCCTCCACTATACATCATTAAACACCATCATACACTTAGATTTCCAACCTTGAACCACTCACAAATAGGCATCGTTCCGCACTGGTACTTACTTATCCAAGTTACCTAATACGAATTCGTCCTGGCGTGTTAATATTTCCAGTAGGATTCTGCTCCTAAGGCAATTAAAACAAAGAAGAAGTTAAAAAACCTCCAAATCAGTTACTTCAACCGAAAAGAAACTAAAAAACAAAAGATCAAAAGATCTTGGGTGGAAATAACGAAAATTCAAACTTGGATGAGTATTCCACAAGGAACACACAAAAGATCAAAGCGAAAAGAGAAATGAATAAACGATGTTTCGCCCTGGGTAACCAGCGTGGGCTCATCACCTCCTCCCAAGATCTTTTGATCTTTTGTTTTTTAGTTTCTTTTCGGTTGAAGTAACTGATTTGGAGGTTTTTTAACTTCTTCTTTGTTTTAATTGCCTTAGGAGCAGAATCCTACTGGAAATATTAACACGCCAGGACGAATTCGTATTAGGTAACTTGGATAAGTAAGTACCAGTGCGGAACGATGCCTATTTGTGAGTGGTTCAAGGTTGGAAATCTAAGTGTATGATGGTGTTTAATGATGTATAGTGGAGGGTGACCAGTGAAACTACTGATGAGCCCACGCTGGTTACCCAGGGCGAAACATCGTTTATTCATTTCTCTTTTCGCTTTGATCTTTTGTGTGTTCCTTGTGGAATACTCATCCAAGTTTGAATTTTCGTTATTTCCACCCAAGATCTTTTGATCTTTTGTTTTTTAGTTTCTTTTCGGTTGAAGTAACTGATTTGGAGGTTTTTTAACTTCTTCTTTGTTTTTTTTTTATAGAACTAATGATAAAACGGACATTTAGTAACCAAACTTTTTCTGCGACACTGTATTCAATCTCAAACATCAATGTAACATTTAAAAAATTCGTACAGGAAATAAAGATTTAAAACTTCCTTATTTCTTGTCCGAATTTTTAAAATGTTACATCCATGTGCTTCGAAAGAATGTGGATTCGTTACCGATATTTCAGATTTATTACAGTGTCGTACACAAAAAAATATCTAGGGGGGTTATTGCCTATTTATATTGTTATTTCAAATAGGTCCACCATATTGGATTTTTAGAAAATGGCAAGTTTGACATTGGTCCTATAAATTTTGAAGGTTTGGCTTTCTAAAAAGCTAAATATTATTAAAATTGTTGTTGTTGCAGATTTAGTAAAAATAAAACAAAAACATCATTGAAACTTTTTGGTATTTTATACCTTTTTTATTACTATTTATAAAAAATGCATCTGTTTCAAAATATACTTTTTCTCATAATTTTCAGGTCTCTTTGTTTATAAGAATTAACTTTTAAATTTCTTTATAAAGTAATGAAGTTTTTCTATCTATTTTTAGAAAACAGCAACTCGAGACTCAACAAGGCCCAAGACAATCTAAACAACGCGATCGAAAACCGACTCAGTCGATTTGACAGCATAGACGTCGATATAGACAATCGAACGGACTTGCACGAGTACATGGACGAGTTAAAGATCGAAAATGACGACTCGGACAACACCAGCTTTAAGGACGACCTACTGGACATGATAGGCAAATATGACTATCAGTCAGCTGTGTAAAATGCACACGACCCATATATTTATAAACTTAATATACCCGCCCTGGAAGTGTCAATTTTGTTAGCATCATATCGATAATAAAGATATACGGTCGTTTTGCGCAAGTGCGTTGGTTTCATGTTATTCCTGACGCCATTTTTGTTTGTTTTGATTTTTGATTCCGAAAGTGGTGGGTTTTTTCGGTTTGTAATTTTTTCACACATTATCTTCTATGTTTATGGTAGCCATTTATGCCAAATAATAGCTATTTATGTATCTAGGTCATAAAGGAGGCGTTTAACGCCCGCGGCGTGAAAATAAAAACACGAGTCGCCAGGCGAGGGTTTTTACATGCCGAGGGTGTTAAACGCATTTTATGACTGAGATACATACAATATTTTAAAATATTTTTTTTTTTGCTGTCAAAATCTCTCTAATATTTTGACAATAGATAAATCACCAGTTAACAAATAGTTAAGTATTAAAAAGTAAACTGTTGTATGGTTCTGTGTATGGTCTGAGACACAAACAGTTGCTTGTTATTAGCAACTATATCAACAAAGTCATCATTATAAATAATGTTGCGTTTTAGTCGCTTATTTTTACCGTTTTTCTTGTAAAATATTATGTAGTTTGAAAAAAAAGTAGTCCCTAGAGATATACTGGAGGCCGCTGAAGAGGCGAAGACGAATCTTTTTCCGGCCAAATCAAGAAAACTATACGGAAAAACCTATAAAGATTATGTTATGTGGTGTACCGTAAAAGAAGACGCCTTAGTTAGTTAGTTAGAGTTATTATAGCATGTTGAAGACCACCATTAACCTAAATCATAATGTCGATATTAGTAAGTACCCAAAACTTAGAGCATTTCTGAAGCGTAAGAGCGACGGCTATAAGCCGAAAAAATCAAAAATTTTAAGCAAAAAAGAAATCGAAAGATTTTTAATAAATGCTCCTGACGAATTATTTTTATTAGTAAAAGTTGCCTTAATTTTTGGAATATGTGGGGCGACCAGGCGCGAGGAACTATGCCGCTCAGGATGACATTCAGGACCTTCAAGAGTCCCTTTTAGTTACCATCAAAGAAACAGAAACGAAAGTGGACCGCATGTTTATGGTAGTGGATGGAAAGGAAACCTTGCCAAGCTTTATTGGGCTCTTCAGAAAATATCAAGCTTTGAGACCAACCATTACAGAACATAAGCGATTTTTTGTGTACCATAAAAACAATAAATGCTCCAGGCAAGTTGTTGATAAAAATACTTTTGAGGAGATGCCTAAAAAAATAGCCAACTTTTTTAATTTGCCTGATGCTGAACAATTTATAGGACATTGCTTTCGAAGAACCTCTGCCACCCTGCTCGTCGAAGCTGATGAAAAAATTACGAATATTAAACTGCACGCAGGATGGAAGTCGACGAAAGTAGCGGAGGGGTACGTCGAACAAACCAGAAGTTCCAAACAAAAAAAAGAGAACCAAACGAAAATCGCTTAGCAGCATTGCCATTGCTAGTTCCATCGACAGTTCCATCATCCATAAATATGGCTAATTGCTCTAACTGTATTTTTAATTTGAAGTTTGAATAGTTGTTTTACTATAGGTAATTTTATTGTTGCGTTGGTTTAATAAAAATTATTTTTCGTCTACCAATTCAAGAAAAGAGTATTACAAAAAACTATAAAATGACTGCTTTTCATAAATAATTAAAATAAGTTTTAACGCCCGCGGGCGTTAAAGTACTGTTTTAACGCCCGCGGGATTTAAAGTGCTTTATGACGCCCTAAAATGCGGGCGTTAAAGTACACTTTATTTATACAGAGAAAAACAAATACCTGTAAAATTTTTGGTATAATCCAGAGAAAAGATCTGCCTTGGCACTTTAACATCTTTTTTTCGATCATTAAAATGCGATCAAAACCGCCATAAGATTACATTTTTATTTTGGGCGGCACATAATTTTACGTAAAAAAAAACGAAAACTGCTTGCTTTTTGAAAAGAAAACACTACTGTCAACGTGAAACGTGACATTCATATGCCATCGGTCATCGCAGAGAAGGGCATCGCGCATGCGTAAAACGGCTGAAACTTCAAAAATTTTCAAAGCCTCCTGGATTTAGATGATTGCTTACAAAAATTTTCACGGGGATTCACTGCAATGCCGTGTATATTAAGTTTATGAGTATATGACCCGGCCATTGACGTTTCCACTAAGGCCAATCAACTATAACTTTTTTAGGGTTATTTTATCGACCGCAGCCGCCATTTTCACTCAAAACTTACATAAAATCATGGCCCTGTCCTTGCATTTTCCGAGAAAAAAAGCCGTACCGATAAAAACTCTCCCAATCGAGTTGGCCTGGAAAAAATGCAGAGACAAAGACTCTTCTGTCGAAACTACTTTTTTTGGGTTTTTCGCCACTAAGTTGAGGAAATTTTTTCAAAAATATGTTAAAACCCACTGCGTAAATTCCTAAAGAAAAAAATTTGTTCGTTTGTCAGTGGTTTTTAAATAAGATAAAAAATTTGCCTACACACACGCAAATCCTAACTAGAATCTAAGTACTTATCTGACGTTTCGGCAGAAATTCTACTGCCGTTATCAAAGAAGTTTACTCTTTTTAAAAACTTTTTTTGGATTTTGTGGAATATTTCTCTGTTGTCCTACAACTGACTGACTTTGACTGATATATATTTCAAATGTTAACTTGACAGTTTGGTGCATCGATAATAGCCAACAAGGTATTGGGTGAATTTAGTCAAATTTAAAATCAAAATTATATTTGTTTGAGTGTTTTCGATTTTAGATTACAAAATACAAAATTTTTATTTTAAAATATCAATTATAAAAATTATCTTTTGACTAACTTTAAGAAAAAATACATTAGAAACCCAAAGAACATCAATGCTATTTTTTAATTTATTTAAAAAAAAACCTTTTTGAAAATCTTGTTTTAAAATTGGAAGCCAAACTGTATTTATATCAACTGATATGCTAGCTATGCATATATATATTTTTGTAATGTCACTTTTTAACATAACCTCAAAATTTTCGAGAAAAATGCAAACAATTGTAATATTTTTATTTTTTCGTTTTTTATTTTTCATTTCCCCAAAAGTAATTGCATTGTCACGAAAATTGGTAAAAATATACCTCTCTGTATCCTTAATGCCTGCAATTTTTTTTTGATAAAAATGTTTTTGAGATATTAATTTTTTTCGGTCCAAATCACACACACACACACACTCACACCAAATTCTCGTAGTATTTTTTGACGTTGCTCATTTTTTTTGCTTTGACATATATTTTTTGGTGGGATAATAAAAAATTATAGTTACAATTAAAAAAAACATGCTCAGAAATGCAAAAAACAAATAATGGCTTTTGCAACAATTAATTTTTCAGCAATTGTTGGTAATGTCTTTCAATTAAAAAAAAATCAACAACCGATTACACCATCTATTTGTATGGAAGAAATACAAAGTAAACGGTATTTAATTTACTAAGTTTATACGCGCCTAAAACCGGTTTTATATAAGAACGGTTTTAATTAAAGTCGCTTTCTTCTTCATTAAAATCGTTTTCTAACAGTTGATCGATGTACTGTCAATCCTCTTACCTTACAGTTTCCCAAAAATTAAAACATATATAATGTTATATTAAAAAAATCTTATATAGCATTTTTTTAACGCAAATAAAACAACTATGTTAACAGTTTTTTTTCCGGTTTAAAATAAAATTTATTTAGTATTTAATACTTCTAATGGTATGTCTAGGAAAAAAATTTTCAAGCCGTCGTTCGTTTAAAAGCGCCTTAAGAGTACTGTATAAAAAAAGTTATTGTTTGACCTAAAATTTTATTTTTTTTCATACATAAATAAAAATTCTTTTTCGTCAAATCGATTGGTGCACTCATTGTTTATTTTTATTTTAGTCTTGACATATACTTTTTGGTGAGATAGTAAAAAATTATAGTTACAATTAAAAAACATGCTCAGAAATGCAAAAAAAAACAAATAATGGCATTACCAACATTTTATTTTTCAGTAATTGTTTATAATTTATTTCAATTAAAAAAAATCAAGAATCGATTCAGTTCAGTTGTACGGAAAAAATGAAAAAACGCTATTTTTGTTTAGTATTACTATAAGCTTAGAATGCACTTTTTTTGATTATTTTAGTAAATATGTATTTTTTTTTATCTAAACTGCTTTCCTTACAAAAAAACTTTTTTATTACCTTTTTTGTAATTTTTTTCTATTTCTATCAAAACATTGATGCACGCAAATAGTTCAAAATTTTAGCTTCTTGTTGGAAATTAAAAATAAATAAATATTTAAAACGACAATTATGACTTGCAATTCCGGCTTAATAAACTCTATTAGAACGATTTTTCGTGAGCCAGTAATATAAATATCCACTGTAAAATTTTTTTAAAATATACTATTTTTGAAAGCAAAAATCGGATTCATTTTTTTAATAAAAACTACATTCATATAAACAAGAAATTTAGATTCAAATTTAACTACAGGGAAAAAATGACAAACAATTTTTTTTTATGTATGACACTTTACCAATCGAAATAAGATATTAATAGCAATACTGCACAAAAATAAAGTTTTAGGTCAAAAAATTACCTAGTTTATACGGTACTCTTAAAGCGCTTTTAAAAAAAGGACGGTTTGAAAATGCTTTTCCTAAACATATCATTAGAGCAATTTTAAATATTAAATCAATTTTATTTTAAACCGGAAAAAAATTGTTAACTTAGTTGTTTTATTTGCGTTTAAAAAAAATGTAATACAAAGATTTTTTAATATAACAATATATATGTTTTAATTTGTGAGAAACTGTAAGGTAAGCTGTTAGAAAACGATTTTAATGAAGGGGAAAGCGACTTTATTTAAAAACGTTCTTATATAAAATCCTTTTAGGCGCGTATCAACAATTATTGCTGAAAAATTCATTGTTGCAAAATCCATTATTTGTTTTTTTGCATTTCTGAGCATGTTTTTTAATTGTAACTATAATTTTTTATTATCCCACCAATAATTATATGCCAAAATAAAAAAAATGAGCAACGTCAAAAAATACTACGAGAACTTTCCTGAGTAGAATTTTTAGATTGAAAAAGAAGTGATTTGCACAGAAAAAAATTCATATCTTAAAAAAATGTTTAACTTTTTTACCTAAAAAAAAAATGTTAGGCATTAAGGACACAGAGAGGTATATTTTCGCCAAGTTTCGTGAAAATAATTTTTGCGAAAATTCAAAATAAGAAACGAAAAAATAAAAATATTACGATTTTTCGCATTTTTCTCGAAAATTTTGAGGTTATGTGAAAGTGACATTTTAAAAAGTAGATCTTTTCACCGTCTACAATTTTTGTATTGAAGTTTTTACTCTATACATTCAGTTTTGCCGAAAATTACAATAATACCATTTTTTTCCCCCTTTTCCCCCCCACCAAATCCACCCCGCAAGAGCCCCACTCACGCATTTTTTTTAAAACGTTTATCAGAAGCCCCTTTACCATTTCCACTCATCAAACTGCTGTTAAAATTTTTTTTGTCTTTTATTTTAATTTGGTTGGACTAAAAGGCCCAGGATGCGAATAAATCGAAGCGGCAACTGTCAAAATCTAGATTGCCATGACATCGCCAATGGGATAAAGACGGCTCGATCTGAGCCTGCGCGAGTAGCTGACACATGTGTATTGAAGCCTGTCATTAATCCATTTTCGCAGGGGTTTTCGCAATGCTTTTTTTATCATAGGAAAATACTTTATAGTATCTCATAGTTATATGGGTAGGTATATCATAGTTATATAAATAAAATCCATTAGTTTTCTGTCAATATGGCGGCGAAGGTCGATAAAAGAGAACTAGAACGGTCGGAGTTGATCTGCCTTAGTGAAGACGTTACTAGACACTTAAAGTTGGCAAGCTATTTTTAATTCTTTGTTATTAGCGTATCTTTGATGCGTTTGTGAAAGCGTCCTTAAAAAAAGAGTTACAAGTTGTGCTTATTACAACGTTCGACGTAACTCGACCAATTATTGTTCAGTGCTTGATGCACAGTTTTACTTCAGGCCACTCACTTCTATTTCCTTCCTTGTAGAAAAAAGTGAGGGGGTAATAGAATAGAAAATAGAACGAGTGAAACTGTGGATCAGGCATTTATGAAAACCCACAGATAACAAAATGGTTTCGATACGCTAATTGCGTACGAATACTGCAAGGGTGGTCGTAGAGGTAGGTAAGACGTAGTAGCTGTTGTACAACGCATGAGATTATTGACAATCTCTGTGCTACTTTAAGTGTCTATTGACCCAATCACCCGTGTTTTAAAACTATTTCGTGTGGCATTCCAATAATTTACAAATAATTTTTTTTCCAACCGAACAAAACATAGGATGGATTCAAAATGGACCTTCTTATTTACTTAGTTTTACGTCGCACAGTGGAACGAGGTATAGGGAAACCCGGACATTTCAAAATAAATTTTTGTCCGATTTTCATGTTTTATACTTTTTTGGAAAGCCTAAGCAATAGCCTTTACTGTATTTTGTTCAAATATTTATTATTTTGGATTATAAGATGGCGAGTCCTTGCTAAATAATATGTCTTACCGGCCAGAATTAATTAAAATACAGATATATTTATAACGCTTAACTACAAATTTTTGACTCGGTATTTTGATTAGAATGTACTTAAATGTGCTTTTCCTAATTAAAAAATAAAATTAAGATGACGACAATTGGTATACCAGGTGGTTCATAAAAACCGTACAGTTTTGAAATTCTAAACCAATTTTAGTAAGATAATCTGCGTTGTGTGGGTAATCGATGAGGATTTTTTGTTTGTGTATTTTTTGTCCCGCCATTATGAAATCCAAGACAAAATTTCACTATCAAATAATTACTGGAAAAAATCCTTGTTGTTTTTTGGTAAAAAAGTTATTAATCACCAAAATTGGTTTAGTAGTGTTTAAGATATACCGATTTTAATAAACAACGATTTTTTTTTAATTAGTAATTTTTACATACAATAGAATACTCCTCAAAAGATGGCTGACATATCCCAAGTCTCAGAATGAGACAGCTGAAGGTTAACTCGAGAGTTAAATGCCAACTCACTATTGAAAAATCGGGCCCAATGCCCGGTTTATCAATAGCGAGTTACACCTGTGTTAGGATAACTCTTGAGTTAAACTGGTCTTGAAAAACTGTGTGTTTGACTTTTCATAAAAGTAGTATTTTTTTTAAATACTCTATTTATTCGTATTGTTGCTTGACCAAAGGTGCCAGCGTTACGTAATTTTTGAGGGGGATCTGAGGTTTCGTTACATGCGTAGGAGGTAACCAAGATCGGAAAAGTTTTAAGAAAATCAATAAACACTTCATTTCTGAAAAAGTCGGTTAGCCACATAACATTATACACTACTCACGGACAAAGCTTAATACGTTTCTAAATTGCGTTACAACACAAGGTAAAAAACCTCCTAATCGATGACGATTAGGTTTTTTATTTCTTTTTTTTTGTTTTTTAATTGCCTTAGAAGCATAATCCTATTGGAAATATTAACACGCCAGGACGAATCCGTATCAGGTAACTTGGATAAGTACCAGTGCGGAACGATGCCTATTTGTGAGTGATTCAAAGTTGGAAAGCCAAGTGAATGATGGTGTTTAATGAGGTATGGGGAGGGTGACCAGTGGAATCACTGACGAGCTCACGCTGGTTAACCCGAGTGAAACATCGTTTAATCATTTCTATTTTCACTTTGGTCTATGCGTTGGTTCAACACCGTTCTCAACTAAAAAGCCAGTTAACTCATTTTCGTTTTAGTATCCTTTGGCCTATGATCGGTGCGATATTGACACCAAACTGACAGAAAATCCATGTTTTACTTGTCAATTTGGTTATAAAAATGGCAGCCACAATAGGCTAAAGGGCACTGAGGCTTTTTCGTTGAGAACGGTGTTGGTTGGTTGCACCTATCTCTCGAGGTGGAGGGGGGGGGGGGCGGTCTTTGCATTAGACATGATCACTATGAACTAAGCAATATGTTAAAACATGACTTTTTTTCCCTTCGAATACCCAACCTACTTTATGCTTATTATTATTAAGCATAACGTCATTAAATTTATGCCATTTGTAGGGACTGTGACAAAAAAATCGACCAAAATTCAAAGAAGCTTATTTAACAAGAATCAGTCTAGATATTGGCAGAAAAAATATCAACACTGGTAATACTTACAGATATTTTTAAAATAAGTGTTTTTTTTTCGGTAAAAAAATTGCAATTTCTACATAATCACATTTGTTAGCCATTTTAACTTTTAAAAAAATAGAAATAAAATAAAAATTATATTCCAATAAATAGAATTGACTTTACTGAATACTATGCAATGCTTTTTGTTTTAAGACTACAATATTTTGTTTATTCCGAAATGGCCGGGCTTTACATGGGGTCGTTCCACAGTGCGCCGTCGCGTCGGTTTGAAAAAAAAAGTGCAATACAAAGACCGGACTTTAACTTTACAGGTCTCCTGCAACGACCCGTAAAGTTACTTTTCCGATCTAGTAACGTAAAATTTCGAATTTTACTTATAAATCTCAATAAGTGTTTCCAAATATTAAAAATATATATTTTGTTCCAAATAATTTGTATTTCACTGTTCAATCCAGCGTTTTCAATCAAAGTTCTGCAGACTATTTAAAATTGGGGAGCTAGTAGGCTTACTACACGATTTAAAAAAATGGGTCAAGCATACTAAGCAATTAAATATCTCCGAAATTGGTATTGGATCATTTGTACACGATTTTAATATAATGTATAATTATAATTATATATTATAATAAAAAATTATATTATATATTTTATTATAATAATAAAAAACTAAAAGAGGCGGGCCAAAATTGTTAGTACCATAAAATTTTGTGGACCTTCTTCTAAAATGCAAACTTTTCAGAAAGCCTTCATAACGGAGAAAAGGCTAGACATATCCTTTTGTCCTATACTAGTCTGGTCTTTCATGCATTTTTGTATCAATTTTATTTTCTGATAAAGTTTAAATACACAAACGAAATGTCCGGAATACAAACAAACAAGCAAATCCTTTTAACTTGGTTCGCTTTAAAATCGAGTCTTCCATGAAGGTGGAGCTGCTTTATTCTGCCTCTTGAAAACAGCCCAAACCTCCCAAAAACTGCACAACTTAAAACACCTTGTATAAGCGAGTGTTACAAAGTTTTATTCAGTTTTCCCTTTAAAACCCTTTTTTTGTTATAATATATTTGAAGGTTAAGTTCCATTATCACTTTACGCATTTGTTCTATTAGTAAATTTGAAAAATTGAATTTCAGGTAGTAATTGTGTGAAATAATATAAACGTTTATTAATATCTATTAATTAATAGTTATGAAAATTAAAACAGTAAAGACCTACCTGTAGAGGGCTTTCTCGTGTTTTTCTGAAGCTGCCTGGGAATTAACTTGCCCCATTCCACATCCATCAATTTTGAACATTTTCTTACAAAGTTTGCAGTAAATAAAAAAAGTAACCAAGAACACTGCAGACAAAACCTTTTGCAGAATATAAGGGTTATTTTCTCACAACAAAAGTAGGCACACAACTGATTGGTGCATTAAAAGGCGCGGCAATATTTTTGTTGTATCCTTTAGCTACGTTCGGTATATACAGGGTTCCTAAGCAAATCCTTAGGAGGCCAAGCAGCCGTGTATAAGACGCAGACAAACGGTAAAGCACATTAGGCAGAAAAGGATGGGCATGGGGCGATGTTGTCACTACATCTTACACGTAGTAAATCCATTCCAGGTTGTTTTTTTCTAATGGTTTCCATTTTCATACCTTTAGGACTGGAATAAAAATTGTTTTTGCTCGACTTTAATACCAAACTGATGAAAGATATCGTAAAAAAAAATATTTTTCGGCTTTTCATTTTGTAACCATTGTCCTTACGCACTGTTTACAGGCTGGGGACTGAGATACATGCAAATGCCTAACCTAAAGCGTTCATACACGGGCGGAGAAATCGACTGAGATATTTCCGTAGAAACTTCATCAAGCAAATAGGACGGGTTGACGCCTTCGAACGTCCAACCCGGGTTTTGCACTTTGATTCGAAATCAAAAAGGAGGTCAGATGTGGGGCCGTGCACAAATTACGTAACGGTGATTTTACCAATTTTTGACCCCCTCCCTATGTAATGTTTTGTAACGGTTTGGCACGCCACTTCCCTAATATTACGTAACGATTTCAAGACCACTACCCCCCCCCCCAAAAAAAAAACTTTTCACTTATTTTCATTCCAAATTTTCTTAGTTTCACACAAATGCAAACGCTGTCGAAAACCCCCCTCCCCCCTACGTAACATTTTGTAACCCCCCTCCCCCCTATGACCATTACGTAATTTGTGCACGGCTCCTGTAGTCCCAGTGGAGGAGGGCGAGAAAATTGATATTTTTTTCTTAAAAATTATACTCTTTAGACCTATTTCTTTGCGTTCCCGAAATTACGTAATTTTTGAAAAAAAATTGTAAGCGACGCCATTTTTATTTCGTGCTTTGTTTTTCTAACATTTTTGCGTTCGGCTAATTTAATTGAAAATTTTTTGCCTGCGTCGCCCTTTATCTTCTCACTCGAAACCAAGATCCCCCGTTTTAGGAAAACTGATCCCGTCTCTGTTTCTAAATTTTTTCGAAATAAAGTAGAGTATGACCATGGGGGAAATAATTTTTTTCTACGGTATGACGAAAATTTCGAGAAAGTTGAAGAAAAAAATGGCAGAGCTCAAGTTTTTCGTGAAAAACACGTTTTTTGTAAAGAAACAGAGCAAAATAAATCTTTTCATCCCTTTTTGGGTGTTACAAATATTGGCAGCCCCTTATTTTTCGCTTTTACCCTCCCGCTAGTTTTGGAAGAATTGGTTCGCTACATGTTTCGAGATCATGTCATAAAACACCTCGAAAATATCAAATGTAGTGTAGGGCCAGCTTTATTTAAAATCAATAATATCGCAAGCAAAAAGCTCTGCAGGAAAAACAGCGCCATTTATTGATTTCTTTGGCTGCTAGTGCTAGCTCCATGGTTTGGCCGTTTCCGGATAGATGTCACTAGTAGAACAGAATGGAAAGAAATTTAATTAAAAGCGAAGATATTTCTTTCTAATGTTAACAACCTCACGAGTTTATCGCTCAGTATCGTAAATAATGGACCCTGCCGCCTCCTTTAAGCAAGAAAAAGCTGTGGTTTGGACCTGAAAACATCTAATTTTTAATTAGATCATCTCATGGTGTGGCCGCCATCTAGCGAAATTGGCAGACATCTTGTCAACGGTTATTATTGCAACTATGATTTATGCTCAGAATGAAAGAGTGGCGACAATTTTTTCTCATGAAAGCAGTCCGGAGATAATAACAAACTGGCACCATATACCTCAATATACCTGTTTCTTTTGTGCGCGCAGAACTTTCTATGCCATTTCTGTTTGATTTATTGAAATCCTATCCCTAAGGAAAATCTTAGGAACCCTGTATATGAATGAATGAATACTTTATTCAAAATCCAAACTAAAGAATAATTACAGTTAATGCAAAATCTGATTAAATAAATAAAATTTGATTGAATAAATAAATAAATTAAAAATAAAATAAAAATTTAAGGAATATGAATAAAGTAGGAAGGGATTGCTACTAAGGCAGTGCGTAGCTTTTCCCACTTTCTTCAATGTATACTTTAGCGCAATATAAATATGTTATTTATGCTTAATAGCTACTATACCTACTAATGCTAGATAATTTCTTAAGATTTAGTTTATATGTAAAACGGTCCAAAAGAAAAAAGAACTTAAATGGATTTATTTTAGTCGAATTAGAATTAGAATAGGTGACTCTGCTTAAGTTTTTTGGTATTTTTGAAAAGTTTCCTTTACGGAAAACAGGATTTAAGGCTTTCATAATTAATTGATGTTATAAATGTTTTATACAATTTTTTATTTTTGTAATTTTGACAGATTGACTTTTATTGATCGGCAGTTAAAAGTTAAAAATTTTTGGTGCCATATTATACACTTCTGAGTTAATCTTTTATGTTTCTTTGGTATCTCAGCGATATTTTGAGTTACCTGTCGGGTTCTATATTGGTTGGAGTTTATGATGTGTATAGTGTACATATCGTAAGACTTTACTTGCATATAACTGTCTTAATCTAAGTACTGGGAAATCTTGAAAAAGTTGATCTGTTGAATACAATTTATTTTTTTTTTCAAAATTATTTTTATACATTTTTGGAGTACTTCCAAATTGTTGAGAGACGCATCGTAACTACTTCCCCAGATGAGTATTCCATGCTGAAGTATTGATTCAAATATTGCATGATATATCGTTTTAAGGTCTGAGATATTTAGGATGTTTTTTAAACATAAAATTTATTTTTCTAAGCTTTGAAGCTAGTTTGTCAGCGTGCTCTTTAAATTGAGTCGATTGTCCAATGTTAAGCCCAAATATTTAAGGCTGTCAACTACCTCAATATTTTCAGAGCAATGACAATCTTGTTTGCTATTACACTCGTGTATAATCAGGCTTTTAAAATTAGGGTTTGTCCTTTCGTTAATAAAAAAGGGTAAACATTTAGTTTTATCACAAGCTAAGGATATTAAGTTAAGCCAGTTTTTTACCCACTTAAGAGCTTAGCCTTTATTTTTTACTTCTTCCCAAGATGATCCTTTTATGAACAATCCTTTATCATCAGCAAATGCTACTGAAAAAAAACCTGGTCATGGTACAGAAGGTCATTTATGTAAAGTAGAAAAAATATCGATCCAAGTACTGTGCCCTGAGGTACACCACATTTTACGACATATTCAGAGCTTACTGCTTTATCTACTGTGACCGTTTGTGTTCGATTTGTAAGGTAGTTTTTTATTAATTTAAACATGACACCTCTGAATCCAAACAATGAAGTTTTCTTAACAGTAGGATATGATCTACTGTATCAAATGCCTTTTTAAGGTCTAGAAAAACTCCGGCACGAGGACTAGAATCATCTAAATTTTTAAAAATATTTTTTGTGACTAAGTTCAAAGCATCTTCCGTGCTCAAGTTATCTCGAAAACCAAATTGAAATTTATTTAAAATGTTATTTTTGTTTAGATAACTCATTATACGTTTCTTTAGCAGTTTTTCGTATATTTTGGAAAAAACGGATAAGAGGGATATTGGTCGATAGTTAGTAGCTAACTGTTTGTCCCCACCTTTAAAAAGCAGTTTTATATTGGCCTTTCTTAAATGATTTGGACATATTCCTGTTTGAATGAATTATTGAAAATATAGAGTAACGGTTTAGTTATGGACGAACATATTGTTTTTACTAAGGGGGGGGGGGTAATGTTATGCAGTCCGGGAGCTTTATTTTTTTTAATTCCTTAATTGTGTTTATTAATTCGTTTTCCGTGACTTGATGTAGTAGAAGACATTTGAGTTCTGTATTTTTTATCATATCTTGATTTGTTTTTTTTATTTGTTGTGCCAGATTTGTTCCGACGTCAGAAAATAAATTATTAAAATATTCTGCTTTTTCACTATCACTTTCCAGTATTTTTCCCGATTCGTCTCGAATACTTCCGAGTAGATTTTCTGATTTTTTAAGGTTAAATGTCTCTTTAATTGTATTCCAGAATTTTTTTGAATTGTGTTTGTTTTTCTCAGGTTGATTTTCGTAATATTGATTTTTACATTTGTTTACTAAAGAATGAATTTTATTTCTGTAGGTTGTGTATTCTCCTCGTAGTTCTTCGTTTCCAGGGTTTAATAATTTAATTATATTAATATACGTCGAATCAATCAGACTGCTCCAAGTCCTTCGGAAATTCGAAGCGGAGGTAAGGGAGGTAAATCTGGCGCATTCCAGATTAATATAAACTTTTAGGTTATGGTTTTGTGTATTTTTTATATTTTAAGAAAAAGTAGTGGAAAATCAAAGCAATTTAAGTAGGTATTTATGTAAGCCTCAGTCATAAGATAGATTGACGTCATCGGCGACAACTGGCGCGAGCTTTTTTAATCGATAGCTGAGGGGTGATTTATAAACTCGAATTGAGTGGCACATTCTGAAATGTTCTTTTAATTGCCTGTCTCCTTATCGCGATACTTTTTCTTTAGCATAGCCAAAGAGCTTACTGTCTTCTGAATAGTTAACCTCGTGTATCATCGTTATCTTCAAACATTATTTGATGTCTGTGTATTACAGCACAAATAGCCTTTACAACCATGTTATTCATGGTACATTTGAGACTCAAAAGTCCAGCAGCCGACAAAAAAAATCAAAATTGTTAAACAAAAATAACTTAGGTTAGAAAGTTTAAATCTGAACCCGTTCGGTAATGCGACTTGCCCGGATTAATCGACGATCAGCTGATCAAAAATCCGTCTGATCTGCGATCTATATACCGAACTTAGCTCTTGTATCGTGAGTTGCCTATATATTTGATAAGCGGTTTGTATAAGGAGTTTGTTCACACCAAACTTAAAATATTCAGGTTTTTGTGCAAATTTTACGAATTTTATGACATTTTGGGCATATTTTATGACGATATTGAAATTTGTGGGAAAAAGTGGCCACATTATATCAAGACAGCTTTTGTTTTTCGTAAATCAACAAATTTTTGTATTTTGAACTAAATCCGCACCGCCCTGTATAAATCTACATTTCTGGCTTTTCCATTTTACCTTTGGTCGGAAAAATAAAACAATACCAACCCAACTTTGTGTTTGTCTAAAAAAAAGTATTTTTTAAAACACGTTAGACATGCATTAAAACTAGTTTTAATGAGTAAATCAATAGTAAAACGTTATAACAATGTAATGAGTTAAAATGCGTTATAAATAATGGACTACTGCCGTACATTAGCTAAATATAAATTATTCATTTACAACCTTACAGTACTCTACTAACTTTTAACGAATTAAATTTTTTCACATTATTTTAAAAGCCTTTTATTGATTTATCATTAAACAAAATAAACTTAGGTTGACTATAGTGGTTTTTTCTTTGCTTTAAAAAATCTATTTAAAAATGTGTTTATCTTTTTAAACTGTTCAATATATATCTTTATTTGTCTTAAGTAAATATCTCGAAAACTATAAATATTTATTTCCATACTAGGTATTTACATTGGTTTGAGAAACCTTTTTAAAGCACTTGGTAACTAAACTGTTGCAAAAATAGAAACAATGCGGCTGATTTCGACGTTAAAAACCCTTAAACTTTAAAAACTTACCCCTGTACTTCCAATCATGCATTTTTTCATCAACCTTCTCTTTGATTTAATCTTACTTTACAATTTTCTTCGAGCGCTCGTAAATCTACTCGAATTTTAGAATATATTTCTTTCCAACCATCCCCTGAATGTTGAGCGTATTCAAAATTGCCTCCTTGTAGTTGTCAAAATCGACCATTGTGTAGGCGGGACCTCGAAGTTCGTTGCTGGTCATCATTGAAATGATTTCGGAGAACATTTCAAATCTAAAAATCATAATTGGCTTCGATCACAAAAAAATTGAAACAAAACTTTTTTCAAGGTTTTGTTGGATAATTTGCCACATCCATGTCTTGCAAAATATCAAAAGCTTACCAAAATTCGACCACCGTGTATGTAAAATAAGTTGTAGCCGGGAAAATGTCTGCATTCTACATACTGCCGTGTTAATAAATGTTACAAATTTGCGATTTTCACTTTTTTGCATTTTCATAATATACAGACCGCTTCAAGCTACTGCGAACATAGGGGGAATCAAGTCCAATTTACTCTCCGTGCCGTACGACCGAGGTGGATTCGAAGCACGCTGCAGTGTTATCTTTTGGAAATTCATTTTGTTTTTATTATTTTGTTTTATTTCTGCCTTGCTCGAGAAACAGATGGGTAAGTTCTTAATTGAAATAATACATTTTTAAAACTAAAAATGGATGTCTACGAAGTTGCCGAAAAAGTGCAAATGGTCAAATCGTCATAACCCAACACACGTTCGATATTGGTCGAGGGAAAATTTTCATTTGTGTTTTGACGTAATAACACAGTATCCCCAAAAACTAAATGTTTGGAGGGGGGTATTGTAGGGGAACACGTAATTGGGCCATTTTTTATTAACGGCAATTGCAATTTGAATGGTCCTAGATACTTGGATCTACTGCAGCAGCACATTATTCCAACTGCTAGGCAGTTGTTAGGTGTAAGATTTGGTGAAACATGGTTTCAACAAGATGGTTGTTCCGCTCACAATGTTGGCCTTGTTAGGGAATATCTTGATAATGTATTTCCTAATCGGGTTATAAGTACACGGGGAACTATTTTATGGCCAGCTCGATCTCCCGATCTTGCTCCTAATGACTTCTATCTGTTTTTGAAGAAGCTTTTCAAATTATCACCCCTAACATGCTTGGAAACGTTGGAAGGGGTTTTTATAGTAGGCTCGGATATTGTCTAGCCGAGCAAGGAGGACTTTTCGAACATTTGCTTTAATTTTTTTTTGACTGGGAGAATCTTTTTGGTTTTTAGAATGTATTATTTTATTTTGAGAACTTGCTTTTATTTTGTTTCTCCTTATTATTTTCATTGTAACACGTCGTCACTGATAAATCTGAGCAGTTGACAATAAAACGCTCTTATTTATCCGTGACAAAAAATAAGAAAATTACGTTATAAAAATTTGCGTATTTATTGACCAAATTCCGGTTTCATTGACTACACTCCACACAGCAGCGTGGTTAGAGGCGTACTAAATACAAGGCGAACGGCGGCGAACGGCAGCGAATGGCGAGTGTTGGTTGCTTCACTGATAGGCGTGCGGTGTCTCTGCATGTACGTACACTGGCAAATTAGACTTCTTTCGCCCTATGTTCGCAGTAGCTTGAAGCGGTCTGTATATCATCATAGCTTTATTTTAAACCACTTTTTTATTTTTTTTTTAATTTTAAATATTAAAAAAAAAATTAAATTCAGCGAATGTACAGTGTTATCCATTATAAACCCCCCCCCCCTACCTAGAGGCTAAACTAAACGTGATAGAAGGTTCAAACAAAAAGTGGCTAAATGAACAATTTTTTTAAAGTTTTCTCTGATAGGGCGAGTTTGTAAATTCAACATTTTTTTGACAGCAATGGAACATCGGTGCCAACATTCGGTTGACAGATGGGTTTGACATCCATCTGAGCAGTGACGAAATGTCGTTCCATCGAATACAAAAAGAACGCGCGAGTGCCAATGACCACACTTAAAATAATAAAATCATACCTCAACTTCGGCTCGAGAAAATCGGAAATGTGACTTATAAAGGCCGTTTTCATAGTCGCTCCCAAGTCTCCCTTCTTCCTTGGGAAATGTAAATTTTTTATTGGCACTTACGCTGTACTTCTGGACAGTTTTTTCAAAATAGTCTTCAATGCAAGTACGTTTTTTGCTCAAATTTAGTATGATGTCTAGCTCATTAAGCATCCTGTACTGTACCTTGTATTAAACAAAATGCATAAAAAAACATCTTGGTTTGAATATAAAAAAAACTGGAAAAAATAAATAACCATAAGGTAGAGTTATATTTAATCCATCGAAGATTTTCCACCGACTCCCGAAGCCGGTGGCGATCGGTGCCAACATTTGTTGGATTGGTGAAATCCATCGGAAAATTTAGGAACTAGCCAAGTTTTGAAAATAATCTGAAATTCATCTAAACGTTGGCACCGATGTCAACATTTGATTGAACATCTGATTCTGACAGCCATCATTGATGATTAATCCATCCATCAATAGCCATCAGCCCTCGCAGCCGATTGCAATTGTTGGCATCAAGTCGGTTGCATCGGAAATCCAAAAGAACGCGTTTTATGTCATCGGAACGTTTCAAGAACTTGTTTGATGGATCGATTGCTCAATCGATGAGATTACAAACTCGCCCACTCTATTGTTGGACTGGTGAAATCCATCTAAAATTTATGAACTCTTTTGTTGGCACCGGTGGACCGCCGGTGGATTTACAAACTCGCCCATAATTTACTTCAAATTTTTCTTAATTCATATACAGGGTGTAACAAAAAACATACATTTTTTAAATGAGACACCCTATAAATTTTGGTATTTTTAAACTCTCCCAAAAATCTACTTTTCAAAAATGCTTCGCGTTTAAAACAGAACCGTGCAGGAAGAGGGCCGGGAAACTCATTAAGCTCACCAGGTAGGAGATTGGTTGATCTATATATCGGACACTGCAGGCTGAAAGTACTATTACCCAGGATGGATCTAAGCAGAGAGCATATAAATCTAAATAGAGTGGACACCAAATGGAAAATTTGCGACCCCGCTCAACTGACTTGAAAACCCAGTGGCGCAGCTATCGTTTTCTTGTAGTTCTTGGCTTGGAAACTTGGTGCGCGACTTTCGCTTAAGATCTTGCTTATTTTTTGTCAGCAGTGGCGGCACACAGGAAAATCGTATTCTTTTGGACGAGTTCCGCGTTGGGAACTATCCATAATCGCGTTGCGCCGCAGACAACAGACCCATACCGGTACATTGACACGTGGCGAATACAGAGAGAGGCGATTGACCCCCTCTTTATAGACAGCTTCTCCGAAATTTCAAAAAAATTTGCTCAAAAAAAATGTTGCCCTGCGGCGCCAGTTGTTTTCTTTTATTTGAAATTAAACATTACTTTTTTGCAAGATTTCGTTTTCCATGGTCACAAACGCCTATTTTGGAGTAGAAGAACAGAACCATTATTATTTATTATTTATTACACAAGTATCAACAGCACTGAATGCCAATTACAGATACGTCTTAAAGCTACCCTGAAATAAAAAATAAAAAGAAAGTTATGCAAGTACACTATTTTAGTAAACATAAATAAAAATTAATTATTAAATTTATATGTGTCATTAATAATTTTGTAAATTAGTCATACACAGGTACACAACTAGGACCCTTATTCAGATAATTTACATACATCCATTCAATTAAAAATTGGTAAAAAGTCTAAGTATATATATGTTTTACAACATCTAATAAAAACGCAGGTAGGTACCAAAACAACAGGATTATAAGACACCACCCACCTAGTAAAATAAAATATTTAAACAAAAAAGAAAAACACAAGTTAAAATACAATAAATTGAGAAAACAGTCAAATAAAAGAGAGAACATACTAAAATAGATACATACTTATTTAAGAATATTTAAGTTAGTTTACCTATTAGTTTTCAGTTTATTTTCGACTAGTTGTTTAAACTTACTGAGACTAGTTGTATCTACATCAATATTTTTATTTATTTATCCATTCATTCATTTGCAAAGTATCTACAGCCATATGCCAATTACAGACATCTAACCTATCAAAAAGTTTGTTTAAAAATAAATGCTTTAAATTAATATTAATATTATAAATTACTGCAAATTCCGCAATTTGTTATGAATTATTTTTTTTAAATGCTTAAGATTAACATTGTCAATATCGATTTCGGAAGCATACAAATTAAAAAAATTACACAATTGATAAATTGGTGAGCTCTTGTACAGATTTGTTCTGGGAAAAGCTAGATAAAATGTTTGTTTGTTTCTAGTATTAACACGACTCACCGCAAAAGGTAGATGATTTAAAATATCAGGACAGTCAATTTTACCTTTTAAAATTTTAAACATGGTACACAAGAATGTTTTAATCCTTCTACTACATAAAGACAACCTATTAAATATACCTAGTAGATAGTTGTTATCACATCCTCTCAGCGGATAAGTTCCAAACTTTTTAAAAAACATATACTTTAAGAATTTTCTTTGTACACCCTCAATGAGATTCACCCAAATGTTGTATTGTGGAGACCAAATTATATTTCCATATTCTAATATTGGTAGGACTAATGAGTCAAACAAATATAGACTTACATCCACATTTAAGTTTCTGGTGTTCCAAGTAATTAATCCTGCTACTTTTTGAGCACTTTTAATTTTCTCACTAATGTGGTTGGAATATGACAAATTTGTGTCAAAAATTACCCCCAAATCTTTTTGATTTTCCACTCGTTTGAGTACTGCATTATTAACTTTGTAGTCAAAGTTAATAACATTCCGATTAAGGGTATATGACATACATGCACACTTATCCGGGTGTAAAAAAAACCATTTTCTTGACACCAATCAGAAGCATTAGTAAAATCATTCTGCAGAGATCTACAGTCTTCACACGAGATAATTTCCAAAAACAATTTAAAGTCATCTGCAAATAATAATCCTGAAGCGCCTCTGACTTGTTTCATTAAAGGAATATCCAAGGAAATTTATTGTATGGGTCCATCAGTTTTCACATAACTTCTCGCCCATTCTGATCTCCTAATCATGCATTTTTCAAACATTTCGGAAATGACGGAGTTATTTGGTACATACAGAAGCATAGTTTGGCTGGTCTCCCTCAAATGTTTCTTTTTTTTATAGCAAAATTGAAATGAATCTTTTACCACAGAAGAGACAGAGATATAAATCTATATTAGATGCTGTCAGCTTCTTTCTAAATTATCACGAGCAATAAAGACTTGAAAAATGTATACAATAAAACCTTTCTGCCAGCTCCGATTCATTTAAAATTGCATTAAATATAAGTTTTGAGCTATTTTCGATCCAGATGCGTCACCTTGTCGAGATTTGCGTTTGTGTTCTGGTTTCTCCGATGTACACTTGATTTCAAAAAAAAATCATACATGCATTTTTTCCTATGCTACAAAATTTAGCTTTCCATTAGTGTATACTATTATAAGGCACCACCAGCTTAGTATGCCTGACAGCTTAAAATTCAGTGTGACATCCTTAAAAATGCCACAGATATCAACATTTACAAAAGTTCAAATTATCACTCGAGTTATAGAAGACGGCTGGTCTATAAGAAGAGCGGCCACCCATTTTGGAGTTGATAAAATGACGATAATGCGATGGAAAAAGCGCTGGATTGAAAATAATTCGACGCATAGGAAAGATGGATCAGGACGACCAAAAATAAGTTCTAAAGTCTAAATCAGAAGTCTCTTGTCGAGTTGCTGCAAAGAAGCCTTTTCTAACAGAAGAACAAAAACAGGCCAGAGTGATTTTTGCACTGAACAACGTTCTTCGTGATAATGAATTCTGGGAGAGGGTGGTTTTCACTGACGAAAAAATTTTTCAATCATCTTCAAGCAGCAGGAGAATTTTAGTTTATCGTCCAACAAATTCCAGATTTGAACCCGAATATACAAACCAAATTTTTCTGTAAACATGTGGAGCTGGTTTAGTGCTAGAGGTTTGGTTTTTTTTTGGAGAATCGAAGGAAGATTCAATAGTGAACGATATATTGAAATCCTTGAAAACGTTATGCTGCCAACAGGCTTAACATGAAAATAATGACTTCGTTTATGAGCAGGGCAATTGTCCAGTACACACGGCTAATGTTGTTCGCCAATGGTTTCAGAATAGTAATATAGAAACACTTTCTTGGCCAGCCAACAGCCCTGACCTTAACCCAAAGGAAAATATACGGGGTCGAATCGTTAAAATAATATACCAAAGGAATTGGAAACCACGAAATGCTCAAGAGTTAAGTGATGCTATTTATCGCGCATTGGATCAGCTTTCAAAAGACCATCAGTATTTTCAAAATTTAACCTTTTCAATGCCCAGACGTTTGCAGCTTGTAATACAGAAAAATGGTGATCCTATTAAATAATAAATTATTTATTTTAGTTCTTTTTTAAGTTAAAATAATTAGTATTAAGTTTACCATCGTTTTTGTCCGAATCCAAGTTTCCTATTCGTCGAATTGTTTTCAATCCAGCGCTGTTTCCATCGTTTTATTGTTATTTTATCAACTCTAAAATGGGTTACCGCCCTCTTTATAGAACAGCCTTCATCCGTTACTCGAGTGATAATTTGATATTGTTCAATAAAGACTTTACTATAACATTATTTTTGCTGATTTTATATAAAATAAGGTTGCCTTTAATTTAAGTAAAAAAAATATTTTCAGCTTTAGAGACCTTTTTTTAAACAATATGACAAATTATCGTACTTTTGAAGTTTTTAGGCATTTTAGCTGGTAGTCCGTATATATAATACACTTTTAGGTCAAAGGTAAATTTTGTGACTGCACGTATGCGTTTTTTTTAAAATCAAGTGCACGCCATTACCCAGGTTCATCCTGGCGCATTCAGCTAATAATTAAAAACTCGCTGTGAATCGCGTTGGCATGCTGGTCGAGTATTACGTGTCCTGTCTATTTACATTTACATGCTCTCTGGTCTAAGTGAGGACACCGAACGTAGGCTCTGTAGAGAAGAGGACGAGACGGCCAGACATGTGCTGTGTGAGTGTATGGCCATTGCACATTAACATCAACTTATTTTCGGAAAACTACAGATCGACGCGCTGCATCTGACCGATCTGACAGATGCTTCACCAAAGCAAGTTGCGAGCCTCTTTAAGGCGCTGAATATTCTGTAGCAACAAACAATCTCCAAAATGAGCCACAACAGAACTGCTAGTGGTCGCAGTGGGCAGTGCCAGACTGGCACACTCGCAAATGAATCATCATCAAAATGTAAAATAAGTAGTTTTGCTACTTAACACAGTCATAGCAGTTAATCAAGCAGTTAAAAAATGTCAAAATCGAATATGCCATACACAATCTTAAAACACTTAAAATCATGTTGTTTTTTTGCGATTTACTCGTGGACTAATAAAAATTTAAACATGATGAGGCAAATATTTTAAACAATTACATTATCAACCTTATTCTACAACTTTCTGTTTTTGTGAGTCAACCCATTTTTATTTTTTTAAATAGATTTTATTATTTTCTGCCTTATATAACACCTAAACATGGCTACATGTCCAATATTTTCAAGAATTAGGTGGCCAACATTCTATAGCTTTACTTTTTCACATAGGCTAAACGGACATAGTTTACAAATAATATAAGTGTAGGGTAATGGTACAAGACAATGTTTTTATTTCTTTACTTTCTATACTAAGTAGGTAGGCAGTAAAATATTTCTAATTTCTTTCTACCAATTTTTTTAAAAGTTATTATTGTCTTCATCTATTGTTAACATTAAGTAAAATACACTCGTTGTTACTGTACCTATAGATAAGAGACCCTTTTTATAGGAATAATTTTGTAATATTCTTTTTAAACAATAAATTGAATTGATTGAACATTCTATAGCAAATTTATGTAATAAGAGTCAAGCGATTTTTCATATATTTACAAATATCACCTAAAACCGAGCCTAAAACCCCAGTTAAAAGTTTTAGTTTTTCAACTGTACCTCATGAACTATTAAAATTTTAGTTATAGTAGTTTATATAATTATAGCCACTTACCTATCCACGCTCGTCATGTGTTCCAAGGACCACCTACTCATCCAGAATCCTCTGATATGGACGTCCTTAAAAATCAGGGCCGAGGTCGGAATGGTAACAGGTTCCCTGGACATCCCGCCGTATGTCACCATAGAACCGCCGGATTCTAAATGTCTTAAGCATTCTAGAGCATTTTTACCACCTAAAAAAAATCGTTTGAGATGTTTTATTTTCGTAGTTGGTGCAATTTTAAGAAAATCTCCGTATGGAACGGACGAGAGTTAGTATGCCGTGTTATGGTAGAGCCATGACGCTAATTTAAGGCATAAAATATTTTAACATAATTTAAGGGGTAATTTTTTTGTTTAACCATATAACTCACTATGGCACTCAAATCCCTCAGAGGGATTAAAAGTGCCACTTTAGTTCCTCACACCTCAAACCCTTTTTATCCAATAAAGTTTATAAAGCTATGTTAAAGTTAATATAACCGTTTATTGGGCTATACTTTCGAAATTATATATTTTTTTACTAACCTACACAGTTCAACACCAACTTCGGCTTATTAACTTTTCCGCATTTAAAAATGTCAGTTTTTCTAAGCTCCTCCTCTGTCAACACATGAGTGGCGCCCAGCTTAGACAAAAACTCTCTAAGTTCGTCAATATTGGGTCTGTCCCTGACAATGTTAACTGTCCTAATACCCCACGATTTGCAGATTTGAATCACATTTTGGCCACATGCGGAGTTGGCTCCGTTTTGTAAAACTGTATCGCCAGGTTTAAGAGTTATAAAGTCCCTTAACATTCTAAAAAAATAGTATTTTTGTAAGTTATCTAACCAAACATAAGCAACAGCATAATGCAGTAAATGTCATTACCCAAAGGTGCATGGATCCTAGGGCCTACCACTCTTCATTTATTTTTATTTCTCAATGTGTTCATTTTTGTTGTTATCCAAAAATATTGCGTAAATACATTTTTATTCATTTAATTAGCAGAGAAAAAATCTGAACATAAGATTCTTGTAATTCCAAATAGCAAAAAGAAAAAAACAAAAAGGCCCTTTTAATTAAAAAGGTTAGTTTATAAAAAGAAATTTAAACAATCAAACTACAACTACTAAAGGTGGGGATCAAAACAAGAAGGGAGAAACTGAGCTTACATAGCATTACTTCGCTTACCATTATCAAAACAAGGAAAAAAGCCAAAATATTAAAAAGACAATTGTTTTTCAATACAAATTGAAAAAATTAAATCATTTACACCCTGATGTATAACAGTTTCATGCAAGTTTACAAAAATATGCTCTTGGGAGGTTCTACTAATGCTTGTGGGTCCATTTATTTGCTGAAAATAACACTACTTATAGGAGTTTCATTTTAATTTTTTTAAGTAAGTATTGATTTTTAGGTCATGGTTCATTGCTAATTTTATATTAATATTATTTTCTCATAAATAAAAAACAAATGATCATTGCTTTTTTATGGGATTAAGACAATTATTCTGTAATGTTGTTGGAAATAAACTAATTATTTATTTGTAATTACCAAGCACTTATTTTACGCACCTAAATGCAGTGCATGGATTAACAGTCAAAGTTGCAGCTTGTACCAAATCCAACTTCTTTGGCACTTTCAGCACCCTATCTTTAGGCAGTACAAGATGTGTCTGCCAGGTGCCCAAATTGTTTAACAGGGGCACTACATGATCACCTTCTTCAATGTCTTGGACTTGACTACCCACAAGTACCACTTTACCCACACCTTCACTGCCAGGTACTGCAGGCAAGGGTGGCTTTGATGGATATTTGCCTGAAAATAATTTTTATCAATTTTGCACATTAAGAGCTATTTATTTATTACCATCCAGACCTGTAAAATAAATAACACCTAGTTTCTCTGTTTTAAGTACCTACCAACCTTGAATGGTATTAATATCAGCTGGGTTAACGGGAGCTGCCAGCATCTTGAGAATGACCTCATTGGGACCGGGGTTCTTAATCTCGGAATGCACCTTAGTCAGCACCTTAACTGGATCTCCAAATTCACTATAAAACAGCTTTGAAGCCAATTGGCTATTGGGTCGAGTGGAGGTCACATTTTGGCTAAACGGTTGTTTCAGGATACCTGAGATAATGCGAGATGTCGAAGTTATCTTAGACATTATAGTTAATTAACAATAAACGATTAAAAATAGGGAAAAATGTTTTCCAAATAAAACTTTGATTCACAAATTGTGAGGTTATGGAGTTTAAACGTAAACAAATCTTTTTACTCGTGGTCACTTGGCCATTTCCTTTTTAGTTAATTTTAAGCCATGGGATGACAACGCACTGTGGGACGAAAAACTCGATTCAGCGAAACGTGACGTCATATAATAAAGCTAGATTTATACTCTGACGTCTGCGCTCGCCGTTCGCAATGATTTGTTTCTACGAATGATTGCAAAAAGATACTTTGCGCACACTTTTGCTTATACAATATGTACGGGAAAAATTTTATTCTTAACACGTGCGTAAAGCCGTTTTCCCGCACTTTTATTTATCTTAACTTAAATCTAACTGCTTTCGCATGCGGAACCCCGCAACTTTGCGCACTGTTAGTAAAACTGCCGTTGCGCTGCAATCTGTTTCAATTTGGTTTTCTCAAGTTTTCACAAAAAATAATTTCAAAAACACAAGGAAATAATAAATTGTAAAAAATAATTTTTTAAAATTTTTCCCCCGCTTCTGGACAGTCGATTTTTTCGTTTACATCAAGTATATATACCTATATCTAGCAAAACGTAACGTTATGGGAAAAAAGTACACAGCAGCAAGTATTTCTTTTAATACCTTCATCAAAAACATGATTTTAGTAACATGTCTGCAGGTAACTAAAGCATGTATTTTTTGGTTACCGATGCAAAAAAACTTTTTTTTTGATCACGGGTGCAAAAAAAGATTTCGGTCCGTTTTTTACCCAAAGTTAAAGAGAAATAGTGGAAAATAGTAATATTGAAAAAATCTAATATTCTTGCCTAAAAAATAAGTAATTTCCGTCAGTTTTCACCAAGTATTTACGAAAAAATCATTTAAAAACATCGTCAAAATATCAAATTGTCAAAGATTAAAATGTCGCAACAATGAACGTCACCGAGTAAAAAGACACATCGCTATGGAAACGATTGTTATTTCATTTACCAGCCGCCTTAATTTATAGTGTAATAAGATGGTGTATTGCGAGAAGTGCTCTTCGTTCGAGATTTTTAAAGGTATTTTCCTGTTTTTCTTGGATTTTCTCATAAATTAAGGTATTAAAAAAAATAGTGTTCACAACTCGCGGCTAAACTGTACTTTTTTTTACTTGCGTTTTTAAATACCTCGCTGCGCTCGTTATTTAAACCAACGCTTGTAAAAAAGCACTATTTTAGCCACTAGTTGTGAAAACTACTATTTTGAAACCAGTTTTGCTCAATTTTTTGATTGAAATTTCTCGAACCAAAACGACAACACCCTAACAGCACACATTGTCCATGGACCATATTAGGAACATCCATTGGACAAAAGGTTTTTGCTGATACAGTGGATGACACAAAAACTGAGACCAAAGGACTTCCAATTCTGATCCAAACTGTTTTTTTTTTTTCAGTTATTTTTTGGGTACCTATCCAATCGATGATTTTTTTTTGGTCCGTTGGACCACGTCAATGGTTGGACCAAAAATATACTAAATTCGACGGACGCCATTTTCTGCCCAGTAAAAGTGAAGTACCCTTCCGGCCACATAAAATGCGTACGCCGATTTTATATAGTGTGTTACGGGCCTCGCCACTCAGTAACCTTTTAGGTATTTCATATTGACAAAAAATGTCAACGTCAGGTTATTTAAAAATGTCTCAACTAAACGAATTCGAAAAGCCCAAATTTTGGCAAAAGTAGACGGTGGTTGGTCGGTTCGAAGAGTAGCGGCCCATTATGGACGAAACAAGGCTACAATTGTAAGAATAAGAAGAAAGTATCAAGAAGATGGAACTGTTCGACGAAAGGCGAGGCACTTGCTTGACCCAAGTCAGGACACCTCAGCAGGATCAGCAATTCATCGACTTTCTTGAAGACCGCCGATTTGGGAGAGGACATGGGGCTCTTTTTAGAATCCATGGAAGATTTACAGCTGTGTGTATCAACACGATAACTGTCCTATCCATACCGCACGCATTTCTAAATAGTGGTTCCAGCAAAACAACATCGAGGTTTTACCATGGCCGGCAAAAACTCCTGACGCCAATCCCATGGAAAATGTGTGGGGCCTTATAGGAAAATTCCAACCACTTAATGGAGCTCATAGTCAGAGGGTCGATGAAGTCCAAATTTATTTCAAAATTTAGCAGTTTCCATGCCACGAAGACCACTGAAGAAACGGTTTTTTGTGTTTTTTAATTTACGTAGCGTTTTTTTAATATTTTTTTTTTTCATTTTGAACATTTTTGGTTGTCTGCAAAGAATTAGATTACTCAAATTTACCGATCCTGTAGAGGTGCGCTGACTTGATTAAGCTATTTCTTTCCTTTCGCCAAACAGTTCCTTATTCTTGATACTTTTTTCTTATTTGCACAATTGTGGTCTTGTTTCGTCCATAATGAGCTTTAAGAATAAATTTTTATAATAAAACGTTGAATAATTTAAAAAAATTGTTTTATTCATTCGTATATTAGTATTATGGTCAAGTGTGGCTAGTCTCCTTATTTTTGTGTTTACAATGTCAAAAGATCTAACCTTTGATTCGAAAACGTCAGTCAGTTACAATAAGCAACGCAATTAGCAAAACTTAAATTCAACAGACCTGCAGCCAACTTCTGCGGTATGCATTTTATTTGGCCGTAAGTGTTTATAAGTACTTTATAGTGAACCTCAAATAACCTGTAACTACCGGACTTCCATATTTGGTCGACTGGATACCAAAACAAACTGTGTGTTTTTTAGTAATGTTTTTATTATGCAATGGAACTAATTTTTTGGTCCGACAGACAAGTCATGGAATAATTTTTGTTTTTGGACTAATTAAGTGGTTATGGTCCACTGGATAGCAATTGAATCAATTAAAATTATTAACCCTTTTGGACTTTTTTGGGATGTCCTAGAAGGGTCCAACGTTTTGACATTTGCATTATCCAATGGATATATGTCGTGCACAAAATTTCTTTAGGATTTGGTTGTCCCATGGACAGCTGTATTGTCCAGAAACATTACCCCACTGGACATCCATTGCTGGCTGGGCTAGATATTCAGCGAGAAAATAAAGAAGTGTTTATAAATAAATACTTATTTATTAAAACTTAGTAGAAGATTGACTCAAAAATTATTCTAAAATAGTTGGTAATAAATATATAATTAATTATCGTTGCTTGTATTTTACTTAATTGTGATGTGCAAAATTGTGTTTTAACAAAAAAAGCCTATTTTTTTTCGCGAATCCATCCCGCCACTTTACTGGCCATTTCTTCGTTCTTGTTAAACACAAAAGTGTGATTTATATCGGTAACTTCATAATTAACATCTGGAATGTCCTTTTTTACGCGCTCCCAATATTTGGGATGGGTCCAGTGATCTTCAGACCCGTACAGAAATTTAATTTTCTTCAAGTTTTTCTTAATATTATTCTCATTTCTCTCTCGCACATTGTCCATCTCGTCGAATCCCAAGAAAAAAATTCGCCGCAACAAAACCGGTTTGATCATATGCTTGATACTATCGAAATGTAGGTCTTTGGGAATCCCCGTGAGAAGCATATAAATAGAGAGCAAAAATCCAGAAATAAAACTTGGCAGCAGAGTAAACAACCACCCTAAAAATATCACAAAATTGACCATAGGTCTGACCAAGTAGTTCAAACGCCATCCAAGTTTGGTTTCCCTCATGTACTCGATGGTGGGGTGTAAGAGAAAACAGTTTTCAACTTTGTTCTTGACAGCTGGGTCCTCCAGAATGTCCAAAGCCATGTACGAGCCGATGGAATGACCCATAAGGTGTACTTTTGCATTTGGCGGCACGTACTTTCTAAAGAATTCTACCTGAAAGTCACAATTTAAATTAAATGATACCCAGAGTCTAGGTAAAAACCACGAGAAAAAAATTATTACAACTAACCCAACTCAAGCTAGACCTAGAGGTCCTGTATATGATTTTTGACAGTTATTGTTTTACCAGAGGTGAGCAACTGGATTTGGCAGTTGCTAGAGGAATGTTTAAAAACAAATTGTGTTTGTAATGAACTCTGTGTTTCAGACTTCCATTGTCTATATTTTATTTATACACGACGTTTCGATCAGTACAATCTCTGATCGTCTGCAGGTGCAAACTACAATCTATTCCTAATGCTACGTACTTATATACTATGGGAACGCACTCAACCATGAAGTTTAAGAAGTTGGCTCGGCCCATGGAGGGGCTTCCAAATATTTGGAATTTCACTACTTGGTTTACTGAAAACACCCTGGTCCTGCCCAATAAAGGCGGCTTCAAGGAATTTTCGTTTCTTCCAGTGTGATTCCTTCTGCAAAAACCTTTGCTTCTGTCCACTTCATTCGGTGTTGTTTGACCATGCGTGTTCGGCGATTCCTGATTTCGTTGTTTCACCTCTTTGGGTATTCGTCTAATGTTCTTTAAGCCTAACAGATAGTGGTCTTTTTCTTTCACCTATGTATGATTCACCACACTCACAAGGAACTTGGTAAATGCATTCCTTATTTTGTTTGTTGTCCGGTTTTGTTTTACTAAGAAGGCTTCGAAAAAAACCAGAAAGACAGGGCAATATGAGTTGCCCACCTCTGGTAAAACAATAACTGTCAAATGTATAAAAGGCCTCTAGCTAGACCCACCCAACCCAAAATAATATTGTTTGATTTTTACGTATTTTAACTCATTTTTAATATGTAATAATTAATTTTTTCTGGGGTCTTTTTCCAGTGTTTTTGTTTCTGGAGTATTTATTTAAAGTTTCTTTTTCCATTTACCACAAACAAATAATTAAAAAACTCTTTTTGAATTTGTTGTAATACTTGGATGGATTCTTTGGATAGAATTTGTTTACTTGTGCAGAGAATTTGAGACATAACCGATTCGAAAAAAATATGGAATCTAAGGCAATAGGTAGGGTTCTTTTATTTATAAAAAAAATATATATTTAAAGTCCAGGAAACAGAACAGAACACTAAAATGTAGAATCATCTAAAATCCAGTAAACATACTTGTGACTTTAACCTAATAGTTACATCATATTTACGTAAATCTCACGTAAAAATATTTTTATCAAAAAAATTATGTAAAAATTACGTCAAAACTTTGACTGTAAATTTAAGTCATCATAAGCAATGTTAATTTTACGTAAATAATATGACTATAAATAAATTATTAAAATTTACGTAAATATTACGTAAATAGTAGGACCTTAATTTTACATAAAAAACTTACATACCTATTATATAAAAAATTATATGTAATATTTAAGTAATCTAATTTACGTAAACGTTACATAAAATTATTTACTTTAAATGAAAGTAATACAATTTACATAACTATTATGTGACAATTTAGACATTATGTTTACATTTAAAATTTTAAATAACTATTATGCAAAACATTTGAACCTTAACTTTACATTTACGATTTGTTACATAACATCTTTTATGTATTAATTATATCATTCAAGTTATGTAAATTCCCTATAAAATGATTCACGTCAAATCAAAGTTCTAAATTTTACATATTTATTATATAGTCAATTGAACCATAAGTTTACATTTCAAATGTTACATAACTATTATATAAAACATTTTATGTAATATTTATATCGTCTAAATGTGATTGTGACCTCTGAGTGACCTTAAATTTACGTAACAAGGTAAATCTGTTTGTTGATACATAATGTACAATACTTTTTTTTAAAGAAAATGTAAATAAATATGCACAAAAAAATAAAAATATTTTGTTATTAACTTAAATGAGAACAAGAGATTACCATCAGCAACAAAGTTAAAAATAACTTGACTGTCGCTTTTGGCAACTGTTTTTATAAGAGATCGTGGTTTTTTTTTCTTTGTATATCTAAAGTCCCAAAAGTAGTCTTTTAAAGTTTTATGTTTTAACCGCTCCAACCAAAAATAAACAGTGACAAAAAGAAAATAAAAAGACATTCTGATCGGTTTAGATCGTATAATAGCGTTGTTTCTAACATAAGTCCAAGCTACTCTGAAGCAACCAAACATTAATTTTCTTTTTAAAGTTTCTCTTGTGGATAGATTTTTTTAAAATCTATTGGCAATATATTATTATAGGTAAATTAAAAAAAAACTTGGTGTGATATTATAATGTATTATATGACTCTTTAGATAACTTTTACGACCTCCTATAGGTGTAATTGATTTTGTAAACAAAATGATATAAATCTAATTTTAAGTAGAAAGAAAATGAAATGTAATTGTTTTAAACTTAATGCTTTAAACTTTACTCAAAAGGTGTAATTCTAACCATTTACTATTTGTAAACAAAAAATTTGAAGTAGTTAGAAAATGAAATTATTTTTTTTTTAATTAGATAGTGCTCTAAACTAAACGCCAGACAAGTCACATGTGACTTAGGGAGAAGTTTTATAACAAAATGTATTGTAGATTAGCTATCTAGTAATATAATCTTTGAATCTTTGAATCCTTGATGGTGATACTTTGTTGAGAAAATACATTCTGGTTCTTCAGGATGAACACTGTTTCTTTGAATTTCTGCTTGAATAGATTTTCCTCCTTGGCGACGATCTTTGCTTCTTTCCATTCCATATGATGTTCATTTTCACAGCAATGTTGAGCTATTTTCGATCCAGATGTGTCACCTTGTCGAGATTTGCGGTTTCTCCGATGTACACTTGATTTCAAAAAAAACTCATACATGCATTTTTTCCTATGCCACAAAATTTAACTTTCCATTAGTGTATAATATTATAAGGCACCTTAGTATGCCTGACAGTTTAAAATTCAGTGTGACATCCTTAAAAATGCTACATGATATCAACATTTACAAAAGTTCAAATTATCACTCGAGTTATAGAAGACGGTTGGAAGAGCGGCCACCCATTTTGGAGTAGATAAAATGACGATAATGCGATGGAAAAAGCACTAGATTGAAAATAATTCTACGTATAGGAAAGATGGATCAGGACGACCAAAAGTAAGTTCTGAAGTGCAAGATGAGAGACAAAATCCTTTTTCAACGTCGGTTGAAGCAGCTAATGTAAATAATTTCCGGGTTCTTAACCAACAGTAAATAGAAGAGTAACGAAATCAGAAGTCTCTTGTCGAGTTGCTGCAAAGAAGCCTTTTCTAACAGAAGAACAAAAACAGGCCAGAGTGATTTTTGCACTGAACAACGTTCTTCGTGATGAGAGAGGGTGGTTTTCACTGACGAAAAAATTTTCAATCATCAGCAGCAGGAGAATTTTAGTTTATCGTCCACCAAATTCTAGATTTGAACCCGAATACACAAACCAAATTAAAAAAGCTGGACATTTTTCTGTAAACATGTGGGGCTGGTTTAGTGCTAGATGTTTGGTTTTTTTTTTGGAGAATCGAAGGAAGCTTCAATAGTGAACGATATATTAAAATCCTTGAAAACGTTATGCTGCCATCTGTACAGGCTTTACATGAAAATAATTACTTCGTTTATCAGCAGGACAACTATAATAATAATATAGAAACACTTCCTTGGCCAGCCAACAGCCCCGACCTTAACCCAATGGAAAATATATGGGTTCGAGTCGTTAAAATAATATACCAAAGGAATTGGAGACCACGAAATGCTGAAGAGTTAAGCGATACTATTTATCGCGCATTGGATCAGCTCTCAGAAGACCATCAGTATTTTCAAAATTTAACCTTTTCAATGCCCAGACGTTTACAGCTTGTAATAGAGAAAAATGGTGATCCTACTAAATACTAAATTATTTATTTTATTAATTTTTTAAGTTAAAATAATTAGTATTAAGTTTACCATCGTTTTTGTCCTAATCCGAGTTTCCTATTCGTCGAATTGTTTTCAATCCAGCGCTGTTTCCATCGTATTATTGTTGTTTTATCAACTCCAAAATGGGTTCCCGCCCTCTTTATAGAATAGCCTTCGTCCGTTACTCGACTGATAATTTGATATTGTTCAATAAAGACTTTACTAAAACATTATTTTTGCTGATTTTTTAGTATTATGCAAAATTTAATATAAACATAAGGTTGCCTTTAATTTAAGTAAAAAAATATTTTCAGTTTTAAAGACCTTTTTTAAACAATATGACAAATTGTCGTACTTTAGAAGTTTTTAGGCATTTTAGCTGGTAGTCCGTATATATTACACACTTTTAGAAAGGTCAATTTTGTGACTGCATGTATGCGTTTTTTTTTTAAATCAAGTATAGATATCCCCACACTCGCATGATAGCAGGTAAATGCAGTTCTTGGTGTCGATGTCGTGGCGTTGTAGTTTAGTTTCTGTTAATTGACTTCTTATTGTTCGAAACTCTAGTTTCCTCTCATTAATTTATATACTTGGAAAAAAATCGCAATAATTTTTACTTAAATTGTATAAATACTACATATAAAGCTTTACCTTATGTTCGCACTGGCCTTTCAGACTGTACAACTCGGGGTGATCCCGCAAACGAGGAAACTTATAAATGGAGTCTTCTGGCATGTTGTGGCCGGCGTGCCCCACCGTCCAGACAGGAATGCCCAATTCGTCGTGGAGTTTTTTGCCAAAGGCGTTGTAGAATGATACGACTCCTGGGTTGCCTGAAAAATATTCAAATAACAGGGTTCGTACAGTTCAGATAAGTATTTTCCACAAATATTCCAGCACTTTTTCATTGTCATAGATTAAATAAGTGTCTTGTTGGGACTTCCTGTATGCATGTCGAATTTGGTGTTTTAATAGTTGTTGTGACTTTGTCATAATTGAAAAATTGTCAATAAAAAAATATATTAAAAGCGAGTTTGCTTGTAAAATTTAAAAGAAAACCCAGAAACCACATAATTGGCATCCCTGGTTCGTTTTTTCCTAAGGAAGGAAAATGAAGAGTTTCAAACTAGAAAGGTAAGCAATCAAGGTGATCACTACGATGTTTATAAAGAAATAGAAGAGGAACACTAACTTGCAGATAAATTACGTACATTGGAATAATAGTAAAATTGTTTTTTTTTGAGCAGTGTATGCAGGTGACAAACATTCATGATAAATAGGTGTCAACACGAAGTCTTGTCAGTTGCGATTCAATATGCCCAGACATTTGTCTACTTTTGTGAAAACGCAAATAATAACGAGACTTAGTGAAGACCGGTGGTCGGTGAGAAGAACGGCTGACCACTATAGTGTTAACAACTAACTGGCTACACACAGTTTAGAATGAAAAGAAGGCACTGGCAAGGTTAAAAAGACTAGTGAACAAGAAGACAAAGCGTTGCTCATTCACTTGAGGGAAAATCCATTCGACTCCGCAGTGAACGCAGTCTCAGTGACAAATTTTCCTGCATCCTGCTCCGGCAAGTAGGAGAATAAAAGGTTCAGAGTTAAGTTGCCGTACTGCTGCAAGAAAACCAAAACTAACTCAAGAACAACTGGGCACGGGTAATATTTACCGATGAAAAAATATTCCAATCCTCCTCAGATCGCAGAAGAATTAAAGTTTATTGGCCTCCACACTCTTGGCTTGATGAACGATACACAAATTAAATAACCAGGGCGGGTCATTTTTCCGTCAACATATGGGGCTGGGTTAGTGCACGAGGGCTGGGGGTATGTTGGCAGATTGATGGTCGGTTCACTGCAGTACGTTATCTGGAGCTTCTTTCGGACGTCATGTTGCCATCGGTTGAAGTTCTCGATCCAGAGATCTAATTCATATTCCAGCATTTTTGCAAGAAATGGTTCCAAAACCAGAACATTGAAGTATTAGCATGGCCATCGAACAGTCCAGACCTGAATCCGATGGAGAATGTGTGGAGAAGAATTTTTCTCTTGTGTACAAGAGAAAAATTTCTCCTCTAGGGGGCGCTGACAAAAACATTCAACGATTCATGAAACAAGTTTCAGATAAAGCAGAACGTTTGTGTTCGTTGGACAGCAGCATCACGGAGCTATTATTCAGCGAAACAGAAAACATAATGGAAGATATTACGAAAGAATTAGATGATCAGGAAAGCTTCCGCGACGAAGTATTTAGATACAAAAAGCGATGTGAGTTTTTGATTAAAAATTTTAAGGATATGAAAGTTCAAGTAAATAAAGATGACAAGAACCAGTCAGAAATTTGAATCTGCCAAAATTAGAAATTAACAAATTTGATGGAAACGTCAAGAATTGGTTGAATTTTTGGGGAGAATTTAAAAAAATTAACGATGATACTCATTTGCCAGACGATGACAAGTACCAATATTTAATTCAAACAACCAAGAAGGGTCACCGGCAAGAAAACTAGTTGAAAGTTTTCCACCATCAGCAGTCAATTACAAACTTGCGATAGAACAACTTAAAATCAGGTTCGCAAGGGACGAAATTTTAATAGAAGTTTACGTAAGGGAGTTGTTAAACGGTTAGTTCGGGTTGCTAAATAATTGCTACGTCGACAATTGGGAAGAGCTTCGCTGTATTACATAGAGTTATAAACATTTTTGTGTGATATCGAAGCCGTAATAAACGATAGGCCACTCACATGTTTCTAAGCCCATCAAAATTTATAAAACCGGTATATAGTTGTAGAGATGAGGTTCTTGATTTAGATAACGTGGATGAATCATTTTAGTTGGTCGATTTAAAATTTTGCAAGGCTTACGAAAGTCACTAATGGATAGATTTGAACAGGAATACCTTGCGGAACTGGTTAACGTAGGGAGTAGGCGTAAAGATTTTCTAAAAGTTGGAGAAGTTGTTCTTGCAAAGGTGAAATGATTCGACCAGTACAACGTTTGTATGCACTAGAGTTACCGACGTCTTACTCAGGTTAAGCAACAAACGAAGAAAATGAAGCAACAACAAAGAACCAAGAAGATGACGGAAAATACCAAACGCCAGAAGAAATAAAGACTAAATTTAACAGTAAAATATGAAGGTTGATGCTTTTGGGGGCCGCAGAATGTTGGGACTTCCTGTATGCATGTCGAATTTGGTGTTTTAATAGTTGTTGTGACAGCCATAATTGAAAAATTGTTAATAAAAAAATATATTAAAAGCTGTCACAAGTTTTCTTCCAAAATTTAGAAGAAACCCCAGAAACCACGGTCTAATATTTACCAGGAATTAGAACGGCGATCTCGTTGGAATCTCCAGGCTTGCTGGATTCTTCTATCCACCTGCCCCAAGTCACCACTTTCGTACGGACTCCGTTGATGTCTACGTAAACCTCCTGCATGTTTATGTATCTTTTGAAACTATCGTTTTAAATCCTTCCTACACCACCTGGACGTTTTTGATTACATGGGTATTGAGGCTGATAAGATTCTGCAATGAAAAATACCACTAGTAAATACCAGTAAATATCATAAATATGATCTTCGACTATTCTTAATTTATGTAGTGACTTAGCTATGTTATATTTATTACCATTAAGTGGATAAAATAGAATATTTATTCAACCATAAAGACATTTTACAATATATAGGCAATTGTCATATAACTAAAATTAAAAAAGTCAAAATAAAATACAAACATTTTGTAGACATCTACAGGTATATCTATATCCCAAAAATTATTTTTGGCAGTTGTCATTTTAAAAGTAAGTGTCTATAATTACATTTGTGAGTAACCAATTGGTCAATTATTTTCTTAAAGATAATCTAAGCTGTGTTGGTAAATTCTTAATCCTAAATAAAACCATAGAACATATAACCAACACATAAAAAAACATTAACTACTGCACAAATTTGTAAATCAAATTTAAACAGACACACAATTCTAAACATAGATAAAATATAGTAAAAGTAAACGAATTAAAACAAATCATTAAAATATTCCTCAACAGAATAGTACGCCTTTTTGACTAGTAATTTATGAACTTCTTTTTTTTAGTTGGGTATAATTTAGTTTTTTAAGATATGAAGGTAATTTATTATAGGCTTGTATTGCCCTATTTATAGGACTCTTTTCATACAACACAAGGCGGTGTTTTGGGACCTCTAATATATGTCTACTTCTAGTATTATAACTATGATTATCAGTTAGATGTGTAAGATTTGGCATAATTGATTAGTTGTTCTAGATAAATTTCATATATTGTCAAAATATTACGCCCTAAGCTCTATATTAAATACTAAGCCTTTTATAGTTCTAATTGCCTTTTTTGTAGTTTAAAAATTCCAGTCCAGAATTACCACCTCCCCACGCAACAATCCCATACGACATCCTAGAATAGAAATAGCCATAGTAGCAGGTAAGCAATGTGCTTTGGTTAACTCTACCTGCCAACTGTCTTAAACAATAACATGCAGAGCTCAGTGACTTGCAAAATATTTCTACACTTCCTTTTTTTGTTTTAATTAAAATACTTTGGTCCCCCAGTACGGTGCCTGCACTAAATTTAAGACAGAGTGACTTTTTGGTATTAGGAACTAAATTGTTTTTTTCAAACCAGTCATTGATACATGTTATTTTTTTGTTTGACACGTTTATAGATTCATATATATCTGTAATATATCTGTAACTGCATTAGCTATATCTTTAGTAATAGATATTTTTTTTGTGATATTAGTTTTGTTTCAACCAGGGACCTATGAAGTTATATAGGTCCCTGTTTCAACCACAATTTTTGTGCACCCTGTATTCTATGAAGATTCTAAAATGAAATGGACTGGTCAATTAGTCAAATCACTTCAGATATTCAAAAAAATTTACCACTGCCAACCAATAACCACTCATTTGCCTTTTTTAAGCATGGGGGCGGCAAGTTACACCCTCCTTATTTAAGGTAGGAATAAGTCCAAAATCTTGAGTACAACATTTTTTGAAAGGAGACAATATTAATTCATAATAGCATAATGGAGGTCACTTTCAGAGCAAGTTTTTCCTGTAAAAAAACCTTATTATTTTCTTATAGGCAGCTAGTTGTACAAGAACATTTTTTACATACCCCAACCAAAAATCAGCGCGCACTCGGTTCAGTAGGTTTTAAATGCAGGTCTAACTATAAAAGGCCGCCATATCGTGTCGCAGTAAGGAGTCTTTGAGAAATTTAACTAAAAACATTAAATTCCCAAATTTTCCTAACTATAACAAAATATTTAAATATCACCACTAAGAAGTTATTTATCGAAAGCGTAGCAGTTGATTTTATCGAAAGTTGTTGCGTCAATTGGTTAGTGTCAAAGGTTTATATTCTAAATTACTTACCTTTCTTATGTTTGGCTTACTAATAAGCCGGTTCCTTAATGTTTTATCATGTTAACCACTCAAAATTGCAAATAATTAGACAGAACACGTCATAGTAAATTCGTAATAATACTTTTCCCGTTTTAAATACTATATAATAATAATAATATTACATGCGGTCGAGTTTTTAAACTTGTAAACAAAAACAAGAGGTAATTTCTTAAAATTCGAATTTAAAAGGAATTGAACTGTTGTATTTGACTTTTGGTATATTTTTTAAAATATTGATGTGTGTTTCCCTTTTTGCATTTTTTGGGTATGTAAAAAAAATGTTGGCCATTCATTTTTATGTACACTTTCTCCACATAAAACTGCTATAGCAGAATGTAGCTGCAGATATGATTTTTTTATATTTTCCTATGTGCAACACTGACTTTTTGACTTTGTCATTTTAGGTCATATTTTTGGCATATATAAACTTTTTATAAGGAGACGGCTTGTTTATTTTTTACTAATTCAAAATATAAGACCAGTAAAAATAAAAATCACATTTGAAAAAAGCAAAAATGTTTTATTAACTAAACAAAAGCTACACAGTAATTGGTCTATTCGACTAGCTGATTATGAGAGGATAACCATAATAAATCGATTTCAAGAAGAAGGAGCTGTCCCTCGGCGAAAGGAAGGCACCGGTTTGACGAAAGTTACTAGTCCAAAACAATTAATAGGCCAGATCAAGTTAACGAAATAAATCAAACTTTCAATTCAAAAAAAAAATAACAAAACTAAAAACATACATTTTTCAAAGTTTGGATGGCAATGACATGCAAAACATGATGTTCTCAGGAGTCTGTGACATTGTCACTTATAGGAAGACAATGCCGTACTATAAAAATTTTAAAAATTAAACAGGTTTCTAATCAGTTTTATGTGGAGAGGAGTGTACACTATCGGCATCTTAAAAGTGGTACGTGATAAACATAGGTGTTTTTTAAATTGTATGGTTAACTACCGGAAAATATTGACATCAAAGATTGCTTTCAAAAATAATTTTTATATTACAATAATACGCTAACGCATAAAACAATTGTAACAAAAATTAAAAAACACAGCTGTAACGAAAATTATAAAACAATAGAAACAAATTATTAGGTATATAAATTTTAATATCTAGTCATTGCGCCATTCACCTCAATTATCTCGTTTAACCTTCTTGGTAGAGAATCAGCCAAAATTTCAAAAAGGTTTTCATTTTAACCAATCAATTCTTCATAAGCATAGACTATTAACTGGACCCTGGAGTGATGTTGATTTTCTGGCACAATATTAAAGCTTTCCAGCTTTTTTCAAATTAAACCCCACATATTTTCCATAGGATTGGCGTCTGGCAGCCCACGGAAGAATATTTTGCTACCGAAATCAAGTTTGGCAAATTCTGGCCGTATGAGCAGGGCAGTTGTCTTGTTGAAAAATAAACTGGTCTTGATAAAGTTCTGTGACAGCTGGAAGCATGGTGTTCTCTAAAATGTCCACGTAAAGCTGTGCTGTGAGCCTTCCATTGATTCGAACTAGAGCACCATGACCTCTAGCAGCAATCCAACCCCACATATTTACCGAAAATCTTCCAGCGCCATCTCATAGCGCGTTCTTGGTGGACGATACCCCCGAATTTGTTTGCCGTCACTACAGGACTAGAAAACTTTTTCATCGGAAAATATTACCTTTCGCCAAAAGTTTAGAGAGTAATTAAGGGCAAAAAGTAACCTCGCCTGTTTTTTTTTCATTCGTAAGTTTAATTTTTTTAGCAGCTACACGACATCTTAAATTAGAGCTTTTCCTTACGCGATTTCGTGCCACTCTTACACATCCTGGAAATTGGGTTAATATCTTTGCCTGGGCAACAGATTCTAAAGGGTTTTCTTCCATAAAAGCGATAAGGTCATAATCTTGGTCATCAGTTGAAACTTTCAATAAACCAGTCCCTTTTTTTCTCTATATTATCTGATCTTCTTCCCATCGTTTTTTAATTTTTATAATCGTGGTTTTACTGCGTCCATAATGTCTAGCCACGTCCTAGTTGTAGTTTTGCCAGGCTTTATCAAATAAAGAAATTTGTGGAGGCATTTTTTATTTATTTGTCAGACTGAAATACAGAATGACATACTTTGACAGTTTAAGAAAAATACGATAATGGGTGACTTTGTTTTTAAAAATAGACCATGTATTGTATTGTATGTATTGTATTACAACAAAAAGTATTGTGTACCACTTTTATGATGCCCATAGTGTATTTCAATATGGCCCTGGCATTTTTTTTAGCACCCTGTACAATTTTATTGCTGCACTTTTTTATGTATCAAAATTATATCTAAACCTGAATTGGTTGATTTTTCAGTTAATTTATTGATGTTTAAAAACCAGCTATAGCTATTATTTAACAAACTTTCCAAAAAGGTGCCACAAGTGGTACCTTTCTCATTAAAAAAAAATAGTTGGTAGGCCTTGGGCCTCCAGTTGGAGGCCCCAATTTTTTTTTTATCATGGGCGCAAAGTCCGTAAAAAATCATTAAAGATTCGCTTTAAGCTTTTTTTAAAACCTCTTTCCTAGTCGCTAGAAGCACTGTTCCATTTAAAGAATCCATCCTGTAAATAGAGAAGTGAGAATATATGTAAAACTAGATATATATATATATATATATAAAGTTTGTTAATGTGCAATAGATGCAATTCTGTATAATAGATTACCTATCGAAATAAAAAATAAACCCTCAATAAGCACCTTTAAAAAAGATGTAAAAAAACTTATTTTAAATATATCTCCGTATACGTTACAAGAATATCTTTAAGCTATCTAGTCAATTTTTGTTCCAATTTTATATAAGTTGTTTTTTTTTCGTTTTATTTGTGTTAATAATTGTTATTTAGCTTAAGTTTTTTATATGTCGTCTCTAACTAGGTACTTACTTAGACTTTAATTAATTTAGGAATACTGACATTTCAAATGTTTACCATTTCGAAATAAAACATTTTTTGACTTTGACTTTGAAAAGTTATACTTTCTATTTATTTTTGTTTTAATAAATGTTAGTATGATTTTTCATTCCTGAAATTATTTTTATCTAGGTTCGGGAGTAGGGGAGGGACCCAATAGTGCTAAGAGCCCGGTAGAACTTGGAACCGGTGCTGGGAAGAAAAATTAATATCGAGGGAATGCCGCGTTATCTCCCTCCAGGGAGTAGAATAAAGTTATTAATTTTGATTTTAGTACTTTTTTTGTTACTCCCTAGTATGCTCCCCAGGAGCCCTCTCCCTTCTCTCACTTTCAAGAATAAGCACCCTTGGTAGGAAGGAACAGAAAAATCTGTATTGTCTATTTTTATACGAAGAACATTGACTTGTAATAGTAATCGTTTTCAGAAAAATGCTCAATTAACTTTTAGAACCGGGCACTTCGGGCCCCTTGATGGCCCGGACCCTTAGTAGTGAGTGCCTAGTGTGCCTAATCGAAGAACCTGCGCTGTTGCTTCCTACACCTTTCCGACAGTCAAGAATAAGCACCCAGGACACCAGAGAATTTTATAAAAAAACTCAAGTTATAAATAAGTTACCTATTATGGATTTTTTTTTTTAAATACGAGAAAAAACAATAATTTTAATTTACTTACTTTTTTTTTTTGGTCACATTTATGTAAAAACATTAACAGATATATTATAACCATAATTAATTAAAGCAGATAGGGGATAAGACATAAATTGGCAAATTCTAATAAAATTGTGCTTTTTGATGTTAATTTCGTGGATTATGGGATTTGGCCGTAAAAAGCCAATTTTTTTTCTTTGGGACGTTTCACTTTAATGAGCTTCAGGCTACTGGGAACATAGGGGGAATCAAGTCCAATTTACTCTCCGTGCCGTACTACCGAGGTGGATTCGAAACACGCTGCAGCGTTATCTTTTGGAAATTTATTTTGTTTTTATTATTTTGTTTTATTTCTGCCTTGCTGGAGAAACAGATTGATAAGTACATTTTTAAAACTAAATATGGTTGTCTACGAAGTTGCCGAAAAAGTGCAGATGGTCAAATGGTACTATCAAGGCAGACCATTGAGACTTATTCAAGAACTTTTTTTGGAGAATTTTGTAAATCGCCCAGAAGCTAGTTTATCAACGATTCATAGGTTTGTACAGAATTTTAAAAAGTTTGGTTGTGTAGCGCCAAGAAACCATAAAAAACCCACTGTTTTGAATGACGAGCAGGAAGTACGAGATGTGATGATTTGCGCTGCAGTGGAGGAAAATCGAAAGTTAACTAGCCACCAAATTGCCGAAGCAGTTGATACATCTTCAGCCACTGTTTTACGTGTTCTAAAAAAGAATGGTTATCATTCTTACAAAGCGTCAAAAACGCATCAAATTTTTCCGGAGGACAATTATCGTCGTATGGAATTTATATATATTCTTTTCACAGATGAAAGCACTTTTCCATTATTGAATTGTCATAACCCAACACACATATTGGTCGAGGGAAAATTTGCATTTGTATTTTGACATAAGAACATAGTATCACCAAAAACTAAATGTTTGGGGGGGGGGGTATTGTAGGGGAACACGTAATTGGGCTATTTTTTATTGACGGCAATTTGAATGGTCCTAGATACTTGGATCTACTGCAGCAGCATATTATTCCAACTGCTAGGCAGTTATTAGGTGTGAGATTTGGTGAAACATGGTTTCAACAACATGGTTGTCTTGCTCACAATGTTGACCTTGTTAGGGAATATCTTGATAATGTATTTCCTAATCGGGTTATAAGTACACAGTTATATCAAAAATAAAGTTTATGGGCATGAAAGGGCTAATAATTTGGAAGAACTTCGGATTAAAAGCCGAGCAAGGAGGACTTTTCGCACATTTGCTCTAATTTTTTTTGTGACTGGGAGAATCTTTTTGGTCTTTAGAATGTATTATTTTAAAGTAACACTCGTGGCATATCGGACAAAGCGTTTTTGTTTCTTACTTCAATACGACCAGGCCTCCAATGTCTAATGGAGAATCCAGACACCCACAGACCTGATTCATCCTTATTAGGAATCATCAGGGAGTCATAGGATTGTATCTGGCAGTTGAATCTACATGGGCACCATGCACACCTCCCGAATTTAAAACAAAAAGTTTGTAATCCGCGGAGACGTAGTACCTGTGTGCACCACCTGTCGAATAAACCAAAAAACAAAAACATCAAAATTGAAAAGTGCAGAAGTGATGTTTTTGTTTCTTGGTTTATTCGACATGTGGCGCACATAGGTACTACGTCTCCCCGGATTACAATCCTATGACTCCCTGATGATTCCTAATAAGGATGAAACAGGTCTGTAGGTGTCTGGATTCTCCATTAGACATTCGAGGCCTGGTCGCAATGAAGTGAGAAACAAAAACGCTTTGTCCGATATGCCACGAGTGTTACTTTAATTTTTATTTGCGGACACACACTTTGTTGTATTATTTGATTTTGAGAACTTTCTTTTTTTGTTTCTCCTTATTATTTTCATTGTAACACGTTGTTAGTGATAAATCTGAGCAGTTGAAAATAAAACGCTCGAATTTATCAGTGACAAAAAACAAGAAAATTAAGTTATAAAAATTTGCGTATTTATTGACCAAATTCCGGTTTCATTGACTATGCTCCACATAGCGCCGTGGTTAGAGGCATACTAAACGCAAGACGCGAACGGTGATCGCCATGTTGGTTGCTCCACTGATAGGTGTGCGGTGTACCTGCGTGTACGTATACCGGCAAATTGGACTTCTTCCGGCCTATGTTTGCAGTAGCCTGAAGCGCTCTGTATATTGAAGCACTTTGCCCTTAGTTAAACACCATTTTATTATTCTAGTTCATAAAACAATTGGCAAAATTATTTGCAACAAATTTTTTTTTTAATGGTAGAGCCATGATGAACCTTAAAATAATTTAGTTAAATTCCTGTTAAAATAATTTTAGAGATATTAAAATATTTAAGGTAAGCGCATGTTTTTCGTTAATTTTAAAGAGATTATAAACTTGTGATACTTAAAAAAAGAAGTCAATATATACTAGTTTACGGCTTAATATACACTTTGAGCATTAAAAATATAAAATATTAATGATTTTTTGAAGAAAAATGTAAAATAAAAATAATATGTGCATTATCATAAAATATATCATTCATAAATACATATTTACTTAGTGTGGCATTTTGTGTTAAAATTATTTATAAAAACCTTCTTTTTATATATTTAAAAACAAATTCTCCCTAAAATAATTTGATTTGGCAATGCTAATTTTTCTATTCTAAGCGACCACTTACAACAGATCTACATCCTTCTCTAAAAAAATTTGCACTTCCCTAAATTATCTCCATCTACCTCTAAAATTCTGCCCTCTCTCTTGAAATATTTTTCATTTTAACAGAGAAAAATTGTTTTTTGGCTGTACTTTTTTTGACCACTAAAAAAACAGTGAATGCTTGAAAAAGTGAATGTATTATTCTAGAAATCGAAAGTCATGGTTGTATGCCATGACCATCGACGAAATTAATTCTTTCTCCCAAAGCTTTGTTTTCTACTGCTTTTTGCTAATAGAGTAGTTGTTTCAATAAAAATGTGGTAAGGTTGTGTTTATTGGATTTAGCACAACTTGTTACAGCTTCTGGCTTTACCATTGGTTGGAATCTGGCAGGAAGTTCTGCTTTCTTTCATTTTCAAAAATATGTAGCCTTTCAAAAGTAAATAGACACCTAAAAAGTGACACTCTCTAGACTGGTCAGAGTCAAAAGAATGAAAAGTTTTAGAGAAGTTGTGTATTCATTTGTTTGAAAGTTTGAGACAATGATGTGTTTGAAATTAACTCTGTGTTTCGAACTTCATCCATTGTCTATATTTTATTTATACATGACGTTTGAATCAGTACAATCTCTGATCCTCTTCAGGTGTAGGCTACAATCTATTCCTAAGGCTACATACTTATATACTATGGGAATTCACTCAACCGTGAATTTTAAGAAGTTGGCTCTGCTCAAGGAGGGGCTTCCAAATATTTAGAATTTCAACGCTTGGTTTACTGAAAATACCCTGATTCTGCCCAATAAAGGCAGCTTCAAGGAATTTTCGTTTTTTCCAGTGTGACTCCTTGTGCAAAATGTTTGCTTCTGTCCACTTCATTTGGTGTTGTTTTGACCATGCATTTTCAGCAATTCCTGATTTCATTGTTTCACCTCTTTGGGTATTAGTCTGATGTTCCTTAAGTCTAACACATGGTGGTCTTTTTGTTTCGCCTATGTTTTTGCATATTTTGTATCCTTTAAAAAAATAATACCAGATAACTACAAAGAGAAATTTAGATGTTTCAGTCTATTGGGACAACAGGAAAGGGCCTACACCTTATAGTACTAGGTTAATAACTACCAGTGGTCAAATATCTAGCTATCATTTAACAAAAATTCTGTCTGCTGTCCAACCAAACTTCCTGTTTTTGTATTTTATTTTTGTTTTTTAATTTACTGACAGGTAGTTAAATGGAATTGTGTGACAGGTTTTTCACTAGCCTAAATTTGTGCAAGTATTTTGCATGTGTAACTCAAGTATTCCTTTCAGGCAAAAGCTCCCTAGTGGTCTGATTTAACTGAAAATAAACAGCCTTCTTAACTTAAATTAACTTAAAAATAAATTACATTAAGGTCTGTGGAAATCCTACTTCAAATATCTAGCATTAGCATAGCATAATTTACGTTTTTGTTTAACCATTTTTTTCTATGTTTTTTATATTTGTATGCCATGACTTTCGATTTCTAGAATAAAACATTCACTTTTTCAAGCATTCACTGTTTTTTTAGCGGTCAAAAAAAGTACAGCCAAAAAACAATTTTTCTCTGTTAAAATGAAAAATATTTCAAGAGAGAGGGCAGAATTTTAGAGGTAGATGGAGATAATTTAGGGAGTGCAAAGTATTTTAGAGAAGGATGTGGATCTGTTGTAATTGGTCGCTTAGAATAGAAAAATTAGCATTGCCAAATCAAATTATTTTAGGGAGAATTTGTTTTTAAATATATAAAAAGAAGGTTTTTATAAATAATTTTACCACAAAATGCTACACTAAATAAATATGTATTTATGAATGATATATTTTATGATAACGTGCATATTATTTTTATTTTACATTTTTCTTCAAAAAATCATTAATATTTTATATTTTTAATGCTCAAAGTGTATATTAAGCCGTAAACTAGTATATATTGATTTCTTTTTTTAAGTATCACAAGTTTATAATCTCCTTAAAAGTAACGAAAAACATGCGCTTACCTTAAATATTTTAATATCTCTAAAATTATTTTAACAGGTATTTAACTAAATTATTTTAAGGTTCATCATGGCTCTACCATTAAAAAAAAAATTTTGTTGCAAATAATTTTGCCAATTGTTTTATCAACTAGAATAATAAAATGGTGTTTAACCAAGGGCAAAGTGGTTCAATATACAGAGCACTTGAGGCTACTCCGAACATAGGCTGGAAGAAGTCCAATTTGCCAGTGTACGTACATGCAGGGACACCGCACACCTATCAGTGGAGCAACCAACAGAGCGATCACCGTTCGCGTCTTGCGTTTAGTATGCCTCTAACCACGGTGCTATGTGGAGCATAGTCAATGAAACCGGAATTTGGTCAATAAATACGCAAATTTTTATAACGTAATTTTCTTGTTTTTTGTCACTGATAAATTAGAGCATTTTATTTTCAACTGCTCAGATGTATCACTAACAACGTGTTACAATGAAAATAATAAGGAGAAACAAAAAAAGCAAGTTCTCAAAATAAAATAATACAACAAAGTGAATCTCATGTCTGCAAATAAAAATTAAAGTAACACTCGTGGCATATCGGACAAAGCGTTTTTGTTTCTCACTTCATTACGACCAGACCGCCAATGTTTAATGGAGAATTCAGACACCTACAGACCTGTTTCATCCTTATTAGGAATCATCAGGGAGTCATAGGATGGTAATCCGGGGAGACGTAGTACCTGTGTGCGCCACATGTCGAATAAACCAAGAAACAAAAACATCACTTCTGCACTTTTCAATTTTGATGTTTTTGTTTTTTGGTTTATTCGAGAGGTGGTGCACATAGGTACTACGTCTCTGCGGATTACAAACTTTTTTTTAAATACGGGAGGTGTGCATGGTGCCCGTGTAGCTTCAACTGGCCGTCAAGAATAAGCGTCCAGGTTTATAGTTCACAGTTTACCTTGGAGATATTTACAATATTCTTATTACTTACCTCTGCTCCTGTGGTTCTTTCTCATAAAAACATTGAACTGATTAATTCGGCCAACTCGTAAATTACCTATTAACTGTTTAGGTATGACCAATATAACAAAAAAGGCTAAAAATGTAAAAAACAGAAAAAGTTTCTCCGGCAGTTTGACCTTGACACGTCAAAACATTTGATCGGGTTAGGTTTGCGTGACACTTCTTCTTCTTTTGGATTATGTTCAAGCTTTACGCACCAAAAAAAAAGTTGGAATTGCCCAAAAAATATTTTTATGTTGGTACCTTTGCTATAGTGATTTTTTTGTTACCAACCCAACTTTAGTTCCTTTTTCTTGACGATTCTTGCGGAAGGTAGGTTAGAAATAAAAATTTTTTAATTCTTTAAACATCTAATTTATTTTTAAATTGTTTGCTATTTAGAAAATTGGTTTTGATTCTTGGAAGCCATCTTTTTGTGCCGACATTAATATTTTATTGGTTTTTGAGTCGATAATAATAGAAATTTTTGTTTGTTTCAGACTTGATCTTCTTCCAATACAGCAAAGATGGTAAGTTTTTTATTTGTTTTTTACTAGTTTTGATTTGGTAATTTTCTTTAGTAAGAACTGGTCCATGTATTTCATATTTTATACAGTTTCACCCATAATTTTGTTTTGTTTGTTATGTTTTGATATACATAACCTCATTGTTTTCTATGTTTTTTTAGCCCAGAGAACTCACAGAAATCAAAGAATTCTTGTTGACCGCGAGGAGGAAGGATGCTAAATGTAAGTACCTTAATGCAATAAATAGTGACCCTTTCTACTGCCTACCTATGGTACCTACTTAACTATGGAAAAACATCTCCCCTTACAAAAAATTTGTATATGTATTATTTACTTTAATGGGGGAATTCAATGTTATGCCAGCAATTCCATTCAATTTGTACCATGCCACATGCTGTGTTTGAATTATAGGTAATTAAGCAGTAAACCAAACGGTTTTCTGCCATTTTTGATTTTTTATGAATTTTTTTTTTTAAGAAAAAAGGGTAAGTGCCCAGGGGGGGGTTGTAATGTGTTTTTTTTTATTGTTTTGGGTTGGGTTGGACTGTGTTGGATGGGGCTGTTTTAGTGAAAAAAAATAGAAAAAAACCAACCGGCACAGGCAGATTTGGGGTCCTAGGAGCCCTAGTAGGTGCCCCCATAAAGAATTTTTCATAAAACATCAAAAATGGTAGAAAACCGTATACTGCATAATTACCAAATTATATTACTAAGGGCCCAGTTACTCAAGTAGTAGAGAGCAAAAGTAGAGAGAGAAAACAAAATTGTGCCTTGTGCATTGACTGTCCCCCAGACCATATTAACCTTTCTTTTATTTACAAACTCTGCACTTAGTTGATGTACTTCTGTAGTCTTCACAAAAAAGAAAATTTTGTTGTATGCGATTAGGCTGTTGTACCTTTGAGATATGATTTTAAGTGTCAATCAGTTACAACTGTTGTTAGACATCAAATATGTACTCAAAAATTATTTTATTTATCCCTTTTAGCTGTAAAAATAAAGAAGAACCCAGAAAACACCAAATTCAAGGTCCGTTGCTCGAGGTTTTTGTACACCCTTGTCATCACTGATAAAGAAAAGGCAGAAAAATTGAAGCAATCACTCCCACCAGGTAAGATATATTTTTTAGAGGTACTTAATTTTTTCCAAAATATTTTAAACCCTCACAAACAGATCAAATTTGAAAAAATCTGTGATTTATAACAATTGAACCAGGGTTCTTAATAAATTAATGTTTCAAAATTAATTTACCATAGAAAATGATCACTTTCTTTGTGTGTTGTCAACTAATGACAAACTTTATCAGTTAGTCTAATGGTAGGGCCATGATGAATCTTAAAATAATTTAGTTAAATACCTGTTAAATTATTTTTAGATGTGCTAAAAGACAGTTTTTTGATAAATTTAAAGACTAAAGAACTTTGATTGAAAGAAATTAATACCATCTTATGTCTTACACACTATGATTTGAACAATTACAATTTTTGTTGTTTTTTGGATAAAACTGGCAAAATAGAAAGAATTTTAAACAAACTCCAAATCAGTTACGTCAACCAAAAAGAACCTAAAAACAAAAGATCTTGGGTGGAAATAATGAAAATTCAAACCTGTATGAGCATCCCACAAGTAACACACAAAGGACCGAAGCGAAAAGAGAAATGATTAAACAATGTTTCGCCTTGGGCAACCAGCGTAGGCTCTTCAGTGGTTCCACTGGTCACACTACCCATACATCATTAAACAGCATCATACACTTTGATTTCCAACTTGAATCACTCACAAATAGGCATCTTTCCACACTGTTACTTATCCAAGTTACCTGATATGGATTCGTCCTGGCATGTTAATATTTCCCATAGGCAATTGCCTTAGGAGCATAATCCTATTGGAAATATTAACATGCCAGGACAAATCCATATCAGGTAACTTGGATAAGTACCAATGCAGAATGATGCCTATTTGTGAGTGATTCAAAGTTGGAAATCAAAGTGTATGATGGTGTTTAATGATATATGGGGAGGTTGACCAGTGGAACCACTGACGAGCCTATGCTGGTTACCCAAGGTGAAACATCATTTACTAATTTCTCTTTTCGCTTTGGTCCTTTGTGTGTTCCTTGTGGGATGCTCATCCAGGTTTGAATTTTCGTTATTTCCACCCAAGATCTTTTGATCTTTTGTTTTTAAGACTATGATAGACAGAGGACAAAACAGAAATTTTTATTAAGCAATTGCTTTAAATTATTTCCATCTTTCTCTAGAATACTTTTTTGTAGTCTGCTGTCTCTCTTCAACCTTAAATTTTGTTCTAACAGGGAAGTAGTTTTTTTTTGAACTCTTAAAGAACAGTGAAAATTTGAAAAATGTGAGTGTTTTATTCTAGAAATAGAAAATTTTGAAAGAAAGCTTTAAAGTGTGGGCAAATTCATGGCATTAAAATGCTAAAATATTTTAAGCCTTAAATTACCATCATGGCTTTACCATAACTATTGTAAAATCTTGTGGGATATTAAGTTAAATACCTTTGCAACTATTGTTTAAATAAAGAGCAAAATTTTAATGCTCATTTCTATTGGTTTTAGGTCTCCAAGTAAAAGAAGTAAAGTAGATGGTACATATTAAACAGATGTATGTATTATTATTTTACTTTTATAACTTAATATAATGTTAATTTAAGTTTTTACAACTGCATTATCTTATTTTAATTTAGAGCATACAAAATGTCTTATCTGCATTTCAAGAGTTTTAAAGAACATGGTCTGACTTTATTAGGCCTAGTCTTTATCTTACTTCTGTATTGACAGAAAAGTAAAACTGGCTTATCAAATAATTGGATATATGCAGATTATGTTTTGTTTCAAGCATGGCAGAATGATATTTATTCAGAAACTGTATTTCTCAGTTTATCGTAAATGACAAAAAGAACAGAGTGGAATGAATCCGCCAGAGGATTAAATAAATTAAATAACACAGGGTTTTTTATAGCAAGGTTAGCAAATATTTCATTGACCTTGGGTTGTCTTAAAGTAAATTGTGTTCCTGTCTGGGTTAAGTATTAGGGTTGTTCTTGAAAAAAGTTAACATTGCATGTAATTGGTTTGTAAATTTAAAACCACTTATCCTTTTGAAAACAAAGTAGGAGGATAGTTAGTGTACTCAAAGGCTAATTTATTTAGATAATGATTTAGATAGATAAAAACTGAAAAATTTAAGTCTTGAAAAAAAACATGTTTAATTGATTTTGGTGTCACTCGTGTGATCACATGCAGTCACAGATTTTTTTAAAATCTGGCATCACTGCATACAACACCCAACTCATTTACCTGAAAATGGAGAAGCATGGAAGACACAGTTTAGGAGTGTAACCTGAAATGTTACATAATTCAGTTTTTGTGAAATTTTGGTGGTTTTAAAACAGTATTAATGTTTTGGCTGAGATAAATGTCACACATGTTTCTATATATATAAGGAGTAAATGGTAAGATATTTACTTCCAAAAATGTGAAAGTATGAAAAGTAAGCATTTTATTAACATTAAAATAAAAAAGTAGTAACTTTTTAATTTTTTTGTTATTTAGACATTTTGCTAAATATGTCACTAGTGTGAACATCACTGGTGTGATCTTTCAGAATATTTTATTGATAACACCTGTAAAATTTTTTGCTTGTAATTAAAAATACTCAATAATTTTTAGAAAAAAAATGGCAAAAACTAGAATGTCTTTGGCAAAAGCACCAGAAACGAAAAAGTAAATAGACAAAAGAGAGAAAAGAAGAAACCAAGTAAGGGTATATTATATATATAGAGACATATTATATTTACTTAAAAAGTGGTAAATATTTTTGTTTTCTAAAAACTGACACCAAACGTTACCATTTTTCAAGAACAACCCAGCTGTAAAGATTCTTGATTTTGGTAAAATAGTTATAACTGGTGTTAGCTGGCTATCACCTGTGTTAGCAGATGAATTAACAAACTCAAAAATATCTTAAGAACTATTGAATTGTTGTCTCGGCCATATAGCACATTTTAGTCCAACCAACTACAGCATCATTTAATAATTACCAAAATTCAAAGAAAACTAAATTGTTTTTTTTTTAAATTACCACTTGATATGTTACCATGACCCATTACTGTTCTTCACTTCTCTTTTGTTTTCTTTTTACAGTTATCTGTTTGATGTTTGTCAGTCTTAAAAATTTTTTTTGTTACTGAAAATAGGGATCCTCGGACTGCACTTTTTCTAAAATTGACCACTATCGAGTTATATAAGAGCTGGAAGTGTATGTTCTAACATCAAATCTCTCTTCTGATTCTGACCCGCTGGTGTCATCCTCTTCAAAGTATTCGTAGGCCATGGCTTTTTGAAGTTTCCTACAAATGAGTGAAAAATTTATTAAATCAAAAACGAAGTAAGATATGATATGGTAAAAAACACTTTTGTATAATATTGCTATGTTTTCATGGGTATTGAGTTCGTTTTCAAAACTCATTGCATCTTCTTCTTTTATAAGTGTGTTCTTTATCAAGAGCAAACGAACTCAATACCCATGAAAACATAGCATATATTAAGACTGCCTCAAGATACAAGGTTTCACTTTAGTCCTTTAATGTACTATTGTGGTTCAGAAATTTGATCTGATAATTTTAAAAGAAGAACAGTATGTGCAGTAAATAAATAGTAGTTTTTACAACCAGCGGCTAAAATAGTGTTTTTTTACAAGCATTGGTTTAAATAATGTGCATAGCGAGTGATTTAAAAACTCAAATAAAAAAGCAGTTTAGCCGCGAGTAAATACTATTTTTTTATATAAGTTTATCAAAAAATAAGAAAAAACCCCGGAAAAAATAGAAAATAAAACTGACATTTTAATAGTTATACATCAAGGCGGCCGTGAATGACATACCAATGGTTTCTATGGTAACCTTATGGTACCGCCATGATGAACCTAAAAATAATTTAGTTAAATACCTGTTAAATTATTGTTAGATGTGCTAAAGTACACCTATACTAGGACACTTCTTTTGGTAATTTTAAAGACTAAAGAAATTTTAATGAAAATTTTATACCAGTTGTTTTAAACCAATCAGAGGCTTTGATGTTTTTGACAGGATGCTATGGCAACAACCCGAATTTTTCGGTCACGTGACCTAATTAAAAAATTAATAAGTGATAATTTCCCTGGCTTGACAGCTGTCACGTGCAGATGTCAGAATAACAACAGAGGCGTGGGTACAATTTTCTATTCATTTTATATTTTCTTTGCGACAACAAAATTTAATATCCCGAATAATAATTAATAAACAAAACAAAAAGCTATTGGTGAAACGTCATTTCACAGCGAACTTCGCAGATTTTATGTTTCCTTTCTCTCCTCTAGTAGTATAAAATTATTAGAGTTTGAAGAAATGTGTTCATCGGGATTTTGAGAATCATTTTTTTTTACTAGGGCAAAGGGAAAGTGAAAAAAAAAACCAATTCAAACTATTTGAAATACAAAACACGTAGCGACCAATATAACATATATACACCTATTTTTCCCTATCCTCTAGTACTATAATATTGTGTGATTTAAATAGAATATAATTAACTTGATACAAAGATGCAAACCTTATTTTACTAGAGTACCAGGGAATTGTATTTTATTTTTATGTATTTTATTTATTTTATTTTATTTATTCTCATAAAGTATCAACAGCATTGCCAATTACAGACACTGACTTAACTCTAATATAATTAAAAACATGTACATTGTATTGTAAAATTAAAATAACAAAATCACTTACTAATTAAAGTAACAAACAGGCTAAAATAAATTACTTATTTCTCAACTTCCCATCAATTAATTTTTTAAACTGGTTAAAGCTAGTCAGATCAATGTCAATGTCAAAAGCATACAAATTGAAAAGATTACACATTTTATAGATTGGAGAATTTTTAAATAAATTTGTTCTTGGATACGCAAAGTAGAATGTTTTCGAATTACGCGAGTTTAACCGATTTACCGCAAATGGCAATTGGCTTAAAACTCAGATTAATAAAAAAAATGAGATATAACAGTAAACAATATTACCCCGATCAACCAGCCACAATGTTTATTTCCCAAAAAATACATGGTTGCCAATTTACTGCGGGGTTTCCCTAGAAACAAAACAATTCATAAACTTCTTGAAGCTCTTTTGATAATATTATTGATTATTTGACATATTTTTATATAGGATAATTTTTCTTATGCTAATAACTTAATTCTTAGTCCAAATTTTTAGTCTCAATAATTAACTTTTTTTAATTTTTAATAAGTAGAATTTCGAGATTTATAAAAAAGAACACAAGCCGGCAACGTTTTTTCGACGAGCCGCGAATAAATGCCGACATGTTTGGTTGCAGCTGACGGCGTTGTTGTTAACGGGGGTTTGTGTTGTTCGGTGATTTTTGAATTTTATTGTGACTATTTGTGAAAAAGGAACTGTATCAAGCTATTTTGAGGACCAACAAAATGGTTTACCATTGCCTGGTATGCAATAAAAGCGGATATTCCAGCCCAGAACTAATATTTCGGAGGTAAGAAAGATCCTGTCATTTTACGTTAGTCATGGGCGTAGTATGAGGTAAAAAACTGCGTAAAAAGCTTATGATTATACTATTAATACATCAAAAATCTAAGACTAATACTAATATTTTTTAAGAAACAAAAGTACCAGATAATTTTGCTCCTTTTGCAGCATGTAAAATATTTATTTATTATAATTTATACATAACAAGAGAAGACAATAAGACCAAGTGCTGATAGGTACTGGGGCAGGTATTTTTTGTATTTTAATGGGTACCTGGGTACTTTCTATAATGTGAATAAAACCGTTTTGGAGATATTTACTCTGAGCCAATCTTATTTTTATTTTCATTAATATTTATTATTTATTTTTTTGCCTTTTGACTCCTGTTTCCTGAAAAACTACTAGTAATTAATTTTTTACCTCTTCCTTAAATTTTTCTTGTGTTCTGTATTCAGAAATGAACATGCAGCCAATGTGTAAAGAATAAAATTTGTTGGCCTTAAAATTTTCATAATTAACATCACAAAAAGTTCTCTTAATTTGATAAATAAAGTTTATATTTCACTAAAGAAAACTAAAAGAGACATTATTATCATAGTGAAAAAAACGCTTAATAAGCCGTTTATTAGCGTGTTTTTTTTTGGACAAAAACGTTATAAAACGGGTTAATAACCGTTTTTTTTTGCTATGAAAATATTTTTTTTTACTTTTGTTTTGTGGGATACTGCACAATTAAAAAATAATAAATAAATAAATAAAAATCATTTCAAGTGCTCTTTGGTAAACTTTTGATCTGTTCGTAAATACCTACATTCCTCAAACTAAACTTTATCCTTGAATAAATCTATTTTTTGTGGTTATGCAAGTTCTGGCAGTTAATTCTTTTGAATAAGAAAATCCGACCAACCCTACCTTATATCTCGTTTTCACATTTATATATTTAAATTAAAATTAACGCCGCCACTGGTAATGGGAAAAGCAATTTTTGACAGTGTTGCCGTTTTATTGCTCTATCTCTTTTCTGTTCATATAATCGTCCAGAAGGGTGTTGGATTGTAAATATTAGAGGATTTCAATAGGGAATGTTTGGTTTCTCTTTAGTTATTATCTGAGGCTTAAAATTTCAGGACTATCTATATGACCCTTTAATAAAAGTAAATTAAATAAAGTCTTAATCCTTCAATCACCGAGGGATAATCTATTAAAAACACCCAAAAGATATGAGTTATCACATCCCCTTTGTGGATAAACATTAAACATTCTAAAAAAAAAGACATTTTAAAAATTTTCTTTGCACATTCTCTATTAGTGTTATCCAAACATTACATTGTGGTGACCAGATAATGCTTCCATATTCTAAAATTGGTACAACTAAGCTATCAAAAAGATGAAGACTTACTTCAACACTAAAAGATTTAGTATTCCTTGCAATAAAACCTGCTATTTTCTGTAAAAATAATAGATGAATAAGTGTATAGCCACAATATAGGTAACACAGACGTCTGACGCCTGGGGAAATTTTCAAAAAATTCGCACCTCGAAAAAATTTTCGGAAATAATTCAAGCTCTAGGGAGATTAAGTGCAAGAAATTAATTACACATTATGTCTTACTCACTTTACGCTTTGAAAAATGACAATTTTTGCTCTTTTTTGGATGAAAATAAACAGAAGTTTTTCATCTTTCTCTAAAATACTTTTTAATAGCCTGCTGTCTCTTCAACAACCCTAAATATTTTTGTACTTCACTAAATTATCGCCATATCTACCTCTAAAATTCTGCTCTCTCTCTCTCTAAATATTTTTCATGTTAACCGAAAAAATGTTTTTTGACAGTAGGTACTTTTTTTGAACGTTAAAAAACCAGTAAAAACTTAAAAAAGTGAGTGTTTTATTTTTATTCTAGAAATCGAAAGTTTGGAAAGAATGCTTTAAAATGTGAGCAAAATCATGGCATAAAAATGTGAAAAACAAAAACCGAGACAAAAATGTTTCCCCTTAAATTATGCTAAAATATTTTAAGCCCTAAATTACGATCCTGGCCGAACCATTATTACATTTTAATTTCTGACTTTTGATTTGTAAAGGTTTAATTTTTAGATAAGATCATTAGATTTTCACAATATCACTATTTTACGCTATTTCAGACATGCAGACAATTACCAAAATCATGTTTTATATGAAGGTATAATTATTTTTTTCTGACAAATACCCTTGGTCTTTTTACCTTTTCCTCATTTTGTTTCTTATGCTAAAGAACACCATCATCAGACAGATGCTCAAAATTGTGATTGCCAACCCTACTGCCACCATATACAGAACTGAATCGAAAAAGTTGTAACTTGTTGGGTCTTCAATTTTAGGAACTAGCGTGTGAAAAATTTCAGTCACATTTTCAGAGGGGCTAAAAAATGCAAATTATGTGTGATAGTTTTTCGCTTATAAATTTAAGCAAAAGCACATCCATTGGATATACAAAGGATATCCATGGATGTCCGTTGCAGGTAACATATGGAATTTATATTCATTGATGGGGCTCATATACATTACTGGATGTCGACTGGAGGTACATTTCATATGTATGATCACGAATGGGATAAAAATTAAATATTCATCTGAGGTACGTTAGGTGCAAATAATAGTGTAGGTAAAAAAGTGTCGGTCCTGTGTTAGTGTGTATTTAAGAAAAGTATGACCTCATATGCATTTGTTTGTTATTGTTACTTACTTTTCGTGGCCGAGTATTCAAGTTATTGTAGTGCATATATCGGGCGTCATTTTTTTAGAGAACATTTTATTCATTCACAACATTATTTTACCTTAAAAACATATTACTTGAAGTTTTTTCCATGATTGAAGCAAAAAAAATAGTTGTTGGATCAGCTTCTGTAGATCACTAACCTACTTTCTGTCAAAAGTGTATCCAAGTCATTTTCCAAGCCCCTTTCCAAGTCTCGACCTAATTCGTGAAAAACGGTTTTTCCCAACCAATCTGCCAATTCCTGTTTGCCCATTTGACGTAATCTGTGCCCTAAAAAAGAGGTTATTGAGTTGTCTCTATTTTTTGCTAAAGCTCCCCATTACCATTTGCCGTTTGCTTTATGTCTCTATTATTTGCTAAAGCTCCCTACCACGTAATATGTGCCCTGAAAAAGTCGTAATTGTAGAAATGAGTTGCTTGCTGTATGTCTCTATTAATTGCCAAAGCTTCCCACTACGTAATCTGTGCCCGGAAAAAGACTTAATCGAGAAAATCCCTGCTTGCTTTAGGTCTATTGTTTGCTAAGGCTCACTGTTGGGTAATTTGTGCCCGGAAAAAAAAGAAATTGAAAAAATTGGCAGTTTGCTTTATGTCTCTATTATTTGCTAAAGCTCCCTACTACGTAATATGTGCCCTGAAAAAGTCGTAATTGTAGAAATGAGTTGCTTGCTGTATGTCTCTATTAATTGCCAAAGCTTCCCACTACGTAATCTGTGCCCGGAAAAAGACTTAATCGAGAAAATCCCTGCTTGCTTTAGGTCTATTGTTTGCTAAGGCTCACTGTTGGGTAATTTGTGCCCGGAAAAAAAAGAAATTGAAAAAATTGGCCGTTTGCTTTATGTCTCTATTATTTGCTAAAGCTCCCTACTACGTAATATGTGCCCTGAAAAAGTCGTAATTGTAGAAATGAGTTGCTTGCTGTATGTCTCTATTATTTGCCAAAGCTTCCCACTACGTAATCTGTGCCCGGAAAAAGACTTAATCGAGAAAATCCCTGCTTGCTTTAGGTCTATTGTTTGCTAAGGCTCACTGTTGGGTAATTTGTGCCCGGAAAAAAAAGAAATTGAAAAAATTGGCAGTTTGCTTTATGTCTCTATTACTTGCTAAAGCTCCCTACTACGTAATATGTGCCCTGAAAAAGTCGTAATTGTGGAAATGAGTTGCTTGCTGTATGTCTCTATTATTTGCCAAAGCTTCCCACTACGTAATCTGTGCCCGGAAAAAGACTTAATCGAGAAAATCCCTGCTTGCTTTAGGTCTATTGTTTGCTAAGGCTCACTGTTGGGTAATTCGTGCCCGGAAAAAAAAGAAATTGAAAAAATTGGCCGTTTGCTTTATGTCTATTATTTGCTAAAGCTCCCTACTACGTAATATGTGCCCTGAAAAAGTCGTAATTGTAGAAATGAGTTGCTTGCTGTATGTCTCTAATAATTGCCAAAGCTTCCCACTACGTAATCTGTGCCCGGAAAAGGACTTAATCGAGAAAATCCCTGCTTGCTTTAGGTCTATTGTTTGCTAAGGCTCACTGTTGGGTAATTTGTACCCGGAAAAAAAAAGAAATTGAAAAAATTGGCCGTTTGCTTTATGTCTCTATTATTTGCTAAAGCTCTCTACTACGTAATATGTGCCCTGAAAAAGTCGTAATTGTAGAAATGAGTTGCTTGCTGTATGTCTCTATTAATTGCCAAAGCTTCCCACTACATAATCTGTGCCCGGAAAAAGACTTAATCGAGAAAATCCCTGCTTGCTTTAGGTCTATTGTTTGCTAAGGCTCACTGTTGGGTAATTTGTGCCAGGAAAAAAAAGAAATTGAAAAAATTTGCCGTTTGCTTTATGTCTCTATTATTTGCTAAAGCTCTGTATCACGTATTTTGTGACCTGAAAAAGAAGTAGTGGGCGAAATTCGCTGTTTAATTGCTCTATCTCTTTATTATTATTTGCTAAAGTTCCCTATTATTTGCTAAAGCTTTCCAATACGTAGCTAATATATGCTCCCTCTTTTATTAATTACTAAAGCTCCCCATTATTATACTTTATTATACTTTATTATTATTATACTTACCCAACAGTTCATGAGTCTCTCCTTTACCTTCTCCCGGTTGCGAATTCCAGTGGTGTAAGTTTTCCAAGCAGGAAATGTCCTTGGGAATTTTTCTTTCTTAAATATAAGAAATTACGGTAAGTCAAAATCCTTAAACGGATCATTTTAAACACCTTCATTTTTTCCCTGACGAAAAACTCGCAATCTCATCAAAGGTGACGAGATTCAATAATGCAGTGGCGTACGCAGAAATTGTTCCTGGGGGGGTGGCTTGAGTAACATAATAGTCTTAAATTACCATTGTTGATTTTTGGGGACAATTTAACCTTTAGGAGTCGATTTTCAGTGGCTCTGGATCGGGGAGGAGGGGGCTTAAGCCCCTAATAGACCGCAGGTACGTGACTAGTTTATTGCAACGTTTTTCTAATGCACGCCAATCATATACAGACCGCTTCAAGCTACTGCGAACATAGGGGGAATCAAGTCCACTTTACTCTCCGTGCCGTACGACCGAGGTGGATTCGAAGCACGCTGCAGTGTTATCTTTTGGAAATTCATTTTGTTTTTATTATTTTGTTTTATTTCTGCCTTGCTCGAGAAACAGATGGATAAGTTCTTAATTGAAATAATACATTTTTAAAACCAAAAATGGATGTCTACGAAGTTGCCGAAAAAGTGCAGATGGTCAAATGGTCAAATCGTCATAACCCAACACACGTTCGATATTGGTCGCGGGAAAATTTGCATTTGTATTTTGACGTAAGAACACAGTATCCTCAAAAACTAAATGTTTGGGGGGGGGGGGGGGGGGGTATTATAGGGGAACACGTAATTGGGCCATATTTTATTAACGGCAATTGCAATTTGAATGGTCCTAGATACTTGGATCTACTGCAGCAGAACATTATTCCAACTGCTAGGCAGTTGTTAGGTGTAAGATTTGGTGAAACATGGTTTCAACAAGATGGTTGTTCCGCTCACAATGTTGGCCTTGTTAGGGAATATCTTGATAATGTATTGCCTAATCGAGTTATAAGTACACGGGGAACTATTTTATGGCCAGCTCGATCTCCCGATCTTGCTCCTAATGACTTCTATCTGTTTTTGAAGAAGCTTTTCAAATTATCACCCCTAACATGCTTGGAAACGTTAGAAGGGGTTTTTATAGTAGGCTCGGATATTGTCTAGCCGAGCAAGGAGGACTTTTCGAACATTTGCGTTAATTTTTTTTTGACTGGGAGAATCTTTTTGGTTTTTAGAATGTATTATTTTATTTTGAGAACTTGCTTTTATTTTGTTTCTCCTTATTATTTTCATTGTAACACGTCGTCACTGATAAATCTGAGCAGTTGACAAAAGAACGCTCTTATTTATCAGTGACAAAAAATAAGAAAATTACGTTATAAAAATTTGCGTATTTATTGGCCAAATTCCGGTTTCATTGACTACGCTCCACACAGCACCGTGGTTAGAGGCGTACTAAATATCAAAGGAAAGTCATGCAAGTGGTGATCGCAAGCCTGAGTATTGGTTGCTTCACTGATAGGCGTGCGGTGTCTCTGCATGTAGGTACACTGGCAAATTAGACTTCTTCCGCCCTATGTTCGCAGTAGCTTGAAGCGGTCTGTATGTGATTGCACTTACCGTGTAAGTATACCAGAGATGGTCAATTTTTGCGTTCGTCGCGGGCAGAAGGGTGCGCAAATCGATTTTCAAAATGTAAAAAAATCGATGTCTTTGAACTACTTAAAAATGCATGCCAATGTTACCAAATAAAAATTTAGGAAAACAATATAGAGCGAAAAATTTATGGCATGCAGTTTTCGCGTGCACAACCAGTTTGATGGGCACATGAAATCGTTAAAATATTTGACATCTTCGAACGATTTTAAAATGCTGCCAATGTGTTTTATGGTAAATTTGAACTGCCAAACGACATTTACTGATTGACATGCAGTTTTGATGTGCACAACTTCAAATCACAAAAATTACTCGAAAAATGCAAAAAAATATAGGTATCTCCGAACGATCTTAAAGGTTATCGATAATGAGGAAAAAGACGAGTTTAAAAAATGGCATGCAGTTCTGCGTTGTTTAACATATTTGCCAGCGTCAAAATTCCCAACAAATAATTCCAAGTATCTCCGAAAGATTTAAAAATGCATGCCAAGATACTTTATCAAAATGTTGCAATACCAAAAGACCATTTACCGATTGGAATGAAGTTTGGTAGTGCAGAAGGCTATGAAAATTATTGCCGAAAATGCAAAAAAACACAATATCTTGGAACGATTTTAAATTGCATGCCAATATACTGTATCAAAATGTTGCAATACCAAAAGACGATTTACTGATTTATTTTAAAGTAGTTCAAAGACGTCGATTTTTTTGCATTTTGAAATCTATAAAACCTCCCCTGGATACGCCGGTGAATATATAGATTCCAATTATTTTGTATTTCAAGTCTATATGAAACACCATTATTTTTGCTGGTGAAATCTAATAAACTTTGTGTTTAATAGAAATAAATTTATAAGTTTCTTAAATTAAAAAAATTGGTACTAGAAAGCACGAATGGTCCACCATAAAATCAATTATTTTATGTTGAAAGGAAATGAAAATATCTCGAAAACTGTAGCTTTGAAAGATTTGAACCTTATAACAAAATTTATAGTTATAATTTTTTTATATATTTTAACATTTTTTGAAATAACTCTGAAATTAAAGCTTCCACGAATTTGGACTTAATAACAATATTTGTAGTCCATGTTCATGGAAACTTAAATCTGAAAACCGTATATCGCTACTTGCTTTTGTTCCAAAGTTACAATTTTTTAAAATATTTTATCCCTTTTATGCCCCCTTCAAACCCCCACCAACCTACCCAAAAATTAATCAGTTCATGGACGGCGGATAGAGGATTTTTGTGCCAAATTTCGTTAAAATCGATTAATGCGTTCTTGATTTATCGTCTATACAGACAGACAACTTTTTTTTCGTCGATTAAGGTGTTTTGGAACCTGAGTAACTCATTTTTAATAAAAATAAAGAAAAATCAAAATTTCACGATTTTAATAGTCCCCCATACCATATTGGTTGTAAATTTTAACTTTTGAGACCTCCTATAAATAAAGTATATATACTAGACTAAGAAGACATCATATTTAAAAATAGAAAGAAAAATAAAAAAGTCACGTTTTTTTACTTCCTATACTTATTAGATGTACCTATATATTAAACAAAGTTAGTTAAAAAAATTGAATAAAATTAAATTTTTAAACAGTCTTGTCGTTAAAAATTATCCACATTTCACCATATCATAACCTCATTTAAGCACATCAACCATCGCTCAAGTCGAGACTGTGGTGACGGTGTGGTGTGATAATCTCACTAAAATAAACATAAATATGTGCAATTTTGACTAGTGATGGGCACATCGAAAAAAAACATCGATTTTGAACATCGATGTCAACATCAATGTTTTTTTTTTGCTTTTTTTAGAGAGTATTCCGTTATTCAAAGAAACTTTTTTATTTAAGACTTATTGTTAATTTTAAAAAATACTTATAATAAGCATGCAAATGAGAGATTTATAATAATAATTAATCGGTACATGATATACAAAAGCTATTAAATATCTACACTAAAGAACCACAACAAATATGAGTAGTACATTCAAAAGAAACTATATATTACATATAACATTGTTTCAGATTAGGTAGCGACATTTATTGGCGGCAAAGCCGACCGATATCTCAAAAATAGACAAATCCTGTTTTTTTGAGTCGCAGTGGGTATATAGTACAAGTGCAAAATTCTCAGACACAATATTTCCTATTATTTTTTTTTGGATCGATGTTCCGATGTTTAAAAAAAGTATCGATATTTTAACATCGATGATATTTTATGGATATCGATGTTAAAAACATCGATGTTGACCAAAAAACATCGATGTTTTGTGCCCATCACTACTAATCACACTATAAACGCACCAGTAGACACCACATTTCCTGAACGACGAAAATGAGACGCACCGGTCATTTTCATATTCCTGAACGGCGACACACCGCGTTTTTTACACTGGTGTGGGCATTCTGAACGCAGCCCAGCAGTATGCCTGATGCTTTCGTGTGCGTCGAGAGGTCATTGAACGTGCTGAATGCAATGAACATCAAGTCGCGGTCACGTGCTTTAGGCGGGCGTAAAGGTTAGCATTGGAGTAGGTTATTTGCAGGTTTAAACGGCTATCGGTGTTAGATATGCAAATACCGTCAACTTAAACTGACGGGAATAATGCTATAAAAATGTTCCTCGCAGATCCTAACAGAACTGAATACTGCAGACTGCCAGCTCCAAACTAAAAAGTTTATAATTCGTAGTTGATCCTGTAAAATGTGTACCTGCTTTATCCAGAGCTTTTGGTTCGTCGAGTTGCTTAAAATGGGCCGCGGCCACCAATCTTCTACATTCTTCCGGGCTGAGATGATCGGCCAGATATTGCAATTCGGACTCGTTTATATCTATGGTAGCTTTTATCTTGGAAATAATGATGATCAACAGCAAAAAGTAAAATAAAAAGCACGAAAACATTACCAATGTCAACCTATTTTTCTGTTTGACAGTGACAAGCGTTTGGAATTTGTCAATGGTCAAAGATAAGGTCACCGACGCATCAGAGATATCAAAGAGTATAAGATACTTTTCGTCAGTTTTGATTTTTCCTGTGTCGCAACCACCAATCTTTTACATTAGTGTAGTAGTAGCTTCTATTTTAAAAATTATGATGAGCAACAACAAAAAGTAAATAAAAAACACGAAAACATTAGCAACCCACTAAGCAAAAACCAGTTACATTTACATTACTCCAATGTATTTTTGTAACCTGTTATGTAACGCAAATTGCATCAGTTGTCCTAAACATTTACGTAACAGCCCAGCAAACACGCTTCCCTCGGGCCGATGTCGATTGCCGAATTTGCCGTCATCGGCACGATGTCGATTTACGACATCGGACCAGCAGTATTTTTTGTCTGCTTTGCGATATAGGCCCAATGTATGTTTGCCGACGCAACGTTAAACTGTATCCCGCCGTCGTACCAATGGTAAATTTTACTTTTTGCTGAAATCCGCATACCGTCGCCGTACCATTAAGGTCCGATATGGTTTAACCACATGTTACCGACCATCCGCCCATAAAGCTGCTTAATTTGGTCGGTCTAACTTAGACAAGCTGGTCTCGGCCCGACATCGGTAAATTATTCAAGTCCGACATTTATTTCCTAAAGCGGTCCAACGTCGGCGATTCACGAAGGCCCGTCGGTGGTAGCTTAAAGCGGCCCGACAATGGCAAACCTTTACCAAAGGTCCGATAATGGGTAGATAATAAGGCCCCACCAGACAACCTAATAACTTCTATTACTTTCTCTATGGGGCCCACATCAGCCTCTCAAAGCGGCACGTCGTCGGTGATTGACGAAGGTCCGTCGGTGGTTGCTTGACACGATTCGACATTGGCAAACTACAAAGTTTCGATAATGCGGGTGCTTAACTATTCGGGCTGGTTTAAGTAGCGGAAGAGGTGATTCTTGTAGAGAAGTACCACCATCTTGTCAAGTCCGCATTCCAGTTTTGAAATATCTTATTTGCGCATTATATATATAATATTATCTTCCACTGTACAGGGAACATAGTTACATTAGCGCCATCTCTACATACTAGGAAGAAACTATCAAGCAGTTTAAACAGTTTAATGTAACGTTCCATCGTCTGTTGCCGATTCTCGACAAATCAAACAAAGTTCCAATCGGACCATCGTCGGTCCTAAAGCAGATAAAGTGGTCGTCGGCATAAAATCGACTATAGTAAATTGGGCCATCGTCAGTTGCCGATTCTCGTCCGATTAAGCGGTTCCAATCGGACCATCATCGGCCCTAAAGCAGATAAGGTTTGCGTTGGCATAATGTCGGCTATAGTAAATCCAGACATCGTCAGTTGGCGATTCTCGTCCGATTAAACAAAGTTCCAATCCAATCGTCGTCGGCCTTAAAGCAGATAAGTGGGCCTCGGCATAAAGTCGACTATAGTAAATTGGGCCATCGTCAATTGCCGATTTTCGACCGATTAAACAAAGTTCCAATCGGACCATCGTCGGTCCTGGTGTCGGCATAAAGTCAACTGTAGTTGCCCATTATTGACCGAAAACTGAAAATCGCAATCTGTCCAACATCGGGTCAACGTGTATTCGCCGATGCCTACACACTGCCGACGTTGTCGACATTGGCCCGATTCAATGCCGACGATTTGTGTTTGCTGGGCCTGGTACATTCAATTTTTTTAACAAGTATGTGACTTGCATGTAAAATACATGGCTAGGTAAAATTATTTTTTTTAAATTTACCTCTAACTTGTTAAATATTGGTTCAAACATCATAAAAAATATATTTTTGTGATTTAAAATATTTGATATTCGCGGTTACATCTTAAACAAATTAAAAAAAATAAAAAAAATCAATTTTAGCCGACGTGATCCGAACCCTTAATCCAAAGGTGATACACGAAGGTTTTAGCGCATATAACTATGTCATAGTTATATGTTTTAGCGCCTTATGCCCGTGTGCACGGGTTAGACTTGATATGTAAGCCGAGCTTAAGCTTTAATTTTGGTGTGCAATGGTGTGGAATATAATGTAAGTGGCACTTAAGCTGCAGTTAAGATAAGCTGTAGAATTACTTCGGCTTAAGCGCATTTTGAGGTTATGTGAGGTATTTTTTGATTATGTTTTTAAACAAACGCCATTAATTTAATCAGATTATAAAACTGTTCCGTTGCCTTAAAATCTTTCTGTGATTATAATAGTGGTCTGCTTAAAATGGAACTTCTTTGGGATGATGTAGAAGATGAAGAATTAGACTTTGTAATTAATGTAATACCTACCAAGAAGGATTTTTCAAAGAATGAGATGAAGATACGTTTTACAAAAGGTTTAGAATGTCCAAAAAAAAATCATGTAATGCGAATAATTCCCCTTTTTTTCGCAAATTCGTTGCAAAGAAACTGAAAAAAGTGTTGGGTTGGTTTGGCTTAGGACCGTTCTAAAATAGACTAAACCTTTTTAGTAAATCCCACCGTAAAAGAGGTCACAGATTTTAAAGAGTATAAGGTACTCGTCCCACTTTTCGTCAATGACCCACTTTTAGTCAGTTTTGATTTTTTCTGCAGATGATCTGTGAGTGAAACGAAAACATTACCAACGGCTACCAACCTATTTTCCTGTTTATATATTAACAGTAGTGAGAGTCTTAAATTTGTGAAAGGTCAGCAACGCAAGAACACCGGTGCGGCGCATACACTTTAAAAAAAAGTTACAGAAAAAAGCTGGTATTTTGTACTTTTCGTCAGTTTTTTTTATTTATTTATTATTTTTTTTAAACTTTTAAAATGTCATTTTTGACACTTATGGTTCCAAAGTTATAAACAATGCAAAAAGTGCAATTTATTATGACCCATATCCTACCTTGCTTACCGGTAACTCAAGGTACCAATACAAATAATAATATCAACGAAATAATTGTGTAAATTATTTTATTATATTTTTTTACATTTTAAATATTTTATTATATCAACTAGCTAGCTAGCTAAAAAGCCGCCGTCAATAGCTAAACAGTGTCCGTGAATCATGCTGGCTTGGTCGCTCAGCAAAAATAAGACAGCATCGGCAACGTTCTCCACTTCAGCAAACCTAAAAAAAGTGGTTGGTTTTTTTACAGGGTGTTAAGAAATTACCTTTGCTCAAAAGGACTCAGTGGTTCGCAATAATTTCTTTATTTTCTGTGCTTACTTCAAAAAAAAAAAATTTTTGTGACCATACACATAGCTCCGCAAAAAGTAGACAATTTATTTGTCTACTTTTTGCGGAGCTATTTGTCGAAAACTCCCAATTTACATTACCTGTTCAATGGAATTTTGGCCAACATATCTTGCCGCTTGTCCGGGTCGGACCAAATTCGCCGTCCCAAGTCGGTCATGACAACTGTCGGATTAACCGCGTTGATTCTGACATTTTTCGGACCGAGTTCCACCGCCAGGGCTTTGGTAAACGCGTCCACGGCCCCCTTTGATGAACAGTAAACTGACCGGTGAAGAAGACCTGAAATATGAAGATTTTAGCGCACATTACTTTCCAATTCAGGGTGGCAACATATACCGAGAAAGTCGGGAATACCAAGAAAAAGTAGGGAATTCAGTCAAGTCGGAAAAAAACGACAAAAACGTTGAGAATTCCCGTGTTAACCGCATTGATCCTGACATTTTTCGGGCCGAGTTCCACTGCCAAGACATCGGCGGGTCCTTTGATAAACAGTAAACTAACCGATGAAGAAGATTTTGGCCCACATTATTGTCCGATTCAGGGTGGAAATATACCGGGAAATTCGAGAATACCAAGGAAAAGTAGAGAATTTAGTTCAGTCGGGAAAAAACGGAAAAATTAATCAATCGGAAATACCAGGAAAAAGTAGATAATTCAGTTGAGTAAAAAAATCGGAAAAAATCGGGAATTCCCGGGTTAACCGCCTCGATTCTGACATTTTTCGGACCGAGTTCCACGGCCCCCTTTGACGAATAGTAAACTGATCGGTGAAGAAGACCTGAAATGTGAAGATTTTGGCGCACATTAATGTCCAATTCAGGGTGGGCACATACCGGGAAAGTCAGGAAAACCAAGAAAACTTAGGGAATTTAGTTAAGTTAGATCTTTGCCACTTCCAATATCCAAGTTAGTTAGGGTGGCAACAAACCTGGAATTTCAGGAAAAAGTGCGGAATTTAGTAGAGTAGGAAAAAAGTGGGGAGTTCCCGGGTTCACTGCGTGGATCGTGACATTTTTCGGACCGAGTTCCACCGCCAGGGCTCTGGTAAACGCGTCCACGGCCCCCTTTGATGAACAGTAAACCGAACGGCGAAGAAGACCTGAAATATGAAGATTTTGGCGCACATTAATGTCCAATTCAGGGTGGCAACATACCGGGAAAGTCGGGAATACCAAGAAAATTTGGGGAATTTAGTTGAGTTAGATCTTTGCCACATCCAATATCTAAGTTAGTTAGGGTGACAACAAACCTGGAATATCAGGAAAAAGTGCGGAATTTAGTAGAGTAGGAAAAAAGTGGGGAGTTCCCGGGTTGACTGCGTTGATGGTGACATTTTTCGGACCGAGTTCCACCGCTACGATTCTGGTAAACGCGTCCACGGCCCCCTTTGATGAACAGTTAACCGAACGGTGAATAAGATCTGATATATGAACATTTTGGCGCACATTAATGTCCAATTCAAAAAGGGAAAGTCGGGAATACCAAGAAAAAGTATGGAGTTTCGTTGAGTGGGAAAAATGTCTGGAATGCCCTGGTTAACGCGTCCGGAAAAAAGACCTAAAATATGAAAGTGTTGCCACTAGTTAGTAACAGTTGCCACACATTAATGTCCAACCGTAAATACCGGGAGAAATTATAGGTTATTTAAGAGAGTTGGAAAAAAGTTGGGAGTTCACGGGTCGACCGCGTTGATCATGACATTTTTCGGATCGAGTTCTACTGCCAGGGCCCTTTTTTTCATTTTCAATATTTTCTCTATCCACCAACTATTTAAAACTTCGTAAAACATGTTTATTTCTTCGTATTATTACAATATCTCCAACACCCATTTTTTACAATTTCGGACTCTATTTTCTTTAGTTTGATACCCCCCACAACCCATATTTTTACGGACATATACCTCAAACCTAATTGTAAATAACCGCGGGTTTATTTAGTCGTAGATAGGGTATTATCTATATTTACGCTTTACTTAAGGCGCGTTTCTGCGAGCTTAACATAGTTACTAATATTCTCTTTTTCTAAATGCATTCGCCTGAGAGAGACCCGATTCTGGAAGTCATAGAAAGTGATCGTTCGTCTAAGAGAAGAAAAATAAATTTAACCAATAAACGCGCTTAAAAGCAGTGACGAGACGATCGAATAATCACCAAACTATTATAGGCACGCGCAGAGCTACTTCGAACAACAATTTTTGGGCGAAGCCGTTCTCTCAACTAGACACAGTAGTTGGGAGTTGTAGGAAAGCTCGTGTGAAAAACGTCACTTGTATTATTTCAGAGCACGCTATTGGACGAACGAGCGATCGATATTTTACTCGCTAATGCGCATGCTACGGCAAACTTGACCGTCTTTTAGAGTAGGACTCGCACAGTGGTCGATTTTTGTAAAAACGCGGACATTAAAAAAAACTTCCACATTGTAATTAAATCGTACAAAATATTTAGTTTTAATAAACAGACAGGATGATCGTGTGAATTTTCATATTTATCTTAAGACATTTTTAAGAGGAAAAAGATATATATTTATTAATTAGCTAAATTAAAGTAAAAATGTTGGTTTAGAAAAAGAAAATATATTAAACAGAAACTTTCAAATGAAACACCCAGTATAGTATTGCATTTTTGTATTTTGTTTTTAAATTCTAAGCATTTTTATATAACGTACGCTATGTCGATCTTCAACTGTTTCCGAGATATTAACAGTTGAATACTGTCATACTCTGGGTCTTCTATTCGAAATTTGATGTTGAATACTGATGCGTAGGTCGCGATTCTTCAAAAACCGTCAGAAGTTTACACTAACAGCTTTTTGGTTAGTACTTATTTGCTAATATTTCTTAAAATTTAGTTTGTTAATTTGTTCCAGTAAATAAAAAATATGTTAATTTTAGTTTTTGTATATAGGCAGCTTTTGTGAAAAACCCTTTTTTTATTTAAAAATGTATTTTATTAAGCTTATTTTTGCGTGTAAAGAAACCTTTAAAACTTTTAACATACAAAACCATAGATAGCCACCCAACAAGCATTTGGACGTTATATTACGTTATGGTCACGTAGGGCAAGAAATACCTGACGTCGGCTGTTTTGGTCAAATATTACGTCAAATTACGTAGACCCACGACCCAAAGTTTTACTGTGCACACCAAGTTTAAACTTATTAGGTAAAAACTTTTATATGTCTAAACAAACACATCCCAATGAACTATGGATGACAGTAATTATTATCTTAGTTATTGTAGGTTACTGAAAAAAGTTAGTTTTACACATTCTATGGATGCAAATCTTCCAACGAAGGTCAGTTTACTGATAAATATAATTAAAATAGACATTAAAAAAACAGAAACCCACAAAAATAATTCAAAAATATTAAGAAATTAATTTTGAGCCTAAAAATAAAATATTTATAAGGAAGCCCGTTTCTTATAGTAAAACATTATAGGCATTTAAAATTAAAAAATAAAATGTATTGTTGTAATGGTGCATCGATGCTAAACCTTTAAAATGGCGTTTCGGGCGCCGAACAAATTTCTAATGATTATTTACCTATTCGGACAAGAGCACCTCCTGCGACGTCGCCTTGTAGAATGCCCGACCTAGAATATTGTAGTATAATTGTAGGTCACGCACCCACGTCGGTGGACCTCGGAATAGTTACATTTAATAAATAAAAGTTTGGCAACGTTAATTTTATTACAATTCTACTTTAAAACTCATACTGAATATAACGTCTTATGAATTGGACGTTATACCGGGTGTCCCGAGGTGACTGGCCTGTAAGATTATTTTGTAAACTATACAATAATGTAAAGTATATTTTTAAAATAATTTCGTATTTGCAGTGTTGCCATTTACAGAAAATCTTGGCAACAACTAAATTTATTGACGTCCGTTTTCACTTTGGCCCGACCTTAAATTTTATTCTAAAAATTACGTCGCCGAAATTAACGTTAATTTACGTCGCTGATAAGTAGCGAGTATCACCAACATTTGGCTACGTCAGTTTTGGTAAGTATCGACGTCACAACTGATGCACTAGTTGTTGGCGACGTCAGGTCTTAGTAAAAAATACGTTGTTTGATGGACAAACCAACTGCCGACCTAAATTTGCGCCAAAACCAACGTCATGTTAGGTTGGAATTAGTCGGAAGTCAGAAAAATGCTGCTTGGGCATGGAATATGTCGCTGTCACTGCTCAGCAAAGTCACACAAATTCTGTCTTTCCTTTTACATAATGATAATTTTCGACACTTTTTGACATCTATTGGTACGCGTAGTAGTAAATTAACTCCTTCGTAAAACTAATTCTGCAGAATATCTTTAAATTATTAAATTCACAAATGTTATTAAAAAAATGAGACAGTTTCTTTTACAACGTTAGAATAAATATTAAGGAGGCTGTGTTTTTATTTTAAATGAGCCAGTAAGTAAAAATCGCCACTTTCCAGAATTCTGACGGGTGAGATTTTCTGTCGTTTCTGAAGAATCGAGACCGTAGTGTCAAACTTCAAACCGGTAAAAAGCAAAGCATTGGACAACTATGCGCCTATTATCTTGACAACCATATAGGGGCAAATTTAGATACATTTTGAATTTTTCAATTTTTCCATTTATGTCCGCGTTTTCTGGAAAATCGACCACCGTGCGTCGTTCGAATGAATTTTGTGCGATCGGTCGGTCCCAGGGGTCGTATTTTCGAAACCATACGAAATTATTCGTATGCGACTACTTCCGTCTTTTCCTATACCGTATAGAAAAGGAGGCAAAAGACATGCCGATATGCTGATTCATGGGTAGTAAGTGAAAGAATAACCGGTTTTTCATGCGAAACAACACGAATGCCCTCCACCCACTCGTGCAATATTGCGCTAAACCAGTCGAATTCGAACGCGGTCCATACATACCGGCTTATCTTTCGTCTCTCATTTCACACGGTATAGAAAGAGACTGACATAAAAATTGTTGATTATTCAGTACACGTATGCGGATATTTTCGTATGGATTCGAAAATCAGACCCCAGAATAGGGAATTTTGGATTTTAATAGAAGTGGTCACCTCTCAGGTTATGATCGTCCTATTACGCCCAGAATCGAGCCCCAAAAACATACCGCCTGTACACCCTTCGACCGCGTTGTCTGAGATAGTTATCCCCTGACAGTAGGGTGTAAAGGCGGGTATTTTTTGTGATGGTATGCTGGATCTCTCTTAGACGAATGCATTTAGAAAGAGAAAATAACAGTAACTATGTTAAGCTCGCAGAAACGCGGTATTAGTTCATCTAACGCCTGATCCACAGTTTCACTTCTAGTCGCTACTTCTATTTCTCTCTTTATCGAAAAAAGTGAGATGGCAATAGAAAATATATTTCTCTTTCTCTAAAAGACGAAGAGGCAAATAGAAGTGAACTCAAAAAAGTGAAACTGTGGATCAGGCGTAAGACTTTACTGTTTTTCGTTCTTTAAGGACATAGCCATTTTTGTAAGTACTTATTATTTTTATTATTTTAACCTCTCTTTTACAGAGTTTATTTCACGATAACTCTTATTCGTTTTATTGAAGTTAAGTAGACTTGATTTAAAAAAACAAACTCATACATGCTTTTTTTCCTATGTAATAAAATTTAGCTTTCCATTAGTGTATACTATTATAAGGCACCACCAGATTAGTATTATTTTTTTTTTTTGAAAAATTCTTGAATCTATCTAATAATCTATTAATTATCTAAAAATAACATAAACATGTTACAGAAACCTATGTGTACCAACATAATAAGGTTTCCGCATACACAAGGTTGATCTATTTTGTGCCAAAAATGTAATAATGATTTACTTTTGTGTTTCTATTAAGCTAAATTAATTAATTGTCTAACCTAAGAATACCTACAGGTTAATCACAACGATAATTAAATTTGATTTTTTTACAAAATAAATTATAATTTTCGTTTTTTATATTATTTTCTAACGCTTCAAAAGATTTTAGACATTGATTAAATGGATTGTTAATGGATATATTTGTTCTCTTAAATTTATTGTAAATAATTCCACGTCTAGTGTTATTTTTGAGTTGGTTTTTTGTATATTGTTCATTATTTTATATGAGTATTTTGATTGTTTAATTTTTAGTAGGGAGTTAAGGTCGTGAAGTTTTAGAGTTTTGTAAAGAGTTTTTGAATTGGTCATGTAATCAAATTGAAAGAGAATTTTTAAAACTTTGTTTTGTAAAACTTTAACTGTTTTAAACAATGTTTTATTGCATGTGCCCCAAATGGACAACAAATAAGTAAATATTGTTAAAAAAAATAGGCATTATATATTTTGTATTTACAGATATTAACATTTACAAAAGTTCAAATTATCACTCGAGTTATAGAAGACGGCTGGTCTATAAGAAGAGCGGCCACCCATTTTGGAGTTGATAAAATGACGATAATGTTATGGGAAAAGCGCTAGATTGAAAATAATTCTACGGATAGGAAAGATGGATCAGGACGACCAAAAGTAAGTTCTGAAGTGCAAGATGAGAGACTTATTGACCTTCTCAGACAAAATCCTTTTTCAACGTCGGTTAAAGCAGTAACGAAATCAGAAGTCTCTTGTCGAGTTACTGCAAAGAAGCCTTTTCTAACAGAAGAACAAAAACAGACCAGAGTGATTTTTGCACTGAACAACGTTCTTCGTGATAATGACTTCTGGGAGAGGGTGGTTTTCACTGACGAAAAAATGTTTCGATCATTTTCAAGCAGTAGTAGAATTTTAGTTTATCGTCCACCAAATTCTAGATTTGAACCTGAATATACAAACCAAATTAAAAAAGATATATTGAAATCCTTGAAAACGTTATGCTGCCATCTGTACAGGCTTTACATGAAAATAATGACTTCGTTTATCAGCAGGACAACTTTGCAGTACACACGGCTAATGTTGTTCGCCAACGGTTTCAGAATAATAATATAGAAACACTTCCTTGGCCAGCCAACAGCCCTGACCTTAACCCAATGGAAAATATATGGGGTCGAATCGTTAAAATAATATACCAAAGGAATTGGAGACCACGAAATGCTGAAGAGTTAAGCGATGCTATTTATCGCGCATTGGATCAGCTCTCAGAAGACCATCAGTATTTTCAAAATTTAACCTTTTCAATGCCCAGACGTTTGCAGCTTGTAATAGAGAAAAAAGGTGATCCTAATAAATACTAAATTGTTTATTTTAGTTCTTTTTTAAGTTAAAATAATTAGTATTAAGTTTACCATCCTTTTTGTCCTAATCAAAGTTTCCTATTCGTCGAATTGTTTTCAATCCAGCGCTGTTTCCATCGTATTATTGTTATTTTATCAACTTCAAAATGGGTTACCGCCCTCTTTATAGAACAGCCTTCGTCCGTTACTCGAGTGATAATTTGATATTGTTCAATAAAGACTTTACTAAAACATTATTTTGGCTGATTTTTTAGTATTATGCAAAATTTAATATAAAAATTAGGTTTCCTTTAATTTAAGTAAAAAAATATTTTCAGTTTTAGAGACCTTTTTTAAACAATATTACAAATTGACGTACTTTTGAAGTTTTTAGGCATTTTAGCTGGTAGTCCGTATATATTATACACTTTTAGAAAGGTCAAGTTTGTGACTGCATGTATGCGTTTTTTTAATCAAGTGTACTTATACGGGTTTGTATTTATTTTTTAGATCCTTCCTTGACAATGTCGGTATGGCGAGACGCGTTGGGAGAAAAACAATTTAAATTTTAAGCTGGGTTTATAAATTAAGAATAAAGTTAAATTAAAAATAAAATTAAAACTAAGAACTTTTTGATGGTTTATGCAGAAATTAAAATTATTTGTCATTTTTAACAGTTTGTTTTGTTTTTTATTAGAAACTTGTATATTTTGCTAAAAATTTACAAAAATGCATCAATTTTTAACACCTAAAATCACATACATATATTTTATAGCAGTGTCTTATCAGGGCTGTGCCACCAGAAGCTAATGATTGTCAAGCTACACCACCCAGTTTCCTTAGAAAAAAAGACCAAAATTATAAATCTCCTTTTGAAATTAAAAAAAACGGAAAAGTAAGTAAAAAAATCAATGTTTCTTGGCATGCGCACATACATTTTCAGTTAAAATTAAGTTAAAAAGATAAAAGTTGACCATCTTTTAATTTTCTTAGTTTTAATTTTAGCTGTATAAACACTTACAGGTGTTCCTATAGGTTTAACTCTTATTTTTATTGTCAATTTAATTTTATTTTTAATTTAGTTTTAATTTTTCCTGTATAAACCCAGCATTAGTACCCTAAAATTTAAGTTTTTAATTTTGTGGATTAAGGAGCCTACCCTCTTGTGTTCATTTAACATGATGCTCCACGAAGGAGAATTCAAAACCTTTATGATTTACCTGCTTTTGCGGCTTGAGATGACATGTTAACAATGGCGCCAGGAACATTTCGTTCGTAGAGATTCTCAACCACAGTTTGAGTCACATTGAACATGGCTCTTACGTTGACACTATAAGCGCTAAAATTGGGATTTTAATTAGTAAAAAGCAAAAGTTCCATCAATATTCCATCGAGTCAATTCCAGTGTACGTACATGCAGAGACACCGCACGCCTATCAGTGAAGCAACCAATACTTAGGCTTGCGATCACCACTTGCATGACTTTCCTTTGGTATTAAGTACGCCTCTAACCACGGTGCTGTGTGGAGCGTAGTCAATGAAACCGGAATTTGGTCTATAAATACGCAAATTTTTATAACGTAATTTTCTTATTTTTTGTCACTGATAAATAAGAGCGTTTTATTGTCAACTTCTCAGATTTATCAGTGACGACGTGTTACAATGAAAATAATAAGGAGAAACAAAATAAAAGCAAGTTCTTAAAATAAAATAATACATTCTAAAAACCAAAAAGATTCTCCCAGTCAAAAAAAAATTAAAGCAAATGTTCGAAAAGTCCTCCTTGCTCGGCTAGACAATATCCGAGCCTACTATAAAAACCCCTTCCAACGTTTCCAAGCATGTTAGGGGTGATAATTTGAAAAGCTTCTTCAAAAACAGATAGAAGTCATTAGGAGCAAGATCGGGAGATCGAGCTGGCCATAAAATAGTTCCCCGTGTACTCATAACCCGATTAGGAAATACATTATCAAGATATTCCCTAACAAGGCCAACAGCGGAACAACCATCTTGTTGAAACCATGTTTCACCAAATCTTACACCTAACAACTGCCTAGCAGTTGGAATAATGTGCTGCTGCAGTAGATCCAAGTATCTAGGACCATTCAAATTGCAATTGCCGTTAATAAAAAATGGCCCAATTACGTGTTCCCCTACAATACCCCCCCCCCAAACATTTAGTTTTTGGGGATACTGTGTTCTTACGTCAAAATACAAATGCAAATTTTACCTCGACCAATATCGAACGTGTGTTGGGTTATGACGATTTGACCATTTGACCATCTGCACTTTTTCGGCAACTTCGTAGACATCCATTTTTAGTTTTAAAAATGTATTATTTCAATTAAGAACTTACCCATCTGTTTCTCGAGCAAGGCAGAAATAAAACAAAATAATAAAAACAAAATGAATTTCCAAAAGATAACACTGCAGCGTGCTTCGAATCCGCCTCGGTCGTACGGCACGGAGAGTAAATTGGACTTGATTCCCCCTATGTTCGCAGTAGCTTGAAGCGGTCTGTATATATCGCGGACATTGCAGACTGAGAGAACAAGTTGTTCTTGAACAATTCTAGTGGTAAGATGTAGTGCCTAAGCTCTGCAACATTTATCTATCTATAAAATGAACCGAAACGTCAGAAAAAGAAAAGTAATTTATTTCTTAATTGACTGCAACTCAAGGAATTCATCAAAATTTTTTTTTTATTTAATCGGTCTGGAATCACCCTACGAAATTTAAGCAAATAGGTACACTCCTGGCGAAAAAAAATAGTACACGGAATTGAAATATGGGTAGATATAACAACCGGCCTACATTAATGAAAAAATACATTGTTAGTCATTTGTTAGTTAACCTCTCGTTATTTACCTTGATACATTTGACACTTGTGTTTGTCATAATAGTAAATAAATCAAATGACGAATGGTGGCCAAACCAATATCTGAACGTATAGGGTGACATACTAAAAAAAGCAAATACATATTTTACATGTCCTACTTTTTTTTCGTCAGATCTGTACATAAGATTCTGTAATGGAACATTGAACCCAACATATAACTTTCATATGAAAATATCTGAGATTCTGCTAATAGGCCAAAAAAACCGCGTCAAATTTCTAAAAAGTTTGATGAGATTTTATCAGGTTTGATATGTTTTCTATGCGGTATGTGAAACAAACTTGTAAAAACCAAACCAAATCTCATAAAGTACAGATTTTTTCTATTGTTTGTACGAGTAAAACAGCCTGGCTCGTAGAATCTTATAAAACCCGATAAAACAGCATAAAATCTCGCCAACTTTCATGAGATCCTATGCGGTTTTTTTTACAAGGGGTAAGACGAAAGCGAAACCATAAATTTTCGGCCGGCCCTTATTTGGTTCGGTGCCCATTTTGGGGTTTGCATATTATTCTAGTTTCGTACTATGGAATATTTTTTGAAAAAAAATTGACACAAAGTCGAGTTTATGAACATGTGCCTCAAAAAAGGTCAAAAGTTATGCGTTTTCAGAAAAGATTGGTGGCGTAGAGGGCAAAGGGTGAGGGAATAAATCGGAAAAAAGTTTTTCCTCGACCAGGATTTGAACCCGGGACCTCTAGAATACCAGTCTAATGCTCTACCAACTGAGCTACCGAGGAACTGGGGTTTTAACTGGCTATTCGGAAATCCTTCCGTCCGATTCATTTGTTAGTAGTGGGGAGATCTTTGAAGCCTACTGCGGCTTTAAAAACCTAGACATGTTATAATTCCCTCACGTTATACGTTTTGCCCGAATCTACAGACAAAGTGGCAAAGCAAAACACCCTCTGCATGAACCTCCTAGAGGGTCCCAAGAAAACATATAAAATCCGGAGGTACGTAATGAATTGTAGATCAAAAACGCTATAAAAAAATCGAATTACATTCCTTCTCTAAATCCCTACCTGTCGAATTCTTCAGGTGTAACGTCTAATATTGAGTTTACAGTGGCTATTCCAGCGTTGTTGACCAGTAGATCGATTGGTAGTATGGATTTGATCACTTTTTTGCTGCCATACCAGTCAGTTAGGTTCGCTTCGACTGTTTCTATTTCGGGGTGTTCTTCTTTTAATCTGGCTAAAAAAATGGGCGCCTAGTTTTTTTTAAGGCTTTATATTTTCAAACATAAATTTAAAATATTAAACCCGTTAAAATCGTATTGCGATGCATACCAATCAAAATCAAGGACGGGTCCGCCGATAGCATGGCAGCAGAATAAAAAATCTATATAAAATAATTAAAAATAGAAACAATATCACTTTTAAAAAAATTAAGACTTAAAAAGGTAAACAAAACTCACACAACATTTTGTCAATAACCAATTATTTAAAAAAAAAGACACAGACTCAAAAACAGAGAAAAGTAAAACAAAAAATGCTAAAAATACAGGTCAGTCAAACCACCCACCCCCCCTCCGAAAGATATTCGAGTTTTCTAATTTCGAAATAGTTTTGTACAACGTTTAAAAAATTTGAACCACACTAATTTCTGTGATTTTTTATATTTATTCAAAATGGATGGTTTAGTCAATTGAAATCCAATCATTTCCATCTTTGTTGGACATTTATTGGTATCTATGGGCATGTGTACCCTGGTAAAATTTTCCCCTCGAATCTCATAGAAAATATGATAGAAATTTTTGGGTCGGTTTTTGCAACATTTTCTATGATATTGGAGGAAATTTTATCAGGTCTATGGGCAGTGATTTTGATGGGTTTTGTAGGATCGGTTTCTAGGATATTTTAGGAGATTATATCAGTATTGTGATTCTAGAAGAGCCTATGGGGAATGATTTTGGAGAAGTTTCTATGAGTTCTTTTGGGATCGGTTTCTAGGACATTTGAGGAGATTCTATCAGTATCATGAATCTAGAAGATCCTATATATGGGCAAGAAGATTTTATCGGGTTTTACAACATTTTCTATGATATTGGAGGAGATTTTATCAGGTCTATAGGCAGTGATTTTTATGGTTCTTGAAGAAGTTTCTATGGGTACATGTGGGATCGGTTTCTAGGATATTTGAAGAGATTATATCAGTATCATGATTCTAGAAGATCCTATGGGGAATGATTTTGGAAAAGTTTCTGAGTTCTTGTGGGATCGGTTGCTGGGACATTTAAGGAGATTCCATCAGTATCATGAATCTAATTTCTAGATTCATGATACTGATGGAATCTCCTTAAATGTCCCAGAAACCGATCCCACAAAACCCATCAAAATCACTGCCCATAGACCTGATAAAATTTCCTCCAATATCATAGAAAATGTTGCAAAAACCGACCCAAAACCCGATAAAATCTTCTACAAAATTTCTATCATATTTTCTATGAGATTCGAGGGGAAAATTTTACCAGGGTACACATGCCCATAGTGGTTTTTTTGCTACCTTCTCTAGGATATTGGAGCAGATTCTTTCGGCTCTACGAGCAGTAATTTTGATGGTTTTTGAAGAAGTTTCTATAAGTACTTGTTGGGATCGGTTTGTAGGATACTAGAAGAGATTATATATGTATATCATTACGTATATTTTTAGATTTTCGGTGGGTTTTTGAAACAAATTGAAGGATATATCTGATATATATTATCAACATGTCCTTATGTTATTTTGGTTGGTCTTTCCTTAAAATCTAACCAAAAGAATATAGGCAACGTGATTAACGTATATCTCAAGACTGAAAAGTGCATAGTGGGGCATCAATTTTGTATCAAGGTAAGTGGTAATTTTATAGTAAAAAGAATTTTCAGACGCATTACGATACTGATAGAATCTCCTGAAATATTCTAGAAACCGATCCCACAAGAACTCATAGAAACTTCTCCAAAATCATTGCTGATAGAAACCCCTAGAATCGCGATGCTGGATAGAATCTCATCAAATATTCTATAAACCGATCTTACAAGAACTTATAGAAACTTCTTCAAAAGCATTGCTCATACGATCTTCTATAATAATGATACTGATAGAATCTTATTAAATATTCTAAAAACAGATTCAACAAGAACCCATAAAAACTTCTCCAAAATCATTGCGCTTATATATGATCTTCTGGAATTACGATACTGATAGAATCTCATCAAATATTCTAGAAACCGTTCCCACAAACCTCTCCAAAATCATTACTGATAGGAATCGCGATACTGGATAGAATCTCATCAAATATCCTGGAAACCGATCTCTGAGAAAGAAATCTTCTATAATCACTATACTGATAGAATCTCCTCAAATATTCTAGAAATCGATCCCACAAGAACCTATAGAAACTTCTCCAAAATCATTGCTCATAGAATCTTCTATAATCACGATACTGATAGAATCTCCTCAAACATCCTCAATACCTCATTTTCATCAAATCTCCTTTAAAACTGTGTATTTGTTCGTTGATAAAATCTTCTCCGAACCCACACCCTTATACAAACTGATAAAATATCCTACACTTCTTCTAAAAGTAACCAGTCTTATCCAATCTTATAAATTATTCTAAAACTACAAGCTGATAAAACATCATATATTCCCTATATTATCTTCTTTGCTTCTAAAAGATTATAAAATATTATCGAAAAAAATATTGGCCTTCTCATTGAATCTTATAGAACTTATAAAAACATGATAAAAACTTCTCCGGTCTGGATGAGATTCGAGGGGAAAATTTTACTAGGGTGTGGTTCAAAATTATTTTGCAAGTGGTCCAAAATTGGTTCGAAATTATAAGCTTATCAAAATTTGAATATCTTTCGTGGGGGGGGGGTATATATAATAAAATAATAAGTTTAAACAAAATTTAAGAAATAAAGCATAAGCATAAGGTTTATAACTAACTAATAAAAGAAGACAAACAATTTTACAGAGGATTGGATCCTATCATTCGATGTGATGTAAATAATGTCGAACTTACGTCGAAATTTTCAGGAAACTAGAGACACAAGTCACGCGAATTTAACGTGTTATGTTGGACTTTTAGGCTCCCAGGAAATCAGATATACAAGTAACATTTTTCTTACATTTAACGGAAAGTATTTTTCATCCATAATTGGTATTTTATGACGGGCCGGGGAGTATGGGAAGTATTCAGAGTATAACTGTCTCCTGATTTGCGTTAATTCACGTGACAAAAGTCACGTCAAACCCACGTGATATAAACGTCGAGGAGACGTTACAAAAATGACGTGATTTGTATCATTTTTGACATATTCTCTACGTGATATAGATGTGTTTTGTTTGCCTGGGATGTGCATGTGTTCGAGTTTTTGTAAGTAAGTATTTTCCTGTTTGTTTTTTTAGGATTTTTTGAGAAATGTATAAAAAACTAGTGTCTACCACTCGCGACTAAGCTGCGCCTGCTACGCTCGTTGTTTAAATCAAAGCTTGTAAAAAAGAGTTTTATAACACTTTGAATAAATTCAACTTTCTTCCTCGTGTGCATAGTATGCCAAAAAAAAGTCTTCTAAAAAGCTACATAAACCGATTAATTTACCTAAACTTTCTGTAGATTTATCCAAGGCTACAACTTTTGCTCCACTTTTTAGGAGTCGAACTGCGATTTCTTTTCCAATGCCTGAAACAAGTTAATTTATATTTTTGCAAGCTTTTATTTAACTTCACATTTATGTATGTATGTATATTCGGGTCAAAGCGATTCTAGTTCCGGTGACAATACAATAATATGGTATTATTAGGCACCTTCCCCCCTCCCCTACAGGGGGAGTGGAGGGCCCCTACGAGGGGAGTGGAGGGGGGGGAAACACCTAAGTTTGTGCGATTTCAACCAAAATTGGTATACGGAGGTTTTTGGAGATAAGTTTTTCATAAGATTTTAAAAATTCAATATGGCGGATTCAAAATGGATGATTTTCAGTCATGTTTTGCTAACCAGTTATAACTTATACACATGTTGTTACCTTCACCCCTCCTCCTATTTTAGATTTTTAAAAGGTTCAAAAAACTTTTTGTAATCTAATGAAAGTTTTTTAGCTGCATAGAACAGCACAAAATTTGTTAAGATTTGTATAGAGCTAAAACCTTTCGCGAATGCATTGCTTTTTTGTAACACTAAAAAGCATGGAAAAACTGCGACAGTTAAGTTTTTTCATATCTTTTTGTTATTAAATAAGTAAGTGTCTGTAAAAAATTAACCAAAAGAATATATGTATTTTATTATGCGTCTGACTGTACAAGTAGTTCCTTCCTGTAGCCACCGGCTGCGCTCGGGTCGCCGACAAACAATGTTCCCCAAGTAGAACACAGGTCATAACGGTCATAACGGCCACTCTCGCGTAGCTATTACATTTACGAAACCACATATCACTTAAGTTAAGGGAGACGGCTGGTGTATAAGGATCGGCCACTCATTTGAGGGTTAATAAAATGACGATAGTACGATGGAAAAAGCGCTGGATCTAAAATAATTCGATGAATAAAAAACGGATCAGGACAAAAGCCTGTTCTGAGATACGAAATAAAAGGCTTATCGACCGACCACCTCAGACAAAATCCTTTTTCCACATCCGTTGAAGCATCTAATGTAACGATGTTCCCAGGTTTCTTATCAACTATTAACACAAGGATTAAAAAATCTGAAATTTCGTGTCGAGTTGCTCAAAAAAACCTTTTTTAACGGAAGAACAAAAACAGGCTAGGATTATTTTTGCATTAAATAATATTCTTCATGATGATAACTTCTGGGAGAGGGTGGTCTTCACAGATGAAAATATATTTCGGTTATCTTCGAGCAGCAGAAGAATTTTAGTGTATTTTCCACCAAATTCTAGGTTTGATCCAAAATACACCAACCAAACTAAGAAAGCTGGACATTTTTCAGTGAAAATGTGGGGCTGGTTTAGCGCAAGAGATTTTTTGTATGTTTTGGCAAATCGAAGGAATATTCAACAGTCAAAGATAATATGTTGAGATTCTTGAGTATGTTATGTTGCCTTCTGTGCAGATATTTAATGAAAACAAGGACTTCGTTTACCAGGAGGACAGCAATTGTCCCATGCACACGGCTGATGTTGTTCGCCAGTGGTTTGAAAACAATAATATTGAAACCCTTCTTTGGTCATCTAGCAGCCGTGATCTCAAGCCAATAGAAAATATGTGAGACTTGTCAAAATTATCAGAGAAACTGGAGACCACAAAATGCTGAAGAGTTAAGCGAGGCAATTCATCGCGCATTGAAGGGGCTCTCAGAAGATCATGAATATTTTCAAAATTTAAGTTTTTTAATGCCCAGGCGATAATAGTGCACCAACTAATTACTGATTTTTATTTAACGGCGCAAGAACACACTCATTATCTATCTCTGGATTCTTTACTGTATTCTCCTGTTCACAGATTGCGCCGCGAATCATTGGGGATTAGGGTCACTGGATCCTAAAACCTGCAGATGGGACCGCTCAGGATCCAGTGACCCTATGGGGGATTGTTTATTTATCACCTAGGTGATCGAATTGAGAGCAGTGACAACTAGTCAAATGGCCATACACACAGACCACTTAAGGGTTCTAAAAAGTAGCTTTTCACCAAAGGAAAAATTATTAAATAAAACACAAAAATCAGGCCGACGAACTCCAAAACAAAACGACAAAACTAAGGTTATGAAGAATGTCAGGAAGACACACTGACATTGGTTAGTTGCAAATACAGTGAGTCGACCAATTTCGATGTTTGCATGGCATACATTTTTTTTCCTGGTAAGGGGTGTTACCTAGGTATATATGCTAGATCTCTCTTAGCCGAATACATTTAGGAAAGGAGAACACTAGAAACTATGCCTAGGGTAAGCTCACAAAAAAAAGACGTGGGTGGTTAATTTTGATGGTGACGGTATCTATAATATAACCATTTAAGTACTTTTTGATGCTAGGCATATAACTAATATTGATAGGTAACCAGTATAGTCCATGTTTTTACATTTCCGCATGTTTTAGCTTTAGAGGAAAATAATACTCAATTTGTTTTTTATTAGAGGAAGAGGATTACAAAGCCTATTAATACAATCTAGAGAGTTTTTGAAATTAGGTGTCCATTATTTGGAAAATTACAAATATTTCCAATTTAGTTTTACAGGTCTCTATAAAGGGTATTTTTGACTGTTTCTGACGTAATATGGGCGCGCCAATTTTGAAATACCACAAAAGCTAAAACAGTTTTTTTCAAAAAATAAACAAAATTTTAAAAAAGTACCAAGATTTGATGGAAAAACATAGTCCAATAAACAATTTAGGCAAAATTTCAGGCCATTTGGAAGTCCCGTTTCCGAGAAACATGCGGAAAAAGAATTGCCTAATAAACGGACCCAACAGCGTTGCCGGTTTAACGATGTAATTGGGCCGTTAAAGTAATATTTATTATTTAGTTGTTTCCAATCCGTTGGGTTATTTTGAAGCCATCGCTTTTTTCGTTTTATTATTGGCATTTCATTAACCCCAAAATGAGTTGGCGCTCTCCTTATAGACCAGACGTCTTCCGTAACTCGCGTGCTAGTCACTCTTTTGCAATAAAGATTGTTTTTATACAATGAGCTTCAGGCTACTGCGAAATAGGGGGAATCAAGTTCAATTTACCTTCCGTGCCATACGACCGAGGTGGATTCGAAGCACGCTACAGTGTTATCTTTTGGAAATTTATTTTGTTTTTATTATTTTGTTTTATTTCTGCTTTGCTCGAGAAACAGATTGATAAGTTCTTAAGTGAAATAATTCATTTTGAAACTAAAAATGGATGTCTACGAAGTTGCAGAATAAGTACAGATAGTCAAATGGTACTATCAAGACAGATCATTGAGACTTATTCAAGAACTTTTTTTTGAGAATTTTGTAAATCGCCCAGAACCTAGTTATCAACGATTCATAGGTTTGTGCAGAATTTTGAAAAGTTTGGTTATATAGCGCCAAGAAACCATAAAAAACCCACTGTTTTGAATGACGAGCAGGAAGTACAAGGTGTGATGATTTGCGCTGCAGTAGAGGAAAATCGAAAGTTAACTAGTCACCAAATTACCGAAGCAGTTGATACGTCTTCAGCCACTGTATTACGTGTTCTCAAAAATAATGGTTATCATTCTTACAAAGCGTCAAAAACGCATCAAATTTTTCCCGAGGACAAATATCGTCGTATGGAATTTTGCGAAATAATGATGGAAAGGGCTAATCGTGCTGAAAACTTTGGAGATTTATTCTTTTCACAGATGAAAGCACTTTTCCATTATTGAATCGTCATAACCCAACACACGTTCGATATTGGTCGAGGGAAAATTTGCATTTGTATTTTATTTGTTTTTAAATTTTTGGGGGGGTATTGTAGGGGAACACGTAATTGGGCCATTTTTTATTTACGGCAATTTGAATGGTCCTAGATACTTGGATCTACTGCAGCAGCATATTATGGTTTCAGCAAGATAGTTGTCCCACTCACAATGTTGGCCTTGTTAGGGAATATCTTGATAATGAATTTTCTAATTGGGTTATAAGTACACGGGGAACTATTTTATGGCCAGCTTGATCATCCGATCTTGCTCCTAGTGGCTTCTATCTGTGGAGTTATATCAAAAATAAAGTTTACGGGCATGAAAGGGCTAATAATTTGGAAGAACTTCGGATTAAAATTGAAGAAGCTTTTCAAATTATCACCCCTAACATGCTTGGAAGCGTTGGAAGGGGTTTTTATAATAGGCTCGGATACTGTCTAGCCGAGCAAGGACTTTTCGAACATTTGCTCTAAATTTTTTTTGACTGGGAGAATCTTTTTGGTATTTAGAATGTATTATTTTATTATGAGAACTTGCTTTTATTTTGTTTCTCCTTATTATTTTCATTGTAACACGTTGTTAGTGATAAATCTGAGCAGTTGAAAATAAAACGCTCTAATTTATCAGTGACAAAAAAACAAGAAAATTACGTTATAAAAATTTGCGTATTTATTGACCAAATTCCGGTTTCATTGACTACGCTCCACATAGCAACGTGGTTAGAGCCGTACTAAACACAAGCCGCGAACAGCGGCGAACGGCGATCACAAGCCTGAGTGTTGGTTGCTTCACTGATAAGTGTGCGGTGTCCCTGCATGTACGTACGATGGCAAATTGGACTTCTTCCGGTCTATGTTCGCAGTAGCATGAAGCGGTCTGTATCCGAGATTAAAACATTGATTTTAGAAACAACAAACTAAACTCAAAACCCTCCTTTGCGTTGCGTAGTCGGGTAATATTGTTGTTTTCAATTAAGACATTTTTTTTATTTAGAGGACTTTTTATTTTAGATTTTATGAATATGATGTAACGTCATCGTAATACCGAGTATAATGCTGTCAGACATTACAAGCTGGTGATGTGTTTGAGCATATATATACTATAATAAAAAAAAGTCAAAGTTTGAGATATCGGGGAAAATGCATGTATGCGTTTTTTTTAAACAAGCGTACAGCACGCGTGGTCGACTTTCCTCTCCATTGATCATAATCATAGATATCGTAAGTTTAATATTAGTTATGTATTAACATAAAAACAGCAAAATGAGAGGTTTCGAAAAAAAATATAAGAAAGTTTCGCTACCTGATCCAGCTCCTGTAACCAGCGCTCGTTTGTCAACAAAGGATCTTTCCATGGTTTCACAAAAATCGATTCTTTATTTTAAAGATAGGTATGCCCACTACATATAATTAAAAGTTGCAGCCAAGTATTTGCTTTCTTAATTACTGTGCACTGTATTAATAATAACACTATATAATAAAATTCCACACGATTTAAATAAAAAGAATCTAATTATAATATTTTTGTTTATTCCAAGATAAAATTTACGATAAAAATAAAGCATACTTTTAATAATTTTAATTGTAATAATATTACAGAGTGACAAAGAAGTTACTTGTGATAATATCTAAGAAACTAAAGAAGGTATGGCATATTATTATGAAATTTCGTCTGTAGGAAAACTGTATGATTATGGGACATTTTAAAAAAAGTAAATTGACTACATGGCCAAACATCCTCCGTCTACCGGCAATGTGACCCCTGTTATCATTTCGGCATAATCGCTCAGCAGGAAGGCCACCGCATTGGCCATGTCTTTTGGTTCGGCAAACCTAAAAAAAAGATTTCTTGGAACTCAGAAGTGAAACAAGAAGGTTTTTAGTCATACGCAAGAACCACGTAACAATACGTACTTTTCACATACGTGCTATACCTATCGCTGTTTAATTTATTGTTTAATAAAAAAAAATCACACACAAAAGCAGTAAGATGAAAGATTCCAAAACAAATAAGAGAACTTGAAAATGGATCATTAGCAAAGCCAAAGAATTTAAGGAAAGTAGGAAAATGTAACAACCTTTCAACCACCCCCTCTCAAAATTTGACTTTGCGCACGATGGTTTTTAAAAAAGGTAGTTTTTCTACGAGCGACCGCAAAAACGTAGAACGTTTTATTTTTATATATTTACCCCAAAATTTCTCCGTACACTTTTTTGAAAGCAATACTTATTAGGTACCATAATAGAGACGCATACTGTAATAATAAATAATTTAGAGACACATAAATTTTGTTTGTGGTTTCAATAAAAGTTCAAATTAAATGTAGTTTTTGCACTCGAAGAAAAAATGTTGCTCCTTAAGGCCACAAAAACGGCATAGATTTGACCACACTACTTTGCTATCTTTTTGAAAGATCAACAATAGCTGGCATCGCTAAAACCATTTCGAGTGAGATCGTGCAGTGTTCAAAACACGGTGCGAACGCCATATATGAGGAAAAGTCTAACTTATTAGGAACGTAACCATTTATTAATGCTTCTTTAAAAGGTTTTGATGCTCGGCTTCATGCTTCATAGATTGCAATGTCTCGAAATTAAAAAGAATTAGAAGAAAAATCATTATTCAACATAAAAAAAATAACAAATTTCCGTATTAAACAAGTGGCCGGTGGCTATACGGAACCTGAATTCCAGTACTCCAATCGAACTCACTTCAGTTTCCTTGGGCCTACTAAATTACCTGACCTTGGCGTTTCAGAATTCCGGCAGAATATTGCTTACATAGAAAAAACCGTACCTTTTTTGTTATCAGATAGTAGGATTTATAAAAATCTACAACCGTATCCAAAGGATTTTATAAATAAACCCCGCACACCGGCCCATGTAACCCAGACATCGGGCGATTTTGAATTATTTTTTGTATGTTGTAGCTTTGGACAAGGGCTTTAAAAAAATGTGCCTTAAAAGTTGGTGAGGCAAAGAAAACATGCAGGTATTTATTTATTTTTTGAAGGATAGAGTAAATGTTAATTTTTACATTTTTTCGCAATGTTTTCTGACAGGTTAGGTAATTGGCGCACCTTAAAATTATTAAAATACTGTTTATTTTTTCATTAAAAAGGCTAATTCAACGATATTAGGTGCGTATGTATTTTGTACTGTTTTATAGTTTTTTTTAGTATATTTTATAAAAAGATAATTCAGTGGTGTAACATCAAAATATTCTTTACTAGTAGTTTAAACTGCCACAAAGGTTTTCAATTTGATTGGATACCGTCTTGAATCCTTTTTATAATTTTGATATTTGCTAGCTGTTATGTTGACATTTTTATTTTGTTGTTGTTGTTTTTTTTTAATGAATTTGACCCAAAAAATGATGTTGGCTGCTACGAAAACATTTTCTTTTATAAAAAACAAAAGATCAAAAGATCTTGGGTGGAAATAACGAAAATTCAAACTTCGATGAGCATCCCACAAGGAACACACAAAAGATCAAAGCAAAAAGAGAAATAATTAAACGATGTTTCGCCCTGGGTAACCAGCGTGGGCTCATCAGTAGTTTCACTGGGCACCCTCCACTATACATCATTAAACACCATCATACACTTTGATTTCCAACCTTGAACCACTCACAAATAGGCATCGTTCCGCACTGGTACTTACTTATCCAAGTTACCTGATACGAATTCGTCCTGGCGTCAATCATCTTGGGGGGCCCAAGATCTTTTGATCTTTTGTTTTTTAGTTTCTTTTCGGTTAAAGTAACTGATTTGGAGGTTTTTTAACTTCTTCTTTATTTTCTTTTATGTTATGATATTGCCTTCTTTTTTCCGAACGGATACTGCTCTCCATTCATTTACCCACAGCACGCATATCATCGCGCGTAAAGTATCTTTCCCGACCTTTTTTGCTTGCCCGAACTCCGCTCCGCGAATTTAGAGTCATCAGCAGTCGCGTGCGAAAAAATACAATTTTCCGCATTAGTTAGAATAATAACAATTACTTACTTTAGACATTCGTGAAACTTACCCGCCTTAAATTTCATAAAAAAAATGTATGGGTCACCCTACGCCACTGTGTTGGAATATTTATATTGAAGCAAAATAAAAGACAAGTATGATTCTATTAGTAGACCTAATTAATAAGTTTAGTTATTAAATAAAAAAGTATAAGTAGTATTTTAATATTTTGATGTTACCCCACTGATTTATCATTTTATAAAATATATAAAAAACTATAAAATAACTCAAAATTAACAGTACTTTAAATAGTTTTATGATGCGCCACTGACCCAACTTGTCAGAAAACACTGCGAAAAAAATCTAAAAATGTACACCTACACTCTCCTTCAAAAAAGAAATAAATACTTGCATGTTTTCTTCGGAAAATAAAATTTCACAATTATATTTTATCCCACATTTGATACGCCGCTGTAGCCAAACCAAATATCAAAAAAAATTTTAAATCGCCCAATGTCTGGGTTACATGGACCGGTGTGCGGGGTTCTTTGGTGTATTTTTTTTTTAATGAAAAAATCCAAAAATTGCTGTTACAGATTTGTGTATTATCGACGAGGCTACAGAAAAAAGCCAGCCGAAAATGAGAGAGTCCAGCAAAAAACTGGATACGGTTGTGAGGAATTCAAAAATAAACATTTCTGCCAAATTTCATCAGAGTCCGTTTTTTGTTTCCGATATTCTGCCCGGTAAAGATTGGCCCACAAACAGCAAAGCAGTGTTGTCAAATCTATGCCGTTTTTGTGGCCTTAAACGTGTGCAAAGACGTTTTCTGGCACTTCAAGCTTATCCAAACTTCACTGTTAAAAAGGATTTGTGTAATTAAAGAACTTATCGTTGGTAATTTTGTGACCAACGATAAGTATCAGAAAATTACAAAAAATATGCTAACTATGCTTTATTTATATATAGTGTATTTTTTTATGTACCGTAATTATAGGAATCGAAAGCCCGACTTCTAAGATGTAATTTGGTATTTAGCACTTCCATAATATTGTACAGGGTGTCCCAGCCTTCTCTGCTTCTGGATTTTGTGCGGGCTTATTATTGGTTGTAGAGCAAAAGTGTTAAAATAAGATTTGTAGGAAAAAAATCAGCGCGTATTTTAATTGGACTACATTTTCATACAGGTTGGATGTTGGCACTTATAGATAAAACATATACATACCTATACTTCCTAATTTTTGACATTTGCAAATATATTTTTTAAGAAGTTGATAGATATTTTTTTTCTGAATCCAACGATATCCTACATTCTATATCCACGTTTATAGGTTTAGAGATATTGACAAAAAACTGTTTCATAATTTTAAAATAGGTACTATAATTAGTAATCCAGCAGGCTATATCTGCCTTTTTGTCATGGCAACCTAGTTCATAAGCAGGGGCTCAATTCTTAAATCACTCGAATTTGAGTCGTATACGGATCACATTTTGGCAAAAACTTCACGAAAAAAGGGTTAAATATTCTTTAATCCAATATCAAAACTTGTACTGAAATTGTATATTTAGTTAAACTCGCCCTAAAATTAAAATTTAACGTTTTTATTTTGCTAATATTCTAATGATTGACCAAAATAGGGAATAAGGTCGAATCCTCGAATATATATTTAAAATAAATCTATTGTTAAAATAAAACTAATAAACCTCTTTTTAAAATCTACATCGTCGTACTCTTCTAAAGGATATATTAATTTTTAGTTTTCTTAGTGCTTCGGCAATGTCAATAATTTCGTCATCATTTTTATCCAGTTGATCAAAAATAAATTCTAAGTCATCGATCACAGCCATTTCAGTAAATATTTACAGATTTTTTGCCAAAAACAAATTTTAAATAAATTTTTAATAACTATTTGGAGGTTAGAATCTTCCGGTAACTATTAAACTGAAGTTTAACCCACACCCAGACCGCCGGTAACGGTTAAACCGAAGTTTGTTGGTAAACTGCACCTATAAAACGTAAAAAAGTCGACATCTGTCGTTTAAGCTGAGGTTTGGCGTTTAACTATAAGTTGTAAAATTGCGCCTTACTGACAAACGTCCAAGAATGTTCTTATCAACGGAAAAATATCGCCACATTTGATCATTGCCTCGAAAACGTTATCATATATGTTTTGATTTAAGCTTTTGTCTACTTCTGAGCAATATTGTTTCCAAATACTGATTCCCAATAAAAGTTCAAGAATTTTTGTTTTGTATTAATCAAACAGTTTATAGTATTTGGAAACGACATTAGTTAATTTTGCCCTGATTTTGGCTTCACATTGTATAAAACTTAATATGAATATGTTCAGATCAAAAACACTTAGAGTCTCGTTATTGAACCTTGATTTTATGTCCGAACTGATTTTGTCTAAAACTTGTTTAAAAATTGAAACTCTATAATATTATTGTGTTTTCGCCTGTTTCAAACTGTCCCAAAATTCTGTGGAGGGATTCTAGAATGTCTTTAAAGGAACGTTTTGCAATTTCTCGTTTTTTCTCCAAAGACTTCAGGTTTACCACCAGCATCTTTGTTGTCTACTTTTTCCTGGAGCAAAGGGGGGGGGAGATTGCCCCCCCTGCCCCCCCCCCTAGAACCACCACTGTGTATTAGCTGTTTATTTAAAATTACTATCAAGGTTGGAGTTTTACAAATTATTTTAGTAAAATTACGAAAAAAAATTGTAAATATAAATTGTAGTTTTCCGAAATTTTCATGTGTAGTTAATTTGCTCGCCAGTTTAGCTGATTTCTTTCTAGTTTACCTTGCTTTAATCGGAGTAGTAGCCATTAAATTCCTTATGAACTCCTCGTTGGTAGCCAAAGGTTCGGTCATTTCGGTTTTGACAAAATTGGGATTGATCGCGTTCACCCTGATGTTTTTCGGTCCCAATTCCACAGCCAAGGACCGCGTGAACGCGTCCACAGCACCCTTAGATGCGCTGTAGAGTATGGCACATTTTGGCGATGGAAGAGCTAAAAATACATGAGAAAATGTATCTTCAATGGGAACACACAAAAAAGCCGTATTTACAAAAACCGAAATGCAATTGAACAGAAAATAAAACGTCCGAAACGGAATATGAACGAAAAACACCCAGTAAATATTCAATTCAATTCAATTCAATTTATTCTGTACTTTGGCCTAATGTTATAGAATATACATGTCAAACTTATATTTTAAATTTTAAGCACAGGGTGCCCGTGTCATAATTGTAAATGAGTAAATAGACTAATACACTTTTTAAAGTCAGCACTAACAGTTACATGCTTAAGAAACATAATTATTTTTTCGTATAATTAAATACACATAACAAGAGTTTTTTTTTTAATTACATAAACACTAACACAGTAATTATTTTAAAAAAATACAAGAGAAGCAGAAGTGACGAAGAACGAAAATATTAGGGGAAAAAAAGCGCTATTGTTTTAAGTATTCATTATATGAATAAAAAGCTTTCGCCACTAAATATTTCTTAATTTCTTTATAAAACATACTGTCCTTAACTATAGATTTTAAATCATTTGGTAAGGTATTGTAATATTTAATGGCTATGTAGTATGGAGACTTCTTAAAAAATGAATTTTGATGTTTTGGCAAGCGCAAAAGTTGACCATTTCGAGTATTGTGCTCGTGGATATCAGAGACTTTTGTAAACTGAGATGGAGAGTTGTTTATTTTTGACCTAGCATATTTTATTGCTTTATATATATATATACCGTAGACTGTTAAGATATTATTTTTAATAAAATAGTTTTTGCAGGATTCCCTAGGATTTATATTAAATATAGTTCTCACTAATCTCTTTTGTAGAATGAAGACCCTACTTACAGTTGAGGAATCTCCCCATGCAAGTATGTTATAACTTAAATATGAGTAGCCTAATGTGTAATAAACAGTGAGTAGGTCTTTGGTTGTAACAAAGTTTTTAAGTTGGCGTATTGCATAGCATGTACCTACAAGTTTTTTACAAATATAATCAATCTGAAGATCCCAGCATAGATTCTCATCAGTATATGTACCCAAGAATTTAACAGACTTTGTAAATTTAATATTTTTTGCTAAATCAAATTCTGGTCTTGCTCGCCTTTTTGAAAAATAAACAATTTCTGTTTTACTTGCATTTAAAATAAGCTTGTTTTTGAAACACCAATCTGAAAAACCAGACACTACTTGACTTATTAGATTTTCAAGTTCTATTAAGGAAGTTGCTGATATAATTATAGTTGTGTCATCAGCAAAAATAGTGCAGAAACCCAGTTTATTATGTTGAGCAAGATCATTTATGTACAACAAAAATAACAGCGGTCCCAAAACAGACCCCTGAGGTACACCCGTGTCGCATTTGTACTCCTTTGAAAATTTCCCTTCCATCTTTACTCTTAAATGTCTATTTTTAAGAAACGTCGCTATAAAGTCTAAAAGTTCTCCTCTAACACCACAGTTATAAAGTTTACTTAATAAAAAATTAATATTTAAAGTGTCAAAAGCTCTACTTAGGTCAAAAAATATTCCAGCAACATGTTTACCTTTGTCAAGCTCAGAATAAACTACATTTAAGGTGTCGTTTGTCGCAGTTTCTGTCGATTTATTTGGATACGAATATAATTTTATAGAATTTTAATTTACTCAATCCACAAAATTCCGCACTTTTTGAATTGGCTATAACTTTTGACTTGATTACTCGATTTTGAAATGTATTGGCTTTTTGGATAGATAAAACGTGAGAGTTTTTCGATTCGGTTAAAAATTTAAAACCTCTAAAGAATTCAAGATGGCGGACAGTTTTAAAAAATGTGTAATTTTCATCCCCCCTGAAAAAAAATTATGTGCGACTCTGAACAAACTCTAAAGCTTTCAATACAAACGCTCATTGTTTCTGTGTAAATTGAAGTATCACTTAATTAAATCAGTTGGGAAATAAGAAAGTTATAAAGATTTTTGACTAGGAGTGTTTTGGCTTCGCATTGAAAAAAATCACAAAATTACATACATTTTCCATTTGCTATAACTTTTAACCTAATTATTTAATTAAGAAAAACACAATCTAAATAACCATTACTTTTTTATTTTTTATCCCGATTTAATTAGGTGATACCTCGATATACGAAGAAAAAATGGAGATTTGGAAATACTAATTTATATTTTGTCCGGTGCCTTACTGAAAAAAAAATAAGGCGTATAAAACCTAACTCTTTTTAAAACGCTCCGCCATCTTTTAATGTCAAATTTTGAACAAACGGACGCAACTCTCATGTTTTGTCTATTTAAAACCATATTTTGTTAGTTATATTAATTGAAAAAATATGTACCTAATTTTGTAATTTTCTTCCAATGTTAAGCCCAAACACTCATAATCTAAAAGCTTTTTCATTTCTCAACCGATTTAATTAAATGATACGTGAATATACACATAAACAATGAGCGTTTGTAGTGAAAGCTTTAAAGTTTGTTTATTGTCGCACATAATTTTTTTTTTAGGTAGGGTGAAAATTACACACTTTTTAAAACTCTCCGCCATCTTGGATTCTTGAGACATTTTAAATTTTCAACTGAATCGAAAAAGTATCACGTTTTATCTTTCTAAAAAATCAATATCTTTAAGAATCGAGCACTTATGTCAAAAGCTATAGCCAATCCAAAAAGTGCAGAATTTTGTGGCCCATCCTATAATTTTCCCGAACCTTAAAATATCAGAATTATAAAAGTATCGAAAATAATTGTCTAGAAACGAAAAACACCCGACCCACAAACTGATAGAAAATATTATGCCCGATGCTATTGTGCATACGTCAAATTTAAATCTCTGGAAGATGACACGGGGATTTTTTTTATTAAACGATTTTATTTAACAAAAAGTCGACGTTGAAAAGTTTACCGTCACAACTATTTTTTATGACCGTCCATTTTTTTTCAACGGTTTCTTAGTTGTGAAGGCGACGTTTTCTGGCCGGGTTGTTGTAGGCGCGGGCCTACTAACCAATTTTTATGTTATGTTTGCAACTAACCGTTTTTCCATAAGACGTAATGCTAACTTAATTCAAAAGTTTGGAAAAAGTCGCGGATTAAGCAAAGTGATTTTTTTATAGAGAGGAATCTTTTCTGAATTGCGAAAAAACAAGCATTTTGACGATATTTTAAGAATAAACTCAAAATTCGTTGACAAATTAGAGAGTTAATAGACCACTAATTTATCGCAGTGGCGGTCCCAGCCATTTGAAAAGGGGGGGGGCGGTTTTGATACGAAAAAAAAATTAAATAAAAGCGTAGCTTTTTTGAGGAACATATCAATATATGCAAACAAAACTTAGTAACTACAAGCGAGGATTTGGTATCAAATATAGGGGGGGGGGGGGTACTCAGATTTGAAGTCGTTTATTTCATACATTTTTTATTTTAAAAAATGTTTTTTAAGAAAATTTTTGAGAAAATTACATTAAAACTGTAATTTTTGAGTCGAAATAAACTAAAATTGTAAATATCAAAGGTATTATAGCGCCGCAGGCGAAAATTTTTAAGAAAATTGCTCTAAAAAATACGTTTTTTGATTTGAAATTAAACTGAAATTGTAAATGTATCAATGGTTTCAAAGCGCAGCAGTCGAAAATTTTTAAAAAAATGACACATCAAATGCCATTTTTAACACAAAATTAAACTAATACCGTAAATATCAAAGGTGTTATAGCGCCGCAATTTATGCCCTACTTTTGATTTTCTGAATGTTTTCATAAAAGATTTAAAGCCAGGGTAGGGGTGGGTTAACTACCCCCCCTATTCTCCTGATATCCGCGCTTGAGTAACTACGTATTTTTCAGTTATAAAAAATATAGATAACAAACAAACCACAAATAAAACCTAATAGCGAAATACTTTTTTTCTGAGGTCTAAAAAGCTTTTTGTTGAAACATTACCGTTTATATCGCATATCTCAAACATAAGATGCCCATCTCAAAACAAAAATAATTTCCAGTTTTTTGGGAAAACCGTTCAATGACTCGCTCAATGTCAATTTCAATATGTCTGTTGATATGCAGCAACGCTAAGCCCGTCAGAGGAATTTCCGTCATAGTGTTTTTAAGTACTTATGTTTTCAATCTTCTGAGGCATGAGAAGCTTCTTTCTGACGAGGCATTACTTACTGGCAAACATCCAAGAATGTTCTAATCAACGGAAAAAATATTGCCACACTTGTTCATTGCCTCGAAAACGTTATCAGGTATGTTTTGATTTAAGCTTTTGCCTACTTCTCACCAATATTGTTTCCAAATACTGACTTCTCCCAATAAAAGTTCAAGAATTTGTGTTTTGGATTAATAAAACAGTTTATGTTATTTAGAAACGACTTTAGTTAATTTTGCCTTGATTTTGGCTTCATGTTAAACTTGGTATGAATATGTTCAGGTCAAAAATACTTTTTTATGTGCGAATGGATTTTGTCTAAAAAACTTGTTTATAAATAGAGACTCTATAATACTGTAAGTTCGTCATGCGTTTGTATATTCTTGGTCTGACGGATTGAAGGTCAAACTGTCCCAAAATATTGTGGAGGGATTCTAGAATGTATTTAAAGAAAGTTTCTGCATTTCTCGTTTTTTCTTTTTCAGGGTTATTGTTATTTTTGAATACGAGAGAAAAATAACCGATTTTGCCTACGGTATCACCAATTTTGATGGTCTATTAACGCTCTATTGCTAGTTGCCCAGCAAACACCGTTACGTAAATATTACGTAAAAGCTACATCACATGATTACTTTGTTACATAAATTCTATGTAAACTGTAAAGTCACAACAAGGTAAAAACTTCCCTACATTTTACGTAAATATTATGTAATTAAAATAACGTAAATAATACATGGCAATAAAAAATTGGGAAGCGGCAGATATCGATTAACTAGTAACGAGAAAGAAAATCAAAAGGTAAAATTGAGGTAAATATTTTTACATAACTCTTACAAGTAACATCAAGGTAAACTTGACCTCACGTAACTAACGTACTGTTTATGTAACTACTATATAAATTTATAACATAAATGTTATATAAATATTATGTATTGGAATGTAACATTTACGTAAAATTAAAGTCATATTGTTTATATAAAATTAATATATTTCTAATGTCACAACAAGGTAACAAGCAACTTCCATTCTGCATAATTCCATGCACAAAGTTCCTTTCTTTATGTTATGTAAATATTACGTAGATTTTATAAAAAAATTTTTTGTTTATTTTTTTTTAGATTTACGTAAATACTATGTTAATGTAACAGATGTGTTTGCTGGGTGGGTACTTACCGACCTTAGACAATACTGACGACACGTTCACAATAGCTCCCGAATCGTTTCTTTCGACGAGGTCATCAACGACAGTTTGCGTTACGTTGAACATTGATTTGATATTGACGGCAAATAACCTAAAGATCGAAAATTAAATTAGAAATCACTCTATCGGCCATTGCAACGGCCGATAGAGTGGTGATTTCTAAAGGTGCAGTTAGACTGTGGTACTGAGGTACTGTGGTGGTGGTAGTGAATTGTTTTCGATAGATAATGCAGAACAGGATATTTTACAGATAAATAGTTAACAATACTTTTTGGTACACGCTTTTTAATATAATTTACCTTGTTTAAGGTTTTAAATAAATATTGGTTATGACAGACCCCCATCAACATTTTTGAACATTTTAAAAGATCCACCTTACATATTTCTTTTGTATTAACCGAGAAAGTTCCATTTTTTCTTAGGGTTGATTGGGTACCAAAGATGGACAAAATAAAACTTGGGGAAGACAAAAATGTGGTAATTTTGTATTTGTATTCATACATACAGTCAATATGCTCAATGATATTTTAGCGATAAATTAACAAGGTACTATAGTAATTATATCTGATCCGTTGATTAATCATTCTGGTTTAAAATTAGGGCCTTTTTTTCTAAGTGATAAAAAAAATAATCTTATATATTGCTTAAGTAATAACCTTTAGAAAAGTTATAGTACACACACACACAGAGAGATAGGTAGATATTTTCGGGCGCGCATGAAAGAGATGGCATGAATTTTCAATAAATGAACAAGTATTATATTTTTTTATGTCCCTATCCCCTGACTAACTAAGCGAGGTTAATAATTAATAATGGTACCTACTTACAATACACAGTCTCCTCTTTTTTACGTCAAACTAGTAATTTTCTAAAAGTGTTTATAAAACTCTTTAAAAGTAACTTTTTTAAAAAACATTTTCCCTCTTAAATATTAGTTTTATTACCCACTACAGATATTACTTTTATTACACACTAGACACCGCCGCGCCGCGCCGCTTTGCCTGCGGTTTTACCCATTTTTCCCGTTTTTATTCCTTTAAATGCCATAACTTTTGTTTCCGTAATACGATTTTGATGAAATAAATTTCTATGTGTTGCCCAGGAACACAAGGAATGCAATAGTCCCATCAAAATCAGCTGGGCGGTCTTTGCGTGATGCTGGAACAAACAGAGATACAGACAGACAAAAATTATAAAAATTGCATTTTTGGTATCTCTTTTGGTCAAACTATTAAAATGTAATATTACTATATACTATGGTAAGAGTCCAGTATTTATTCGGTAAAACGGTTGTAAAACGCCAGACAACACCTGAGGCGGCCATTTTGCAGTCGTTTGTTCACAGTGGCGCAGTGGTTCGTTTGAAGAGCACTTCGCAAAAAATAGTAAATGTGTGATGTGTATGTGTAGTGAAAAGTATTTATTTGTGTTTTTTAGGACAATAAATTTTTAGTTTTTAAAGACATGTAGGTTTTTAAACAATTTTACTACTGTAAACTATATACAGACGCTTCAAGCTACTGCGAACATAGGGGGAATCAAGTCCAATTTACTCTCCGTGCCGTACGACCGAGGTGGATTCGAAGCACGCTGCAGTGTTATCTTTTGGAAATTCATTTTGTTTTTATTATTTTGTTTTATTTCTGCCTTGCTCGAGAAACAAATGGGTAAGTTCTTAATTGAAATAATACATTTTTAAAACCAAAAATGGATGTCTACGAAGTTGCCGAAAAAGTGCAGATGGTCAAATGGTCAAATCGTCATAACCCAACACACGTTCGATATTGGTCGAGGGAAAATTTGCATTTGTATTTTGACGTAAGAACACAGTATCCCCAAAAACTAAATGTTTGGGGGGGGGTATTATAGGGGAACACGTAATTGGGCCATTTTTTATTAACGGCAATTGCAATTTGAATGGTCCTAGATACTTGGATCTACTGCAGCAGCACATTATTCCAACTGCTAGGCAGTTGTTAGATGTAAGATTTGGTGAAACATGGTTTCAACAAGATGGTTGTTCCGCTCACAATGTTGGCCTTGTTAGGGAATATCTTGATAATGTATTTCCTAATCGGGTTATAAGTACACGGGGAACTATTTTATGGCCAGCTCGATCTCCCGATCTTGCTCCTAATGACTTTTATCTGTTTTTGAAGAAGCTTTTCAAATTATCACCCCTAACATACTTGGAAACGTTAGAAGGCGTTTTTATAGTAGACTCGGATATTGTCTAGCCGAGCAAGGAGGACTTTTCGAACATTTGCTTTAATTTTTTTTTGACTGGGAGAATCTTTTTGGTTTTTAGAATGTATTATTTTATTTTGAGAACTTGCTTTTATTTTGTTTCTCCTTATTATTTTCATTGTAACACGTCGTCACTGATAAATCTGAGCAGTTGACAATAAAACGCTCTTATTTATCAGTGACAAAAAATAAGAAAATTACGTTATAAAAATTTGCGTATTTATTGAACAAATTCCGGTTTCATTGACTACACTCCACACACAGCACCGTGGTTAGAGGCGTACTAAATACCAAAGGAAAGTCATGCACGTGGTGATCGCAAGCCTGAGTATTGGTTGCTTCACTGATAGGCGTGCGGTGTCTCTGCATGTACGTACACTGGCAAATTAGACTTCTTCCGCCCTATGTTCGCAGTAGCTTGAAGCGGTCTGTATGCAAACGTAATTAGGATCGAGACGATTGCATATGCAACTTGTAGGGATTGTTTGTGTATTCTAAGTTTAAGAAATAAAGATATGGCTATATCTTTGTTTGACTTGTTGTTTATTATGTACAGCTATCTTTGTCATATGGACTTAGCAGTGGCGTAGCCAGAAATCGACTATTGGGGGGGGGGTTTCATCGTATAATAAAAATCAATTACCTACCTATGGCAAATTTTTAAAAATTAGACCGTTTAATAGGTGTTGAGTTAGTGTATACGAAACAAAAATACTTATTTTTAATAGCTAGTTTCATCTAGTCTCATTATCAGATTTTTTTAAAAATTAACCTTTAAATGCGCCGCATGTAAAAATTTGAAAAAAAATTACACTAAAATGCAATTTTTTACGCTTTTCAAATGTTGTTGAAAAAAATATTTCTTAAAATTAAACAAAATTGTAACAATATTTAATATTGGTATAGCGCCGCAGGCGTAAACTTTGATAAATATTTTGGAAAAAGTAGATTGGGTTAGATGCCAAGAAGGGGTGGGTTGCGGTGGTATATATAGATTTGTTGCGCATAAATGCGCCGCAGATGAAAATTTTAAGAAAAATTATACTAAGGATGTCATTTATTTAAAAAAAAATCCTTAGAATTAAAAAACCGGAGTAAACGGTCAAAAAAGTGGAGGAGCTATAGCTGTCCCTGGCGCCCTTGATCATAATTAATTTGCTACGCCACTGGAATTAGTTTGGCCAAGTTGTATCTTAGTTAGGATTAAGGTGTAATATTTTCAAAAATTGAATAAAAGGTGTTTATTTGTAGATATGAGTTTCCTTTGTTAAAAAACGCAAATAAATAAAGTGATTTATTTAAATAAAACCAAATTCAACACACAAAGTCCACCGGCGTAACTAGCTCTCTGATCTGGGGGGGGGGCCTAGCTGACACTGCTTAATAGTGATGTTTTTCTCAAAACTGTTTAATATAAAGTAACTTAAATTAACTGCAACTTTCTTGTCTTTTGTGAAAATATTTCCAGAATGTGGTCTGCTGTAATCTCTTCTTTAATTAAATCATTCTGGATGTTAATAATTGACACACTGGAAAATTAATTAGTTAACAACTTGATAGAAAAAAAGAGCTATCTAAAATAATTTCTAGAGGTTAAGACAAAAGTGTTTTCAATATAATCTTTGGTAGATTTTAAATTTATTTCTAAATGTTTACAAGTAATCATGTTTTTACTATCAAAATATCAACTTCAAGCATAGATACATCCACACCTGCAATCGTGGAGTAATTTTTAATAAAATTTTGACTTTCTTCGATGATTTACTTAAATAGAGACTTTACCGATGTAGCCCCGTCATATGACTGACAACTATTAGGCTGTAGTTTGAAAATCTCTCCCTAGAATTAGCTGGTGAATTATCCATTACGCGCTGTCCAACATTGGCGGTCCCAGGGGGGGGGGCAATCGCCTCCAGAAAAAAGTGGACAACAAACTTGCTGGTGGTAACCCTGAAGTCTTTGAAGAAAAAACGAGAAATTGCAGACATTCTAGAATCCCTCCACAGTATTTTGGGACAGTTTGAAACAGGCGAAAACCACGATATTAGAAATACAGAACAGTATTATAGAGTTGCAATTTTTAAACAAGTTTTAGACAAAATCATTTCGGACATAAAACCAAGGTTCAATAACGAGACTCTTAAGTATTTTTGATCTGAACATATTCATACCAAGTTTTATACAACGTAAAGCCAAAATCAGGGCAAAATTAACTAATGTCATTTCCAAATACTATAAAGTGTTTGATTAATACAAAACCCAAATTCTTAAACTTTTATTGGGAGTCAACAATATTGGTCAGAAGTAGGCAAAAGCTTAAATCAAAAGATATATGATAACGTTTTCGAGGCAATAACAAGTGTGGCGATATTTTTCCGTTGGTAAGAATATTCTTGGATGTTTGTCAGTAAGTAATGCTTCGTCAGAAAGAAGCTTCTCCTGCCTCAGAAGATTGAAAACATAAGTACTTAAAAACACTATGACCAAAATTCGTCGGACGGGCTTAGCGTTGCTGCATATCAACAGACATATTGAAATTGCTACAAAGCTTTTTAGACCTAAAAAAAAGTATTTAGCTATTAGGTTTTGTTTGTGCTTTGTTTATTATCTATGTTTTTTATAACTGAAAAAATTATACGTATATAGTTACTCAAGTGCGGATTTCAGGAGGATAGGGGTGTAGTTAATCCCCCCAGATTGGCTTTAAATTTTTTATGAAAACATTTAGAAAATCAAAAGTAGGGCATAAATTGGGGCGCTATAACACCTTTGATATTTACGGTATTAGTTTAATTTTGTGTTAAAAATGGCATTTGTAGTGTCATTTTCTTAAAAATTTTCGCCTGCTGCGCTTTGAAATCATTGATATATTTACAATTTTCATTTAATTTTAAATCAAAAATGCATTTTTTAGTGCATTTTAACCTTTTTTAAAATAAAAAATGTATAAAATAAACGACCTAAAACCTGCGTACCCCCCCCCCCTCCCCCTAGATTTGACACTAATCCGCGATGGTAGTTACTAAGTTTTGTTTGCATATAATGATATGTTCGTCATCAAAGCTATGTTTTTCAAATGGCTGGGACCGCCACTGGTCCAAGAGTGCTTTCCACTATATAATCCTTAGTTTGTACGGCAATTTGGCGTTTTCGTTTTGATACTCTGATAGGTTCTAAAGAAATATCATTCATCGGCGAAGTCTTGGATTTCAGAATAAATATTTTTAAAGCTGCTTCTAGTTTTTTCTAGACTGTAGGGTACCATCTATTATTAAATTTGCTCTGCCGAGAGTAGCATCTTTACCCTGAAGGTACTGACTCAAAACTTGATACGTAATAACAAATGCAAAACTCGGCCTTTTGAATAGTCCAACAGCTTCAAGGCCATGTCTATCCTGGTTATCAGTTACTTCACTTTGTAGTGCCATTTTACTCGTCCCAAAGCTTTACAATTTTCAAATCGACATGCCCAGCGAGTAGTAGAAAATTTAGATACTCCCAAAAATTTAATATCGAAGCTCTCTGCAACCTTTTTAAGTTTTTCATGATGATGAAAATGCACATACAATGCCTCTAATGTATTAAACAAAGAAGCTGCTGCTACAACTTTTGTACATGCGTCAACGACAACTAAATTAAGTCTATGTGCCAAAATATGAATGTATATTGCCGAAGGATGTTCTTCTCTTATTAAACCTTTTATAAGCCCTTACGTTTCCCAGACATTACACTAGCCCCGTCATATGAGTGACAACTACTAGGCTATAGTTTTCAGGGGGGGGGGCCTGGAAGGATCTGGGTCGGCCCGCCCCCCACCAGGCCCCCCCGTAGTTAAGTCAGTGACAAAGCCGATATGTGAGCTGCAATTTTACTGCTTCCTTTTGTGATGTGTTCCTTTTTCCACTTTTTAAAGTCATCGATTCTTATTAGAATAAAAATCTCCTAAAAAGCAAGACCATTTTGGCCACATAAGGCACTGCTCTTGTAAAATTAAAAACTTAAATAAAAAAAATTAAAATAATCAACGCTAGAGTATGCCGGCAAATTTAAAGTTTTTTTTATCGGGAAATACTTCTGTCGTTTAACATGACAAAAAACGACGAGTTTCAGTAATTCTTGGACGTACCTCTTTTTGACATCGGCACCCATAATAATAAAGGCTGATCTACATAAAATTTAATGAATTTTGATAAATTTGACAATATTTGCTATATTTAACACACGAATAAAGTTGAAAACTGTTTAAAAATACGTTTTTTAGTCGCGTGTGAACACATCTTAAGGTGAGATTACATGGCGTAAAATAGTAGGCTGGCGGGTAGCAGAAAATTCGTTATTTTTTGAATTTTTTGAATCGTAGTGCTCTCGTTGGTCCATTCAAAAATTTTGACGTTTTCGCTAAATTTAAATTTTTATGCCAATATTTTTTTGTCAAAAAGCGGCGTTTCGGTGTTGTCGTAAAACCCAAAAAACATTTTTCTGACTTCCGACCAAATTTGCACCAATCGCGACGGCACTTTAGGTAAAAAATATTGTAGTTCTTCATACGACCTCGAATTATCGTCGTGTTTTCATTGTCATTTGGAAGACTTCACCGGACACGTCATCCGACGGTCACCAACTTGGAAGTGATTTCTAGTAAAATTTCCGGCGTTTCAGTGTTGTTGGTAGCGACGTTTTCCAGTGGAAAGTAATTTTAAGTGAAAAATTCCGACTTCTGAACGTCGTTGATGTCTTTTCTTGTTCATTTGGTGAATTTTTCTGAACAGATTCCTATCTCGCTTCAACGCCATGCCGCAACGGAAAATTTCGTAAAAAAAAGTGACGAAAGTTCTTCTTTTAGGTTACGAATTTGGAAATTGAAGAAAACGTCTTTGAAAATATGACTAAAAAGAACTACGGCATACTAATACATTTTACAGGAAAAGGAACAAACTACTTATGGATATAAAAAACACAGTGGTAAGTAAAGCCAAAGAGGTATTTGCTCAGTCTTAATTTACTTATTTTAAAGATAGTCATTTTTGGCACCTACCTATTGTTAATGTGTACGTGTCGTCAGCGAGCGTGTCTTATTGAGATAGATACTTACATTAGGTTAAACAGATTTCAGGAATGCTTCAGCGCTTCATCTTGGATCTACTTCATTGTTTTCCACGAAGTTGATCGATTATTATTGTTCTTATTTTTACCTTAGATATTTTTAGGCAGTACCAAAAACGTTAGAGCCAAACATCGTTCGATGGGAGTATTGTAGTAGTTCAAATGACTCAAGGTCGCAATTTTGTCGGGCATTGGAATTCTAATCTGCAGACGTCGACAAAAATACGTATTTTTGTGAGGTTCTGGTTAGCCGACGCGGGCAAATTAGGTGCATTGAGTAACTACGCCATTTTTTTGTCAAACGGAGGATGACGCTGGCCGCCATTAAAAAAAGTTGCGCTTTTTTAGATTTTAGCGGTTATTAATGATCAAATAACATAATTTTTATAATTTTAATGCTAGTTTTTATGATATGTATTAAAATATGACTTGAAAAACATAGTTTTAAAACTTCTTTTTTTTGCAAAAAAAATACAAAAAACATCCAATTTGCCTTTTTTTTGAAGCCCAAGCATTTTTTTACAACCTTACTATATTTATCAGTAAAATATCCGTCGCATGGAAATTTCGATCTGGAATATTCCTTAAAAGTCAATTAATATCAATGTTACTTTGTCAACTTGTCCAATTTTTCTCTATTACATTTCTAGTAAAAAAATTTTAACGTCAGTTTTAATAAACTCTCTTGCTTTATGGTTGGTCGGCAGCCGACGTCGTTACGACCCAAATTCGTATGCTCCATTTAGGCAGAAATTTGGATCGTCAGGTACGACATACGACGTCGACAGTCGTATTGGGAAATAACAGAAATTACGCGAAAAACGCTTATTTGTTATCTAGGGTTCCGCTAGAATGAAAAAAGCGATGATATAAAAATAAAAATAGTTCTAAATGTAGCAATTTACCTTGACTGCGCGCAACTTGAAGTTAGTAAATAGGCGAGAAATTTTCTTCTGGTTTTTAGCATAATAGGTTGAAACGCCAAAACACAGCCTACTATTTTAGGCCATGTAATCTCACCTTTAGTTCCATCATAGAAAAAGAACATTCGCATTGTCCAAAGCCAAGGCAACGTTGTGGAAAAAAAAACGCAACTATACTTACCTATCAAAATTAGTAGAATCAACAGATGCGATCCCTCCGATATGTGCCACGCCGGCGTTATTCACTAAGAGATTAATTGGCAACACTGACTTGATTTTTGCCTTCGTATCATGCCAATCACTTAGATCCGCTATCAGTATCTCTATTTCGGGATGTGCTTGTTTGAATTCCTCTAAAAAATTAGCATCTAGCATCAGCATTGGCGCACCGAGAGGGGGGATTTTGGAGTTATAATATATATATATATATATATATAATATAATAAAATATATAGGGAATAAAATACATGACCCTTTAACAAAAATCTTTAAAAAATCATAAATTGCAAAATTTTTCGATTGCGGCACTAAAAAATACGATTTTGTTCGTTTATGAACGCTATAAAAATGTCGGTTTTTTTTTATTTTTTGTGTAATGGTCTTTTTAATGTAACTTTATCGAAACATTTTGTATGCGATTTGGTGTCAAAAATGGCATTTTAACTGTCATTTTCGCAAAAATTTTAGCATATTTCCAAACAAATTAAGGGTAAATAAACAAATCAACTTCCCAAAACCCCATCAATATTTACGATTTTAGTTAAACTTTAAGTCAAAAATTGCAATTGCAAAGTGTTATTTTCTCAAAAAGTTTTGCGTGCGGCGCGCATTAAACCATGATTTTGACATTAAATTTAGGATAAAAAAAAACAAAGTTATGATTGTTTTCCACAAACCAAAACTATACTTTTTTGCACTCGAAGCGCGTTTCGCTAACAGCGTTAGCATCATCAGGAGACGATAAACAATAAACTAAATTAACCTACGCTCTATTTTCATACAATCTTTTAGTGGGCGGAGATAAGACTAATAATTTGTGATTGATTACGATTTATAATCCTATCTCCCCTCAACTAAAGAATAAAGTACTATTTATTTAAACTAACTAAAAGTCTTTTGTTTGGTACACTTTTTAGAAGTTTTAGATTATCTAATGTGAATCTATGATTGTTTTCAAAAGCATGCTCGGCCACACTTTACTTTTGGTCAACATATTTTTTGTCACAATCCATGCAACTAATTTCGTAAATTCCACTTTTGTCTAGAACTGTAGTTTTATCCTTGAGATTTCCTAGTAAACTTCTTATTGTATTACCGGATTGATATACTAATTTAAGAGCGATGTTATTAAATATTTTTTGTAATCCTTTCTTATAATTAGGATTATAAGGAATTGATACAAATTTTTTAGTCGCAGGTATCTTTTTGTCTCAAAAAGTGGAATTCCGAAATTAGTTCCATGGATTGTGACAAAAAATATGTTGGCCAAACGCGACGCTCTATTCAAACACGTTTTAAAGAACACTTAGCACACTTAAAATACGGAAGAATAGAAAAGTCAAGTGTGGCCGAGCATGCTTTTGAAAACAATCATAGATTCACATTAGATAACCTAAAACTTCTAAAAAGTGTACCAAACAAAAGACTTGAATGCATATGAAAGTATGGAAATCATTAAATCCAGAAATAGTTTAAATAAAGATAGAGGACCCATCCCGTTTAGTACACTTTATTCTTTAGTTGAGGGGAGATAGGATTATAAATCGTGATCAGTCACAAATTATTAGTCTTATCTCCGCCCACTAAAAGATTGTATATAAGATAGAGCGTAGGTTAATTTAGTTTATTGTTTATCGTGTCCTGATGATGCTAACGTTGTTAGCGAAATGCGCGTCGAGTGCAGAAAAGTGTAGTTTTGGTTTGTGGAAAACAATCATAACTTTGTTTTAGTGCAACCAAAAATTCCAAATTACCAACATAGATCAAATTTAGGATAAATAAACAATTTTAAATTCCCTCTACATTTGCGCCCAGGTCCGCGCTTGTAAGCACTTCTTTCCTTGTATCAATTATGGTCACATTTTAACTTCAAATTAAGTTGCTTTTATTATTTATCCTTAAAAACCCCGCCGAAGCCAATTCCTGGGAGCGCGACTGTCTTCAGGCCCCGGGCAAAAGTTCAACCGAATTTATTTACCGAAGGCCATTCTGTATTTGCTAGGGAAAGTTTGCATAAATAAATGTGGAAAGAAAAAAAAAATATGATGTAACCTCCCCGTGCCCCCCCCCCCTATGGTCTTTTCTTGAAGAAGTCCCCAGAAAGGGTGATACGTTGAAAGTAAATAAATGAACGATTTTGGAAAAAAATATACAAGGTTGTTTTGTTTTGCAACCCTCCTTCAAAAAGCAAACCATTTCTTGTTCAGTGCTTGATTCGCGAACTGCCAGACTCAGCCTTACTTTGTCTTTCTGAAGCCATTAATGACTCTTTTAATGCAGGCTACTTTCCAGATGTTTTAAAAATTGCCAAAATTATCCCTTAACACAAAGAAGTACATCTAAAAACATCTAAAAACTTTATACCAATATCTTTACTTTCAACCCTCTCTAAAATAGTTGAAAGTATAGTGAAAAAGCAACTTTTGTCATTTTTAAATAAACACAAAATTTTAAATGAAAATCACTTTGGTTTTCAGGCTGGAAAAAGTACATCAGATGCCTTATTTTCTTTTATGTCCGATCTCTTCCAAAATTTAAATAATAGGGAGGCTTCTGCAGCAGTATTTTGTGATTTGTCGAAAGCCTTTGACTGCGTGAATCACGAGGTACTGCTTCAGAAGCTCTACCATTATGGCATATGTGGCACTGCTTTGAATTGGTTTAGGTCTTATTTGTCTAAACGCGTACAATCAGTTTATGTAAATAAAGTTTTGTCTGACAAGATGGAGGTAACTTGTGGAGCACCTCAAGGATCTGTTCTGGGCCCCATTCTTTTTATCATTTACCTGAACGATCTGCTTAACTTGGATATATCAGGAAAATTTTACACTTTTGCAGATGATAATACTATTTCTTGGAAGACAAAAGATCTTAATTCTCTCACTAATGTCATAAGAAATGACATTACAAAAATTAAAGAACGGTGCGACTCAAACAGTCTTTTAATATGTCCAAAACAGACCTACTCAATTTTAAATGTAATATTGAACAGCTTGAAATTAACAATCAAATCATAAGTGCATCTGAAACATCGACGTTACATTGATGATCTGAAAGTATGAAATTTCTAGGAATAACAATAGATGATAACTTAAAGTTTCAAAGCCATATTATTTCCCTCAACAAAAAACTTTCATCGGGATGTTACACAGTTAAAGTGATTTCGAGAGAGTTGGGCAAACATATTGCTCGATCAGTTTATTTTGCTCTAGTGGAATCCCATTTGCGGTATGGTCTTCCATTTTGGGGGAGCTGTAGCAACTATGTGTTTCAGTCTGTTTTTATACTTCAAAAAAGGGCTATTAGGTTTTTATGCCAAGTACAACCATGAACTCATTGTAAACCACTTTTTATCAAAATGAACATTTTACAACGCAAAGAAATCAAATTCCCCTTCCTATTCCTCACTTCGCCTTAGTAAAGCATTCCTTCATTTACAGTGGACTGAAAATTTATAATAAATTTTCAGCTAATATGAGATTTAAAAGTTTAAAGCAATTTCGAAAAACTGTTAAACTTTTTTTAATAGAAAAAGCTTTTTACACTGTGGAAGAATTTCTTCAAGATAATGCAGTAGTCTAAAAATGTAGTTACCAATTTACGTATTTTATTTTATAACTTAAAACTGATATTTTTAAGATAAGTGTATGTATAAGAATAAGTTAAAGGTTTTTGCTTTGTCAATAAGAAACATTTTGTCTTGTACAGATATTTTTTGGACAATACAGCATGTTTTCATTCATTCATTCATTGATTCACAGTTTTACTTCATGCCGCTTACTTCTATTTCCTTCCTTGTCGAAAAAAGTGAAAGGGCAATAGAATGGAAAGTAGTGAACGCTACCTGCGTACGAATACTACAAGGGTGGTCGTAGAGCAGCGTTGGAATTGTAACATAATTTTTCCTTAAAATTGAGTTAAACGATAATGTGTAACGTAATCGATATTTGTATATTGTTTCATTGTTTTCTTCGTACTGTAAGAAACCAATTTAACAGATTAAATTTATTTTATTTTATTTAATCAGTGCTGACCCCTGCAATTAAGAACAATATTACATTACAATAAAAGGCAAAGCACCATCTATGTAAATATTACCGTACTTCGAAAACGTCTTTTGTTTCACGAAGCGGAAGATCCCCTCGACTACACGGGATTTCCCGTCTCTGTGTATAGTCCAACTTTTTGATGAGCGGTGTCAACAGTTCGCATGTCAAATAATTTGTTGTTGTCAATTTGAAGTAACATTTGAAACAATCAACGACATAACTTTTTTTACATATTTATTTTCGCTATCTAAAACAATGTATCAAATAGAGATCCAAAAAAATTACGTCAGTCCGCTCATCAAAAAATTGGACTATAATTCGCTGATTTTATCGATTTGTTTGTTTTTTTGTATGCAATTAAAAATAAATTAAATAAAAGCATGGCGTGTTTTTTTTAGTAAAAAAAATTGTACCATAATTTTCAAGAAAAATCGATAATTTTGGCAGCACTGCACGATAATTTCTTCAGTGGATGGTGGCAACGCTATCGTAGAGATAAATGAGACGTAGTCACGGATGTAGAAACCTTGGATTGCTAATACCTATGGGAAATTTTCATGAAAATCAATGCCGCGTGTCTTCCGCCATTTTCGCCGCCATGTTGTGGAGATTTGTGTTGGCGACATTGGTTTCCTTAATTTTAAATAGTACTATGGGAACACTGACTGTCAACAGTGTCAAAATATGATTGAAATTGACATTTTTTTGAAAGGTTATTTTTGTTGTTGTTTTTTAATACAAAAACAATAAAGTAAAGAAACAAGTCATAAACAAATGCTCGAACGGTCACGCCACTTATCTCTCTCATTTGGTCTGGAGTATGTGCAGGTTTCGAACAAATAAATCACAATATGGAAACATTCCCCCCACCCAATTTATAAACTCAAAGGGTACTGTTAAGCCATACGTTAAAAATTGTGATAAACGCTCGTTCAACCATTGCTGCTGGCGCTCCCGCTGAAGATACACCTTGATTACGTTGATCTAAATCCGCACAGGGACTAAAACAGCTAGAACAGATGCACCAACGTGATACAGTAATAAAAAATAAATTAATAGAGGGAGATACTGACTTTGATAATAGCATATATGGCTCAGCTGAAAGCCAGAGCCATGGCAAGTCAAGCAACATTTAGCCATCACAAAAAAAGTTCGTCTTTTGCACATGGAGGCGAGCATGGAGTTTTACAATATTTGAAGACCTTCGCGTGAAAACCTATTAACTAACAATTGTGTCGACCATATCTTCCCTAAGTTAACAAGTTATTACTAAGATATCCTTGAGTTTTGGTAGGTTTTCAGCATTCAACATTTTTTTTTGTAGCTCTATCTTTTATAAAGGATGTGGGATTTTGCTCAAAACTGCATATGTTGTAGGTTTCATTATCTTGATAAAAATCTATCATTGCTCCACAGTGATCTGGTATGTGGTTTTTGAGATACTTCGTTCAAAGTTAAACATTTTGGTATTCTGGCTTTTCCCTAAAATCAGTTTTTTTGCACTTTTTGTGAAAATGTAGCAGAAAAATATAGATTGTGCACTGGCATCACAAACATAAAAAATATTAAATTCATATGACCAAGAAATGACTTTTAACAAAAGGCAAATTTCAATTGTTATGTTGCCACTTAGTATTTAACAAACATGCTTCAAAACAAAAACTTTTGTAACATTTTTAGCCATTTTTGTTATTTGTTGCTATGGGGCAATGATAGATTTTTATCAAGATAAGCAAAATCACACAGAAAGCCAGTTTCCATAAGGAAAGTGCATCATCCTTAAAAAACGAATCTACAAAAAAAAATATCAAATGCTGAAAACTTACCAAAACTTAAGGATATTTTAGTAATAACTTTTTCTGCCGAGTTCTTCGGAATCAGAAAACTTTTATTACAAAAATTGTTAACAAAAAACATTGTCACAATTGAATAAATAAGCGTCAAAATTTAGTGCTAAAAATTAACATTAAGGTAAATTTAAACTAAGAATGTCTTTAACATGTCATGTAGATATTAAACAATGTTAACATTAAGGTTTTGTTAATAAAGATTAAAAAATAAATATTGATTTTTCTTTATTTCTAGTAAACTGATAAAACATCTTATAATTACTGGTCTTAAAATCTCAAAAAAATACTGGCTACAATATCACAAAAATTGACGATGAAATCTTAAACTACTTACTTAAAATTACATATAGAAAGTTACAAACACATGGAAATGACGACACGAAAAAGAAAAAAAAATATACTAATAAAATACATATTAAAATTAATTTTTTTAATGTTCTTTTTAAAACTCATGAAGTATTGTTCTAATTTTGTAAAAGTCGATGTGCCAAAGATGTACTTTTTTGTGATCGCTTGCCATCGCTCTGGTTTTCAGCTGATCCATATATGCTATTATCAAACTCTGTATCTCCCTCTATTCATTTATTTTTCTTGTCTTCTAGGCTTATAACAACTTCGGATTTATAAACTGTTGGCGCATATCTGGGAGCGCGAGCACCAATGGTTGACAGTACCCTTTGAGTTTATAAATTCGGGGTAATGTTTCCATGTTGTAATTTATTTGCTCAAAACTTGCACATTTCGCAAACCAAATGAGAGCATGGCCTGGCCGTTCAAGCATTTGTCTGTCTTTTAAATGGTTTTTATTGCTTGGTTCTTCACTTTTTTGTTTTTGAATTAAAAAACAACAACTAAAATAACCTTTCTAGAAACGTCATTTTTTGACACTGTTGATAGTCAGTGTTCCCACACTACTATTTAAAATTAAGGAACCAATGTCGCCAACCTAAATCTCCACAACATGGCGGCGAAAATGGCGGAAGCACACGGCAGTGATTTTCCAACAATGGTATTATCAATCCCTTTCTTTTTTACATCCGTGGACGTAGTCGCTGTTGTACGACATATCAGTTCTGAGCATACGCACTGAGATACGATTACGATTAAGCACGGTGGGATTTACTAAAAGGGTTTCGTCGATTTTAGAACGGTCCTAAGTTTAAGTGAAATTTTTGGTTTTAAGCATTTTAAACCAACCCTGCTTGAGTTTTGGTCATAGTTTGATTTATAAGAAGAATTTTAATAAATTTGTTTAGTGAATAAGCATCTTAACACCATCTTTTGTTGGATTTAAGAAGAAAGTTTCAATTCAGAAGAAAAGAAAATTAAAAAATTTAAACCCACGAAGGGTTTAAATAGTAAACACTCTGTAGAATAAATTAAAATTGGGGTTATATCTTACTCTAATTAAAACTTAGCCTTGTTAATTAATTTTTCCAATTAATAATTGATGTCACACAATGATTTAGATGAGTAATAGGAGTAGAATAATTTTGTATTTATTTAAAAGGTGTTTTTATTTATGAAATTTATTATAAAACTCAAATGCAAGTTTTTTTTACATTTCTGTCACTGTCGACATGTCAGTTTAAAAATATTAGCGCTGCGTTCAATCACCAACAGCGAGTTCGGATCTTCTACCTCCACTTGCACCTTGGCTTGCACCACCCTCTATTGATGAAACCTACAGCTTTAAAATGAGTGAGCTTTGAGTAAGGAAAGTTTTTTTGACTGAGCTTTTAGATAACCTCAATGTTTTACTTTCAGTTTGTAAATAAATTAAGTTTGGTATATTTTTCGTGCATAATCAGTGACCTTCACTTATGTTTGTTTTGCCTCGCAGTGCCCTCTTAAATATATTTTGGGTGCTGAAAACGGGTTCAAAATATGGCGTTTTTCTGGATAAAATAGGAGGTGTTTTATTGGGTAATGAACAACTTGGGATACTAAATAAGGTAAATTAATCCTTGCAAAAACGGTTACTTAGGAAAATTATAAACGAACTTATTACCAAATGCCACAAAACAATCCTTTCTGAGGGTTGAAAATTGGTTTTAAAACTGGGGGTACGATTTTAGATCTTCGTAAATCCTACCGTTAGTGTCTATTAAATAAATTAAATGGTCATACCGTTCGAGAGGCTCTTCTTAAGAAAAATAACTCATATATTCATCATCACACATATTTAAAACATATATTTTTTTAATAATATTATATATTTTAAACAAAGGTATCGATACGAAACGTTTGCGAACACAGTGATTTTTGGAATATTCTATTGCGAATATGACAGGAATGTTCCAAACCTATTTTTGTTGAATATTCTTTAAGAGTTTGTAATAGTTATATTTCTTTGGTAATAAGATTTGGTAAAAAAAAATATTTTTTTCAAGATTTCGGCATGTTTGCTGAAAATATTACAATCTTGTGAAAAGGACGCGATTTACATGAGTTATAATTATAATTTAGTTTAATGTCATCTATTGTAGGTAGATGGCACTGGAATCAATATATGTTCTCTATGCAGCAGGTAATATTATTATACATGTAAGACAGTAAACAGTTATTTAGGTAATCTTTTGATAACTAATCTCAAGTAGTACATCACATAACGGTGATACATTGATATACCTATAGCCATAAGGTCCTCCGTAATTGCACTTTAGTGGAAGACTAATGCATATTTGGTGGATATTCATGTCAAAATATATCCACTGCGCATATCTTAGTGGCCATATTGACATGTTTTGAATCACAAAAATCATATCCATACATACATAGGGATATACAGGGTTCCTAAGCAAATCCTTAGGGGGCCAAGCAGCCGTGTATAAGACGCAGACAAACGGAAAAGCATATTAGGCAGAAAAGGATGGGCATGGGGCAATGTTGTCACTACATCTTACACGTAGTAAATCCATTCCAGGTTGTTGTTTTCTAATGTTTTCCATTTTCATACCTTTAGGACTGGAATAAAAATTGTTTTTGCTCGACTTTAATACCAAACTGATGAAAGATATCGTAAAAAAAAATATTTTTCGGCTTTTCATTTTGTAACCATTGTCCTTACGCACTGTTTACAGGCTGGGGACTGAGATACATGCAAATGCCTAACCTAAAGCGTTCATACACGGCCGGAGAAATCGACTGAGATATTTCCGTAGAAACTTTATCAAGTAAATAGGACGGGTTGATGCCTTCGAACGTCCAACCCGGGTTTTGCACTTTGATTCTAAATCAAAAAGGAAGAACAGTCAGATGTGGGGCCGTGCACAAATTACGTAACGGTGATTTTACCAATTTTTGACCCCCTCCCTATGTAATGTTTTGTAACGGTTTGGCACGCCACTCCCCTAATATTACGTAACGATTTCAAGACCACTATTTTCATTCCAAATTTTCTTAGTTTCACACAAATGCAAACGCTGTCGAAAACCCCCCTCCCCCCTACGTAACGTTTTGTAACCCCCCTCCTCCCTATGACCATTACGTAATTTGTGCACGGCCCCTGTCGTCCCAGTGGAGGAGGGCGAGAAAATTGATATTTTTTTCTTAAAAATTATACTCTTTAGACCTATTTCTTTGCGTTCCCGAAATTACGTAATTTTTGAAAAAAAATTGTAAGCGGCGCCATTTTTATTTCGTGCTTTGTTTTTCTAACATTTTTGCGTTCGGCTAATTTAATTGAAAAATTTTTGCCTGCGGCGCCCTTTATCTTCTCACTCGAAACCAAGATCCCCCGTTTTAGGAAAACTGATCCCGTCTCTGTTTCTAATTTTTTTCGAATAAAAGTAGAGTATGACCATGGCGGAAATAATTTTTTTCTACGGTATGACAAAAATTTCGAGAAAGTTGAAGAAAAAAATTAAAAAAGTGGCAGTGCTCAAGTTTTTCGGAAAAAAAATATTTTTTGTAAAGAAACAGAGCAAAATAAATCTTTTCACCCCTTTTTGGGTGTTACAAATATTGGCAGCCCCTTATTTTTCGCTTTTACCCTCCCGCTAGTTTTGAAGAATTGGTTCGCTAAATGTTTCGAGATCATGTCATAAAACACCTCGAAAATATCAAATGTAGTGTAGGGCCAGCTTTATTTAAAATCAATAATATCGCAAGCAAAAAGCTCTGCAGGAAAAAGAGCGCCGTTTATTGATCTCTTTGGCTGCTAGTGCTAGCTGCATAGTTTGGCCGTTTCCGGATAGATGTCACTAGTAGAACAGAATGGAAAGAAATATAATTAAAAGCGAAGATATTTCTTTCTAATGTTAACAACCTCACGAGTTTATCGCTCAGTATCGTAAATAATGGACCCTGCCGCCTCCTTTAAGCAAGAAAAAGCTGTGGTTTGGACCTGAAAACATCTAATTTTTTCCTCCATCATCTCATGGTGTGGCCGCCATCTAGCGGAATTTGCAGACATCTTGTCAACGGTTATTATTGCAACTATGATTTATGCTCACAATGAAAGAGTGGCGACAATTTTTTCTCATGAAAGCAGTCCGGAGATAATAACAAACTGGCACCATTGCTCAATATACCTGTTTCTTTTGTGCGCGCAGAACTTTCTATGCCATTTCTGTTTGATTTATTGAAATCCTATCCCTAAGGAAAATCTTAGGAACCCTGTATATTTGCTATCTGGAATATTATAGTAAGTGCCCAGTTATATTACTATAATTCTTTTAAAAAAACGTTCTGGTCACGTTTCTATCACATTTATATTACCTGTATGAGCTAGAACGTAACTTATTGCCGGCATGTGTTAGTAATATTCTCAATGGTAAATTGTAACATTCCTACCACATTCTTTGTTCTCTAAGTATATGTCTATTACATTACAGGAATGTTTAATTGTTCTTGAACCTATTATATAGGAAGTCAGCTTACCTAAATTTTCTTTAGATACATCCAAAACAACAACTTTGGCACCAGATTTTAACAAACGTAATGCTATTGCCTTTCCAATACCTTAAAATTAAAACAAAAAACTGTTATTATAAAGCAGTTGTAAAATTAAAAATAAATCACAATTTAAAAATTAAACAAGAAAGTTAAAAATAATAATCAAACACTTTATACATGAAACAAAGAAAGTTGATAAATTAAAAAAAAAATAGAAAAAGCACACAACTGAAAAAGTTAAAAACACCAATTTAAAAATTAATCGTGAAAGTTAAAAATAATAATCCAAAACTTTATACATGAAATAAAAAAAGTTGATAAATTAAAAACAATAGAAAAAAGCAAACTGAAAAAAGTTAAGTTAAAAACATTTATTTTTTGTTTTATAGATCTATGCCAATAATGATAATTACCTATAATATGTATATACCTTAACGTATGGAAAAATTCGACCATTAAATGGAAAATACCTGGATTTATTATACTAACTGCACTTTATAAGGTGTTTAAATACTTATAACATATAAGTAAGTGTTAATAAAGCTTATTAGGTAAAAACTTTTATGTGTCTAAACAAACACATCCCAATGAACTGTGGATGACAATAATTATTATCTTAGTTATTGTAGGTAACTAAAACAAGTTAGTTTTACACATTCTATGGATCCAAATCTTCTAACGAAGGTCAGTTTACTGATAAATATAATTAAAATAGACATAAAAAAAACAGAAACCGACAAAAATAATTCAAAAATATTAAGAAATTAATTTTGAAAAAAATTAACCTAAAAATAAAATATTTATAACGAAGCCCGTTTCTTATAGTAAAACATTTTAGGTATTAAAAAAATGCATTTTAGTTGCCAACAAATGAGTTAATTTATATATTAAGCCTTTAAAATGAAAAAATAAAATGTATTGTTTTAATGGCGCATCGATGCTAAATGTTTAAAATGGCGTTTCGGGCGCCGACCAAATTTTTAATGATTATTTACCTATTCGGACAAGAACACCTCCTGCGACGTCGCCTTGTAGAACGACCCAACTTAGAATATTGTAGTATAATTGTAGGTCACGCACCCACGCCACGTCAATTTTATTACAATTCTACTTTAAAACTCATACTAAATATAAAGTCTCATGAGTTGGCCGTTATACCGGGTGAATAGAAACTTTCTATTCTAACATAAGTCCATGTAAAGTATATTTATAAAATACTTTCGTATTTGCAGTGTTGCCATTTACAGGGAATCTTGGCAATAACTTTGTTATTTTAAATTAAACACCCCGTATATATTTGCATTTTTGGATTGGATTGATTGAAAAGTTTTCACGTCATATCTTGGTTTTTCACAAGTTATCGTTTTAGACTATTTTTAAATTTAACTCGAGGTTAAAATATTCCAAGGCAAATTTAACCCTGGATTAAAAATAAAACGATAGCCTGATAGGAATGTGGAAACCGTTTTGTCCTATCTTTAACCGTTATGATGTTACGGGCTGGCAAAGTTATAACATGGCTATTTGCACCTGTCAATATTTTCAAAACAATTGAAAATAGGTATAGGACATTATGCAGAATCCAAAAATGCGAAAATATACTGATGTTTTATTTAAAGTAACAAAGTTTTTGTCAAGATTTCCTGTAAATGGCAATACTGCAAATACGAAAGTATTTTATAAATATAGTTTACATATAGACTTGGAACCCCACCTTGGAACACCCAGAATAACATCCAACATACATCTTAAATTTATTGACCTCCATTTTCACTTTGGCCCGAACTTCAATTTTATTCTAAAAGTTACGTCGCCGTAATTAACGTTAATTTACGTCGCTGATAAGTAGCGAGTATCACCAACATATGGCTACGTCAGTTTTGGTAAGTATCGACGTCACAACTGATTAACTAGTTGTTGCCGACGTCAGGTCTTACTAAAAAGTGCGTTGTTTGGTGGACAAACCAACTGCCGACCTAAATAAAGGCCAAAACCGGTTAGGTTGTAATTAGTCGGAAGTCAGAAAAATCCTGCTTGGGTAGATAATATATAAGTAACCATTGTGAAACCATTTTAACAATAAATGCTATACAGACCGCTTCAAGCTACTGCGAACATAGGGGGAATTAAGTCCAATTTACTCTCCGTGCCGTACGACCGAGGTGGATTCGAAGCACGCTGCAGTGTTATCTTTTGGAAATTCATTTTGTTTTTATTATTTTGTTTTATTTCTGCCTTGCTCGAGAAACAGATGGGTAAGTTCTTAATTGAAATAATACATTTTTAAAACCAAAAATGGATGTCTACGAAGTTGCAGAAAAAGTGCAGATGGTCAAATGGTCAAATCGTCATAACCCAACACACGTTCGATATTGGTCAAGGGAAAATTTGCATTTGTATTTTGACGTAAGAACACAGTATCCCCAAAAACTAAATGTTTGGGGGGGGGGGGGGTATTATAGGGGAACACGTAATTGGGCCATTTTTTATTAACGGCAATTGCAATTTGAATGGTCCTAGATACTTGGATCTACTGCAGCAGCACATTATTCCAACTGCTAGGCAGTTGTTAGGTGTAAGATTTGGTGAAACATGGTTTCAACAAGATGGTTGTTCCGCTCACAATGTTGGCCTTGTTAGGGAATATCTTGATAATGTATTTCCTAATCGGGTTATAAGTACACGGGGAACTATTTTATGGCCAGCTCGATCTCCCGATCTTGCTCCTAATGACTTCTATCTGTTTTTGAAGAAGCTTTTCAAATTATCACCCCTAACATGCTTGGAAACGTTAGAAGGGGTTTTTATAGTAGGCTCAGATATTGTCTAGCCGAGCAAGGAGGACTTTTCGAACATTTGCTTTAATTTTTTTTTGACTGGGAGAATCTTTTTGGTTTTTAGAATGTATTATTTTATTTTGTTTCTCCTTATTATTTTCATTGTAACACGTTGTCACTGATAAATCTGAGCAGTTGACAATAAAACGCTCTTATTTATCAGTGACAAAAAATAAGAAAATTACGTTATAAAAATTTGCGTATTTATTGACCAATTCCGGTTTCATTGACTACACTCCACACAGCACCGTGGTTAGAGGCGTACTAAATACCAAAGGAAAGTCATGCAAGTGGTGATCGCAGGCCTGAGTATTGGTTCCTTCACTGATAGGCGTGCGGTGTCTCTGCATGTACGTACACTGGCAAATTAGACTTCTTCCGCCCTATGTTCGCAGTAGCTTGAAGCGGTCTGTATACTAATAATAAAGATCATACAATATGAAAGATATAAATATAAATGTCGGGATAAAAAAGTTGTGGCAATTTTCCTTGGAACGTAGCTAGATTATACCAAATATGTTTTTTATTGTTATTAGTTAAACCTAATAAACACAACAATAGAAGTGAGGTATTTAAAAACTATTATTAATATATACACACTAATTTGTATTAACTTAATTTTAAGATCCGAGAAAAAAGAAGAAAATTAACAGAAAAATTTTGTTAAGAAAAATAAAATATATAATAGTAAATGAGAGAAGAAAAGTATAGTATCGCTGATACCAAGAAATAAGCTAAAAGATTCATCGCCTAAAGACACACCTATTCGAACATAATGAATGCTCTTAATCTAATAGGTCATCGATTGTTTGAAAAAGCTCAGAGAACGCAGGGGTCCTGAAACATTGGTAAATGGGGCATTCCAGCAATATGTAGGTAATTGTTTCTTGTTTTTGTAGTTTACATATAAGAGGCGTTTTCTCGCGTTGAAATTGTTTAAAATATTTTTAAAAGGTTTGTTTTCTCGCGTTGGATTAAAAATATTTTTAAACGGAATCCACTCTAGTTTTAAAAATGACGCGTGCGTAGAAAATACGTCAAAATTCTACATTTTTGTTTTTGTGTGAAAATGGATAAAAAATCGTATTCTAGATATCTTGTTAGCGATTCTTCATGGTATCGCTGTGGTCTAAAACAGTAAATAAAAAAAGTTTACTATCCATGTAGCTTCCATTGCCTGCCATCCATGCTACTAAAACTGGCCATACACTCGAAGGTTTTGTTAAACAAACCAGTAGTTGATCCATTTTAATTTTAAACACGAAAAAAATAAAAAGAAAAACAAAAAAGTGAGTTTACACTAAACTACGTCAGCGTTTTGAACTACTCATTTTTTCTCGGTTCTAAATGATGACGTCACATCTAAATAGTTTCAAATAATATTTCTAAATAATTTCAAAGCGAGAAAAAAAAAGGGATCCTGAGTCAGGGGAAAAATTCACCCAGTGCGCCGTTAGTTCCCCCAGCCGTTTAATAGATAAGTTCCCTAGATTAGTGACGCTAAAATTAAAGAGGGAATAGTTCTGGATCTCCAGATTAGGAAACTTTGGACGCTTGGAATGCATTTAAAATGGTTGCAACAAATTTTTTACGAAACACCAGAGCAGAAAACTTTATAGACCTGGATGACCAACATATTTTGTATTACCAATACCTACACCGAGAAAATGAGGCCAGCTAAAAGTCGTGGGCCAGACGTTTGGGGCTGGAAAAACTCATTTTTGTGGGTTATTCCAGCTATTTCATTGAATTACTTCAACACTTTTTTTAATCTGGAACAGTTCTGGCTAAGGCAGACCACAAAACTGGGCAAAATTTGTTTTTTTTTTAAATTAAAGTGCTGGCCTAGACCAACAATATTGGTTTTACTAAATAACATAGTCGCAAACCAATTATTGGGTTGTGGCAAACATTAACCATGGGTAAACAATTTATGGACTGTTGCAAACCCATCGGAGGAAAAAACTGTTAGTTACAAACCAAACGTGAATTGTTTTAGCTACTTCGCGGGGCTGCTCAAACCTCTATTAAGTATTGTTCCAGCCCAACTATACGGTTTTATCAGATTTATTGCTTAAATTTGAGTGTTCAGTTCATTATCGTTTAAGCACCCGAAAGGTGCACATCTCTTTGCCCCGCACCGGGTTTGTTCTGTTCCGGGACCCGGTCGTTTGACACGAAACCGTCGTTTGACGCCGTCATCGGGCGGTAAGATCGCGAAAATTACCTTTGTCAAAGTTTTTCGCCGAAACTTTTTACAAAATATAGATTTTGTGGCACGTTATTATAACACTGTGGGGAAAGTCTATTTCTAATAATTTCTTTAACTTATCTACTTTTTGAGATATTAAAATTTCAATTTTTGAAAGCGATTATATCACAAAATAAATAAGATAGCAAACACGGTTCCCTCGGGAATTCGTCGGTCCGATGTCGATTGCCTAATTTGTCGTCATCGGCACGACGTCGATTTACGACATCGAACCAACAGTATTTTTTGTCCGCTTTGCGATGTAGGCCCACTGTATGTTTGCCGATGCAGCGTTAGAATGTGACCCCTGGTCAGACCAATGGTAAATTTTACTTTTTGCTAACATCGGCATACCGTCGCCGCACGAATAAGGTCCGATATGGTTTAAGCACATGGTACCGACCATCCGGCGATAACTGCTTAATTTGGTCGGTCTAATGTAGGCAAGCTGGTCTCGGCCCGACATCGGTAAACTATTCAAGTCCGGAATTGGTTTCCTAAAGCGGTCCAACGTCGGCGATTGACGGAGGTTCGTCGGTGGTAGCTTAAAGCGGCCCGACATTGGCAAACTACAAAGTTTCGATAATGCGGGTGCTTAACCAGTCGAGCTCGTTTAAGTGGCAGAAGAGGTGATTCTTGTAGAGAAGTACCACCAACTTGTCAAGTCCGCATTCTAGTTTTGAAATATCTTTGTTCATTATATATATAATATTATCTTCCATTGTACAGGGAACATAGTCACATTAGCGCCATCTCTACATACTAGGAAGAAACTATTAAGCAGTTTAAAAATTTTAACGTGATGTAATCAGACTATCGCCGGTTGCCGATTCTCGACCAATCAAACAAAGTTCCAATCGGACCATCGTCGGTCCTAAAGCAGATAAAGTGGTCGTCGGCATAAAGTCGACTATTGTAAATCAGGCCATCGTCAGTTGCCGATTCTCGATCGATTAAAGAAAGTTCCAATCGGACCATCACCGGCTCTAAAGCAGATAAGGTTTACGTTGGCATAATATCGACTATAGTAAATCGGGCCATCGTCAGTTGCCGATTCTCGTCCGATTAAATAAAGTTCCAATCGGACCGTCGTCGGCACTAAAGCAGATAAAGTAGGCGTCGGCATAAAGTCTACTCTAGTAAATCGGGTCAGCGTCAGTTGCCGATTTTCGACCGATTAAACAAAGTTCCAATCGGGCCATCGTCGGTCCTAAAGTGATGTTGGCATAAAGTCGACAGTTGCCGATTATTGACCGAAAACTGAAAATCGCAATCTGACCAACATCTCGATCGATTAAAGAAAGTTCCAATCGGACCATCATCGGCCCTAAAGCAGATAAGGTTTGCGTTGGCATAATGTCGACTACAATAAATCGGGCCATCGTCAGTTGCCGATTCTCCTCCAAGTAAACAAAGTTCCAATCGGACCGTCGTCGGCCCTAAAGCAAATAAAGTAGGCGTCGGCATAAAGTCTACTCTAGTAAATCGGGTCAGCGTCAGTTGCCGATTTTCGACTGATTAAACAAAGTTCCAATCGGGCCATCGTCGGTCCTAAAGTGGTGTTGGCATAAAGTCGACAGTTGCCGATTATTGACCGAAAACTGAAAATCGCAATCTGACCAACATCGGGCCAGAGTGTGGTCGCCAACGCTACACACTGCCGACGTTGTCGACATTGGCCCGATTCAATGCCGATGATTTGTGTTTGCTGAGTTATGATGTTGGGTGTCATTTAAAATGATTTTTTACGGGGAATTTTGAAATGGGTTGTCTTTTGGAGATTACTCAAATACACATAATATGCTGTTTATCCATTTTTGGTAATTTTCAATCAAATTATTAAAAAGTGTTGATACAAACGCTTTATTTAAAAAATTTTGCTATTTGTAATTGCTTTCATAAATTGAAATTTTAAAACCTTTAATGCATCAGACCTCTCGAAAACTCGATTTGCATAAAAGCAAACTTTATGAGAAAAAAAAAATAGGTTTAGCTGAAAAATGCCTCTCCAAAAAAAAGCTATGTCAATAAAGCTTTTATTTTTTTTTTTTAATTTTGTTTGAATTTTTGTTTCTTTAATATGTGTAAGTTTAGGCCAACTGTGTCAGAAATAATAAACTTTTAATTGCAGTAAATATGTGCTGGTTCAGTCCAGCTAACTGGGCTAACCAACCCAGTCGACGGGGCGCCAAAATAAAAGCCCCAAACTTGTGCTGTTGCAGCCCACTTAACTGGACTGGATAAATCCAATCGGCGGGGTATCAAAAAAATAAACTCTTTGTTCCAGCTTCACCCCACCTAACTGGGCTGGATTAACATAATCGATAGGGTACCAAAAAAATAAACTCCTTATTCCAGCCCCAAACTTGTGCTGTTCCAGCTTACCCAACTGGGTTGCACCACTCAATTGACGGGGCACCAAAAAATAAGGTCTTCATTCCAGCTCCAACTTCAGGCTGTTCCAGCCCAGCAGGTAGGACTGTCCCAACTATAGCTATTGATATTCACAGTCCCTCATAGTGGGTTGCTGTAACCCATTAATTTGGATTAAAAAACTAACCCACGCATATGGGTTGCTTTAAACCAAAAATTGTGAGTTGCGACAGTTAAAAAAAAAATAGTTGTGTCCACTATTTTACTCGCGGCCCTGGGCTGATTTAACCCATATTTTGGACTATGGCTATCATTTTTTTTCTCAGTGTAGGATGTAACAAAATTGTGGTGCTGTAAGTGACACGATCAGAGGTTTAACCAAGATATTTTAAACATGGAAAGAAGGTATCAGTGAGAATGGAACTGTGAGATTATGTTAGTCCACTGCTGCTGGACTCTTACGAGAGATGCCCGAGAGGATAAATGAGTTTTAGACTGTGCTGCTTAAAACAAAAAAAAATGAATTTGTTTTTAAATTGTTATTATAACCGAAATTTCTTTCAAACAACTTTATAAATACATTTATGTATTATTAGTAAGTTAAAGCACAATACATATAAACTAACTACGGTCCTTTGTGGTTAAAACCATGGACTTAAAAAATAGTAAAAGTCAAAGCTAATGTATAAATATAGGTACTTACCTCTTCCTCCTCCTGTAACTAGTGCTTTTTTACCATCGAAGGAAATATGCATTTTTTTTAAAAACAAAATTGATATGGTAGGTACAATAATAAATGCCAACTATAAATTATTAAGACAGAATGAGAATAGTTACTTGAAATTACGCGACACTTTCTGAATAAAATACTATTAAGCGTTCATAAACCATTTCCAAGCGATAAATTACGTTTATTATTTTTGACCTCATACACGAAGCATCTCAAATGAAAACGATAACGTTAAACTTATTAATAAATGCCGCACTACTATCGAGAAACGTAAATAACTTTGCGCCTCAAATAGAACTACATGAATAAAAATGTAAAAATTAATTTAAACATTAGGATTTATTTATTTCAAATATTTTATGTTTAATCCTCAGAACCTTGCGAGTTAATTGTTGAATTTCAATAGAAGAATTCGTCTGAGCAAATTATTTTTCTTTTATTAAATAAATACGTTTTAAATTAATAAAATAAAAATAATTTGCAGTATGAAAGGAGAATTATTAATAATAAAAATAACCTAAAGTCTGTTCATAAAGTAGAGAGAGTAATAAAAATGCAAATTTGGATAAATTTTGTACTTAGTGATCAATCACTTTTTCTTCTCTTTTAAAAATTTGTACCTCATGTACCTCAGGTAAAAATCCTTTATTTTTATATACCTCACCCTGTTCGACCGGAGAATACAATAGAACCCAAAACCGAGAACAATAGAATGCAAGCGATAAACTATTCTCATAGGCGCCGCAATTGGGGGAAAATTATATTTTAAGTACCGTGGTATATAGGTATTAGTGAAGAAAATAGTAAATATGTGAAAAGTTCTATGAAATTTAATAAAACACATTACTTTATTAGAAAAAATGTATAAATTAAATTAAAATTATTACAAAAATAATTAAAATAAAATGGAGATAGATAAAGAAAATAGAGGTAGGACGTTTCTTTAAAACCAGTCAAAAATAAAATAGGATTAAATTACTCAGATTCAGAAGAACAGTAAATGCTCTCATCATCACTCTCATTTTCTTCCAAAGAAATAATTAACGGTTCCGCAGTTTCTTCGATTAAACAATCAAGTTTCCACATTTTTTTCTACTAAACATTTTGAACACATTTATGCCAATTATCTGGAGTTATTTTTTTAACTGATTCTTGAAAAAGCACCTCCACATCCCTTAATTTATAGGTAATATCATTCCTTGCTACAGACCCTTTTGTTTGAGCCCATATTAATTCTGTCCTCGTGATAATCGCCAGTATAGTTTGACAGAAAGACCAAAATACCTCCTTTTACAAACCCTTTTTCATTTCCAATATGCAAAATTATTAATTTAAATGTTGACAAAACACCTACGCCAATGGTACGCTCGAGAAAATGGGTTTTAAATCATTTTATTACTCTCTCTTCTTTATGAATGGACTATAAACATCTTTCCGTATCCTAGTAAACCAAAAAAATAATTTAAGTATGTGTACAATTAAGAAATTTTATTAATTTTAAACCACCTAGTTTAGATTTTATTTTCATATAAATAAAAACTTATAATACACCATTTTAGAATTTAACATCTCAACGAAAAAAAAAAGTATTATATAAAACAGTAGGTTAACTATTTTTTATTACTTGTTAATTGTATAAGTTCTCTTTTTTTGTTTCACGTGCAAAAAAAAACTGTAGTTTTAGCCTGTGGAAGGCAAAAACCATTGTCGAAACGTCGCTTACGAATTAAGAGCGTGCACCCCTTGTTTAAGTTTCATTTGTATCTATTCTTGTGCTAAATTATCATATAATAAATATAATTGATTTGATTTGTCTCAACAGCAAGTTTAGGTCTTAGCTTATTGTATCTCTTGCTGTGTGCCTTCCTAATCTAAGAGGTTTGACGACCTCCCGAGGAGCAGCAGCCCCTTTATTAGGTTTCTCTGGCAGTTAGCTTCTCTGGAGGGTTCGTCGTCCAGGAGGTTTTGTGTTCTGCAGAAGGTTAGTGCTGGGCACACAAATATGATGTGAGCGGCTGATTCGTAATTTGCATCACATAGTCTGCAGGGTACCGATTCTGGAAGTCATAGGAAGTGATCGTTCGCCTGAGAGAAGAAAAGTAGTTTCAAGCAATAAACGCGCTTAAAAGCAGTGACGAGACGATCGAATAATCACCAAACTATTACGGGCACGCGCAGAGCAGCCTCGAACAACAATTTTTGGGCGAACCCGTTCTCTCGACTAGACTCAGTAGTTGGGAGTTGTAGGAAAGCTCGTGTGAAAAACGTCACTCGTATTATTTCAGAGCACGCTATTGGACGAAACCATCAGCAAACTTGACCGTCTTTTAGAGAGGACTCGCACAGGGGTCGATTTTTGTAAAAAACGCGGATATTAAAAAAAACTTCCACATTGTAATTTAATCTTACAAAATATTTAGTTTTAATAAAAGGATAAATTTATTCTTATTTAGCCGATACACAGGAGTATCAAGTGAATTTTCACATTTATCTTAAGACATTTTTAAGAGGTAAAAGATATATATTTATTAATTAGCTAAATTTGTGATGGTGGTGTGAGGGGGGATCTACGAAAAATGTTGGGATGTCAAATACAGTTTGAATATAGCCATCAGTGCTATGTCACGTGACTATTTAAAAGTGTCCAGTCACGTGATAATTTTGGTTACAGTTAAAGTCACATGATATTTTAATTTTAAGCTCACTTCACAAAATTAAACTGTTAATATATCGGAAACAGTTGAACATAGGGTACGTTATATAATACTGGGTGTTTCATTTGAGGGTTGGCATTCTTTTTGGTATACTCTATATACATCAAAATATTCTATATGCATAAAAATATTCTAGTATACTGAAACATTTATATATATTAAAGTAAATTTGATTGTTCTAAACTAACATTTTTAGTTTAATTTTGTGAAGTGAGTTTAAAATTAAAATATCATGTGACCTTAATTGTAACCTAAATTATCACGTGATTGGACACTTTTAAATAGTTACGCGACCATCAGTGCTATATTCAAACTGTATTTGACATCCCAACATTTTTGGCTAAATAAAACCCATTCAAGCTCCAATCGTCTTTCAATCTACATGTCCTTCGTAGATCCCCCCTCACACCACCATCACAAATTTAGCTAATTAATAAATATACAGGGTGTTTCAAATTCGATGCTCACCATGGGGATCTCCTAAACGGTAGGAGATACGAAATGGTTTAAATTAGCGCAAAGTTGCGCAATCTGATGATGAAAAGTTTACAAATTCCGGATAGTTTTTTAGTTATTATTTTTCTGCACCCTTATTCTTAAAAATGTTAAAAAATGCTTAAAACTTTCTACAGGCGCTTTTTAAGATCTAACTAGTGAGAGGTCCGTTTTTGAGACTTGTCGTTTCAGTGTGACAGGAACACTGTCAAGTTAATTTTTTCTTATGGACACATCCTTTTTTCCTCCTTTCGTTTGGTTCATAAAGGATGATAGAGACATATTGCAACCTTATTTTAAAAAGTCACCTGACTTTTTGGGTTTATTGACCATCATCAGCACAAGTTTAATTTTTGCTTTTAACTTACTCAAGATATTTTGTTATAACCCAATAACTTTACCTAATACTTTAAAAATACGTTTCTTTCTTTGTTTTTTTAATCTTTGAATTTGGGCTGATGGTGGTCAATTAACTCAAAACGTCAGGTACTTGTCAAAATGAGGCTGTAAAATATCTCTCATACTTTATGAACCAAAAGGCAGAAGAAAAAAAAGCATGTATCCATAAGAAAAAATTGACAGTGCTCCTGTCACACTGAAATGTCAAGTCTCAAAGACGGACCTCTCACTGGGTAGATCTTAAAAAAGTGCCTGTAGAAAGTTTTAAGCATTTTTTGAACTTTAATAATAAGGGCTCAGAAAAATAAAAACTAAAAATGAATATTTCGGTTTTTGCCGCCTATCTCCGGAACTATCCGGAAATTGTACAATTTTTTTAAGTTCTAAGCAAAGCATCAATTTGTGCAACTTTGCCCTAATTTAAACCTTTTCGTATCTCCTACCGTTTAGGAGATCCCCATGGTGAGCATCGAATTTGAAACACCCTGTATATCTTTTACCTCTTAAAAATTTCTTAAAATAAATGAGATAATTTACACGATCATCCTGTGTATCAGCTAAATATGAATTATTTATTTATGGAAGTTTTTTTTTAATATCCGCGTTTTTACAAAAATCGAACACTGTGCGAGTCCTAATCTAAAAGACGGTCAAGTTTGCCGTAGCATGCGCATAGTGAGTTCGGTCACTTGATGGTTTCGTCCAATAGCATGCTCTGAAATAATACGAGCGACGTTTTCTACACGAGCTTTCCTACAACTCCCAACTACTGGGTCTAGCCGAGAGAACGGCTTCGCTCAAAAATTGTTGTTCGAGGCAGCTCTGCGCGTGCCCATAATAGTTTGGTGATTATTCGATCGTCTCGTCACTGCTTTTAAGCGCGTTTATTGGTTGAAACTACTTTTCTTCTCTCAGGCGAACAATCACTTCCTATGAATTCCAGAATCGGTACCCAGGTGGGTTCGTCTCTATAGATTCCCATCCTGTGCAGGTGTTCTCTCAGTGCGCAGTGACCGGTTAATAGCCCCGTCACTTGTCTGATTTCTTTCCTATTCAGCTTAAGGATTTCACAGGTGAGTGGTGTTGAAGGGGATGCCACCATTCTTTTGCTGTGGTTTTGCCCCGATATTGAATGCCAGTGGTTTCGATGTTCTTCGCGCACCCATGTTTTTGAAATTTCGAATACAGGTTTAGGTCATATAAATAGTCTTTCTGATCCTTTTCTTGCTAAAGAATCCGCGTGTTCATTGCCTGCTACCCCTGTGTGCCCCGGCACCCACGCAAGGGTGACTCTATTGTGTTTCGCTAGGGTTAGGAGGGTTTGAAGGCAATAAATATACTTACTTACAAGGTCGGCATTTTAGCAACTTTAGGGGACAAATCGACCTAAACTCGATCGTAAACTAGCTTTTACGTTACTGGATCGGCAAAGTTAACTTTAAGTCGACGTCGGACTTGACATCAAGTTAATATTAACACTTTTCCAAAAAAAAATAACATTAAATTGAGACCCAAATAGCACACATATTTTAGGGGCAAAAATGCTGATACTTCCCCATGAAAAAGTGACACATTTTTTTAAACTGACCTTTTTAAATTATCCTTTATACATCAAATTTACAAAAATTAAATTTCATTCAAGATTTATTTCACAATTATACAAGGCTTTATACTTATATTACTTCCTTATTTATTATAGGCGGCCCTAACGCATTAGTCAGTTTTTCCCAGAAAACTTTTTGCTTATGTTCCTCTTCTTGCCACTCCAAATATACTCTTGTTTTAAGTAGATATCGCAGCAATGGCGTCATGTGACTCTTATTTATTTCCCCAATTTTGATCAGAATTAAGGTATCATCAAAAAAAGTGCCATTTCCTTTTCGCATATGAATTCGGTGATGCTCTGCAATATGGCTTTCCCATCTGCACCAATGAGATTTGGCATTTGTCACTCACAATCAATAAATTCAGTTCATTCAGCATATTTATTTACATTATCTAATAGTAGTTAGTTCATTTTTGCATTTACATTTTGGTTACTTCCTTATTAATTAAAGGCGGACCTAACGCGTTAGTCAGTTTTTCCCAGAAAACTTTTTGCTTATGTTCCTCTTCTTGCCACTCCAAATATACTCTTGTTTTAAGTAGATATCGCAGCAATGGCGTCATGTGACTCTTATTTATTTCCCCAATTTTGATCAGAATTAAGGTATCATCAAAAAAAGTGCCATTTCCTTTTCGCATATGAATTCGGTGATGCTCTGCAATATGGCTTTCCCATCTGCACCAATGAGATTTGGCATTTGTCACTCACAATCAATAAATTCAGTTCATTCAGCATATTTATTTACATTATCTAATAGTAGTTAGTTCATTTTTGCATTTACATTTTGGTTACTTCCTTATTAATTAAAGGCGGACCTAACGCGTTAGTCAGTTTTTCCCAGAAAACTTTTTGCTTATGTTCCTCTTCTTGCCACTCCAAATATACTCTTGTTTTAAGTAGATATCGCAGCAATGGCGTCATGTGACTCTTATTTATTTCCCCAATTTTGATCAGAATTAAGGTATCATCAAAAAAAGTGCCATTTCCTTTTCGCATATGAATTCGGTGATGTTCTGCAATATGGCTTTCCCATCTGCACCAATGAGATTTGGCATTTGTCACTCACAATCAATAAATTCAGTTCATTCAGCATATTTATTTACATTATCTAATAGTAGTTAGTTCATTTTTGCATTTACATTTTGGTTACTTCCTTATTAATTAAAGGCGGACCTAACGCGTTAGTCAGTTTTTCCCAGAAAACTTTTTGCTTATGTTCCTCTTCTTGCCACTCCAAATATACTCTTGTTTTAAGTAGATATCGCAGCAATGGCGTCATGTGACTCTTATTTATTTCCCCAATTTTGATCAGAATTAAGGTATCATCAAAAAAAGTGCCATTTCCTTTTCGCATATGAATTCGGTGATGCTCTGCAATATGGCTTTCCCATCTGCACCAATGAGATTTGGCATTTGTCACTCACAATCAATAAATTCAGTTCATTCAGCATATTTATTTACATTATCTAATAGTAGTTAGTTCATTTTTGCATTTACATTTTGGTTACTTCCTTATTAATTAAAGGCGGACCTAACGCGTTAGTCAGTTTTTCCCAGAAAACTTTTTGCTTATGTTCCTCTTCTTGCCACTCCAAATATACTCTTGTTTTAAGTAGATATCGCAGCAATGGCGTCATGTGACTCTTATTTATTTCCCCAATTTTGATCAGAATTAAGGTATCATCAAAAAAAGTGCCATTTCCTTTTCGCATATGAATTCGGTGATGCTCTGCAATATGGCTTTCCCATCTGCACCAATGAGATTTGGCATTTGTCACTCACAATCAATAAATTCAGTTCATTCAGCATATTTATTTACATTATCTAATAGTAGTTAGTTCATTTTTGCATTTACATTTTGGTTACTTCCTTATTAATTAAAGGCGGACCTAACGCGTTAGTCAGTTTTTCCCAGAAAACTTTTTGCTTATGTTCCTCTTCTTGCCACTCCAAATATACTCTTGTTTTAAGTAGATATCGCAGCAATGGCGTCATGTGACTCTTATTTATTTCCCCAATTTTGATCAGAATTAAGGTATCATCAAAAAAAGTGCCATTTCCTTTTCGCATATGAATTCGGTGATGCTCTGCAATATGGCTTTCCCATCTGCACCAATGAGATTTGGCATTTGTCACTCACAATCAATAAATTCAGTTCATTCAGCATATTTATTTACATTATCTAATAGTAGTTAGTTCATTTTTGCATTTACATTTTGGTTACTTCCTTATTAATTAAAGGCGGACCTAACGCGTTAGTCAGTTTTTCCCAGAAAACTTTTTGCTTATGTTCCTCTTCTTGCCACTCCAAATATACTCTTGTTTTAAGTAGATATCGCAGCAATGGCGTCATGTGACTCTTATTTATTTCCCCAATTTTGATCAGAATTAAGGTATCATCAAAAAAAGTGCCATTTCCTTTTCGCATATGAATTCGGTGATGCTCTGCAATATGGCTTTCCCATCTGCACCAATGAGATTTGGCATTTGTCACTCACAATCAATAAATTCAGTTCATTCAGCATATTTATTTACATTATCTAATAGTAGTTAGTTCATTTTTGCATTTACATTTTGGTTACTTCCTTATTAATTAAAGGCGGACCTAACGCGTTAGTCAGTTTTTCCCAGAAAACTTTTTGCTTATGTTCCTCTTCTTGCCACTCCAAATATACTCTTGTTTTAAGTAAATATCGCAGCAATGGCGTCATGTGACTCTTATTTATTTCCCCAATTTTGATCAGAATTAAGGTATCATCAAAAAAAGTGCCATTTCCTTTTCGCATATGAATTCGGTGATGTTCTGCAATATGGCTTTCCCATCTGCACCAATGAGATTTTGTGTAACTGTCACTCACAATCAATACAGTTTTTCTACTTCTCTCTATGCTAACCAAAATAGCGTCAGAAATACACACACCTCCCAGGAAATCTCTATCGTAAACGCAAAGTTTGAAGTAGGGGGGAAAATTTTCTAAAACAGTGCCCACTTTTAAGACAAAATTTGTGTCTTCGCTACAGTAAGATACGAAAGCGTCATAAAGATAATTATCGTGGCCTTTTATTTCAGATTTTCGCTTAATTTTGCCTTTACGGCTCAGATACATTTTAGTGAGAAATAGAAAATATTTTATTTGCCAACGAAAGTAACAACCTAAAGCCAGGATCAACAATAAAATAGCTAACACAAATATCAGGGGTAAATACGGTAAAAGTTTTAGTTTGGTCTTACAAATAATTTTTCCATTTTGAACGTCTGCATAATATTGCGACAAAGTGATATTGGATAATTCTTCCGGGTATGTACAAAGAACATTTGGTTTGAATATTGTTTGTAAGACAGAAACATTTCTTTTAACTCCCTCCAAAGCTGCAGAAGCAACAAAACATGCGCAAAGAAAACCATTCAAGTCCATGTTAACCGTTGTGGCATTTAAAAAGTCTTGTAGCATTGCTGAATTCAGTAAGGAAATTTTATTTTTGTCTATTATTATGGTTTTAAGGAGATTGTTTGAAGAAAACAGCCTTTCATTCCAATAGGTTAGGTAATTTTTTCGTAAGTCGATAAATTTCAGAGATACTAATGGTTTAAAATCTCCCGGAGACAAAGCTGTGAATGAGTTGCGTCCCAATTCCAATCTTTGTAATGATTTTAAATTTCTAAATGGATTTAAATCTGCTGAAATATATCTAAATTGACATCCAGTTAACATTAACACTTTTAACTTGTCCAAAGAGAAAAATATGTCTGGTACTGCCTTGCGATGACTAATAACATTAAAGTTAAGATCTAAGTACTCCAAATTTTTAAGAGGAACAAAAGTGGACTTTTGTGCATGAAACAATGATAGATTTCTTAAAACCAACGTTTTCAAATTATCTAAACCTATAAAAGATGTATTAAACAAATGTGGTATGGTGTTGTAGGCTAAATTAAGATAAATTAAATTTGTCATGTTACAAAATTGTTCGGCTTTTAACATAAAGTAGGAACTAAACAGAGGACCATCGGAATTTTCTTGGAGATCCAAATGTGTTAAGCTAGGACGAAGTACACCATGTGGTACATTTACCAATTTATTTGAACTCAAGAGTAAAATTTCTAAGTTTGGTAAACTTTCGAAAGCGTCGTCGGTTATTGAAAGTAGCAAGACGCTTCGTAAATCTAGAACTTCGATTTTCGGCAAATATGGAAAACTGTCTTTAGTTAGTTCTTCGAAATGGTTTTTTGCTAGGTTTAAAATTGTTACATTAGATTCAGCTATGACTTCTAGCAACTTCTTCGGCACAACATTGGTATTTATCCAAGCGAGATTCAATATTTTCAAATTAATTTTTCTTTCAAAAGTTCGATTGAGTAGATCAGCTAAAACATCCGAGCCGATACGATTTTCTGGAAGCTGCAAGTGTTCCAAATTCCTTAAGGGAAGCAGAGCTTTTGAGTTGATGTTCTCAATCCTACATAAACCCAAACTTAATTCGTTAAGTTTGCTATCTTTCATCGGTTCAAAGTCGTGTTCTCCAACGTTCGAAAAATTATTCGAATCAGCGGCCAGTCTGAACAAATTCGGTAACTTACCTACACTTAAACTCGGAGTTATTACAGATAAACTTTGAAACCCGTTTTTATTTAAATACAAATGCTGCAGGTTTACCAATCCTTCAAAACTTTTCGGATGAAGACTATTTAAGTTCGTATTGTAAGATATCGACAAATTCAAAAGGTTAGACATGTTCTCGAATGTTCCTGGCAAAATAGTTGTGAGTTGTGAGTTGCCCTCCAGCTGTAAGTCTCGGAGGTGTTGCACTTTTCCAAAATCACCCGGTTTCAAGGTGTCCACCATGGTTTCGCATATTCTAAGCATTGGTGAAGAGATGTTGAATAAACGAATTGGCAGTGATGTGCACGTGTTTCTTCCGAAGCACACAGTCACTATTCCTGGAAGGGCTCGACATATGCAGCCTGTTTTTGGGTCCTGTCCTGAAAAAGTTAAGATTTTATTAGTTTACGGTTGGTCACAGGGTGGTCCAAACTTCTTTTATGAAACTTTTATATACAGGGTGGATTCTTTAAATGGAACGGTGCTTCTAGCGGCTTTAGGGAAGAGGTTTTAAAAAAAGCTAAAAGCCAATCTATAATGATTTTTTACGGACTTTCCGCCTATGAGAAAAAAAATGTGGCTGGACTGAACCGAACGCCCAGGGCCTACCAACCTTTTTTTTCATGAAGAGGTACCATTGTGGCACCATTTTGGAAAGCTGCTTGATAAAAGAAATTCGATCAAATAATTTTTTTGACATCTGTCAAAATCCATGCGTTAAAAGTTTTAAAAAATCCTATTTTTTGTCGTTAAGGGCGGTTGAGTGAAAAAAAATCGAGGTATGCTTTGAATCTTTTTCCCTTTTATCTAATACCTAGTTAATTTAAAAAATGGTAATAAGCTGCGCCCCCAAATTGAGCGCCAATAATACCTTTGTGTGGTGGTTTCTTTATTCCACTTAGTAAATAAAGAAATATGTAGTTTATTTTGAAGCTAAAAAACAATTGATAAGAAATAGGTTTTTAAAAATTTTTATCACATGGGTTGACAAATGTCAAGAAAAATTATTTAATCTAATTTATTTTTTAACGAGCTTTCCAAAAAGTGCCACAAGGGGTACATCCTCATGAAAAAAATGTTGGTAGGCCCTTATCCTTCAGTGAGGTCCACCAAATGGGCCGCTAATAATGCCCTTGTGTGGTATTTTCTTTATTCCGCTTAGTAAATAAAAAATATGTAGTTTATTTTAAAGCTAAAACAATTGACAAAAAGATAAGTTTTTTTTTAATTTCTGACACATTGGTTGACAGATGTCAAAAAGACTAGTACGTTTGATTTTTAAAAAAATGACCTTTCTAAAAATGTATAATATATACGGACTACCAGCTAAAATGCCTAAAAACTTTAAAAGTACAATTTGTCATATTGTTTAAAAAAGGTTTCTAAAACTGAAAACATTTTTTTACTTAAATTAAAGGCAACCTTATTTTTATATTAAATTTTGCATAATACTAAAAAATTAACAAAAATAATGTTTTAGTAAAGTCTTTATTGAACAATATAAAATTATCACTCGAGTAACGGACGAAGGCTGTTCTATAAAGAGGGCGGTAACCCATTTTGGAGTTGATAAAATAACAATAATATGATGCAAACAGCGCTGGATTGAAAACAATTCGACGAATAGGAAACTTGGATTAGGACAAAAACGATGGTAAACTTAATACTGATTATTTTAACTTAAAAAAGAACTAAAATAAATAATTTAGTATTTAATAGGATTACCATTTTTCTCTATTACAAGCTGCAAACGTCTGGACATTGAAAAGGTTAAATTTTGAAAATACTGATGGTCTTCTGAGAGCTGATCCAATGCGCAATAAATAGCACCGCTTAACTCTTCAGCATTTCGTGGTATCCAATTCCTTTGGTATATTACTTTAACGATTCGACCCCATATATTTTCCATTGAGTTAAGGTCAGGGCTGTTGGCTGGCCAAGGAAGTGTTTCTATATTATTATTCTGAAACCATTGGCGAACAAAATTAGCCGTGTGTACTGGACAGTTGTCCTGCTAAAAACAAAGTCATTATTTTCATGTAAAGCCTGTATGTACAGATGGCAGCATAACGTTTTCAAGGATTTCAATATATCGTTCACTATTGAATCTTACTTCGATTCTCCAAAAAAAAACCCAAACCTCTAGCACTAAATCAGCCCCACATGTTTACAGAAAAATGTCCAGCTTTTTTAATTTGGTTTGTATATTCGGGTTCAAATCTAGAATTTGGTGGACGATCAACTAAAATTCTCCTGCTGCTTGAAGATGATTGAAAAATTTTTTCCTCAGTGAAAACCACTCTCTTCCAGAAGTCATTATCACGAAGAACGTTTGGCCTCTTTTTGTTCTTCTGTTAGAAAAGGCTTCTTTGCAGCAACTCGACAAGAGACTTCTGATTTTGTTACTCTTCTATTTACTGTTGCTAAAGAACCCAGAAATAATGTTACATTAGCTGCTTCAACCGACGTTGCAAAATGATTTTGTCTGAGATGGTCAATAAGTCTCTCATCTTGCACTTCAGAACTTGCTTTTGGTCGTCCTTCAGTTTATCAACTCCAAAATGGGTGGCCGCTCTTCTTATAGCCGTCTTCTATAACTCGGGTGATAATTTTCGTTTTAGTATCCTTTGGCCTATGATCGGTGCCATATTGACACCAAACTGACAGAAAATCCATGTTTTACTTTTCAATTTGGTTATAAAAATGGCAGCCACCGTAGGCTAAAGGGCACTGAGGCGGTAGGAGTTAACAGGCTTTTTATTTTAGAACGGTGTTGGCTGGTGGTGCCTTATAATAGTATACACTAATAGAAAACTAAATTTTGTGGCATAGGAAAAAATGCGTGTATGAGTTTTTTTTTAAATCAAGTGTACATTAAATTTATTTTTTAACAAGCTTTCCAAAAAAATAGTTGGTAGGCCCTGGTCCTCCAGTTGGGGGGCGCAAAATATTATATATATATATATATACGGAAAGTCCGTAAAAAATCATTATATATTCACTTTTAGCTTTTTTTAAAACCTCTTCCCTAAAGCCCCTAGAAGCATTTAAAGAATCCACCCTGTATATGTATACTTTAATAACTTCTGTCAAGTTTTTTTGACAATCCGTTTTCAAGATATAGACCAACAAAATTATATTAGCAGAGTAGAGTCGGCTTCCCTCAAAGATGGGAAAATAAACAACGGCTTCCCTCAAAGAAATGTGTTGAAAAACAAAATAATCAGGGTCCCAACAGAATTTCTCAAAAATATTTTCCTGACTATAAAACCTTAATCTCAGGAACCATTTAACGGATTTTTGTTAAGTTAAAACTTTTTTGTGAGGTGAAAAAAAGATAACGGTCAGTAAAACTTTTGTCAATTTTGTTTACTAGTGTTTGATTAACTGCTTAAAAAACCTTTGGTTCAAATTGTTTGGGATCAAACCGTATTTGCAGTCGTCTAAATATGCCTTACCCAAAAACACAGTGTCCGCATCCGAAGGGGTTCCGAATAAAGGTTGCGCGGATTTTAGAAAAGAAGGACAGTACTCTCCCTGACATTGGTCGAACGAAGACGATTTGGCAACAAGAACGGCCCAAATGACAACGAGGTACGACATGAGCATGATCCGGATGGTGGTTCAGCATTTCTGATCTAAAACAGTGCCAATTACTTTGTTTATAGGGGTTTCTTAAAGCGCTTTTATATAAGGACGGTTTGAAAATTTTGTTTTATAAACAATGCTAAAACCGTTTTAAGCACCAAATCGACTTCATTTTAAAGCGATTTAGGAATGGGGTTTATCGCTTTAAAATCGACCGAGGAACTATCAAATACCTCACGTTCATATTTAAAGTAGTATTCTATTTATTTAAACGATTTCTTCCACTTGTTGGATAAAACATTGTATGCCACTCGTGTGTTATGTTTCCTAAGTCACTAGAAAATTTATTTTCAACATAACTAGTACCATAAATAACTATTCATTAGCTTTTTCCTTATCTCGTTTTTTACGATAATTTTGTATGTCTCACTGCTAGTGATTGTTTGGGATTTTATACTTTTATATTAAAACTATCAAGGGAATGTAGTTTGCTATTTTTCCCATGTGAAATAAATATTTATTGATTCAAAAGATTACTTTTACCTAAGATATTTCTGGGCCATTTCCAAGAAATTTTTGGTAATTTAAAGAGACTATTTTAAACACTTTAAGTCGTTTTTACTCAATTTATAATCGGACATTACCAGGACATTTTCGGGACATTAAAACTTAAAATAATAAAACTTTAGTACATTTTTCTATATAAACATAATTATAAAGCAGTGTAGAGGTATATGCCGATAATTTCTATCTCGTGGGATTTTCAATGAAGGAGTTTTTTGACTATGTGGGATTGATAGCAATTTACTCATATAATCAAGTGTAACCGGGTGTTGTGTTCGCATCCGCAAAAATCATAAAAGATACAACTTTCGCAACTGGGGCATGATTACACTCGATTCCATATCATTCGAAAACGGGGATTACGAAAAATTCACTTTCAAGGTCATCCGACTCTAAATTCCCTTGACAGTCGCAAAAAACAAGATTTTTGCCATTTTCTCTTCAAAAAATCTAAATAATTCGAGGTCTTGTCAGTTCAACTTCATTACCTCAAACTATTAGGGATATATGCCAAATTCGATCCTTAGAGTTTGATGCAGTTTGAAGCTTCACGACCTTGAAAAATACCCCAGTAAAATTAACAAATTGCCAAAATAAGATACTAAAAGGCGCTATTCATCAACTATAAAAGCGAAAAGGACCAAATTTGGTAAGACAGAAAACAATACTGTTTAAAAAATTGGTTCAGCTATGACGCGTTTCAATATGGCAGCTGACATATCAAAACGGCGAACTATAATTACGTTTTATTTTATCCGATTTCAGAAAAAAGCAAACATGACAAGGTGGCGATGAATTCTTGTTGAATTGTCGCCGCTTACTAAGAAAAAAAAGTTTAGTTGATGCATGACCTTGATTGACTTTGAAAATACCATGTACAAATGAAAAACCAGCTTTTTGTGATGTTTTTTGTCCAATTTACCACTACGGCACTACGCAAAAACTTTAAGCGCCGGAGATGAAATTAACATCTTAGCCATAGACAAACACTTCATTTTAAATCTTCCTACCATTTTTTTTGATATGACGCCCCAGATGTTTATGGTATACCCCGATAAAAATGACCTATATGTCTGACGTTTTTATTAAGTTTCGGAACTTCTACAGGGATGCGGTGGCTCATCTTTGAATTTTATTATGAATGTTAATAAACAAGTGTAGTCATGCTCTACTGCGTTATTAGAATTTTTTATGCTTTTTTGAACGCTATTTTGGAAAATGGCATCTAAAACCACTGGTCCAGTATATGGTATTTTATATCTAAGTTCTGATAACTCTCTTATAGGTTATTTAAATGACTTTTTTGGCTAGACAATAAAAACGACATGCATATAGGTCATTTTTACCGGGGTATAGCATAATCATCTGGGACGTCATATCAAAAAAAGTACTAGGGAGGTTTGAAATGAAGTGTTTATTTATGGCTAAGATGTTGAGCAGATGGTTAACTCTGCACTTAAAATGTTGGGTTTTATAAAACGTACCTGTCAAGACTTTAAAAGGTCTGCTTCACTATTATCATTATATTATGCTTTTATATACAGTAAACTGCTATTTGCTGATCCCGTATGGTCTCCGGGTTATAATGTTTACATCGATCGAATCGAAAGAGTGCAAAAAAAGTTTTTAAAATTTTTGCGTAGTGGAAAATTGGAAAAAACATCACAAAAAGCTGGTTTTTCCAATTGTAAATGGTATTTTCAAGGTCAATCAAAGTCATGGATAAACTAAACTTTTTTTCATAGCCAGCGGCGATAAGTCAACTCAATTAATGACCAACTTGTCTTTTTTGCTTCTTTACGAAATTGGATAAAATAAAATGTGGTTATAAGTCGCCATTTTGATATATCAGCCGCCATATTGAAATGCGTCATAGCTGAACCAAATTTAACAATATTGTTTGCACTTGACCTTCTTATCTTTCTTACCAAATTTGGTCAACTTCGCTTTGATAGTTGATTTTACTTCAAACTGCATCAAACTCTAAAGATAAGATTTGAAGTTCGACTGACAAAACCTCGAATTATTAAAATTCTTTGGATTTTGGAATCGGGCCAATGTCGACAACGTCGGCAGTGTGTCGACATCGGCGACTACACTCTGGCCCGATGTTGGTCAGATTGCGATTTTCAGTTTTCGGTCAATAATTAATCGGCAACTCTCGGAGGTTTTAGGACCGACGATGGTCCGATTGGAACTTTGTTTAATCGGTCGAAAATCGGCAACTGACGATGGCCCGATTTACTATAGTCGACTTTATGCCGAAGCCTACTTTATTTGCTTTAGGGCCGACGACGGTCCGATTTGAACTTTGTTTAATCGGACGAGAATCGGCAACTGACGATGGCCCGATTTACTATAGTCGACATTATTCCAACGCAAACCTTATCTGCGTTAGGGCCGATGATGATCCGATAGGAACTTTCTTTAATCGGTCGAGAAACGACAACTGATGATGGCCCGATTTACTATAGTCGACTTTATGCCGACGCCTACTTTGTCTGCTTTAGGGCCGACGACGGTCCGATTGGAACTTTGTTTAATCGGACGAGAATCGGCAACTGACAATGGCCCGATTTACTATAGTCGACATTATGCCAACCCAGACTTTATCTGCATTAGGGCCGACGATGTTCCGATTGGAACTTTCTTTAATCGATCGAGAATCGGCAACTGACGATGGCCCGATTTATTATAGTCGACTTTATGCCGACGACCACTTTATCTGCTTTAGAGCCGAGGATGGTCCGATTGGAACTTTGTTTGATTGGTCGAGAATCGGCAACCGACGATGGTCCGATTACGTCGCCTTAAAATTTTTTAAACTGCTTAATAGTTTCTTCCTAGTATGTAGAGATGGTGCTAATGTCACTATGTTCCCTGTACAGTGGAAGATAATATTATATATATAAAGAGCAAATATATTTCAAAACTAGAATGCGGACTTGATAAGATGGTGGTACTTCTCTACAAGAATCACCTCTTCTGGCAATTAAACCAGCCCAACTGGTTAAGCACTCGCATTATCGAAACTTTTTAGTTTGCTAATGTCGGGTCGCTTTAAGCTACCACCGACGGACCTCCGTCAATCGCCGACGTTGGACCGCTTTAGGAAACCAATGTCGGACTTGAATAGTTTACCGATGTCGGGCCGAGACCACCTTGCCTACGTTAGACCAACCAAATTAAGCAGTTATGGGCGGATGGTCGGTACCATGTGGTTAAAACATATCGGACCTTAATCGTACGGCGACGGTATGCCGATGTCAGCAAAAAGTAAAATTTAACATTGGTCCGACGACGGGCCACAGTCTAATGCTGCATCGACAAACATACATTGGGCCTACATCGCAAAGCGGACAAAAAATACTGCTGGTCCGATGTCGTAAATCGACGTCGTGCCGATGACGACAAATTCGGAAATCGACATCGGACCGACGAAGGCCCGAGGGAACCGTGTTTGCTGGGTATGCTTACGTAATAAGTAGGTAATCTTTAACACAGCCAAACCACAGTCTAATAATAGATTATTTTACACTGTCACCAAACTTTCAGTTTGGGTTTTTTTGGGGACCACTATCTGTTTTTCGAACATTTATATCGAAATTGGCCTTAGTGCATTACGTTGTAAAGAAAAATTTTGATCTTCGACTGGTCCGTAATCGAAATATATATATTTGCTATGTTTTCATGGATATTGAATTCGTTTTCAATATGTTTTGAAAACTTTTTTTTCATGAGTTTTCATGACAGGTTTTCAAATCGATTTTGAATCGATTTGAAAACGGTTTTCTAATTTTGATATTTGGCAGCTGAAATATGTCATAGTTGTCACATATTCATTTTTGACTTTTGGTACTTTTTTTTTAAATGTATTTTATTCAAAAGATTGATGTTGGCCATTGCCACACATTTTTTTAAAATTTTATTTACTACTCTGTTTGCAAGTGGAACTGAAGAAAGAAATGCTGGACTGACATATGTACATAGCACATACACTTTCGAGCCAAATACTTCTTTTATTTTCCATAATTAATTTTTTTAAAATCTTTAAAAAACAAATCTCTAGTTATTTAAGTAAGGTTATGTTATTAATCTTCTTTTTTCTATACACTCCACCAAATTTTAGAATGCCAGCTCCACAGTTTCACTTCTATTTCTCTCTCTCTCTCTCTCTCTCTCAAAAAGAGTGAGAGCAATAAAATATAATTTGCCGGCTGTCTCGTAATCCGACGCAATACGCATGTGTAAACTCAATCTCCGTTTTCATGGAAAATCGGTATTTCGATCTCAATACGATCTTGATCCAACCCTAAAAATTTTCAGGGTCGGATCTAAAAACAGGCGTTTTCATGGACGGTGTCGGATTGAAATCGTTTTCAGAACGAACTCAATTCCCATGAAAACGTAGCAATTGTGTTACTTGGCAGAATAACATTTCCTGGACCGGTATTCTCGTAACTAAATACGCTTGGCGTTTCGTACTCGCTGACCGTATGATAACGTAATATTCGCATACCACGTGACCAAAGTAACAAAAATGGTATTCACGTATATTGAACGCAAGGCGTCGACGAAGTGCGCTCAGCGCGTGGCGACCGTTTGAGAAACACCTACCATTTGCCAGCTGCCCTCCGCGCGTACGATTTTCCTACCCTACAATACTTTGTAGAGTGCCGCAGAAAATATAGTAGTTTTTTCAGTTTGCGTTTTTATTAATAATTAGAAAAATAAAAATCTCTTATTAGTAGCTTGGGGACGGGTGACAAACACGTACACATCAACCTTACTATTTGATGCTCGATGTAAGACAACTTTTTTTCCAAAAAATTGCAACAAAAACTTTTCTTATCAAAATCGACATCGAAATAATTGAGCATCCGTATAATACTAGAAACGAAAGCAATCAAAATTCTGTAAAACCAAGGGTAAAAAAAGCCATTGGTCAGCGGTGCTTTTTGTATCTTTCATCGGATGTGTACCAAAAAATATCTGTTTTTGTTAGGCTCCTGCCCACATTAATTGTTATTCATAAATGTACTAAAAATTACTATTTTCTTTTTTTAATTCAACAGTTCCATGAAAACATACATTTTTCCACGCGCGAGGTTTCTCTTGTGGATGTGTGAATTCTGTGTTTGTTGTTGAATTGGTTAGGTTATTTTTTGGGTAACAAATACCTTAGAGTTTTATTTTCTGTTTCTTGAAATGTAGAATACGCATGTTCACTATAATTAAAAGGTATAGCTTACTAGATATATAAGTAACTATTGTGAAACCATTTTAACCATAAATATATAATAAATAAACCGTGCCGGAAACACCACTTTCCCTGACTAAGTGCCGGAATAAATTTAAACTTTCCCGCACTGAGTGCGGAATTTTTTTGTAGGTGTGCGGTTAAGTCTCGGGGTAAACATTTTCCCGCACACTGTGCGGGAACGTGCTACTAGTTTATATCACAGGGTCAAAGGGCGGGTTTAACTGAGCTAAACCAAACCATCAAGTAATTTTTTAAAGGCACTTGTGCAAGTCACCATTTGATTTACCCTTTCTGAACTACGGATCGAAATCGATCACGTAATGGTCTCTTTCTTACATATAGAAAAAGAAAAGGAGCGACAAGACTAACAAGAAATAAAAATGCAAAGTTCGGTGATGCCAAGATGTGCTAAGCGAATTTGATTCTGTCTGCTCGCAGGGCCGCGCGTTCGGCAGAGCGAATACGAAAAGTCGTCGGTCAGCGTGCCGCTGAGCGCGCTGTTCGCTATTCGTTTCGCTTAGCAACTTCAAAACGTTACGTATTACGAGAATACCGGTCCTGGTAAATCACAGTGAAGTGATTTGCATTTAATTTTTTTATTTATTGGGTCGAGGTATACGCCAAGTGCTAACAATTTAAATAAATAAGTTAAACAATGAATAAATTGCTATTGCAAAATTCTTCGAACAAGAGAGGTTTCGTTGCTGCGAGACAATAATACATAATAGGAATATAAAATTAAAAAATGTTGTATTCCCTTGCCTCATATATAAGTTAAATAAGTCAAGAGTTGGTGTAGTCTTTGATCAAAAGAAGTAAAATGAAAAATTTGAAAAGCACCGACAAACTTTCGAATTTTTCTAAACACTACCTTGAGGTGATTTTTCTTGGGCGAAAGAATTGGCGACATTTTTACCAGACTAAACGCACCTAAAAAAGTTTTCATTGCATATTTTATAAATTTACCCACGATCAACGAATAATACTAATTTTACTCGTTTACGGTCCTAGGATAATAATAAAACTTAGACGTAAACCACAAGTGACAAGCGATGAAACTTTATTTTATAAGAGCACTCAATGACGGTGAATGTGAATTATTTTTCTATATTTTTAAGAAAATACATATTTATTAAACTTCCAAATCCAATATAATTTTAGTACCTAAACAAAAATAAGTCCCGGTAAATTGACATATTACGCATTTTTAAGAAAATAACCTTGTTTTTAAAAAGATATATGAAAAGTCCCTTAGTAACCTTATTTGTGTTTTAGATAGAATGCATCATTGAAACGTCAGGTTCTGAAGGTTGTTGGGTTAAGAGTGTTCGTGTTTGATATTAAACACTTTAAAGTTAATTTTCAGTTCTATCAGCATTCGTATCCTCATCTCTATCGAATCGATCAATCAAGTAGGTGCACTTTTAAAATCATGACGAAGGTGTGATAGCTCCAGCTGATTAAATGCACGAAATCACCGTTAGGTACGATAAGGGAGTCGTAACGTAACGACCGTCCCTGCATACGAAATGATGTTTTGACACATTTGATCATCTGGAGCTGTCACGCATTCGCCATTAGTTTAAAAGTACAGCTGCTCGATAGGTCGACTCGATAGAGATAAAGATACGAATGCCGATAAACCCGAAAATTTACTTTAAATGTCTATTTTTAATAATTTCTGGTATTTATGATGACATTTTCATTGGTCGTAGGTAAAGTATATTACTACTAACTAACTCGCATGTTATGGTCATTACACGCTCAGATAAATTAAGAAACTCGCCGGCGACCTTCGTCTCAAACTTCATCTTCGCGTTAATTGACCATCATAACATGTTATGTAACTATTTATATAATATTTGACGTCACGTAAATAACGTACTATTTATGTAATGGTAAAGCCATGATGAAAATAATTTTCTTAAATACCTGTTAAGTTATTTTAAGATGTCCTAAAATACACTTTTGGTAAATTTAAAGACTGTAAAGAACTTTGATCGAAAGAAATTAATACCACCTTATGTTTTACACGCTATACACTTTGAAAAATTACAATTTTTGCTGTTTTTTGGATAAAAATTGCAAAATAAAAATCATATGCACGACACCACTCAAGATGACAGACAGATGACATAAAAAAAATTTGCCTTAAATTATTTTCATCTTTCTCCAAAATCTTTTTATAGCCTGCTGTCTCGCTTCAACAACCTTAAAAAATTTTGCACGTCACTAAAATATCTCTCCATCTACCTCTAAAATTCTGCCCTTTCTCTCTCTAAATATTTTTAATTTTAACAGAGAAAAAATGTTTTTTGACAGTAGGTACTTTTTTTGAATGCTAAAAAAACAGTGAAAACTTTGAGTGTTTTATTCCAGCAATTCAAAGTCTGGAAAGAAAGGTTTAAAGTGTGAGCAATATCATGACATACAAATGTGAAAAATATAGTAAAAAATTGCCTCATTAAATTATGCTAAAATATTTTAAGCCTTAAATTACCATTACTTATTGGAATGTAACATTTATTTAAAATTATAGTCACATTGTGTACATAATATTACTTACTATTAGAGACTTCTAATGTCACAACGGTAAAAAGTAACTTCCATGTGCCGTTCTTATTAAGTAAATATAATGTAATTAAAGAAACGTAAGTTATATATGTTATGTAAATATTACGTAAATTTTATGAAAGTTTTTTTTTATGTAAATTTTTTGGCTTTAGATTTACGTAAATACTGTGTTAATGTAACAGATGTGTTTGCTTAGTAGTTGTAAAAACTATAATTTTTTATATTTATAGTGTTTTTTGTAGGCCCAAAAAAAGACAGTGCGAATATTTTTTCTTAGGAATAGGAACAAGCCGTAACAATAAATGAATACGGATTTCGGGTAAAAAAAACGTAAATACATCTGTCCAAAAATTTGTTTGTTTTCAAGACAAATTGGTAATTACTCCTCAAATTAGTTCATTAGCATAGTTAAGTTGGCATGGCAGTTTGTTTTCGTTCGATGTATGGACAGTGACGTACCCAGGAACTTTTCTAAGAGGGAAATTAATTTAAAGGTAAAAGGTTACCAAAAATACAGTTCCAAGGGACCACACTCTTACCTTATTTTAATAAAAAATCTAGGACACAAAATTTGTAGAAAATTGATGAAATTTGGTACATAGTGTGGTCATAAACTTTATGCAAAAATGAGTCGTCAAAATGACATTTTAGAGGGACAATACCCAGCAAACACAAATCGTCGGCAATGAATCGGGCCAATGTCGACAACGTCGGCAGTGTGTCGACATCGGCGACTATACTTTGGCCCGATGTTGGTCAGATTTCGATTTTCAGTTTTCGGTCAATAATCGGCAACTGACGGAGGTCCACATTACTACAGTCGACTTTATGCCGACACCACTTTAGGACCGACGATGGTCCGATTGGAACTTTGTTTGCTCGCTCAAAAATCAGCAACTGACGATGGCCCGATTTACTATAGTCGACTTTATGCCGAAGCCCACTTTATTTACTTTAGGGCCGACGACGGTCCGATTGGAACTTTGTTTAATCGGACGAGAATCGGCAACTGACGGAGGTCCACATTACTACAGTCGACTTTATGCCGACACCACTTTAGGACCGACGATGGTCCGATTGGAACTTTGTTTGCTCGGTCAAAAATCAGCAACTGACGATGGCCCGATTTACTATAGTCGACTTTATGCCGAAGCCCACTTTATTTACTTTAGGGCCGATGATGGTCCGATTGTAACTTTGTTTAATCGGTCGAGAATCGGCAACTGACGATGGCCCGATATACTATAGTCGACTTTATTCCAATGACCACTTTATCTGCTTTAGGGCCGACGATGGTCCGATTGGAACTTTGTTTGATTGGTCGAGAATCGGCAACTGACGATGGTCCGATTACGTCACCTTAAAATTTTTAAACTGCTTAGTAGTTTCTTTCTAGTATGTAGATATGACGCTAATGTCACTATATTCCCTGTTCAGTGGAAGATAATATTATATATATATAATGAGCAAAGATATTTTAAAACTAGAATGCGGACTTAACAAGATGGTGGTACTTCTCTACAAGAATCACCTCTTCTGCCACTTAAACCAGCCCGACTGGTTAAGCACCCGCATTATCGAAACTTTGTAGTTTGCCAATGTCAGATCGTGTCAAGCAACCACCGACTGACCTTCGTCAGTCACCGACGTCGGGCCGCTTTGAGAGGCTGATGTGAGGCCTTATTATCCACCCATTATCGGACCTTTGTGTCTGGACCGGGAATGACCAACAACTCTCAGAATTTCTTCACCACCTAAATAACATAAGACCCACCATTAAATTCACAATGGAGTTGGAGCCAAGTTGTCAAATTCCTTTTCTTGATGTAATGGTCAAACGAGTAGAAAGCGACATCAAAACAACAGTCTATCGTAAACCCACTCACACAGGACAATATTTAAATCAAGGTTCAAATCATTCTGCTACAACCAAACGAGGCATAATTAGAACTTTGTATAATAGAGCCCTTTAAATTTGTAACAATTGTCATGACTTGGAAATCGAAATAAGAAACATAAACTTATAACAGATACTATTTCTAAGTTTCAGCAAAAATGAGAGATATTACAAGATCAAAACCAGGCAAATGCATTCCTTACAATTCCATACATTAAAGGAGTATTAGAGAAAATTCGAAGGGTAGCCAACAACTTTAATATTAAAACAGCTTTTAAATCTAATAATACAATTCGAAGCCTTCTTAGTAAAACAAAACCGGAGAACAAACAAAATAAGGAATGCATATACCAAGTTCCTTGTGAGTGTGGTGAATCATACATAGGTGAAACAAAAAGACCACTAGCTGTTAGGCCTAAAGAACATTAAACGAATACCCAAAGAGGTGAAACAACGAAATCAGGAATCGCCGAACACGCATGGTCAAAACAACACCGAATGAAGTGGACTGAAGCAAAGGTTTTGCACAAGGAGTCACACTGGATGAAACAAAAATTCCTTGAAGCTGCCTTTATTGGGCAGAATCAGGGTTTTTTCAGTAAACCAAGTGTTGAAATTCCAAATATTTGGAAGGCCCTCCTTGGGCGGAGCCCTTCCCCCTTTGCTCCAGAGAAAAGTAGACAACAACAACAACAACAAAAAAGATTTTCGATTTAAGAATTGGTCCTGGTTCTGGTTGACATTATTTTGACATAAATTTTGACAGCGGTTCTAAAATAATGACGTCATTTAAAATATTATGAAGATAGCTTTGATTTTACTGAAAAAAAGACTATCTATACTTTTTCTAAAACGAAAGGACCGGTTGCGGTTCAGGGGTCGTATTTTCGAAACCATACGAAACTATTCGCATGCGACTACTTCCGTCTCTTCCTATACCGTATAGAAAAGGAGGCAAAAGATATGCCGATATGCTGATTCATGGGTAGTACGTGCAAGAATAACCGGTTTTTCATGCGAAACAACACGAATGCCTCCACCCACTCGTGCGATATTGCGTTAAACCAGTCGAATTCGAACGCGGTACACACATACCGGCTTATCTTTCGCCTCTCATTTCACACGGTATAGAAAGAGACTGACATAAAAATTGTTGATTATTCAGTATACGTATGCGGATATTTTCGTATGGATTCGAAAATCAGACCCCTGGTTCAACCAGAACCAGGACCAATTGTAAAACGAAAATCCTTAAAGATGCTGGTGGTAATAACTCTGAAGAGGACAAAAAGAGAAATTGCAGAAAGTTCCTTTAAATACATTCTAGAATCCCTCCACAATATTTTGGAACAGTTTGACCTTCAATCCGTCAGACCAAGAATATACAAACGCATGACGACCTTACCGCGAAAATTTATTTATAATTATATATATTTATAAACAAGTTTTAGACAAAATCAATTCAGACATAAAATAGTAGTTTTAAAAACTAGTGGCTAAAATAGTGCTTTTTTTTACAAGCGTTGATTTAAATAATGAGCGCAGCGAGGTATTTAAAAACGCGAGTAAAAAAAAGCACAGTTTAGCCGCGAGTTGTTAACACTATTTTTTTTAATACCTTTATCAGAAAATCCAAGAAAAACAGGAAAATACTTTTAAAAATCTCGAACGAAGAGCACTTCTCCCAACACACCATTTTTACACTATAAATCAAGGCTGATAAATGAAATAACAATGGTGGTTTCCATGGCGATGTGCCTTTTTATTCGGTGACGTTCATTGTTGCGACATTTTAAGCTTTGATATTTTGACGATATTTTGAAATGATTTTTTCGTAAATACTTAGGCAAGAATAATTAAATGTTTTCAATATTACTATTTTCCGCTATGTCTCTTTAACTTGTTTGCACCCGTGATCCCGTGAAAAAATCTTTTAAAAATATCGTCAAAATATTAACCAACGATTAAAATGTCGCAACAATGAACCTCACCGAATGAAAAGGCACATCGCCATGGAAACCACCATTGTTATTTTATTTACCAGCCGCCTTGATTTATAGTGAAAAATGGTGTGTTGCGAGAAGTGCTCTTCGTTCGACATTTTTAAAAGTATTTTCCTCTTTTTCTTGGATTTTTTGATAAAGGTATTAAAAAAAATAGTGTAAAAAACTCGCGGCTAAACTGTGTTTTTTTTTACTCGCGTTTTTAAATACCTCGCTGCGCTCGTTATTTAAACCAATGCTTGTAAAAAAAGCACTATTTTAGCCACTAGTTGTTAAAACTACTATTTTTGCATCGGTAACCAAAGAATTCATGCTTTAGTTATCTGCAGAGAGTTCATCAATCATGTTTTTGATGAAAATTTGATTGAAAATCAAGACAAAATTAACTAAAGTCGTTTCTAAATACTATAACTGTTTTGTTAATCCAAAACACAAATTCTTGAATTTGAAACAATATTGGTCAAAAGTAGGCAAAAGCTTAAATCAAAACATAACTGATAACGTTTTCGAGGCAATGAACAAGTGTGACAATATTTTTCCGTTGATTAGAACGTTCTTGGATGTTTGCCAGTAAGTAATACCTGGTCAGAAAGAAGCTTCTCATGCCTCAGAAGATTGAAAACATAAGTACTTAAAAACACTATGACGGAAATTCGTCTGATGGGCTTAGCGTTGCTGCATATCAACAGACATATTGAAATTGACATTGAGCGATTCATTGACCGGTTTGCCCAAGAAACTGGAAATTATTTTTTTTTGAGATGGGCATTTTATGTTTGAGATATGCGATATAAAAGGTAATGTTTCAACAAAAAGCTTTTTAGACCTCAAAAAAAAGTATTTAGCTATTAGGTTTTGTTTGTGGTTTGTTTGTTATCTATGTTTTTTATAACTGAAAAAATTATACGTAGTTACTCAAGCGCGGATTTCAGGAGGATAGGGGGTAGTTAACCCCCCCTACCCTGTCTTTAAATTTTTTATAAAAACATTTAGAAAATCAAAAGTAGGGCATAAATTGCGGCGCTATAACACCTTTTATATTTACGGCATTAGTTTAATTTTGTGTTAAAAATGGCATTTGTAGTGTCATTTTCTAAAAAATTTTCGCCTGCTGCGCTTTGAAACCATTGATATATTTACACTGCTAATACATAATATATTTATCTGTAAAAAAATCTCTCTATTATCTCATATTTATCGTCAAAAAATTCCAATTATTATATTGTAAACTCTATATACCTTAATAGGTTATTTTCCTATTTTAAAGGACAGGATGAGCATTGCCATTAGTAATTTGCACCTCTCATTTCACACTTTTCGACTGCATCAACTTTTGCGTCCGCACACTTTTTTACCCATACTTAACGTTACATTCTCAACTGATGATTTGAAAAATCGTAGATCCAAACATCGAACCGACCCACTTCCTGCACCACACACAGTGGCGGTCCCAGAGAGCGGCGGCCAAAATTAAGATTCGAGGATCCTTTCATTCTCCTGCGGAGTCAAGAAATTATGTATAGAAAATTCCACACAACTACAGGTGTCTCATTTTCGATGGGATTCAATGGGAAACTCCGTTGTTATTGAAGATAGAGACATGCGGTTTTCGTATTACTGCCTTACTTTTTTGAGCTTTAAAAAATAGTTTTAACGGATTTATTCTGTCCCTTGTAGTTTTTCAGCTACAGGGGAAAGCTGAAAAATGGTCGAAATTAGCAGTTGATGATATCTTTCTTAATTTAAGAGATAATTAAGTTCTGTAAAACATGCCTGTGGGAACCTTTTTAGAAAACATAATGGTCTTTTCAAAATTTTAATCCGACGTTTCGTTTCGTAAATACCATGATCAGGATCAAAAGGTTGAATACGGCCCAAATTGTTTTATTTCATATTTTAGATTCTTTTTAAGTTTGTTTGATAATAAAATGTAATATTTTTTATTTTGATGTTTCGATCCCGAAAAAAATCATCTTTAGTGCATTTTTTTCTGTTACGACCCTGTCTCATTTTAATTTATTTTTTTTAAACCATTTATAATTAACTATTATATAGGAGGTCTACACAACTAAAATATATTACATAAACCTACAGGGTAAACCGAAAAAACTGGACAAATTCTTTTTTGATATAAATTTACCAATTTCAATAAAAAAAAATTATATTCATAAGACAAATAAGCCTCTTAAAATAAACATTCGCTTTGCCGCCATATTTTGTTTTAAGTTTGTTTGATAATGAAATGTATTCTTTTTTATTTTGATATTTCGATCCCCAAAAAATCATCTTCAGTGCATTTTTTTCTGCTACGACCCTGTGTCATTTTCATTTATTTTTTGAGACCATTTATATTGAACTATTATATAGAAGATCTACACAACCAAGATATAATATATAAACATACTAGGTGAACCGAAGAAACTTGACAAATTGTTTTTTGCTACAAATTTACGATTTCAATTTTAAAAAAATTGTATTCATAAGACAAATAAGCCTCTTAAAATAAACATTCGCTTTGCCGCCATATTTTCTTTTAAGTTTGTTTGATAATAAAATGTATTTTTTTTTTATTTTGATATTTCGATCCCGAAAAAATCATCTTCAGTGCATTTTTTTCTGCTACGACCCTGTGTCATTTTAATTTATTTTTTTGAGACCATTTATATTGAACTATGATATAGGAGATCTACTCAACCAAGATATATTATATAAACATACTAGGTGAACCGACGAAACTTGACAAATTGTTTTTTGCTATAAATTTACCAATTTCAACAAAAAAAAATTGTATTCATAAGACAAATAAGCCTCTTAAAATAAACATTCGCTTTGCCTCCATATTTTATTTTAAGTTTGTTTGATAATAAAAATTTTTTTTAATTTTGATATTTGGATCCTGAAAAAAATCATCTTCAGTGCATTTTTTTCTACTACGACCCTGTCTCATTTTAATTTATTTTTTTAAAACCATTTATATTTAACTATTATATAGGAGATCTTCACAACCAAGATATAATATATAAACATACTAGGTGAACCGAAGAAACTTGACAAATTGTTTTTACTATAAATTTACCAAGTTTAGTTTAAAAAAAATTGTATTCATAAGACAAATAAGCCTCTTAAAATAAACATTCGCTTTGCCGCCATATTTCCTTTTAAGTTTGTTTGATAATAAAATGTATTTTTTTTTTATTTTGATATTTCGATCCCGAAAAAAATCATCTTCAGTGCATTTTTTTCTGCTACGACCCTGTGTCATTTTAATTTATTTTTTTGAGACCATTTATATTGAACTATGATATAGGAGATCTACTCAACCAAGATATATTATATAAACATACTAGGTGAACCGACGAAACTTGACAAATTGTTTTTTGCTATAAATTTACCAATTTCAACAAAAAAAAATTGTATTCATAAGACAAATAAGCCTCTTAAAATAAACATTCGCTTTGCCTCCATATTTTATTTTAAGTTTGTTTGATAATAAAAAATTTTTTTAATTTTGATATTTGGATCCTGAAAAAAATCATCTTCAGTGCATTTTTTTCTACTACGACCCTGTCTCATTTTAATTTATTTTTTTAAAACCATTTATATTTAACTATTATATAGGAGATCTTCACAACCAAGATATAATATATAAACATACTAGGTGAACCGAAGAAACTTGACAAATTGTTTTTTACTATAAATTTACCAATTTTAGTTTTAAAAAAATTGTATTCATAAGACAAATAAGCCTCTTAAAATAAACATTCGCTTTGCCGCCATATTTACTTTTAAGTTTGTTTGATAATAAAATGTATTTTTTTTTTATTTTGATATTTCGATCCCGAAAAAAATCATCTTTAGTGCATTTTTTTCTGCACGACCCTGGAGATCTACACAACCAAGATATAATATATAAACATACTAGGTGAACCGAAGAAACTTGACAAATTGTTTTTTGCTATAAATTTACCAATTTCAATAAAAGAAAAATTGTATTCATAAGACAAATAAGCCTCTTAAAATAAACATTCGCTTTGCCTCCATATTTTATTTTAAGTTTGTTTGATAATAAAATTTTTTTTTAATTTTGATATTTGGATCCTGAAAAAAATCATCTTCAGTGCATTTTTTTCCACTACGACCCTGTCTCATTTTAATTTATTTTTTTTAAAACCATTTATATTTAACTATTATATAGGAGATCTTCACAACCAAGATATAATATATAAACATACTAGGTGAACCGAAGAAACTTGACAAATTGTTTTTTACTATAAATTTACCAATTTTAGTTTTAAAAAAATTGTATTCATAAGACAAATAAGCCTCTTAAAATAAACATTCGCTTTGCCGCCATATTTCCTTTTAAGTTTGTTTGATAATAAAATGTATTTTTTTTTATTTTGATATTTCGATCCCGAAAAAAATCATCTTTAGTGCATTTTTTTCTGCACGACCCTGGAGATCTACACAACCAAGATATAATATATAAACATACTAGGTGAACCGAAGAAACTTGACAAATTGTTTTTTGCTATAAATTTACCAATTTCAATAAAAGAAAAATTGTATTCATAAGACAAATAAGCCTCTTAAAATAAACATTCGCTTTGCCTCCATATTTTATTTTAAGTTTGTTTGATAATAATTTTTTTTTTTAATTTTGATATTTGGATCCTGAAAAAAATCATCTTCAGTGCATTTTTTTCTACTACGACCCTGTCTCATTTTAATTTATTTTTTTAAAACCATTTATATTTAACTATTATATAGGAGATCTTCACAACCAAGATATAATATATAAACATACTAGGTGAACCGAAGAAACTTGACAAATTGTTTTTTACTATAAATTTACCAATTTTAGTTTAAAAAAAATTGTATTCATAAGACAAATAAGCCTCTTAAAATAAACATTCGCTTTGCCGCCATATTTCCTTTTAAGTTTGTTTGATAATAAAATGTATTTTTTTTTTATTTTGATATTTCTATCCCGAAAAAAATCATCTTTAGTGCATTTTTTTCTGCACGACCCTGGAGATCTATACAACCAAGATATAATATATAAACATACTAGGTGAACCGAAGAAACTTGACAAATTGTTTTTTGCTATAAATTTACCAATTTCAATAAAAGAAAAATTGTATTCATAAGACAAATAAGCCTCTTAAAATAAACATTCGCTTTGCCTCCATATTTTATTTTAAGTTTGTTTGATAATAAAAATTTTTTTTAATTTTGATATTTGGATCCTGAAAAAAATCATCTTCAGTGCATTTTTTTCTACTACGACCCTGTCTCATTTTAATTTATTTTTTTAAAACCATTTATATTTAACTATTATATAGGAGATCTTCACAACCAAGATATAATATATAAACATACTAGGTGAACCGAAGAAACTTGACAAATTGTTTTTTGCTATAAATTTACCAATTTCAATAAAAGAAAAATTGTATTCATAAGACAAATAAGCCTCTTAAAATAAACATTCGCTTTGCCGTATTATTTGTCGTATTTCTTGTGGAAAAGTTGGTCGTAAAGGAATGTCGATTGTGTCGTTTTGTCTTTGTTTATTGTTCTATTTACAAGTCGTTCCGTGTCTTCGTCGATGTCGTCGTTGTCGTGTAGTGTCGTGTTTTGTTCGTACGTGTCGGCGAAGGCCTCTGCTTTGTCTATGTTTTCATAGACAATACCATTGGCCGTGTGCACTTTACTTTTCTTCCTTATTAAATCTCGTAGAAACCCGTGCTTGTCAAACTTTGTCAAAACTTGTAGAAATAAGAACATTATTTCAAAAAATTATTATAGATTGATCCCCATAAAACCTCGTCAGCAGTTTTCGAATGATCTCGGAAATTTTATTTTTTAAAAAACTTTTATTTCGTTTAAGCGGTAGCAAAGCTGGAATACAACAAACTAATTATGATGTTTCACATATACTTATAAACTAATTAATGCAAAGCTAGCAAAATGAAAATCTAAGAAAATATAAGGCACAGGTGTTCTTGTGAGAACATAACTCCTCCCGCGCTAGTTGAAAGCACAGTCTGAAGGACTTGATTTCAAAAAATTTTATTAGAATCTTCGGTTACTTCTGTTTTCCTAATTCTAATTAAAAATCTATTGATTAACATATAGCAAATACTAATAACTAATATCATATATAGAAAAATAGTCCAAAAACTGGCTTTTGTCACATATACTGGAGATGTCATGTCTTGAAGATCTTTCTTTTGGGCTGTCAATTGGGTCTGGATGTCATCGGTGGCATGTAGATTGATTAGATTTAAATCCATCGTGGGTGGATTGAAAATCGGTGATTGTCCTTTGATGTGGGTCCAATTGAGTATAGGCAAATTGACTTCTGTATAGGTCAGTGGTGTAGAGCCATATGATTCGAATACCATTGACTTTATTCGAACTTTACATTCTGGTGGTACCTCCATTAGATAGGAACCAAAGAGTAGTTTGTTGGACTCGGAATTGCTACAATTGATTTTGGCAATTGTATTGACTGGTGTGGTTATTATCCATTTACCATCTGAAACTCTGGTAAACTGATTGTTGTGTAGGTGGATAACGAACGGGTGACAAGTGGTGTTATTTAATTGAAACTTTAGAAGCTGTACAGCACATGGTGGATGTTCCTCAATGGTGCGAGTGTGGGTGTTCTTGCAGATGAATTCGTTTGTTTGGACTTCACATTTTTCGTCTTGGTATACATATCTGGATTCGCCAAGTGCTAGGTAGGGTTTGTGGGGTAGGTTGACGAGAAAGGATTGATTATTGGGGATTGGTAATGGGAACAAATTATAATATTGATACGTTTCTTTTTCAATCAAAGGCAATTGAAAAATAAATATTATTTGATAATCTCTTATAAAACTTTTGATTTCAATGAATTTTTCTAAAATAAGTATATTTTTTGAGACACCCTGTATAGGCAGCGAGTCTTCATTATGAAGATGTTTACTTATTTCTTGAATTTTTGCAAGTAATTCATTTGGGTCAATAATAGAGTTATGAAGAGTGTTAATTTTCGAGAACGTTAAGGCTATTTCAATTTTATCCAATATATTATAAATCGATTGATATAGTAATGTTATTTGATTAATAATAATAAACGTTTGGATGTACTCGTGGAACTGCATGTTATGAATGTCTGATCGTTTAATAGCGCTCTCAGTCTGTAAAATACGCGATTTTAAGATTATTTGGTTATGACTTACATTGGACATCATGGTTCTAAACTTATTAATGGTTCCGTTCAAGAGAGTAATTCGATTGATTGAGTCAATTTTTAATGTGTTTTGGTTAGATTGCAAAATTTTTATTTTTTCATTGAAGTTTTCGGCATCCGTTTGGTCTAGATTTCCAGTGATGCTCTTAATAAATGTACCCAATGGGTTAAATAAGCCACGCTTTTGTCTATTTTTGAATTCATAAGGAAATATTTGGATTAATAATGTCGTAATGCGTCTTTCTATAGCATATAGAGGTAGTAAAGAATTAAAATATTCCCGAAAATACTCGCTATCATTTTTTAAGTGGGAAGATAATATATTGGTGTGATTTTGAAGAGAATTAAACTCTGTTATTATTGGTTGTAGATCAATTGTTTGAATAAAGGACCATTGATTCGTAACAATTTTGGCTGTTCCTAGCTTGAAAGGCAAAATTCCAGGGTGGTTGTTCAAGTCGTTGAACTTGACGCTGGCGCTGGTTCCGTAGATTGTCCAGGCCCATCTGTAACAATGGGTACTATTTTAGTTTCATTAATGTGGATAACTTCTTTGCGTTTATTTTTGGGGTTTTCGATTTCGATTTTATTGTTTTCTAAAATTTGTGTCAACGTAAAAGGCCCTAAAAATTTATTTTTCATTTTACCCGATCTCTTTTCAGTTTTCTTGTATACTTGCGATCCGATAACTAATTTTTGTTTAGTTTTCGATTGGTTTATTTTATCAATTATTTTTTGTTTTGTTTCTTTGGTTTTATCCGAAATTTGATTATAAAGGGCTTCAGTTTTGGTTTTATGATTATGGATGTATTCGGTGTAAACATGTGAAGCAACTAAATTCATTGGATCCCTCGCATCTGTGTGTCCGTGGACAAGTTCAAAAGGTGTAAAGTTTGTACTGGAGTGTATGGTGCTGTTATAGGCAATAAGTGCGTATGGCATTAAATTAGTAACTTCCGCGTTGGGGTCTGCGTCGCGTAAGAGTCGAATATGTTCGATCAGCGTAGAATGTAGGCGTTCGACAGGAGAATTTGATTCATGGTGATGAGGTGTAGTAAAATGTAATTTTATTTTATGAGCTTTTAATAATCCATCAACCACCTCGTTTCGAAATTCTGATCCGTTATCTGAAACAATCAATTTCTGAACTCCCATAAAAGAAAACATTTTTATTAATTGATCGCAACATGAGATGGCATTTCCGTGGTAAGGTAATGCTTGCGCAAACTTTGAGAATTTATCTATTAATGTTAAAAATTTTTGATTTCCCATAATAAATGTGTCAATATGAACTATTTCAAAAGGTTTACTCGGAGTTTCGGTAAGAACTAAAGGTTGATCAGGGGGTTTGCGATGGTATTTGGATCTTTGGCATACTTCGCAATTATTTATATAATTTGTCACATCGTTTTTTAAAGATTTCCAATAATAATTGGTTTTCAAAAATTTCAGAGTTTCTTCGATGCCACGATGGTTAGTTTTGCCTTCGTGTTTATATTTTATTAACATTGCCCTTTCCTCTTCTTTAACGTTATTTATTAATTTAGTGCACTCTATTAATTTGCAATTTTGGAAGTGTTTAGACATGGCCTGTTGAAAATAAACTCTAAGATTTTTGGACTGAAAATATATATGCATTGCTGATTTTGACAAATATTCCTTTAAAAATGTTACAATATGCGAGACACTTGCTGGTAAGGTGGCTTTTATAATTTTATTGCCGTCGAAATTTTCTTTATCGATTTTAACGTACATTTCGTATGGTGATTGATTAACAATAATTTGATTGGCTTTATTATTGATTATTTCATCAAGCAATGTCATTACAACATAATTCTGATCGGCGTTCGTAGTGTGGACAGTATTACAGTTTTGATTTTGATTTATGTTTTGTAGATTTGGATAGATTTCTTGTATAATTTGATTATTTAACATTGCCGAAATTTGAGAGTGAACTTCAGCTTTATGTACGTGTGGGTATCGATAGGTTTTGGTAAAAATAGGTGTTTCATCCGTTAAATTTATTTTATGTTTTATTTGATTAGTGAATGTTAGTGGTGTATTTTCGCAGTAAAAGATGTCTCGGTACTCGTAACATAAATTTCGAATAGCTTTATATTCTTCCGTGTTACAGTGTTCAAGGCGCAGATTTTTCAAATTTTGTTTTTTTAAATTATCGATATTTTGATCATATTCGTTATCTACTTCCATTTTTTCAATAAAGTGAAATTCAGTTTCTTCCAAAATTTCAACATCTATGGGTTGTAGTAATTTGATTTTTATAGGATTTTCGCGTGAGTTAGTAATTATGGTAAATGCGTAGGAATCAATGATTTTTACTAATGCCCGAGGTATTTCGGCACTACCAAAATCAATGTAATTAATAATACCAATACCATTGGATTCGTTGACAGGTATTTTTACTTGTTGAGACGTTCTTGGTTGAATTATAATTTCGCAGGGGAATATTTTTAAGTTTGATTTTGACTTATTATTTGCCTGATAGTACAAAGGCAAAACTGAATTTTTTGATTCTAAACAAAAGTCCTTTAAATTAATACTAGCGCCTATCTGTGTTAAAAAATCTATTCCCAATAAGCCATCGAATTTGGGAGAGAAATCAAAAAGATAAAATTAATGATGTCCGTGACAATTAAAAGATGAAAATATTGGTATATTCGTCACCTCATTATGATTTGATGTCGCGTGTGCTGTTCGCACGAAAAACGGTTCAGTAATTATCGAGTTAGGACAAATTTGGTATGCTAATTTTGGTTTTATAAAACTGCGACCGCTACCAGTGTCTATTAAAAATTTTGCATTTATTTCAGGTAGAAAAATGACTGGCAGTTCGGAGTTTGTGTGACTGTTTAATAATATTATGTTATTTTGTTGGAATCCTGAGGTTCCTGAAAATTTTTGTTTAAAGGTTCCTCATAACTCTGGGTCGGCTCAAAAAGGGTTGAATCATTATTTATTTCCAAGCTGGGGTCGTAATAATAATTATCGAAATTACTTTGCTCTTGAATAGTGCAATAATTTTGAAAGTCCTGATTAGTCTGATTAATTTGATCATTTTGATATTGATTGATTGATTGGTTATTGCTATAATCAATATTTTCAAAATTAACTGGATACTCGTAATTTTGATATGTGTGATTTTGGGAATAATTTGTCATGTTAGAGATCGGTTCTACCGTTTGGTTAAAGAGTTCTTCAACTATAAAATCGCGACGGGGTTGATTTTGTGGGTTTTTATTTAAAACAGTGTTGCCAGATGAAGTATCCATCGGTTCAGGTCTATTTGTTGATCGAACGACTGACGAAGTCGCTAGTCGTTTGTTATTTTGATTAAAACTATTATTTTGACTAAAATTAGGGTTATAATTGTTAAATTGAGGGCGTAAGTTATTATTGAACATTGGACGATTTATTGGATATCGGGGTGCAAATGCGTTTGATTCATTTTGAAAGGTAGGCGGGTTTTGTCTCCATCTTCCAAAGCCTGAAAATTGATTATTTGGTGTTGCAAAACGTGAGTTGTTGAACATGTTAGGATATTGATTCTGCCTAGAGAAATTATGATTGTAGTGAGGTGGCCAAGAGGGTGCAAAATTAGGTCTTTGTGGTACATTTTGGGATAGTGGGGGTGCTAAAATTTGTCTTTGTTGGTTTCTTGATTCAAACATGTTATGGGTTTTATAATACATAAAGTTTTCTTCTTCTTGCGCGAAACTCATAGCTTCTTCAAGTGTTTGAGGATTTTTTAAACGTACTATTAATTGCATTTGATAGTTTAAACCGTGAATAAAGGTTTTCAATACCAATTTATCGTATTCATTGATTTTTAATAATTTTATATCCCTAGCGTCATTGGTTACATTTATTTTAGAGAATAAAAGGCTTCTGATATCTTGAAGTTTTAGACCAAACTGTTGCGGTGTTTCATTTTTTCCCGGTTTTAAAGATATTATATCTTGTACTACGCAATCAATCGATCTTTGATCGGCAAAGGTGGAAATTATTGATTGTTTTACGAGTTCCCAACTTGTTAATTCAACGCGGGACGCTATTAAATCTGCAGCCCTACCAGTAAGTTTACTTAAAATTGTATCAAAAAGGCAGCTATTGATAGGAGCGTTCGTATTAGTTCTATCTTTGTGATTTGATAGGAAATTTTCACATGCCGATATGAATCGATTTATTTGTTTTGGATTGCCGTCAAAACAGGGGATATTATCCGCTTGATACCTAATTAACGCGTAATTAGGTTGTGCCATTTCTTAATATTATATAGTTCCAAATGCCTTAAATATCTAAACAACGTATCAATATAAAATTTTTTGTTTTTTAAGGATTAATAATCAAGGATGCACTTACAGTAGTAATATTTTCTTCATTCCAATAGGACGAGCGATGATGTCTCTTCCCTGGTATCTAACTATGAGGATTGTCTGGACGATGCTTGTTCCATACACCTCGCACCAATAGGACACTGTATTCCCTGGTCTTGGTTGTTTCACCACTTTTACAACACCACTTTCCCGAAATTTTAGTTCTTTATGTAGGCTCGTTCCACCACTAATCGTTAACACGAAAACGGTTACTTTTCCGCACGATGCGCAATAGTTGTCCGCTGGCGGTCGATTATCCTACCGACTGCGCCAGTTTTCGAATGATCTCGGAAATTTTATTTTTTAAAAAACTTTTATTTCGTTTAAGCGGTAGCAAAGCTGGAATACAACAAACTAATTATGATGTTTCACATATACTTATAAACTAATTAATGCAAAGCTAGCAAAATGAAAATCTAAGAAAATATAAGGCACAGGTGTTCTTGTGAGAACATAACTCAGCTTTTACAAGTCACGATTTTTGCCGCAAAGAATCTCTTAGTTTTTATGCGGTTTTTTTGGCAGGTGACCTCCATACTTTTGTCCCTTCCTGATTATTAATGTTAATAAAACTTTGTAAAATATTTACTTGTAATACTGGTCAAATCTTTTAAAAAACTGTGTAATTTTGCTACAATGGGAACTTATAAAATCTTGTAAAATACTAATTTGTAAAACTCGTCAAATTTTTTAAAAAATAATGCCATTTTGGTGCAATGTAAACTTATAAAATCTGGTAAAACATTAAATTATAATGCTCGTCAAATCTTTTAAAAAAAAATGTGCTGGTAGAACCGCAATAGAAACATAAAGTCTCCATCCTTTTCTTCGTTATTAAATCTCGTAGAAACTCGTGCTTGTTAAACTTTGTCAAAACTTGTAGAAATAAGAACATTATTTGCGGATAAAATCGGGTCAAAAGTTCAAGCTCATATAACCTGATATAATCTTAGCAACACCCAAAAATTTAAATTTTTATTCTTATAAAATCTTTTAAACTCTTGCTCATTTTGAGAAGTCAAAAAATTATTCTACATTGATCCTCATAAAACCTTGTCAGCTTTTACAAGTCACGATCTTTGCCGCATACAATCTCTTAGACCTTATAAAATCTCATAAAACCTAATGAAAATGTTATCAGTTTTGACAAGTTTTTATGCGGTTCTTTTGGCAGGGACGCGACGTTGTCACGTTTATTAACTAATTTTCCGAGCAACTCGTGAGTTACGCAACTCGTGAGTTACATAAACTGTTGTAAATTTAACTTAAATATAGTTTTATGAACTACTATTGTCTTAATTAATTCTAGTAACTAAAAATTAATAATTTTTTTTATCAAGAGTAATTTATACTATGAGATAATACTTTTGGCAAGAACTGGCAACCAACGATTTATTGCATGTTCCAAAATTTATTAATGCGTCTTTATATCTTTGTTCGTCTGATTCTTCCTCTTGGCTTTTATTTTGGTATTATATTCCTACGTACTTTCATGATAAGTTTGGAACACAATTTCACCACTAATGCCTATTCCCTTTTAATGATTGTATCTATCGGATTTGTATTTTTCTTACTTTGGCTTTGTTCAACTTATCAAGAAACATCATGTTTTCCCAAGAATTAAAAGGAGTTTACCTTTGGCAATTAATTGGAGTAATTTTTCATAGATCATCTGAATTACATTTTTAATTTATTTTTCACCCACATTGTCGCTAGTTATTTCCGGTCTAATCGAATCACTAATCTCACCTCAATCCGTTTTCCTTTTTCTTCCCGTCACTGTGTATGTATAAGAAAGAGACACATTTATTTTATTATGATATTACTTTACATTATATTAAATTCTTTATTAATATTTCTCTTGTCTGTCTTTGTCTTGGTCACGTCACCTTTGTTCGACAGCTTTTCTTGTAAAGAGTAGAATTTTGAATTTGCGATTTATTTCGCGCATCTTATTGGATTTTACAAAGTTCTACAAAATTTCGTGTAAAGTGCTTTGTTGCTGATTTGGTTTTGATTATATTTTTGTTGGCGCTGACCACGTATCGCCGTATTTGGTGGATTTTATAAAGATGTACGCTGTTTGAACATGAGCCGCTGATGACGCCATTTGATTCAGCTATCTACGCTAATTCAACCCTTTAACATCTTAAGGTAAATAATTTTATTAGTATTTTATTTTACTTTCAAAATAATCTTGTGCATTTTTTTTATACTTTATATTTATTTTTAAAATCGAGTATTTCATGTTACCACGAGCGCTATAATCTGTATTAAGTATGGCCCATAATTATTATTATTTTTGTTACATTTTTATAATTAATCTTCTTTTTCCTTATAACAAAAACAAAATAAATGAAATAAAAAGGTGCCTAATTATTAATATTTCTAAGCTGCTTTCTACATTCGTGGAAATATTGTAGGGTCCCTCCATCTGGTTTATTTCATCTGGGTGTCGATTCTTGAATTTTAGACAGACGTTCGTGTGGTGGATAATCACTTAAAGGATGTGAACACTCCCAGGAACGATCCCATCCCCGTCGCTGGCTGTTCGTATTTTTGAATGCAGCCGAAACACGTCCAATGCTGCCAGTTTTCTTTTTGAGCGATTGAACTAATTTCAAACTAATTAAAACATTTTCTGTGATTTTTCCTTATTTTTTTGACATTTAACCACAGTACACCATACTGTGCATTTAAGCAAAAACAGTCGTTGAATTGAAGGTGCAAAATAAACGTATGAAAAACTATTAAAAAAGTTACTATTGGATCTATTACAGTTTAATTTTTTTTTTATTCCACCTTACACGCAGGCCATAAGGTCCTTTTTTTATATTTTGTAAAACTAATCTTTTCTTCCTGTTTCCAAAAAGGGAGTGTCTAAAGAGCCACAATTCGGCTGAATATTCGTGAGGTTAAAGGGGTGACAGTAATTATTAGTAATTTTTAACTAAACGAACCCAACCCAACTGAAACAGATTTAAATCAACCCTAAAAAAACACTTTAACCCCCCCTGAACCTTTTTTTTGCATTAAAAAAAAACGTCAGAAAAGGATTCAGGGTCCTTTAGGGGCCCTAGAAGGTGCCTCCCTTTTTCTTATGCTAAAAAAAGATGTGGAGGTTGTAGTGTTTTTTTGGGTTGTTTTGAATTTGAACGAGCTTTGAATAAGTTGGTTTGAGTCTGTTTAGGTTAGGTTGGGTTAATTTAGTTTAAAGTTTGTTTTTTGGGTTGTTTTGGCTTTTAATAAGTTGATTTGAACCTGTTTAGGTTAATTTAGTTTTAAAAAAAATAAGTCAATAAGTGCCTCATGACTAGTCAGCCGAATTGTCGGCTCTTTAGACACTCCCTTATGGCAAATTATTTTTAATTTTACTCGACAACCGCCACAGATAAACCCTATATATTTTTTGAATCAAAACTTTTAAAAAATAGCATTCCATTAAAAAAAAGAGACCCTCATGGCTACCCTGCATCCAGTGTGGGAAAAAACTGAAATTGTGACAGAAATCTACCTAATTTTATGAGTAATTCCCTATGTGATTGAGCTTTTTGTGACAAATAATAAATTTTTGATTGAGCTTTTTGTGAAAAATAATAAAAAATGTTTTCTAAGTGAGACTTTATAAGCGGTCACCTTGTACATAACTGAGTGTAAATGAAAGGTCTCATTTTTAAGTTATTAAATTCTTTAATTTACAATATTTCACATAAAACTTGGCTATAGATACAGCCAACTGTAGATTTTTTTTTTAAATGGTACTTATGTGGAGATTCTTTTTTTTCTGTCAGTGACCTTAGCTCAGGCAATATCAAAGCGACATTCAAAATGGGTCATGTGAAATCTCCACTTTTTGTTTAATTGGCTTAAAGTTTAAAGTGCTTAACAGTAAAGTCATTTATTCGTTGTTAAATAAACATCAGAATTGGCTGAACTTTGAACGGAAGGCACTTTTTGTAAAAACTAAAACACAGCGGAGGCGTTTTCCAACACTTTCTTGGTAGGAACCATGTGTTGTATTTTGAACGGTCTTCTTTCAGTAACCGGTACCATTTCGCAGGTTTCTTTTTTTGTCCTGCTTGCAAATTTCATTCTTATTGATATTTGCATCGTTTTGCTTTTCGCTTTATTCCGATAGGCGGCACGCTGCATATAGCCATCCAACATCCCGCTTTGTTTGACAACGAAAGTTCTTTAAATTCTCTGGGTGCGGTTGTTTATGTTATGCTTCATACGCCAGGTACAGTCCTATGTTACCCTGATGATTCCTAACGAGGATGAAACAGGCCTGTAGGTTTGTGGACTATCCATTAGATCTCGGAGGCCATCAGAAGTGATTATTTTTCACACTTGGATGTCTGTTGCAGCTCCATCAATGTATATCTATTTTTTATGGGTAACATATAGAATGGATATACATTGATGGAGCACATATACATCACTGGATGTCCATTGAATGTATGTTTCATGTATTATCATAAATGGGATAAAAGTTAAATATCCATTAGAGGCGTTCATATATGTCCATTAGAAGAATATCATTTGCATATCCAATGGATGTTGGATGAATGTACATATGCCGACGGATATCCATTGGATATACATATCCATGGGTTGTTATGTGGTTTACTTTGTATATTTTCACATTATACTCAATCAATATGTGTAAAAAATCAAGCATTTTGTGCTTTCATATATCACGCTCTTAGTCAGAACAGAGAACATGCTCTATGAAAGAAAAAGAAGAAAATCTTTTCAATATGTATTGAGTATGATATATGTATTGAGTGAAAACATACTATATATTGCACTAGGTATATTAATTTATTGCTTACTTTTATGTCGATGGACAAGTCGGATGCCCTTCAGCCCTCAAACATAAATGGCCACTATTTCTCTTGCCCGGTTTTTCGAAACTGTAATTTTTCAAGGATCAAATCGTCTTGTATTGGAATCTCGAGGTGACTTGTTGCGCCGGATCCGCCTCGGCCTCCTCTAAATAATATATAACTCTATTCACGAGCCATATTTCTTCTGGCTCCATCATTTTTACCGACAATATTTATATTAAAAAAAAGCAAACGAAATAAAAACCGAATCACTATAATGAAACAAAGGTTAGGTTATAAATTAACCAACCAAACATTGCATTCTGCGCAAGTTTCGTGCGATTACAGCGCCATTCTCCTGCCTCATATCAGTACAACGTTCACCTGCGAATTTTGGACGGACGGGAACACTCCTCGCGCGTTCAGGAATACAGACTAGACATTTTTTCGTGAGAACAATCCCATATGTGACCATCCCTCGATTCAAGAATCGACACCCTGGTCTCTTCAATCTGGATACTCTACGAAGCTTCTAATAAAAGATTGTTTGCCATGCCTGCTATGGTGCTACCAAACTGCATGAATTTGACGTTTAGTTAGATTCTTTAACTCTGGATGTGAGACGATAATACTAGTTGCAGCTCAGGTTACTAGTACTACTACTTCCTAGTTTGAGACTAGCAGGGGGCTTATTCTTGAATTTTGAAGGAATGGTCGCAAGGGAACGGTCATAGTTAGGAAGTGACCGTTCCTATGGGTTTCTGCTGAGCACCTTTCCTTGATTGCCTCGGCGATTTTTCTGTTTAGTAGCCTTACTTTTTTTCGAAACCTTTTAAAATAAAAAAGTGAATTTGCTACATTTTTTTGTCAATTTCGTTTCTTGTTACGGTAATTATGCAGTATATGGTTTTTTGCCATTTTTGATTTTTTATGAAAAATTCTTTATGGGGGCACCCCAAATCCGCCTGCGGCCGATTTTTTTTTTAAAGAGAAAAAAGGGTGACCGGCTGGACAACCAAGATATATCTTATATCAACATACCGGGTGAACCAAAAAAATCTGGACAAATTGTTTTTTGCTATAAATTTATCAATTTCAATAAAGAAATTGTATTGATAAAGCAAATAAGCCGCCATATTTAAATCCAAGATGTCGCATAAAATCAAATGCGCACTTTTGGTTTAGTTTTTTTTAAAAAGGTCTACATGCAGGGGCGTGTGAAACGCCCCTACATGAAGCTGCGCCATGTCTGTTTATTTTTGCTGCCGTGTTTTTTATTTGCTGTGCCCAGTTTAAACTGGGATCAAGTGTAACACAATGTCCACCTATGTCCGTTGTTATAAAACCCGAAGCGACCTAAAAATCGTTGTAAAAGCTAAAACTAAAATTCGTTACGTCGCGTCGCGTCATGTCTACCCTGAATCTCTTGTCGTTCTATCCGTTGTAAACTTGCCCTTCATACGTACTAATTTTCTGTGAAATGTATTTTTTTGTTATACTGTATTTTTTTTGGTAAAAAGAATTGAATTGAATGAATTGAATTGTTAAAACGAAGAAAAATTAGGCAAACTCTTTGAAACTCGGTGCTCGACGAACCAAACATTTTATATCGCCTAGTAGCTAAGGAACTTCGGAACTTCATTTTTTTTATTGATCGGGTGAGGTCCCATGCTCAATTGTCCCAACGCTCAGTATTCTCGCGTTACAGTATCCTAGCGCTCAAATGTCATGCGGTCAATTGTACCTGCGCATCAACACAATTAATCGTTATCTAATATATCATTATGATTGGCGCAGGCGACACTGTAAATCAGTGGCGTTGCCAGGGGGGGTGGGGGTTAAACCCCCCCCCCAGGAGGTCCAACCCAATCTACAATAAATTAATCATGATCAAGGCCCCCAGGGAGAGCTATAGCTCTTCCACCTTTTTGAGCCTTTTACCCCGGTTTGTGACGTGTCTTTGGTGTGATGTCTTGAATTTTAAAAATTTTGACTGCGGTGCTATGACGTCATTAATTGTTACGATTTTAGTTTAATTATAAGGATTTTTTATCACCAGCATTCAAGAAGTGTAATAAATGACATTCTTAGTATAATTTTTCTTAAAATTTTCATCTGCGGCGCATTTATGATTTGGCAACAAATCTATATATCTATACAACCGCAACCCAACCCTTCTTGGCATCTAACCCAATCTACTTTTTCAAAAATATTTTACAAAAAACCTAAGAGATCAAAATTTTTAAAGATTTTTTTGGTTTTTTTTACAATTTTGGTTAATTTTAAACAATTTTTTTGTCAATAACATTTGCAACGCGTAAAAAAGAGCATTATTGTCATTTAAAAAAAAAATTGCCTGCGACGCATTTGAGGGTTAATATTGAAAAAACACTGCAAACAAGACTAGATGAGATGTGCTTTTAAAAATAACTTTAATTTTTGTTTCGTATACACTAACTCAACATCTATTAAACCTTCCCTCTCCCCTCCCTTCAGCTGAAGAGCTACCTACCTAATTTTTAAAAATTTGTCATAGGTAGGTCGTTGATTTTTATTAAATGATGAAACCCCCCCCCCCCCCCAGAGTCGATTTCTGGCTACCCCACTGTGTAAATGACGGGACCGACAGACAGAGCGTTAAAGTAAATATTCCAAAATACACTACATTTCTGACTGGTTTATGTGATGTTGGTTCGGGTGGAATCTTGCTGACATCCGATCAGCTTCAAAGGAGGACGCACACGATACATGGGATGTAGCAGATTTTGAAATTTTTTTTGCGAAAGGATAAAAGAAACTTATACTTATATCTCCAAAACCAATTGACCGATTTATATGTTAGAGATTAACCGAAAGCGATTAATCCAGACACCAGCCGTTTCGCAGCGGTAAGGGAAGTTTAGTGAGGTTAATGTTGTTTGTTTTGGGGTTTATTGGGTTAGTTAGTTTTAAATGCCGTTTTCTTGGAATAAGTGAATAGCTCATCCATGATATTGATTCGTTGTTTGTTTTGGGGTTACCTTTTGAAGTTGTTGTTTGTAACAGAAACGACTGTTTTTTATGCCACCAACATAATCGAGTCTTAATTATTCCTCGCTTTGATGCGAAAGTTCAATTTTTCATAAAGAAAAACTTGTTTCTCTCTGAAAATTCGAGATGTTGCCAGGATCATCTTATAGATGGATATTATGAGGAAGGTATAGAAGCTTTTGACAGATTTTTACTTTATTTTCATCTCAGTCTATATGCAGCACATAAAAAGAAAATTGGTTACTTAACTTGAATCAAGATTAAGATATTCTCAATATTAAATTAGACTCAAGTAATAATAAAACAATTACTCATTTGGTCATTTTCTTGGTTTAATAGTGCCTCTAAGGTTATATTTATAAAGTTGTAATATTTTGATTGTTTTAGATCTTTTAAGTTTTTTTCGTTCTTGCCCCCCCCCCCTCCTTTTTCACCGAGCTATTCACGCCAGATGGCGATAAAGGCAGGCTATAAGCGGTTGGCAATCCATAAGCGCTTTACATTTATATCTATGATCGGTTAACCCTATCGACCAAAGTAAAAATTTCGCTTTAACGTAATAGTCTTGTGTTCAATCGTTCCGCACTCATTCACCTCAACAAACCTCACCAATCGTTTTACATTCCGTGCTCCTAGGGCTCTAGGGGTGCCGATTCTTGAATTTCGAAAGAATGGTCGCCTGGGAATGTTCACATCCTTCGTTTCGGCCAATCAGAAGGCTCAGAAGCTGCCAAGCTTGTACGGTGCACGCGCAAATGGTTATCGTTTTTCAAGAGCACCCGTTCTTCTGCAGAGAGGCAGGTGTATGAAAGTTGAGGAAAGTTCCTTCGATACACGGTAATCGGGTGAAGTTCGGCCATGGTCGAATAGGTTTTGGATAACTCGTGATAGCTTTAAAGCATGTTATTGGTCGATATTAAGGAGGTGACCGTTCCCGTGCGACCCTTCCTACAAAATTGAAGAATCGGCACTTGGTCGCAATCACTTTAGGTGCGCTTAATTATCCCGATTCAACTCGTATACCAAAGTCCAAAGTATGATGAATCATGCTAGTAACCAAAAAGAGGTACAAATAAAAAGTCTGTATTGTGTTCTATTTATGCCATTGTGTATAGCTTCACCACTTATGTACTCAACGCTGAACTCCTAATTATCCCATTTATTTAGTTTACAAAAAGAATATTTTGGTGGTTGGGTCCTACGTTAGCAGTTATTTGTCATGTTTTGAGGTTGACAAAAGGGCGAACAATCATGTCAAATTAAAATCTTTCATCTGCCCAATATCTCAAAAATGCATGGTATTGGTATTATTATAAGCCATGTATGGTTTATTTTTTAGTAAAAATATGCCCCGAAACCCGCAACTTTAAAAAATCATCAATCAAAGACCTACAAGATTTAGGATAATTCAAACATTGTTGGGAATTTCAATATCTATGACATATAAAAATTTCAAGCACTTTCACTGATGCGAAATTTCCCATGTAGTGTGATGAAAGTAACATCTCTTAGTTGAAGTACGCCCGATTTCGTTGAAATTTGGTGTGTTGGAGCACTTGGGGAAGGAGATAACGAATTTCTAATCAGATTTAGAAAATTCAGTATGGCCGATTTAATTTTAACTAACTTATAGACATCCGATTGCCTTCAAATTTGGCATGTATTTATAGTTCCGTTGACAATATAGTTCCGTTGACAACTGTCTATATGCATTTATAGTTACGTTTCAATATCATTATTAGGCACCCCTCCCACGAGGGAAGTGGAGGGGGGAAAACACCTAAGTTTGTCCGATTTCAACCAAAATTCAAGATGCACGATTTTTGGTCATGTTTTGCTAACCAACTTTAACTGACTTATACACATCCGTTGAAATAATAGGGACAATAGACACTTAAAGTAAATATCTCAAAGCATCGGTATCGCTATACATAACGCGTTCGAAACAAAGCCAAAATACACTAGATTTTTTACTTGCTCATTTCAGCAATTCTGTCAACTTACCCTTTAAAAAAGCGGGCATTGTTAGAATTCGAGTTCGAAATTCGAACTTGAATTGTCTAGTAAATATTTCAACGCATCGGTATCAGGAAACCTAACGCGTTCGAAATAAAGCCAAAAACACTAAATTTTTGACTTGTTTCTGCGATGTTTCGAATGATGTCTGCTTTTTTGAAGGGTGCGATGACAGAACTGCTGATTAAAATCGTTGCGTACGTTCGTGTGCCCGTAATGTTACGTACATCCCTCCGTACGAAACGAGTGGAATGCTGTTCTATCATCGCACCCGTCAAAGAAGCAGCCATCGTTCGAAACACGGCACGAACAAGTCAAAAATGTAGTGTATTTTGGCTTTGTTTGGAACGCGTTAGGTATAACGATACCGATGCGTTGATATATTTACTGTAAGTGCATACCGCATATATTATCAATTCAGCATTTTCGTTGGTCAAAAATTGGTCAGCGTTAGGATAAGTTGGTGGTAACACTACGTGAGCGTAACCTGATACTTGTGCCTTCAAATATCTATCAACTCTGACATTTTGAGGTTTGTGATCAACGTAATCGACGGATTCCCTATAGATGAGGATACCAATAGGGATAAGTCGTCCAATACGTAAAAAATTAGCCAAATGTCCCTAATTACTTTAAGTGTCTATTTATATTAAGTGACTAGTGTCTGAAAACGAGCTTATCTATTTGGAACCACCAAATTCGTGGAGATTCACCATAATCTCGAAAGGCGATTTTTAGATGATTAATTGCTTCCTTTAGCGGGGGAAAGAAAAAAACCACCCAACGTGATTAATAGATGAAAGTCTCGTAAGCCGTTTTATGTATCGACTATAATAAAGAAAGATATACAAAAAGAACTAAAGGCGCCATTCTGCGAGCTTAACATAGTTACTAATATTCTCTTTTTCTAAATGAATTCGTCTGAGAGAGACTCAGCATACCAGGAACATACCGCCTGTACACCCTTCGACCCCGATGTCTAACTACCTTTTTGAGATAGTTATCCCCTGACATATATGCGGGGTCGAACGGTGTAAAGGCGGGTATTTTTTGTGATGGTGTAGTATGCTGGATCTCTCTTAGACGAATGCATTTAGAAAGAGAAAATAATAATAACTATGTTAAGCTCGCAAAAACGCGACTTAAGTTTATTGTCCAAAAACACGCCATCTTTAAAGTTTCATATCTTATATAAAAACTAATCCCAGTCTCTATCTCGTTTATTATACTTTTGGCGTCAACTACATCGTAGGTAGGTAGTCGAACATAAATTTTATTTTATTATGATCAAATAATCACAAAAACCATTATTTTTCTATTTGCAATATAATAAAGCTTAAAAAATTTTATTTTTTTATTTTATTTTCTATTATTTAATTTATTTAATGGTCGCAGAAAATTTATTTTATATTGTTTTTTTTAATCCTTTTGTTCATGATTCTAATGGCTTTTACAAGTAGTTAAATAGCTTAAAATCGAAAAAAAAATTATTGTTAATAGTTTTCATCGAGATCCAACTTACATTTTAAAATGAATTTATTTTTTGGTTTTTACGTGTTTTTGCTTTTTGTAGGTGTTCTAAGTAGAAACAATTTTTTTAAAAAAAAAGGTAAGATAGCAAAACCTAGAATAATGATACATCCGAAAATTCTTCCTTAACAAGGTTCCATGATTCTCTCATTTTCTACGCATTCACAAAACGAAACTATTTTCGCCACATGTAACAGTAGCTCTCCCAGGAATTGACGTCAGGGGGGTTTTTAGGGATAAATAATTTTAAAAAATTAATTTGAAGTAAAAATGTTACCATAACCAGGCTTCTCGGGGGGGGGTAACCGCAAACCCCCCCCCCCACTCGCTGTAACATATACTCTTCCTGAAATATTCCACATCCGCATTCCTCGGAGGATTACATTCATGGAGCTTTCCACACTGAACTTTCCTATCACTCACTCCACGAATGTCCATTTAATTTTTCCTCACTCACTATTGATCGAAAGACGTAGGAGTGTTTATTATACTTGTACAAGCATTAGGAACAATTGTTTTTCTAAGAGAGTAAGAAAATCAATGAAATTAATTATAATTACCTTAAAATAATTTAGTTAAATACCTACCTGTTAAATTATTTTAGATGTGCTAAAATACACTTATAGTAGGACACGTTCTCTGGTAAATTTAAAGACTGTTAAGAACATTGATTGAAAGAAATTAATACCACCTTATGTCTTACATACTTTACACTTCAAACAATTACAATTTTTGCTCTTTTTTGGATAAAAATGGCAAAATAAAAGTCATATGCACCACACCACTATACATGACCCAGACAGCAGAAATTGTCTATCGGACAGCCACTTTTTGTCCAAAACCGCCCACATTGTCCATGGACCATTTATGGACATCCATTGGACAAAGGTTTTTTCTAATACAGTGCATGACAAAAAAACTGAGTCCAAAAGACTTCCAATTTTGATCCAAAAAGAACTAGTTTTTTTCAGTTATTTTTTGGATATCCAACGGATAACGATTTTTCTTGGTCCATCGGACTAAAAATAAACTATATCCGGCGGACGTCCATTTTGTGTCCTGCAAAAGTGATTATACATTGACTAAACATTGAATATTTATCAAAAAATCTATGTCAATCGGGCTTGAACTAGTTGTCTTTTATCCGAACTGTTTTGGATATCCAATGGATCATGTTTTTTCTTCTTCATTATACCAACAATAACATTTCTCTCATATCTAGCCGAATCATTTGTATATTATAAGCAAGTCTTGTTCATTATTTGCTAGGAACTCCATCCGTGGGGATCGAAAATCAAACTTATGATGTCTGAGAGGTTCAAATGTAGGTTCCTATAACTTAAATATTAAAAATATCACCGCTTTTGACAAAATTGTCCACTGGATATCCATTGAAACAAATATATCCAGTGTACTAAGAAATCTAGACCAACGGATATATATTGTAATTATTAATTTTTTTCAAACAGTGAAACATTAAGATACTTTTTGGGAAGCCAATGGATAACTTTTGGACATAATTTTGTTCCACTGGGTAACCATTGGATTTAGTAGGGTTGAACTTTTTTGGGATGTCCAAGAGCCGTTCAACGTTTTGACAACTGTATTATCTGATGGATATGCCTTGGACCAAATTTCCTACGGATTTGGTTGTCCAATGGACTACTGCATTGTCCAGAAAACTCTCTCCACTGGACATTCTTTGGATGTTGTGTGGCCTGTTAAACAATTGCCTTAAACTATTTCCATCTTTCTCTAAAATAATTTTTCATAGCTTGCTGTTACCTTCAATAACCTTAAATATTTTTCATTTTAACAGAGAAAAAATGTTTTTTGGCAGTTGATTGCTTAAAAACCAGTGAAAACTTGAAAAATGTGACTGTTTTATTTTAGAAATCAAAAATTTAGAAAAAAGCTTTAAAATGTGAGCAAAATCATGGCATGAAAATGTGAAAAACATAGTAAAAACTGCTTAAACAAAATCGTTACCTCTTAAATTATGCTAAAATATTTTGAGCCTTAAATGACCATCATGGCTTTACCATAATGCATTTACTATTTATTTAAACGCAAAAAAGAGGAAACTTTGACAATAAACAAATAACTTAGCGTGTATAAAAAAATAATTATATTTAAAGACAGGGGCGCAAAAATTTTAATAAAAATATACTAAAAATGCCATATTTATAAATTACATAAAAACTGTAAATAGGAATGTACAAACGTCAAACTGTTGCCATTTTTTATTTGCTCTTGAAAAACCTTCAAAATCGATAATAAACACAATAGAGATATTTTCTTTAGTTTCTAAGATATGGGCATTTGAAGAAAGCCAATATCTCGAAAATTAGTAAAGTAAACCTTATGATATGGGGTACCATTGGATAGAGAATTTCAGTGAGAATTCAAATATGAAAGTCAAAATAGGGAGTTGTTTTTTAAGATTTTCAGAATATTTTCCAAAAATAGTTTAGTTTTTACGGTAAATGTTAGTTGGGGATGTATCGAATACAAAAATCTACGTTTTAAACATCACATATTTTTTTTCTTAAAACTCCTCTCTAGACCAACTGTGGTGTTATTTATTATATTTTAGTGACTTAAGGTCGTCGTAGTTTATAGTTTAGGTTGGGTAATAGTTTATTTTGGCTGTATTAATTCATATATTATATTACTTCTATTAGTACTACTACTACTGGTAAAATTGTGACGTCTTACAATGTTACAGGTAGATCTTATAGAATCTGTTAAACCTTTATGAGGAATTGTCATATTAAAAAATCATAAAATATTTTAAACTTTCATAAATCAACAACTGTATTTCTGTATCACTTTCATTAGTAAAAAATTATAAAATATCATAAATTAATATGAGCATAGATTCTATGTTCATATTAATTTATGACAGATCATGAAATCTTATAATGTTTTAAAGTTTTTTTTTTATAATCTTTTATGATGTTTTTTTGGCAGAGGTATTATTATATTATAGTGGCTTAGTCCGTCGTAGTTTATCACACATTATCGTACAAATCACAAAATCCTGCAGCTGCGGAGGCCTACTTATTGCTACTGTTTTTTAGAAAGTCTCACAGAAATTAGAAAATGGCATCGGATGTATTTTTTCCGGATTGAAATCCAAACTGGTTTTTATCCAAGATACTATGTTTGCTTAAAAAAGATAAGAGTCGCTTTTTACTAAACTTTCTATTAGTTTCTTAATCTATTATTTGAGGGAGTTTTAGGATCACCTCTTTTATGGAGAGGGCTAACTTTAGACAGCTTAAGGCAATCTGACAAATATCCCTCATTAAAAGAGTGGCTTCGGAAAAATGCAAAAGAGCAAAATCAGACAACTCTTGCAAAATATTTAGTGAAATGGCATCTTCACCTGCCAAATTTTTATATTTTAAGTTTTTTCACATTTAAAAAGTAAAAAATGCATCTTCATATTTCATATTTCTATGTTTACAGAAATTAATATTCTTCAAGTCAGGGAGCTTCAACCGATGTACCATCCTATTAAAAATATAGAAGTAGAATCTGAAGCTCACTTAACCGTAAAGTAAGTATACATCCAGTGACAAACTCAGGAGGGCGGGGTTGAGGGTTTAAGCCAGAACAATTGATTATTAAAAAAAACTATGCTGTTACTTAGGTCCCCTCACAGGAAAAATTTCCATTTGGTGTAAAAGTAGATTTTTTAAAGAAGTTGAACTGGGTTTTAAATTATAAAATAAAGTTTTTATTTTTATTATGCAATGACCCTTTGTTATTTGATTTTTCATATTAGCATAAAATTCCCTTTAATGCACTTTTTTATACGTATATTTTTTTTTATTGCTCATTTATTTTTTCTGTTAGTATCCTATTAACTCTTTTACTACAATAGACACTAGTGCGGAAAGCGCACGCCATTGCAGATGACCGAAGGACGCGTTTTTATTTTTGGTTGAGTGCGAAAAGTACCATAAAGTTAACTTTTCCGCACACACATCGGTATCGGTATATCTAACGCGTTCAAGACAAAGCCGAAAGACAAAACATCCTTCACCTGTTTACAGAATGTTTCGATCGAGGCTTGTTTTTATGTTCTCTCGTGTTGCGTACGGAAGATTAGAATTACCTGTCCAGGCTTCGCATCCACCATAAAAGCGGAGACATTTTCTTACATTCAACCGGTTTTGAAAAACTTTTTCAATAAAAACGTCATTGATTAGTGACGTCACAATTCTGAAATCAACAACCACAATCAACAATTTAGTCAAATCCGCATAAAATTGAAAAGCCAATATTAGTATTTTTCCCGCTCTTTATCAATGACGTCAGTTTTCCACCAATTTGAATGGTTTCGAAACGAACTCGTTGTTCGTTTCGAGCTAGCGCATGCGTCTTTTGCCTAGACTCCAGATTGAAATTTTGTGCCGCTGCAATCTATTGCTTCTCACTCTTTTCGACAAAGAGAACAATATAAATCAGTGGCAAGGCGTTGGACTGTAGACTAGGCATTATAGTAAACTCAACTCTTAGCGTCTTTATTTTTGTTTTTTCACCTTTTCCACAAAGATTTTTTACATAAATATATTTGTGAAAAAATTCCTTCCATATTTTTGGTTTTTTAAGATGGTGCCGATGAAACATAGGGCAGTCTAAATGCCCAGCTGATTTACGTCAACCAGAATCAATATGGCGTCTGGAGTACAAGCAAAAGGTGGATTCATATAGCTTTGTGCGTTTTTTTTGCTTTTTTTCGTTTTTTTTTTGGTAAAATCAAAAAGTTTTTTTTGGGAGTTTCCACTAATAGAGACCTTTAGTGCTTATAAGAATAGAAAATTATGATTGTTTTCCACAAACCAAAACTACACTTTTTTGCACTCGACGCGCGTTTCGCTTACAACGTTAGCATCATCAGGAGACGATAAACAATGAACTAAATTAATCTTCGCTCTATCTTATATACAATCCTTTAGTGGGCGGAGATAAGACTAATAATTTGTGATTGATCACTTTTAATTGTTTTATTGTGATTTAATGTACTATTTTTATTGTTTTGAATGATGTTTTGAGAGATCTAATATTGGCAAGCATCTCGCACATAGCCCTTTGTGCCTTCTGAAAGATAAGAGATGGAACTTAAAATATTTGCAATAATATCACTTAAATTATCTTTTTGTGGGGGGGAGCAAAATGTTGGACAAACGAGACGCTCTATTCAAACACGTTTTAAAGAACACTTAGCACACTTAAAATACGGAAGAACAGAAAAGTCAAGTGTGGCTGGCCGAGCGTGCTTTTGAAAACAATCATAGATTCACATTAGATAACCTAAAACTTCTAAAAAGTGTACCAAACAAAAGACTTTTGAATGCATATGAAAGTATGGAAATCATTAAATCCAAAAATAGTTTAAATAAAGATAGAGGACCGTTTAGTACATTTTATTCTTTGGTTGAGGATTAAAAATCGTGATGAATCACAAATTATTAGTCTTATCTCCGCCCACTGAAGGATTGTATATAAGATAGAGCGTAGATTAATTTAGTTCATTGTTTATCGTCTCCTGATGATGCTAAAGTTTGAAATTAACTCTGTGTTTCGGACTTCCATTGTCTATATTTTATTTATACACGACGTTTCGATCAGCACAATCTCTGATCGAAACGTCGTGTATAAATAAAATATAGACAATGGAAGTCCGAATCACAGAGTTAATTTCAAACACATCATTGTCTCAAACTTTCAAACGATGCTAACGTTGTTAGCGAAACGCGCGTCGAGTGCAAAAAAGTGTAGTTTTGGTTTGTGGAAAACAATCATAATTTTGTTTTAGTGCAACCAAAGGTTTCAAATTCTCAACATACTTATTAAAATACGTTTTTTCTTCAAGAACTGAAAAGTTTCTTTGATTTAGCGACGTTTTTTGTTGAGACCTTCTGTGCTTTTTTACAAGATTATCTAATAAACATGAGTGATTATCAGTGGCTTCGCGATACCTCAAAAAAATTGCAGTGATTAATAGTGCCGATCCCTTTACCCTAAAAGGCACCGATTTATTTTAACCCTGGGAGTTTTCCCCCAGTTTCCAACATGGACATTGTTGTGCTAACTACTTCATTTTACACCAAGCAGCAGACGAAAAGTTTAAATGAATTTTGAGGCTGGATTTGTGAGTGATTGTAGAACACATATTTTTGGAGATTACACCATAGTTATGGCAAAGGTGAGCAATTTTTACTGAAATTTATATTGAGAAGTTTGGCTTGAAGGTGCAGTTCAGCAAAATAACCAGTACGGCTTAATTGAACATACAAAATCTTCATTTTTCTCTACAAAGCTTATTTGTTATTAAAATATGAGCGTGTTTTTTTTTCGTTGACAATGCCTGAGAAAATTAAAACTGACATAATATTTATTTAGATTTTACTTAACCTGTTTGTTCTATTTTCATTATGTTTTTACCATATCTCTGTTACCAACTGATCTGTTTTTTTTTTATCTTGTGTCGTGCCTGCCTTTGCCAGGTAGTTAATTTTAATTTTAATTTATGTTAATATTGTATGAAATTAGACTTAAGCCTCTTAAGCTTTGTCAATAAGGATGTAGAAAATCTTTGGACAATAAAGCATGTTTACTACTACTACATAAAGTGTGCATTACACGTGGTAATTTTAATAACAAAGCTATAGCCATTGACATAATTTTTTTTGTATGATCAATTAAGCCCTACTACTTTTTCTGAACTGCACCTTTTGGCAAAAGTTCAAGATAAATCGTGTTTATCTTTTGCCAACTTAAGTTACTTAAGTTCATACTTCGTCTACAAAATGCTAAATATGGCGAAAGATAAACATGCGAGTTATGTCCAACTTTTGCCAAATGCTGATTGCAAACTTTTTCCAACTTAACCCGAACTTCTCAGTGTATATCAATCTGTTCATGACATTTTATTTTATTTTACCTTACCCCTATCCCTAAAAGTCCTTTCTGTTACTCTTTTTTTTCAGCTCTATTTTTATTATTGTGAGTCCTGGTATTTTATTTTTATTTTTTATGTAAATTATTTATACTTTTTGGAATTTGTTTAATTTTTTTTTTTTCTTTGTTTCAGGTCAAACATTCGCAGAGAATGAATCTTCCAGCTTTAAGATCAAGATAGTAATAATTAAGTTTTTTAAACAAATTCAAACCAATAATTTATTTATTATAATAAAAAAACTGACGCAACGATAGACTTAATAATGATTTTACTTTGATTGTTTGTTTTGTTCTGTATGTATCTCTTTATTTTTAAATAAAAAAAAAACTTTTAAAAATATCTTGTATTTATTTTGAAAATGATGTATTTCCTAAAAAAGTACAAAATCAAACACTTTGGGTATATTAATAAAAAAACTGGAGTGACTGAATTAAACTAAAAAAAAGGTTACAATGGGACAAAAATTTCATCTAGCAGTGCTTCTTCACCTTTTGATGCAATTATGGTTACGGGTAAGGCAGATTCAGAGTTCCTTAAGGTAACCGGTATGAGGTATGTGGTAAGACGCATTACGGAAAATAAACAATAGCAAATACATGCTGCTGTTCATAGTATTCCAAAAGCCAGAAGCTATGAATACTATGAACAGAAGCATGCATTTGCTATAGCTTATTTTCCTTGCATCTTAGCGCATACCTCATATCACTTAGCTTACGGAACTCTGAATCTGCCTGTACAGTAACCCAACAAATTCTGTATTTTTGCCTGATTAAATTTATAATTCTTTCAACATGTATAAAGACAGGAGATATTGAATGAGTATCTTCCAAGTTCCCATAGGGTGAAGTTGAGACTTAAAGCTGGGATTTTTACTGTAGCATTAAATAATTGCACAAACTCTTGCAATAAGTAGGATAATCTGTGAAAAATAGCTTGCCAACTTTAAGTATCTGATGTCTATTTTCAAAATTTTTACAGAACGTTTTTAAGGGTTGTCAGAAGTGCATCCCTTCCACCCTAACCTAACCCAAAAAAAATCGGCCGCAGGCATATTTGCACTTCTGACGAACCCTGAAAACGTTCTGTAAAAGAATTTTTCAAATAACTCAAAAATAGCAGAAAACCAATACTAAGTACTTAATTACCTACAGAAAATTAAATTTTTTAAGGTGACCAGTGCAGAAAATGAATTTTATGTACCTGTGACAAAATTCTTTGAGCATATTCTCAAATAGTTTAACTTTTCTTCTGTTAAATCTTCCCTTTTTAATGCTGAATCCACTTTTCACAGCTTCTTGTAGATTACACCTAGGTGTTTTTTGTGTTCAGAAGGTAAAACAGTGGAAATTCTATAAAAATTAACTTTGTCTCTGGGCCAGCGACTGCCGCGCCCCACAATCCCCCAAAAGTTTGGCATTTTAATTAGTTTTTTTAAAAGAAAAACGCAAAAAAAAACCCACTATTCCATATAAAACCTATGTAAATATTTGGTTTGCTTGTACTCCAAGCAATCAGCTGATTTGAGTCACATCGATTTTTAACAGTTCGTTAGACTGCCCTATTAGTTTATTCGAGCCACAAGCGCCTTGTCAAACTATGAAGTAGTATGTGACGTCATTGTTTTGAAACTTTTTTGAAATAGTTGCATATGAGAAAACGCCTTGGGTGTCCTTCAAAACATGGCATAGACAAGTAAAAATGCAGTGTCCTTTAACTTTGTTTTGAACGCGTAAGAATAGCAATACCGATGTGTTGAAATATTTATGCTCACTTGCAGCGACTTTTTTTTATGCGTCCATTAACAATGCGGCCTTTAAAATGTATGTGCCACTTAAATTAAATTGGCTTGCATCGCAAAGTTCCGACGGCGTTTTAGCTATGGTCGTATTACTAGCATATTTATCTTTATTACAATCTGGCAACGTCGGGTTTTACCCGAGATTTTCGTTTTTATTTGGTGGGAACACTGAAAATTTTGGTAATTTGACAGCCAAAGTTTGATCTAACCTTAAAAAACAGTTTGTATTATTTTTTGTTTTTTTCAACTTTATGGTAGGTAAAAATGTCTGAAGAGAAGGAAAGAAAAAGAAAAAGAAGCGTGCATTTTACGCTAAGAGATTTTAGCCACCTTTTTTGGGTGTCTGTGAAATACAAGAAAATAATATAAAAAAAGAAGTCAAATGCGGTTGCTAATAGTGAGAAAGCAGGCATGGGAGAGCATGAGCAGCGAAATGCTGAACAGCTTAGGCTCTGTTATGAAAATAAAAATCAAGAAGTTCATTTTTGACATCTCTTCATAGTGGTTCGGTCTCTGGAAGAAGAGTTTTCTTGGGTAACCCATATCAGCAAAGTCTATCAGTTCCAAGTCATCATCTTCGAAATCATTTACCAAAACGTTATCCATAAAGTCGTTATATTCTATTTTTTAACAAAAAAATCACTATTTAGAAAAAAGAACAAGTATTTTTAGGTCAGAACTGCTTAAAGGTGGTTTAATATTAATTTAAATGGAGGAATTTGGCCGCTTGGCTAATGCCGATTTAAAGATCCTTTAAAGGTCCATTAAAATCGGTGCAACAAGCAAAATCCGCTAATGGTACTTTAAGGGCCCTTTAACAATGGACGCATAAAAAGTCGCTGCAAGTGGGCATTACTATATTAGAAAATAAAAAATTGAAAAAAAAATATAAAATACTGAAAGTAGCTGAAAAAAAAAAATTAATGACCTACACAGGCTACGCAAATATCTTGCTAAAAGTTTAATGTTTTTTTAAATTTTCACCCATTTTGCACACAAAAATTAAATTTTACATGCTCTCCCACGAGTAACTGCGGCCATTTTTATATGATATTTTCTGAAAATGTTTCTTTCATTTTCAAATTTTGCCCACCCCTCGGGAACTCTTAGGGCCGGTTTCTCAATCGCGGGTTACCAGAGAGTTAAATTAACTCGGGCTAGAAATCCCAGTTTTTGCTGTTTTATGCCAAGGTTAACCCTGAGGTACGGTAACTTACCTTAGTTTTGAAAAACTTCTTCAATAAATACGTCATTGATTAGTGACTTCACAACTCTTAAATCTCATGTTATTAGTGCCTAAAAACCATTTACAACCTAGAATATTCTGTATTGCTTCCCAACAATTTAGTAAAATCCGCATAAAATTGAAAAGGTTTTGTTTTTTTTATTATTTATAGAATCAATTTGAATGTCAATTTTTCCCGCTCGTTATAAATGACGTCACTTTTCCACCAACTTGAATCGTTTCGAAACGAGCTTTTTGTCGGTTTCGAACTAACGCATGCGTCTTTTGCCTAGACTCCACATTGAAATTTTGTGCCGCTGCCATCTATTGCTTCTCAGTGTTTTCGACAAAGAGAAAAATAGAAATCAGTGGGAAAACGTTTGAATGTAGACTTAACTGCCAAATACTGTCGCTAACTTCTCGTCAACTCTTAGCGTCTTTATTTTTGTTTTTTCACCTTTTCCACAAAGATTTTTTAAATAAATATATTTTTGATAAGATTCCTTCTATATTTTTGGTTTTTTTAAGATGGTCCCGATGAAACATTAGTTTATTCGAGCCACAAGCGCCTTGTCAAACTATGACGTAGTATGTGACGTCATTGTTTTGAAACTTTTCAGAAATAGTTGCATGTGAAAAAACGCCTCCGTATTCTTGACGGCCTGTGAGGTGAGTACTCACTGGTGAGTATTTGCCTCTCTCACTTTTCACATGGTTCAAAGCACGATACACCTAACATGGTATGCTGATTTCTAGATAGAAATCATTTATTTAGTCATCAAAACTAATACATATTATATGTTTACATATTGGTAAAAGTAATACAATAGACTTATAATTAGTTACAATAAATGGTATAACTTAATGTCTAACAAAGAATATTATTATTACTATAGTAAAAGTTGGCCATACAATTTTTAAAATATGTGTTTATAAAATGGTTTTAAGTCACGACAGACAAAACATTATAATTACTAGAACGCGTTTAAAAAAAACTACATTTTTTGCCTATGCACATAAAGTTCTATTTATAAAGTAGCTACTTTTTTAAATTTTATCTGCAAATGCATTAAAGGCGTTCAGCCCTTTATAAAATACATTATTGACTTTTTCTATTTGAAAATTGTCCTGATTTCTTGTATTATGCTGATGAACCTCCCTGACAATGCCAACTTGTTCTGAGAGATACCTTGGTGCCTTGCCTGTTTTAATTTTATATATAAAAATTAGGGTTTGAAATTGAAATCTCTTTTACTGGGGTTCTTTTGGGACAATGCAGAATAAAACGCATATCATATATCATTTTTTTGAAGTAGATATAAAATGGTAGAGCAATAAACATAGTGTGGAAGTATTATGGAATTATACATAATTAACTTAGCCCATCGTGTCAAACAATAACATGACCTTTAGAAATATAAAAGTTTAAACGATATTTTGCCGATAATGGAGTTTGCATGCTCTTTAAAGTACAGTTTTTCATCTATTAAAACACCTAGATATTTAAAACTATTTATTTCGATTATTTCGAATTTTTTGTTAACAATTTCACTTCTAAATTTTTCACTTCCAAAAACCATAAATTTAGTTTTTTTTATGTTTATTTTTAACGAGTTTAGTGAGCACAACTCTTCAATTTTTGCAATATCCTCGTTTATTGATTTACATATTATTTTCACACATTTACCACAGCAAAACAATAAGGCATCATCTGCAAACAAGTAAATTATACAATTTTTTGGGATATTTACAATGTCATTTATGGTACAGAAGAAATAACAATGGGGCTAGCACCCTCCCTTGCTGAACGCCGTAGCCATTTGGAATTTTATCACAAATGTACCAGTAAGCATTTCATTAATTGATTGCAAGGCTTCTCCCTTAATACCAGTGCCTTCCAGCTTCTTTATTAATCTCCTCCGATCCACGGTTTCAAATGCTCTTTGTAAATCAAGGAATAGAACACCTATCGCCTCATTTTTATCTAATTTGTTTTTCCAGATATTTAAAACGCATTGGATAACAGTTTCGCAGTTGTGTTTGCTTCGGAAACCTAACTGATATTTAATAATTACGTTGTTTTTGTTTAAAAAATTTATTAATTGTTGATATATTGCTTTTTCGATTATTTTTATGATGGTACTACGCATATTTACCGGTCTTAGATGTGAAGGTTTTAAAGCATTAAATATTTTTGGCACTGGAACTATTGTTGATATTTTTAAATCTTGAGGAAGGGAGCACTTTTCTATACATGAATTAACAACTTATTACTTAATTTTGTCACATAATGTTGATTTTTTGTACTATTATTTTTTTCTAAAATATCTATATTTTCCATTTTGTAAGTTTTATCAGTCACTTATACTATTAACATAAAAATTATTTAAATAATCGACAATTTTTGTAGGAATGTTTATAATTTAATTTACTGTAGTTAAAATATGACTTATGCTTGAAATTTTGTCCTCTCTTACAATCGTTTTTAAAAATCTCCAAATTTTGGTTGTGTTGTTTTTGTTTTCTATAATTTTGTTTTCGTAATATTTTGTTTTCTCGTGCTTGATTATATTAACTGCTGTATTTCGTTGTTTCTTATATTCATTCCAATTTTTTTTAGTTTTAGCCACTTCTTCATAATTAATATTTCTGCCTCTTGTGATTAATATTTTTGGTTTAAGATTTAATTTGCTTTGTTTTGCGTAAATGTAGATATTTCTGTGCGCACTTACTTTTGCAACTTCATTTACCTCTCGGCATTATGTGTGCAGTGCGTAACATCTTGTACAATATTTTTCAGGCATAATTTTCTTCCTAACCAGTTAATATTAAAGTCACCTACAATAAACATCATCTTATGGTTTACTACTTCTTCAAAAAAACTTTCAAGTCTATCCAAAAAACCAGTACTATTTGCGCTTGGGGATCTATACAAGGAAATTACAATGTAATGCTTATTATTGATGCAGAGTGTTGTCACAATTATCCAGTATTCTTTTTCTACGCTGTATGTTTTTTATTTAAGACAGTTACACCTTGACCTACATATATAACAGTTCCTCCAGTACGTCTACTATTACCGTCCAATCTAACTATCTGATATCCTGCTATATCTATTTCTGAATTCATGGTTTCCTTTTGTTAACCTAGTTTCAGATAAACATACTAAAACTGGTTTCTTTTCGGCTACCAAATGATTGATATCTTCATAATGAACAGGTAAGCTCTGGGCATTTAAGTATAGTATAAACAGTTTGTCCTTTCTTTTAGCAAAAGTTAATTTTTTTAAGTTATTATAATTTCGGAAAGGTCTTTGTGAAAATTTATTTCTAGTGAGCCATTCACTTTAGTAGTAATATCCAATCCTTCCACTTTTTCATCACATATTATGTAACAGATATACCCCTATAAAGAGCATGCTTCGACTGCTGCAGTGGCTTCCAGTAGCTGAATATGCTAGATTTTGTGTACTTGTTTTTATACTTAAAATAAAAACTGGACTCACATATCTTACTAAAAAAATTGTCTACAATAGACAAATACATCGTCATAACACCAGACAAAGGAATAATTTCTATATAGAACATAGAAATTCAATATCAGCAACAAAATCTGTTTTTTTCAAAGGTATGAATGATTTTAATCATCTCCCAGAAGAAATAAAGAATTGCAGCAGTATTAATACTTTTAAAAAGAAATTAAAAACACACTTATTGATTCATTGAGACATTTATGATCCTGACTTATAGGTTGGGGTAGTGTTATATTCAAACAGAAATGAAAATTGTCTGTATGTTTTTGTGTTTCATGTCTTAGATTTTAAATTTCGTGCTTTGATTGATACCTATATTTTATGTTTGTTTTATGGTATCTTAGAGATACAGATATTTTTAGATTGGTTAAGAAAATTACCTGATAACCTTATTGCTAAAATTTTTTATATTATTGCCTATTTATTGTGTCTACTCTTGTAGCTGTAGTAAGTTCATATTATGATTTCTTATTTATTTTTTGTTAACTGTACTACTGTATTATTGATTGATTAGCTATTGCTAAATAAACGAAACGATTTAATAATAATATTTCTATTACATCCACTTCAGCACATTTTTCATTTTGGTTAGTATGAATGTATGTCAAGTTTTTATTTACTTTACTAGTTTTTGTAACTTTTATCTTCAGTATTTCAGCTAATTTATATTTTCTTAATCTAAATCCCTGCCGGTCATTTATATCTACAAATAATACCTGGCCCTCTCCATACCTATTTAAAACTGCTGCATATTCCCCAAGCTTGCTGTTAAACTTCATAACGTAATTGGTGACATCATGATTGTAACTAGCATATGATAATGACGTAAAAACGATATTGGTATGAGTATAATATTTATTTTGTCGGTTTATTTCTTTAAATGAAGGGTTTTACACATTACTAAAACAAAGTCATCCAGTGTGTAGTCCTTTGTAAGATTTACTATGTCACCAATTACGTCTCGAAATCCTGCAAAAGGCTTAACAACCACAAGTACTTCTATTCCATTTAATTTATTTTTTCAAAAGTGGTCCATATTTCTACCATACTGATCTGTTAGTATCAGTATCTTGTTTTATTGGAAGTTATTTTTGTCGTTCTCTCAAGATCGTCCTTAAATTTTCCTATTTCTATAAAATATCTTTGATTTTCTTCCTCCAGTGACCTCACTGATAAAAATAAGTTGTGATTCATTATTTCCAGATCGTCTATTTCTTGGTTTCGAAACCTTGTGGTGAAATTATTTATTTGGTCAATTTCGCTATTTTCGTTGGCAAGCATTTCATTTAAACTTTTAATTTAAGAAATTAAACTATTATTTTTGTTCTGCAGCTCTGACATCAATATTTTAGGACTGCTGTCTTTTATCTCTCCTTGAATATCCCCTGTCTGCATTTCAACGTTTGAATACTCAATGTTGTCATATTGTGTATATTTATTTTCCTGAATACTACATCTTTGGGTACTTATATAAGATAATCGTTTTGCATCATTTTGAGCAGTTTGAATTTTTATGCTTTTACACTTTTTTACTATAGTTTGTGTTTCTGCATTTTCCATATGAATCTTATTATCTTTTTTTATTTCTTCCTGTTGCTCCACAACCTGTCTCTCTAGTTCACTTTTTTTATTCTGCAATCGTTCTATTTGAGCAATTAAAATCCTCCTCCCTATATGCAGGTTCATCGAAAAAAGAGGCTGAGTTTCTCTTTAACCGCTGAATATGCTCTATCTGTGCACTAACTTCTTTCTGAAGGTCAAAAATGGCGGTTGTTAAGATTTCAAATGCTTCGGGTTCTTCTTCTGTTGCGCTTTCTATGCAGTATCTAGAGCAGAGAACAAAGCAAACGTATTTTCCAATAACTTGATGATTTTTATTGGCTCTTATCCAACAACTTTTATGCATCACATTCTTGCAAACGAGACAGAAAAACAGGGTAGCTTTGTTATTTTTACAACATTTAAATGACATCTTGAATATCTATATTGTGAGTAATGTCTTTCCAAAATTATGCAACATTTATACATAAAACTACATTATTGTACAAGAAAAAAAAAAGAAAAATATAATTTTTTTTGTTTGTTTCCTATAGCCTTCTTACAGAAAATGTTCAGTTCAGAAAGTCTCAGTCTAGGCACCGTTTTCCAAATTACAAACTGGGTATAATTAATTTGATTTTTCGCTTCAAAAATTGTCCCTTACCCCCTCTTACTTTATGTGTGAATAAACCAAGAAGTTAACAAAAAATTATCTCTACCTGGTATCCCAAATAAATTTATAGATAAAAAAATTTTACTAATCTCAGGTCACCCGTGAACATATGCTGGAGATCATCTTCTCGCAAACGGAATACAATCACTCAGCTAAACACCGTTAATTTCTTGTTTACACACACTGTTCTATAGTTTTTTTTCATACATTTATATTAATTGTTTGTTTATTACTAATAATCAGTAATGTTTTAAATTTGATTTTCCTTTTTATAGCAGTTTATTACAGCTTACCACTCACGAAACCCAGTCAGTCTTTTTTTCTAATTTGTATATAATACACTTCGGAATCATTTTTCGCCACAAACTTGTCACAAAAATATCAAAAAAACACTATTGACAAGTGCTGAAACTTTCACTTTCAAAACTCTCTCTCTTTCGTCACAGATTCGACACGCGCCGCGCATTACGTCACCATGGAATCAGAATTCTTTGTTTACCACTGAGAGATGGAAGTATTTTTGTGATTTCACTGATTTTTTCCGGACTATCATAGAGTTTAACCAAATATTTAAGTTTTCGTTTATAAGAGTAAATCAATTAAAAGACCAACATGCCGGGCCGGCCCGGCCCGTTGATAGCCCCGTGATTATGACCCGGAGCCATTTGTCCAGATGTAGGCCAATGCTATCTACAATTATGGGCACCTGCTGGTTCTTTACACTTTTTAAAACAGCCCTAAAATTAGCCGATATACCTACAAGTTTGCCAATAATTTAGTTGGTTTACCTAAGTAACAAGTAACATATTTTGAGCTCTGTACGCCACAAAAACTAACCGAATTCATTTTTCTATATTTTATACGACCCTAACAGTGCTATTTCTTTGATTAAATCTAAAGTGCACTAAACACTTTGCTTTTGGTTTAGGCGAGGAGGATATTTGAATAATTTAAATTTTTTAAAAAAAAACCTGTATGAAAATAGGTTTTTCACTATATTTTTTTTCAAGAAATAATGTGCTTATTAGCATATAACAAGAGTGAATTATATTAATTTAGATTCGTTTTACTACGTACCTCGTCCCTAAGCCTCGGACGAAAAGTACGTACATAGTACGTACGCTATGCTGCTAACTCCAATGTTGTGTGTAGGGACGTACATTTTACGTGCACTTTCCAACGCTATGTACGTCTTAGGTACGTGCTTGGGATATGGAAAATATGTACCATGTACGTACATTTGTGTACGTATCAAGTACGTACTTTCTATGTCCCGCGGGGGATCAACAAAAGATGTGAATTGAACGTAAAATGTACGATGCACGTACGGGGTACGTACAGGAGACGTTTTTGGTACGTACCTTGGGGGACGTAAATAAATAAAATACAAAATATTTATTTATGCCTAGAGGCGGGAGGCGGCGATTTTAAACCCCGAAAAATCCTCTCTGTTAGTTGACTCTCCGGGAAAGAATTCCTGGCAGAGGCTGGATATTTATATAATACCAATTACTTATTTAAGAGAATGAAAAATACTTATACAAAGGTTTGCGTAAGAAGTGAGAGAAATGTTACATAAATGAACTACGTAAAAATACGTTTTTGCTGTACGTACATTTTACGCACACTTTTGTAGGTACGTCGTACGTACCTAATAGGTCCCTGGACGTAAAGACGTAAAATGGATGTAAAAATGTACGTCCCTGGGACGAATGATGCTGTCTGGGATCCATCCACCCCATCCATCACACCAACTCAGCAAGTCACGTTTTAATCCAGTGCTTAAAACTTTTTTCGGGATCAATTAATTCAACCGTTGTATGAACAGATTCAACTAAGATTATATTCAAACCTATAAAACTCGATCTTGAAGAGGCAACCCAAACAGATCGAGTTATAGATATTCGAGTTTGGAAGTATTAAGAGAGAATTTGAATAAAAACTGTGCTTTTGCCAATTAGTTAATCACAAAAACTGTCCAGCAAATTTGTATCAAATTTCGCACAGTGAAAGTCTCGGAACCATTAATGTGGTTTTACATCATTTTTGACATATTTTGAATAATTTTAAAAATTTTTTGTTTAAAAAACCAAATAAAATCAAGAGTGCCCGGTGAGCATTTGCGAAAGCGAAAAAATCGTGATTTGCAGAGGGCTTCTTCTTCTAACACCTATAGGTCTGTATTCTTGAAATATCTGTTTTATTTTAAAAAAGGTCGTGTTTATTTTTCTTGCATCTTTTTTATTTGTGATTAAATTTTATACGCCGGCGTTGAACATAAACGGCCATTACTGGCCCATGCGTTCTTTATCTGGCCCGCATCTCGTATGTAAAAAAGCAGGGGGCCGGTATAGTTTTTAAGATACAGATGGTTACCCAACGCTGACGGCACTCGCCCGCACATAACCCGGACCACTATTATTTGCTGGGTTCCTGTGTATATTATTTTTAACGTTTTTCATTTCTCTCCAACTCCATATACCTATCTAATAGAATTAGTGCATTTTTATTTATACCTACCTAGATACTGTCTTTATCTGTTTTAAAAAAAGTATAAATACAGGCTCGAACTCGAACAATATTTCCGCTTTTTTTAAAAAACTCAGTAATAATTAAAGCTGTGTCATAATTCGCACGGTGGCGCACCCAGGAATTGACTTCGGGGGGGGGGGGGGTGAGAATTGAATTTAAAATGTGACAATAACCAGGCTTTAAAAAAAGACACAAGCAGATTGTGACTTCTTTTAACCCGTTATTAAAAAATTTCATGCATGGAAAAGTTGCATAGTGAGAACAGGGCTTTAGGTCTATCGTGGTTCAAAGCAGGTGAGAAGTGAGAAATTTGTTCACACTCACGAGCACGGGTGTCCAGAATACAGGCCCAGAGAAAGAGGGTATTCGAGTAACCAAGTTGAAGTGTCTGACAAAAAGACAATAATTTGTCTGATTTGTTTTCTCTTCTACACGGACACCTTATTTGCTTACCTTATTAAATTATTATTTATTTGCTTAAATAATATAAATAACATATTACAAGTTGCCGATTTACAGAACCGTCCTCTTATTTTGCTATGAGTCCTTGGACTTGTGTGCAACTATAAAAGGGGGGGGGGCTGTACTGTTTTTTTTTAAATATTATTATTATTTGACTTAACTAAACTTAACTAAATTAATTTAACAAGAGCAAAAACTTAATAATAGTTGTTCTACAATATGAGTTTATGTTTACATTTAATCTGACACTAGAGGTTGTGGTTGATATTTCCTAATTACTAATTACTACGTTTTATGTAATTATCCATTCAGTTTATATTTTGTTTATTCTTTTATATGGTTTATTTTTGTGTGGGTCCTGTGTACTTGATGTGTTTTTGAGAAGCACTGCCTAGTGATAATTTGTTGTTGTGTTGGGATTCTTTAATTTGAATGTCCTACCATGTATTTAATTGTCATTTTTGTGTACAGTTATCTTAAAGACATTAGTTTGCTATCTTTAAAAATAAGCTCGGTTGAAAGGGTTCTTTTCTTAAACATCATTACTTTGTAATGTATTTTTGACTAATTTCAAGGTTACCTAGCGTTTTTTGACTGGAGTTTCCCCAGACAGTTAGTCCGTAGCATAATATGGATTGTACCAGTGCCATGTAAATTTGTTTTATGGTGTTTAAGTGTACTATTTGTCGCAGTTCATAAAATTTATATATTGTTTTTCTGTGTTTTGTGTTTATGTAGTTTACGTGTTCTTGCCAATTCATGTTTTGATCAAAAATAACTCCCAAATACTTAATTTTGTTGGTTTGTTTTATTTGATGGCATTGGCAGTTTTGTCTGTTAGAGTCTGTTGTATGAATATTTATTTGTAGGTTTTGGGGTTGGGTCCGTTCTGTCACCGTAAAGCAAAAAAATTTAGTTTTTTCTATGTTTAAAGTTAGCTTGTTTAAATCAAGCCAGTTTTTAGTAATTGCGATAGGTTCCTCCGCTCTACGATGGGCATCATCCCAGTTCTCACCCTCTATTCTGGTCAGTTGATCAACATATATTAAAAACAAGACTGGCCCAAGCACCGTACCCCGCGGCACACCGTACTCTACAGGGGCTGGATCACTTATGGAGTCACCAACAATAACTTGTTTCGTGCTGTTGGTAAAGTAAGATTTAAAGAGATTGTTGGCTATTCCTCTAATTCCAATGTGATCCATCTTCCCTATCAGAATCCGATGTGACACAGAGTCAAATCTAAAAAAATACCAATGCATTTTTTTTTTTTTTTTTTGATAAAACTTTCATTGACAAACTCAGTTGCTCTGACTAACGCGTCTTCAATGCTTAAGTTTCCTCTAAACCCAAATTGATTTTTTGAGATCAGAGCATTTTGTTCTAGGTATGAGATTTTTGATGATTTTTTCTACGATTTTTGATACTGAGCTTGTCAGTGATATTGGTCTATAATTACTGGTTGTTTTTTTATTTTCTTGCTTTTAAATGGGGACAACTATGGAGTTTTTAAAAATTTGTTTTTAATGAGTGAATGTATTGCAATATTTCTGTGGAATAAACAGGTCTTAGAAAAATGGAAGATTTTGGTGAGTTTTCTTTCTTGAAGGAATGCTTCTTATCTTTTATATGGTTTGCCAAGTTTTTTCCAAATGAGGAGAAAAATATGTTAAATATTTCTGCTATTTGTTTATCACCTTGTATTTCTTCCCCATTTTCGTTTAGGATGGTATTAAGTTTTTATTTTGTATTTTTGTCATTTGTTACTTCTTTTATGGTATCCCGTGTTTTTTTTAGGATTCGTTAGATTTTCATTTATAAGTTCAGAATAATACTCTTTTTTTTATTTATTTATGGTTCTTGTCAGTTCTATTCTGTATGTTTTGTATGTTTCTGATACCCGGGTATCCATTGGGTTTAAAGCGCGTATTTTTTGAGGTTATTTCTTGTTCTTATTGATTTTATTAGGCCATTTGTTATCCAGGGTTTTATTTTAAAGTTTTTACATTTTATTTTTTGTATGGTTGTAGACAGTTTGATGAAATTTTTAAAAGTATTTATAAATACGTTTATCCCCTTATTTGGGTTGACGGTATTTAACACCTGTCTCCAATCTTCTTACGCTAATAATTGCGTTAGTTTTTGTTGATCAACTTTAGTTATTATGTTTGGTTTGTACGTCTCATTTGTTTCTTGTTATAATTTTATATTTAGCATAATTGGATAATGATCGAACAAGTCGTTTTTAAAATTACAGAGCTAATACTGTCCTTATATTTTGTTTTGTTTCTAATAAAATAGTGATCTATGCATGATTTAGTGGTTCTATCCGGTCTCATACCATGTGACATCGTTTATTTCCGAGTAGAAACCGTGTTGGTATAATGTGTTTAGGTAGCTGATGACCTGCTGGTCGTTTTTTCACAGCAGGTTTATATTTATGTCACCACCAAAAATTACATAATGGCTGTTTTCTTCATTGTTATTTGAGAAAAAAGTTTCAATATTTATAATAAATTCTTCAGGTGTTAGAGCATGGGTTTTGTAAAAAGAAATTATTTGAAAATTGGTATTGTTTTTTCTCATGTTGGTTTTGATAAATTGGCAATTTTCCACTATAACTACTTGATAGTCAAAATTTCTTGTTTTATGTACATAGCGCATCCATCACATGCATTTAAGGTGCAAATTTGATTTCCAGACTTTCATAAAATACCAATAAATTTTGAAAGTTCGCGTGAATGCTTCGTATGTCTACATGTATTATGTTTAAGTCTCTGTTTGAATTTTTAAAGAATTTTATATTGTCTAAGTTTTCGGTTGCTAAGTGGCTAATTTTGTAGTGATCTAATATATTATTAAAAAAATAATTATTAAAGAAAGAGAAAAAGAAGACAAGAAAAAAGAAAAAATCAGTTAAATGTCGCAGAGAAAATAAAATATTTCCAAAGGTTGTATATAATTTTTGTATTTCACCTACACATATAAATTCGCAAATAAATTTTAATTTGATACTTTTTATTTAATTTCTAGTTTATAAAATATTGAAATATTATTCTATAGTCCTGTTTATTCTGTGATCCCAAACGCTTTGTTTCTTATCTTAACTTTATTTTTTGTTATAAATACCATACACTCATATTTCGAACCTATTAAACTTAACTATCTTTTTAACTTAAAACTAAATAAGGACCGAAAACCCGATTTATTGGTTGTTGGTGGTCGGAGTAGACGGCTCACTATTTGTCTTCCTGGGCTTTACTTGAAAAACTTCTTGTTCTTGCAACTCTTCTACAGTAAAAATCTCGTTATCGATGGCACCGGCGTAACTACGGGAGGGGGGGGGCAGGGAGGCGCCCCCCCCCCGATCCTTCCAGGCCCTTCCAGAAAACTATAGTCTAGTAGTTGTCAGTCATATGATGTATAATGTCTAGGAAACGTAAGGCAATATATATATATATATATATATACATATATATATATATATATATATATATATACATATATATACATATATATATATACATTTTAAAGAAAAAAAACAGTGGTCCTTTCCTTCACAATTTTTTTTTTAATTGTGAAGGAAAATGACTACTGTTTTTTTTCTTTAAAATGACTACTTACCTTCACCCTGGAGACCTTCAGAACCTTCAATATATATACATACATTCATTGTTTGGCACATAGACTTAATTTAGTTGTTGTTGACGCATGTACAAAAGTTGCACCCGCAGCTTCTTTCTTTAATAAATTAGAGGCACTGTATGTGAATTTTTCGCAACCCGGAAATCATGAAAAACTTAAAACGGTTGAAGAGAGCTTCGGTCATACATTTTTGGAAGTATCTAAATTTTCTACTACTCGCTGGGCATGTCGATTTGAAAATTGTAAAGAAGATTTATTAAACTTTAATTGGGGCCAGTAAAATGGCACTAAAAAGTGAAGTAACTGATAACCAGGATAGAGATGCCCTTGAAGTTGTTGGACTATTAGCATCTATTCAAAAAGCCGAGTTTTGCATTTGCCTGCATATTCCATACTTTGTGTTATTACTTATCAACGTTTTGAGTCAGTACTTTCAGAGTAAAGATGTTACTCTCGGCAAACCAAATTTAATAATAGATGGTACGCTACAGTCTCTAGAAGACACTAGAAACAGTTTTAAAAATATTTATTCTGAAATCCAAGACTTCGTCGATAAACATGATATTTCTTCAGAACCTATCAGAGCATTAAAACGGAAACGGCAAATTGCTGCACAAACTAAGAATTATATAGTGGAAAGCGCTCTTGGACAGCGCGATAGAGTTGCCATCAGATGTAAGTTGTTTAGAATACTGGAAAATAAACATGCAATACCTAATAATGGATAATTTAGCAGCTAATTCTAAGGAGAGGTTTTCAAACTTGCTATTGGCTACATCGGTAAATGCTTTATTTAAGTAAAACCTCGAAGAACGTCAAAATTTTATTGAAAATTAATCCACTATTGCAGGTGTGGATGTATCTATGCTTAAAGTTGATATCTTGGTAAAAAACATATGATTAATTGTAAAAATTTAGAAATAAATTCTATTACACAAGACTTTTGTCCTAACCTCTAGAAATTATTTCAGATTGCTCTTTTTTTTTCTATTAAGTTGTTAACGAAGCTTCTCTGCGATGCGTAGAATAAAAAAATTGAACCAGAACTACAATGGGACAAATTATTAACATCCAGAATGATTTAATTAAAGAAAAGAAATATTTTCAAAAAAGACAAGGAAGTTGCAGTTAATTTAAGTTAATTTGTATTAAACAGCTGGGATGAGTCGAATAAAGATACAGTTAATTTTAGTTAAGGTAATAATGCATAATATTCGAGATAATATTAAACAGTTTTGAGAAAAACATCATTATCAAGCTGTGTCAGCTAGGCCCCCCCCCCAGGTCAGAGAGTTACGTCGGTGATCGATGGACAGCTTATTTTGCTTCATATATGATCTAGACCCTTTATCTTGAGCCTCGCGCATTTGACTAAACAATATTTGTCTTTCTTTTCTTTCCTCTATTGTAAGATCTTCTGCGATACTAATATTTGTTCTCTTTAGTTTTTTTGCAGTTTTTCAGTACTTCTATTTTTATTAGAAATGATACAAATCGGACAAGTATAGTTTTTGTGTACTATTTTTGTTTCCAATAAAGTAGATATTATTGATACATGCATGTGTTAGGTTGAGTCCAAGTAATGCGTTTAGTTGTTGGACAGCAAATAATGCGAGATCTGCAGTCACCGCTGGTTGCAGCCCAAAAATTAGAATTTCTTTTTTTCTCAAGGCTTTTTCCAACTTTTCTTGTTTATCTTCTACTTTAGTTTCTCTACTCGCGTAATATTATCAGACTGTACTTTTAAGGTGTCTTTTATCTGATTTATTTCTTGCGTCACAGTTTTAATTTCTGCCTTTATTATGTTATTGTATTATTTATGTTCGATCAGAGTTGGCAACCCTAATAGTGTTTATTAAGTACAGTAGAGTGTTTCCGATATATCCATCTCTATTACTTTGATAACCTTGTCACGACTCTTTTTTCCACTGATATAAACACATGGACTCTAGTATTATTAACTTACAGGGTGATTCAAAATTCTCGAGAAAGACATTATCTTTGTAAAATCTTTCGTATCAGAGATATTTGCATTTAAAAGTTGTTAGTATTTCTCTACGTGGTAAAAACATCAATTTTTCAAAACAAAACTTTGACAACTTCAAAATGCTTGACAAAAACCATAAACTATGAGCTACTATAACGCCCCAAGTATCGCAAAATGTGTAACGAAAATAACTTTGAAAAACAAAGATAAAAATTCAAAATGGCGGTTGGCTTTAGCAGGACACCAGGCCATAGGCGAATAATCGACCTTACGATAATTTAATGATAAGTTATTAATTTGAGTGACAGTGCAGACGACATCTGTTCGAAAAATTTGATTTTATTTATTTGAATTTATTTCTTATATTATATTATGGATAAAACAACATCTCCAACCGCAATTTTAACCTTACTCGAAGGTTTCAATCCACAAGGTAAACCCGTTACACGAGGACATGGCGCCCAACTACCGAACCCACATCCTGAGAAAACTCGGCATCGTCGAAAAATTTAGATTTTCGCAGTCAGATGGTGGTCAGTTGCTTTCACTACTGACTCAATCGACGCGCCTGCCAATTACACTCCTCCTCTATGGGTTTTTTCCAGCCAACTTGATTGGGAGAGTTATTATCAGTACGCATTATATGACAAAAACCCTAAAGCATGTCATCAGCACACAGCACAGCAAAGGCGATTCCCAAAAAAATACGAAAATGTGACTCCTAAATTCAGAGAAAAAAATATGAAATTTAAACTAAGTAATCACGTAACTTTTCTAAGATTAATGATATCTAACCACTGTTCAAATCTTTCTATGTATATATGTATGTGGCTATGTATATCAATACGTGGATATACGTACCCTGCATATTCATAAATATCCACTGTATATCCATATTGATCTATTTTGAATTCCATAATCATATCTAAAAAGGATATTCGCTAAATATCCATAGGTTATTCCATAATCGTACTTTAGTGGATATCCATTTCGTGGCCATCCAGACATGTTTTGAATCACAAAATCATATCTATACAATATCCATTAGGGACAAAGTATAGGATATACTGTGAATATTCATTACGCGGCCATCGGGATCTGTTTTAAATTACAAAATTATATCCACTAAATATTCATAGGTTATTCCAAAATCACACTTTAGTGGATGACTAATTTTTATTCGGTGGATATGCAGTGCATATATTCATGTGGCTATCTGGACATGTTTTGAATCACAAAATCATATCCATGAAGGATATCCATATCCATAAAAGTATATATATAATATATACAGTGGACATTATTTTACTATGTGGGTTATAAATTAACTTCGAATGTAAAAACTGGTGCAAAAAAATATGCTTGATTGTATACAGAATTTTTCCAAACTAGAATTAAATCTTTTGTTCTTTTGGAATATTATTTAAAATACATTAAAAACCAGAAACATAATTATTTCGATAAAACTAAAAAAGTAGATTTTCAAAAAGAAATTTGGCTTGGGGGGATATGTAAACCTGCTTTACCATAAAAAATTCAAAAATATTTTTTAAAAAGGCCTTCAAATTTTTTTCTATTCAAGTTAGAAAGGCGTTTAACTCATATCTTCCTCACATCCTTATTTTACTGAGGTGGGGTTAAATTATGAAGGTTTCGAATTCCCTATCCGAGTTCAAGATATAGGTACTTTAAGTGTCTATCTCTAAATTTGAAACGCTAAATAGTTTATCAATTAATGTTTTTACTTTTAAAAAGAGATAAATTCTTCTTTTATGTTTGAGTAAATAACATTTTTTTCGGACGGGTTAATTTGCTAATGTTAACCCCAAAAAACGCATAATTTTCCTCTATTCAAAAATTTTTCACGTTTATTATCTCAAATTGGTCGTAAAATTTGTTTGTTTCCAAGGCAGGAGGAGAATGTTTTTAAATTTATAGAATTTAAAAATAAAGAGATGGTTCCATTTGTTATTTATGCGGATTTAGAGTGTTTGTTGCTATTTGGTATTAATGTGATATGTTCTCATGCATTTCACGTTTTGTGCAGGAGCTTTAAATTATTGTTGAAAAATTGGATAAAATTTTTGCAAACATTGTACCTTTAAGACCATTAACCGCCTAGGAAAGATTCGATTATAAAAATGTAACCCATTGTCAAATCTGTGAACAATCATTAAAGGAGCATGATGGGAAAAATTTGGACCATTGTCACACACAATATTTAGCTAAAGACATAGAGGGCAGAATTCAACTTTTGCGGGTTAATAAAGAAAAGTTGTGGGAGGGTGTGCAAAATTTAATTTTTGGGGTGGAAAATGTGTGAAAAATATTGCTATTAATTTTTTTATTGCATTCTGGGAGAAGGCAAACTTGGCTGATCCTTTTAATTGTAGGCCTGAATATATAAATTCCATTCGCATCAAAAAAGCCATATATAACGTGGAAAAAAATAATAAAAATGCGCCAAGTAATAACAGAAAATCACCGCAAGATACGAAAAACAACAAAAAAACTATCCGTAAGAGCAGCCGAAATTTTGGAAATCAGAAAATTAAAAGAGGACCCTTTACTTCAGAAACAAAAAAAACTCGTAGACGACCGTCAGTTAAAAGGCAAAAACAAGATAATCGCAGACGTCAATCGGTGCGAAATAAAAATAAAGGTAGAATATCAATTAAGAAACAAACAGTCCATAGCCGAAGGCAACATAGTAGACGGACAGCACCAAAGAAGAAACAAAAGGCAAATGTCAAGAGAAAACAGAAAAAGCTAAACTCAAACCCGCAAGGTAAGTACATCATAATACACAATTGCAAAAAAACAGCGGTTTTTCCTTATAGCAAAAAAATATCTTTTATTTATAAAACTTTTTTTAAATGGCTGTAATTGGCCACTTTGTGTTTTTCAACAACAGGGGTGAAATGGTCCATTTAAGCATGGATATGTATTTTTTTATGACAGACGAGGGTACGTTGCCGAAAGGCAAACATATCCCTGCTAAAAAAAAAACCACTTCAAAACTGATCAAGTCTTGATGAGATTTTAAGAGATTTTATTGATTTGAAGAGACTTGACCTAGCACAGATGTATGCCACATGAAAACTGACAAATTCTTATGATGTTTCATGAGAATCATTTTCAAACGACACCTTAAATGTAGTTTATTCTGAGCTTGACAGAGGTAAACATGTTGCTGGAATATTTTTTGACCTAAGTAGAGCTTTTGACACTTTAAATATTAATTTTTGATTAAGTAAACTTTATAACTGTGGTGTTAGAGGAGAACTTTTAGACTTTATAGCGACGTTTCTTAAAAACAGACATTTAAGAGTAAAGATGGAAGGGAAATTTTCAAAGGAGTACAAATGCGATACGGGTGTACCTCAGGGGTCTGTTTTGGGACCGCTGTTATTTTTGTTGTACATAAATGATCTTGCTCAACATAATAAACTGGTTTTCTGCACTATTTTTGCTGATGACACAACTATAATTATATCAGCAACTTCCTTAATAGAACTTGAAAATCTAATAAGTCAAGTAGTGTCTGGTTTTTCAGATTGGTGTTTCAAAAACAAGCTTATTTTAAATGCAAATAAAACAGAAATTGTTTATTTTTCAAAAAGGCGAGCAAGACCAGAATTTGATTTAGCAAAAAATATTAAATTTACAAAGTCTGTTAAATTCTTGGGTACATATACTGATGAGAATCTATGCTGGGATCTTCAGATTGATTATATTTGTAAAAAACTTGTAGGTACATGCTATGCAATACGCCAACTTAAAAACTTTGTTACAACCAAAGACCTACTCACTGTTTATTACACATTAGGCTACTCATATTTAAGTTATAACATACTTGCATGGGGAGATTCCTCAACTGTAAGTAGGGTCTTCATTCTACAAAAGAGATTAGTGAGAACTATATTTAATATAAATCCTAGGGAATCCTGCAAAAACTATTTTATTAAAAATAATATCTTAACAGTCTACGGTATATATATATATAAAGCAATAAAATATGCTAGGTCAAAAATAAACAACTCTCCATCTCAGTTTACAAAAGTCTCTGATATCCACGAGCACAATACTCGAAATGGTCAACTTTTGCGCTTGCCAAAACATCAAAATTCGTTTTTTAAGAAGTCTCCATACTACATAGCCATTAAATATTACAATACCTTACCAAATGATTTAAAATCTATAGTTAAGGACAGTATGTTTTATAGAGAAATTAAGAAATATTTAGTGGCGAAAGCTTTTTATTCATATAATGAATACTTAAAACAATAGCGCTTTTTTTCCCCTAATATTTTCGTTCTTCGTCACTTCTGCTTCTCTTGTATTTTTTTTAAATAATTACTGTGTTAGTGTTTATGTAATTAAAAAAAAAACTCTTGTTATGTGTATTTAATTATACGAAAAAATAATTATGTTTCTTAAGCATGTAACTGTTAGTGCTGACTTTAAAAAGTGTATTAGTCTATTTACTCATTTACAATTATGACATGGGCACCCTGTGCTTAAAATTAAAAATATAAGTTTGACATGTATATTCTATAACATTTATAGGCCAAAGTACAGAATAAATTGAATTGAATTGAATTGAAAAATAACTTCTGACTTATAATGAAAACTCACAAGATTTCAAAAGATCCTAAAGACAATAAAATTTCATGTTTAGATGTTTTACAAGATTTCGTTATGTTACACCAGACACATTAGATTTCATGAGGTTTAGCAAGCAATATTTGTATGAGATTTTACTAGATTTCACAAGTCTAAACGAAGGGACGTTTTTACAAGATTTTATAATATTTCATGAGAAATAGGGTAAAGGGTTGTCAAGATTTGAGAAGATTATATAAGTATTAAAGTGTAGAAAATAGACAAGCACCAACCAGATTTTATGAGTACCTAATATAAATATAAATTAAATTAAAAAGATATGAGTACCTAATATAAACATAAATTAAAAAGAATATGTAATAAAGATTTAACTATCAAGATATTTTAAGAGATTTCGTTTATATCAGACACAGGAGATCTCATGAGCTTTAGCAAGCAGGATTTTTATGAGATTTTAAAAGTACAAATGAAGGGATGTTTTTAAAATATTTTACAATTATGTATATGAGAACTAAAATGAAAGTGAAAGTGAAGAGTTGTGTCAAGTGTGGAAAATAGACACGTACATCACTTTCGACAAGCGAGTTTTTCAATGAGAATAGAAAATATTTTATGAGTACCTATATAAAAATAAAATAAATAAAACATAATATAGATTTAAGCATATTTGTTCAGCAAGAAATTTTAAGAGATTTGACAAGTTATAAAAGAAGGAATAGAAGGAGACAATTTTATCAGAACTTGTCTGAAATCTGCTTAAAACTGATAAAAACATCTGGATTTTCTCATGTAATCTTGTGAAATCTGGATGGAGGGTGGGTTTTTTTTTTAAAACTGCTGAAAACATGGGCAATCTCATGAAATCTTGTGAAATCTTATTAACTTTATTTTATATTTCTGTTAAAATCTTCTCAAAACTGCTGAAAAGATGTAAACTTGTCAAAACCATTGAAGACTTATCAACTTGTTTCTCTTAAAATCTGCTCAAAATTGCTAAAAACATTAATCTTGTTAAATCTGATAAAGGGTGGGTCTTTTAAAAACTGCTGAAAACATGTGTATTCTCCTAAAACCTTGTTAGATCTTATTAACTTTGATTTAAATTTTTGTTAAAATCTCCTCAAAACTTCAAAACCATCTTCAATCAATCTTATCAACTTTTATCACAACAGTGCTCATGCAAAACTCATGATATTTGACAAGTTTTGAATCGCTTTCCAACATTGAAAGTTCATGAGATTTCACCCGAAAGTGGTATTTCATAAACCGCATGAAATACCGACCGGAACTTTGAACTTTCAGTAGTTTTTTTACGAGTTTTGACGCGGTATTTTTGGCAGTGATGTGCCAAATTTCATTGCTCTAGCTCAAACGGATTGGATTAAAGGAAAAAACTGATACCCTAATCCTACTTTTTCACTGCACCATTTTTGCGTCTGTGAACAGGTTAGGCAGTGTTGGTGGGTCCATTAGTAATCGATTAAAATAAGTTTCATAAAATCTTCATCAAAGGACCCACGGAACCAAAATTTTCTAAATATGCCCCCTAAGTATTTGAAAGTCTCGAAGATTTCATCAGTGAGAATAGCTTCAAATAGTTTAGAAAGAATCAATATGCCACGATAGTTCGATCAGACTTTTCAGCTCACTTATGAACTGGGAATAAAAAATATTTTTTTCACAAAGAGAGAAAACTGCCCTTGTCAAAGCAAAGCTGGAAGAGGACAGTAAGAAGCTCAGTAAGTGATTCAGTAAGATATTTAGAATGTCATCAAGGCCTGCCTTCTTCTTGACTTCCAGTTGTTGAATCCATTTTCCCCCAAATTGTGGTAATTTAGGTTATTGACGAATTCTACAGATGATAATTCAAAATTATATGTTTGAACGAAAGCGGGGCTTTTGAAGCAGGATTTAAAGTAAGAGAAGATCAAAAGATCTTGGGAGGAAAGAACAAAAATTCAAAATTGGATGAGTGTCCCACAAGGAACACAAAAAAGACCAAAGCGAAAAGAGAAACAATTAAACGATGTTTCGCCCGGGGTGACCAGCGTGGGCTCGTCAGTGGATTCACTGGTCACCCTCAATCCAGACATCATTTAACACCATCGCACACTCTGACTTCCAACTCTGAAACACTCACAAATAGGCATCGTTCCGCATGGTATTTATTATAAGTCACCTGATGCGGGTTCGTCCTGGCGTGTTGATCTTTCCAATAGGAATATGCTCCTTTATTATAAGTCACATGATGCGGGTTCGTCCTGGCGTGTTAATCTTTCCAATAGGAATATGCTCATATTTTAGTAGGTCAATATTTTTATAGAATATAGAGGGGGGGGGAGGTGATACAAGAAGTAATAGAAAAAACACTTTTTTCGATTCCGGGCTTCATTTCTTTCAGTTTGATACCTCACAACCCATATTTTAACAGATAAAAATTTTTATCAAATATGGGGGATAATCCATGCTATTTTATTACTAGAGTCTATAATACCAATATCTAAACCTCTGTGACTTTTTTCTTTTAAGATACAGTAACTATCTTTACCGCCTTCGAAATCGAATTGCCCCTATTTCTTCACCCCGAAAAATGCCAAAAAACGTATTTACCTATTTTATTAGTAGAATATTTACACGAATTTTCAGGCTCAGTTAAGTTTGCCCCCCCTAGATCGATTTTCTCAAAAATTTTTATGCCAAAATTTTGCACACATTTTGCACAAATTTGCACACCACAAATCAAATTTTGCACACCTTCCTACGAGAAACTACAGCCCATTTTCTGTGGGGGGGGGGCAAACTTGACGTTGCCCCCCCCAGTCAATATTTTTCAAAAATTATGATGTCATTTGAAAGGTCTTATTTTGCACAATTTTGCACACCCATTTTAAAATTTTGTACACCTCCCTGTAACCCACACGAGGGTTCTGAAAATATCAAGTTTGCCCCCCCCCCCAGTCAATATTTTTCAAAAAGTTTGGTGTCGTTAGAAAGGTCTTATTTTGCACAATTTTGCACACTCATTTTAAAATTTTGCACACCTCCCTGTAACCCACACGAGGGTTCTGAAAATATCAAGTTTGCCCCCCCCCCAGTCAATATTTTTCAAAAAGTTTGGTGTCGTTAGAAAGGTCTTATTTTGCACAATTTTGCACGCCCATTTTGAAATTTTGCACACCTCCCTGTAACCCACACGTAGGTTTTGAACATATCAAGTTTGCCCCCCCCCCAGTCAACATTTTTTAAAAAATTTGGTGTCGTTCGAAAGGTCTTATTTTGCACTATTTTGCACACCCATTTTAAAATTTTGCACACCTCCCTGTAACCCACACGAGGGTTCTGAAAATATCAAGTTTGCCCCCCCCCCCAGTCAATATTTTTCAAAAAGTTTGGTGTCGTTAGAAAGGTCTTATTTTGCACAATTTTGCACACCCATTTTAAAATTTCGCACACCTCCCTCTAACCCACACGAAGATTCTGAAAATATCAAGTTTGCCCCCACCACCGTCGATATTTTTCAAAAAATTTTGCGTCATTCGAAAGGTCTATTTTGCGCAATTTTGCACACCCTTCAGTACCCCACAAGAGCGTTCTCAAAAAAGTTTGCCCCCCCCCCTAGTTGATATTTTTCAAAAAATTTATGTCATTCGAGAAGCCTAAATTTGCACAACTATTTTCAAATTTTGCACACTTCCCATGCCGTTTTCTTTTTGTGGCGTTTACGGTTAAACTTGGTCCTAAAATTTCCCAGAAGTATAAGCAAACGAAGGAGACCTCGATTGTGTAATATCTTTGAGTATTGTTTACATTTACAGACAATTGTTTATGTTTACATTTGTATATAATGAAGTTTTTAATTTTTGTTCCATTTCGGCAGGAAAGTCAACGTGAACGCCTCTATTTAAAATACATAACATTACGTAACGCCTGGTTCTCACCTATGCGTGCTCAACCTGACTCTAAAAATGCATCACGTGATCAGCCATGCATTTGCCGATTTTTTAAAAGTGTCGCGTGATTGTTTTTAGTGTCAGGGTGAGCACGCATAGGTGGCAACTAGGCGTAACACTTATAGGGGTTATGTAGGGGTGAGCGGGGTTTCGCGGTTCCGTTACGTAGCGCAATTTTTAAATTATTATTGTGAAATAAAAGAACTTTTTGGATTTTTCGAGTGAAAGAGAAAAATCTCTGGCAGTAAAACGTTACGTTATTTTAGATTGGAGTAGTCCCAAACGTTACAAAGAGTTATATAGGGGGTCGCGGGTTGGGGTCAACATTGGGAAAAATAAGGGTTACGTAATAAGTGCACTACCTCTCAGTTTACGGAATTACTTTGTGGTTGGCTGTAAATATAACCTAACTTTTTTGTTACTTTTTATTTTTTTTAGTCGATGATACGTACCTCATCAATCAATTTTCCAAAAATATTACGCAAAAAATAAAATAACGATAACCACAAAGTAATTCCTCCGGAAATTCCGAACTCTGTTATGGAACTGCGCAGTCGCAGAAGTAACAATAATAATAAGGAAAGAGACAAAAACACTGACCAAAAATGGAACTTTAACTTTCTACCTATTGGTGTCATCCCATTTGCAGCAGGCGTTGTTTCCGTCTTTAGGTTGAGAATTGAGTCAAATTTACATGACATTCTTTTTGAATTCGATTTCATTTTTTTTTAGATCTATAAAAGGAATAATTTTTTTCTTATTGGCCATTTTAAGTGCATGAAATATAAAAACAAAATGTCTAAAATGTTCATGTGTAGAAATAAATAAACGATTTCTTCTAATTATAATTATTGACGGACGGAATTTTTTGATGTAAACCTAGTTAATGACACACTAAGACGCCAAACGCGTGGTGTGAACTGCAAAATCAAGGCGGGCGTCATCACCGTAGCCGCTGTCCGCAAATAGCAAGGTGTGATCCCACCATTATCCAGATGAAAATTTTCGGACGCACCCATGAAATCCGAGACGCGTTCGACCTCGGGTGCAACTTACCCCAAAATGGGTAAGTGCAGCTCTCTAGAAATTTGATAAGCCTTTGGTATTCTTGACATGTAAAAGAGATAGGCGTTCTTAGTCATTTTCGGTAAGATGTGTCTGAGCTTCATAGAAAGTGACAGTTTCCTCGTCCTTCACTCCCCAAATGCAACTACCTAAATTTTTGGGTGTTCTGCACCAAATTTTGACGTTTCTTGGACCTTGGACATCTTGTCTTTACACTTTGCAGTGTGTATTTGTGTAAGAAATGAATTTAATGGACGAGGCTGGGAATAACTAATTTTTTTTATTATTTCACCAGAAGCACGAAACCGTCTGAACGTGAAAAAAATTCTGTTTTTTTTATAAGTTATAAGCTTAAAAAAGTGTAGGTTGTATAAAAACAAGCTTACGGAACCGTGGATTGAATTAGAGCGTACCCCTATTCACTCCGCGGTCTCGTAAGTATAGGTATGTTTTTATCCCATTTTTTTGAGCTGTAACTTTTATTTTGGTTTATTATTGAAGTAAAATATGCGTGCGGGAAAGTAGAAAGATCTGAAAGAAAACAAAGCGTCGTTTTTTTTTTAAAGAAAGTGTTTATTTTATCTATCAACCAAGGTTATTATTAGAAGTGCAACAACACGCAACTATGATTTACTTACTTTCGACTAACTTGCGTGACAAAGCCTTTTATGGAACTTAAAATTAACGTTTTTATTTTATTAGACACTTAATGTCAATTATCAAAGTTAACACTATCCTAAGACGTATCTCTATCGAGTGGACCAATCAACCATGTGCAGTTTTAAATATATGGGGAATGCGAGACAGCTCCAGCTGGTGAAAGTACGCCTGGATACCTATTCTTCAGTTTCGAGAGAAACTTTCGTGTAGGAACGATCACATCCTTTATTTAAACCAATAGGCAAGCCCCAATGCGGTTACGAAACGTTCGATAAGCTGAAAAGCTCCACGGTGGCCGCGCAGGAGAACTCGCTCTCTTCCCCATAACCAGCAGATGTAAGTTGTAGGAGAGGTCTCTTGATATGCGGTAGCCCGGTAATGTCCGGCAGTCAAACTATCCTATTGGTTCAAATCACTGATGTGAGCGTTCCTATTGGAGTGTTCTCTCGAAACTGAAGAATAGGTACCCTGTTCTGCAATACGTGTCAGGATAACATGAAAGAAGACGTGACGTTACGTAGTTTTCACCCAAGACGTTGCTCTATCAACAAAAACGTGTCATTTCGATCAGCTGGAGATGTCATGCATTCGCCATAAATTTAAAAGTGTACTTGGTTAATTGGCCGACAAGATAGAGATACGTCTTAGGATACGTCTTAAGATTTTTTTAGGGATGAGGTATTTTGGGGGTAGTTCCGAAGGGAGAAATGGAGGAAAGTTCAAAAACAATAGGGCTCCGCGCGTCAATACACGTAATCGTTGTGTAAAATTTCGTTATGAACGGTGCAGGAGTTTTTGAGTTACAGTGGCACATATCGAGGCGACGGACAGACAGACAGATAGATCGATCGACAGATAGACAGAGAGTCAGATCCACCAAATTCCTTCGTCTTCCTCAAAATCTCGAAATGCGATTTTTTGACATTTACATTACTTCCTTCTCTTAGAGCGAGGGAAGTAAAAAGTCAACGAAATTCTTTTTGTTTTCTTTAAAATTACGTAAAGTAAAATTTATATTAGAAATCACGTAAGAACAACTATTCTCCTCTTTGTTGTACGTTTAGAATATGTATTGCGCATTCTTATCTAACGCAAACTTATAAAAGGCTCTTTTAATTTAAGAAGGTAGTGCACTTGCCCAAAAAAGTGTAGAGCAGCTTTAGCTCGAAAGCGCCTCAGACCACATTGCACAAAGCTCAAAAGCACGTCCGTCTTCGTGCCATATTTTACGTTTTGTTTAATGAAATCAACGAGAAGTACGTGGTGTCGTGTGCAGTTCAATCAGCATCAATATCATCAGCTTACCAGTTGCCAAACAAAATAAGGTAGGTTTATAGTTTACGAATATAGGCTCTATAATTCAGTGATATAGGCAAACATATCAGTAAAGAATTGGGTTAATCTAGGCCACCTTATTCTAAGTGACACCTAAATAAGTAAATATGTTGGTGCAAATGGCTGTACATGATACAGGTAGGTATATTCGGCTTGCAACGTTGTCAGTTCGTGCTAAGATATATTCCCCAAAAGAATTGAAGGGACATTATTTTGATGAGGCGACTGTACATAAGAATTCTTCGAAAATGTAAAAATTGCAAATATGTACTGCATAATTACCCCAAATAGCAACAAATGCGTTTAACGGACAAAAGCTTCTGAATAGAGCATATTGCCCTACCTACCCCATACTACCCATACATATTTGTTTGCCTATATCACTGAATTATAGAGCCTATATATGTAAACTATAAACCTACCTTATTATGTTTGGCAACTGGTAAGCTGATGATGTTGATGCTGATTGAACGGCACACGACACCACGTACTTCTCGTTGATTTTATTAAACAAAACGTAAAATATGGCACGACTACGGACGTGCTTTTGAGCTTTGTGCAATGTGGTCTGAGGCGCTTTCGAGCTGAAGCTGCTATACACTTTTTTGGGCAAGTGCACTACCTTCTTAAATGAAAATAGCCTTTTATAAGTTTGCGTTAGATAAGAAGTACCATTTTTTTTTTTATTGAGCCAATAAAAAGACTATGCGCAATACATATTTTAAAGGTGCAACAAAGAGGAGAATAGCTTTTCTTACGTGATTTCTAATATAAATTTTACTTTACGTAATTTGAAAGAAAACAAAAAGAATTTCGTTGACTTTTTACTTCCCCCACTCTAAGAGAAGGAAGTAATGTAAATGTCAAAAAATCGCATTTCGAGATTTTGAGGAAGATGAAGGAATTTGGTGGATCTGACTTTAGATGAGCACGAATCCAAACGCCGTCACTCTGTCTATCTGTCGGTCGGTCAGTCTGTCTGTCTGTCCGTCGCCTCGATATGCGCCACTGTAACTCAAAAACTCCTGCACCGATCCTAATGAAATTTTAGACAACGATTACGTGTATTGACGCGCGGAGCCCTATTGTTTTTGAACTTTCCTCCATTTTTCCCTTCGGAACTGCCCCCAAAATACCTCATCCCTAAAAAAATCTTAAGACATATCCTAAGACGTATCTCTATCTTGTCGGCCAATTAACCAAGTACACTTTTAAATTTATGGCGAATGCATGACATCTTCAGCTGATCGAAATGACACCTTTTTGTTGATAGAGCAACGTCTTGGGTGAAAACTACGTAACGTCACGTCTTCTTTTATGTTATCCTGACACTTATTGCAGAACAGGGTACCTATTCTTCAGTTTCGAAAGAACACTATAGGAACGATCACATGATTTGGACCAATAGGATAGTTTGACTGCTTGCACTAGCCATCCGATATCAGTCGAGCACCGCCGGACATTACCGGGCCACCGCATATCAAGAGAACTCTCCTACAACTTACATCTGCTGATTATGGGGAAGAGAGCGGGTTCTCCTGCGCGGACGGCGTGGAGCTTTTCAGCTTATCGAACGTTTAATTTAACTTTGATAATTGGCTTTAAGTGTGTTAATTTTAAGTTCCATAAAAGTCTTTGTCACGCAAGTTAGTCGAAAGTAAGTAAATCGTAATTGCGTGTTGTTGCACTTCTAATAATAACCTTGATTGATAGATAAAATAAACACTCTCTTTAAAAAAAACGACGCTTTGTTTTCTTTCAGATCTTTCTACTTTCCCGCACGCATATTTTACTTCAATAATAAACCAAAATAAAAGTTACATTTCAAAAAAATGGGATAAAAACATACCTATACTTACGAGAGCGTGGAGTGAATATGGGTACGCTCTAATTCACTCCAGGGTTCCGTAAGCTTGTTTTTATACAACCTACACTTTTTTAACCTGTATAGTTAACTTATAAAAAAAAACAGAATTTTTTTTGACGCCCAGATGGTTTCGTGCTTCTGGCGAAATAATAAAAAAAATTAGTTATTCCCAGCCTCGTCCATTAAATTCACTTCTTCCACAAATACACACTGCAAAGTGTAAAGACAAAATGCCCAAGGTCGAAGAAACGTCAAAATTTAGTGCAGAACACCCAAAAATTTAGGTAGGTCCATTTCGGGAGTGAAGGACGAGGAAACTGTCACTTTCTATGAAGCTCAGACACATCTTACCGAAAATGAACGCCTATAACGCCGCATTTCTATCTTTCTCTTTTACATGTCAAGAATACCAAAGGCTTATCAAATTTCTAGAGGGCTGCACTTACCCATTTTGGGGCAAGTTGCACCCGAGGTCGAACGCGCCTCCGATTTCATGTGTGCGTCCGAAAATTTTCATCTGGATAATGGTGGGATCACACCTTGCTATTTGCGGACAGCGGCTACGGTGATGACGCCCGCCTTGATTTTGCAGTTCACACCACGCGTTTGGTGTCTTGGTGTATCATTAACTAGGTTTACATCAAAAAATTCCGTCCGTCAATAATTATAATTAGAAGAAGTCATGTATTTATTTCTACACATGAACATTTTAGACATTTTGTTTTTATATTTCATGCATTTAAAATGGCGAATAAGAAAAAAATTATTATTCCCTTTATAGATCGAAAAAAAAATCAAATCGAATTCAAAAAATATGTCATGTAAATTTGACTCAATTGTCAACCCAAAGACGAAAACCACGCCTGCTGCAAATGTGATGACACCAATAGGTGGAAAGTTAAAGTTCCATTCACACTTAAGGTCTTTTTGATCAGTGTATTTGTCTCTTTCCTTATTATTATTGTTACTTCTGCGACTACGCAGTTCCATAACAGAGTTCGGAATTTCCGGAGGAATTACTTTGTGGTTATCGTTATTTTATTTTTTTCGTAATATTTTTGGAAAATTGATTGATGGGGTATATATCATCGACTAAAAAAAATAAAAAGTAACAAAAAAGTTAGGTTATATTTACCGCCAACCACAGAGTAATTGCGTAAACTGAGAGGTAGTGCACTTATTACGTAACCCTTATTTTGCCCAATTTTGACCCCAACCCGCAACCCCCTCTATAACGCTTTGTAACGTTTGGGACTACTCCAGTCTAAAATAACGTAACGTTTTGCTGCCAGAGATTTTTCTTTTTCACTCGAAAAATCCAAAAAGTTGTTTTATTTCACAATAATAATTTAAAAATTGCGTTACGTAACGGAACCGCGAAACCCCGCTCACCCCTATAAGCGTTACGCCTAGTTGCCACCTATGCGTGCTCACCTTGACACTAAAAACGCATCACGAGACACTTTTAAAAAATCGGCAAATGCATGGCCGATCACATGATGCATTTTTAGAGTCAGGGTGAGCACGCATAGGTGAAAACCAGGCGTTACGTAATGTTATGTATTTTAAATAGAGGCGTTCACATTGACTTTCCTGCCGAAATTGAACGCCACCATGTAAAATACACGTTGCAAACTTCGGAAACTTCAGCCGAAGTCATTCTGAATCATGAACACAAATAAAACTAGGCATTGCTAAGCGACATTTCAATATATTACATAAAAGGCCTTCGCGCGTGGTAGGTGTAGGTACGCACGCATTCCTCTTTACGGCACGTACAACCTCCCGCCTCCCGCGGATACCTGTCCCGAATTCAGACCTTGGTCCTAAAATTTCCCAGAAGTATAAGCAAAATAAGGAGACCTCGATTGTGTAATATCTTCGAATATTGTTTAAATTTACATATAATTGCTTATGCTTACATATATGTGTCTATAATCAAAAGTTTTTAATTTTTATGAATTTCCGGATTATACTTAATTTTTCACATGCTATGACATCATCTAACAAATGAACGTAGATAGCATATCCTGTGAAGATCCATACCTTGAGAACCGCAATCATTCTGAACCGGCAAAATAGGCTGGTTCCGATTCTCATCATCCATACATCGATTTTTTCTGTTCATATCAGCTAATGACGTCATTGCATTTTTGATATGAAAATTTAAGTATAATCCGGAAATTTATAAGAATTAAAAATTTTTGATTATATACAAATGTAAACGTAAACAATTATCTGTAAATTTAAACAATATTCAAAGATATTACACAATCGAGGTCTCCTTCGTTTGCTTATACTTCTGGGAAATTTTAGAACCAAGTTTAACCCTAAACGCCACAAAAAGAAAACGGCATGGGAAGTGTGCAAAATTTGAAAATAGTTGTGCAAAATTAGGCTTCTCGAATGATATAAATTTTTTGAAAAATATTAACTGGGGGGGGGCAAACTTTTTTGAGAACGCTCTTGTGAGGCACTGAAGGGTGTGCAAAATTGCGCAAAATAGACCTTTCGAATGACACAAAATTTTTTGAAAAATATCGACGGTGGTGGGGGCAAACTTGATATTTTCAGAATCTTCGTGTGGGTTAGAGGGAGGTGTGCAAAATTTTAAAATGGGTGTGCAAAATTGTGCAAAATAAGACCTTTCTAACGACACCAAACTTTTTGAAAAATATTGACTGGGGGGGGCAAACTTGATATTTTCAGAACCCTCGTGTGGGTTACAGCGAGGTGTGCAAAATTTTAAAATGGGTGTGCAAAATTGTGCAAAATAAGACCTCTCTAACGACACCAAATTTTTTGAAAAATATTGACTGGGGGGGCAAACTTGATATTTTCAGAACCCTCGTGTGGGTTACAGGGAGGTGTGCAAAATTTTAAAATGGGTGTGCAAAATAGTGCAAAATAAGACCTTTCGAACGACACCAAATTTTTTAAAAAATGTTGACTGGGGGGGGCAAACTTGATATTTTCAGAACCCTCGTGTGGGTTACAGGGAGGTGTGCAAAATTTCAAAATGGGTGTGCAAAATTGTGCAAAATAAGACCTTTCTAACGACACCAAACTTTTTGAAAAATATTGACTGGGGGGGGGGCAAACTTGATATTTTCAGAACCCTCGTGTGGGTTACAGGGAGGTGTGCAAAATTTTAAAATGAATGTGCAAAATTGTGCAAAATAAGACCTTTCTAACGACACCAAACTTTTTGAAAAATATTGACTGAGGGGGGCATACTTGATATTTTCAGAACCTTCGTGTGGGTTACAGGGAGGTGTGCAAAATTTTAAAATGGGTGTGCAAAATTGTGCAAAATAAGACCTTTCAAATGACATCATAATTTTTGAAAAATATTGACTGGGGGGGGGGCAAGCAATGCAGAAAATGGGCTGTAGTTTCTCGTAGGAAGGTGTGCAAAATTTGATTTGTGGTGTGCATTTGGCATTTTATGCATTTGGCATAAAAATTTTTGAGAAAATCGATCTGGGGGGCAAACTTAACTGAGCCGAATTTTCATACCTCTGCGGCTCTCGTTTCTTTAAAATTTCAACCGCTATTTTTACCCCCTTAAGGGCAATATTTTAAAAAAAAATTTGCGTAGGTCAAGTGGTTTCAACTGTAGGTCAAGTGGTTTGACCTGTGCGTCTATAGTTAACGATGTTGATTATGTTGACTTAATATTAGTATAGATTATAGTTTTTAGCAGTTGTTTATTATGTGTATTATTTTAATAAGAATAACAACTTGTTTTCCAAACATTAGAATCTTTACATAAACTTTTAATTAAGATTCTCTACATTAGAATTCTTAAATAATTTTTACGTAAACCTAACCTAATTAGTGTTTTTACATAATTGCTCTTATATAAATTAATAGGAGGGGCAGCACAAAGTTCCTACTCAGCCAAGTTTAACCCTTGAAAAAGAGACGTAATAATAATGATCTCACGACCTGTTCTGAACCAACCAAGATCTGTAAAACGGGTGAGAATACTGCCTCTGGACACATATCAGATTTCAAAGGGCTGACTGTTTTACAAAAACACTTACCGATTGCCTGCTGTTTGACCCCTCGGTTTTGACGAAGTGTTACTAACGAGGTTATTAACCTTCTCTCAACAAATTTTACCAACTGTCTACTAGGTTGGAAAAGAAGTTGACTTTTGTTACCAACCTTCAGTAAGAAAATTTTCATTCTGTTTGGAGATTTTTGTACTGCTAAAACCTAGTAAACTAAACTTTTTTTTGTCATTGCAGGTTGTGGTCACAGATCCGTAAAGAAGATACATCAGGAAACTATAATGCCCGCTATTGAAACTCCCAAGTTTAAAATAACTAAAAAAAATACCAAATGGTATGAGTTTCTAGATAGTTTGTATGTAAAATTATCGGAATACGAAATGCAAAATGAAATGTGCAAGTACAATGTGGAAAACATATCCGACTGGGGAGGATTTACGAAAAGACAAGGAATTACCATAAACCAAAGTAATGTGAACGAATTTTTTAGCAAACTGCAAGACTACAACCTTACTCATTATGACTCCGTCAAAGAAAAAAAAATTACAGATTTAGACTTAAAGCAGCTAAATCATATTTTGAGGATAACTTTAAAATACGGTTTATCACTAATATGTTTAGAAAATAGTAAAACGATCATTCTTAAGGGAACTTTTCTTAAATTTAGGGATATGCCAAGTCTTATCACAAGTTGTAACATTAATTTCATAAAATCAGTTAGAATGTATGCTTTAGATACCATATTTATTGATCACGATATTCAACATAGTAGTCAAGCAAACTACTCTCTGATTGTTATTGCACCAACATTAAAAGTTATTGGTGAAAGAAATGTAAATTTAATTGGTGCCTCTGGAGAGAAATATAAAACAATAGCGGGTAAAAACACACCCGGTTTACCTGGATTGCCCGGAAAACCTGGTGCGAATTTTTTCGGGTTTTTTATAAACTGTTTTGGTGGTAAAAAATTAAAAATTGATGTAAGTGGCGGAACAGGTGGAGCTGGACAGATAGGCGGCATGGGAAAAAAAGGACCAGACGGAGAGTACCCCGCGCCTGCACTGGGTTACGGTGAAAGTGGGATAAATGTGGTGTTTGGTGATTATTGGCCGCCAAAGAAAGGGTTATGTTCTAAATTTAACTTTACATCTAGAACCAACATAAATAGCACAGAAATGACATTTCATTGTATCAGAAAGTATGACACTGTAAAATCGCAATGTAGTTTACAAACAGGTGGAGACTGTGACAAAATTTTTTGGCGAACTAAGAATCAGTGGACCTGGACGGTATTAAAAGATCCTTGTGATTGGTGGTCCGGGAGATATAAGGAATGCTGTATATATAATGTTTACGGAAAAATTTATTCAGGATATGCTGGTGCAGCTGGCGGAGCTGGCGGATTTGGCGGGCTAATGGGAAATATTATACTTTATGGTAACCAAACGTCACAAATTACAGATATAAAAAAGTTAAGTGAGAACGGTAGAGAGGGAGATGAAGGACAGGGAGGAAAAGGGGGTCTAGGAGGCTATCAACATCGTATTCGATGGAAAGCTTGTAACTGGTTTAACTGGTGGCCAAGCGACAAAGACGGATATGCTTCGCACGACGACAAGTTTAAAGTTGGCAGTACCGGACCTACAGGTAAGAATGGCCAAAATAAAAATAAAATAAAACATCCCGAAAATCCAGACCAATTGGAGCTTTACCCATATTTAGTTCAATATAAGGCTTATTTGATTGAAAATTTGTACGACCCGTTTAAAGAAGTCCGGTTAACGAATTTTTTAAATTTTATTGAAAAGGAAAGTGCAAGACGAAATTTAATGACATTAAAAGAATTTTTTATAGAGCTACAAAATTTGGAAAAACGTTTCTACCGATTTAATACCAGACTAGATTTTTTGCCTCTTTATCAACGATATCTGAAAAATGTTAGAACATTTTCGGAAAAAACTGTTAAAGAAGATAGAAACCTTACGTTGCATGCATTGCATTACTTGCACGTCGCAACTTTAACGAAAATCAACTCTTTTAAAACAGATACCTTGTTAATAAAGGACGTAACCGAGTATTTTAAAATTTTAGATGAAAACCTTAAAGAGCTTAAGGCTTTGAAATTACAGAACGCCAAACTTCAGCACGTAGTTAACAAGGTTGCCGCTGTTAATTCTGAGAAAGAAAGCTATAGTGAAAGCATTAACACCGTAATTTCAGAGGCAAAAACCTTAATTGAAACTCAGATTTTACCGCAGTTTGATGAAATTCAAAATAAAATAAAGGCACTTTTGAAATCTCTTCTTTTAGAAGTAGAAACGATGAAAAGAGAAATTGAACAAGATACAAAACGACTAAAAAAAAAGAGAGACGAACTAAAAAGTATGAGTGGCCTAAGAATATTCTTTAGTATATTGGGAAATGTTATCGGTCCATTATTGTCAGTATTTGGTCCTATTGGAGCAGCTGTTGGTGGCGTAGTTTCCGCAACATCTAATTTAGCAGGGCAGGCTTTAACGCCGGGAAAAACCAATATAAACGCTCATACTGACATAAGTAATAATTTAAAAGTTTTAAACCATTCTTTCAAACATTATCGAAAATCCAAGATTGAAGAATGGAAAAAAAGGCAAGACTTGATAAAAGATTTAAAAAGCAAACATAAAGTTAAAGAAGACTTTAACTTCGATGCGGGCACACACAAACTAGAACAGGCTAAATCGCGTCAAGAAGTTGATAAAGCGATAAAGTGGAATGATCAAGAAGTTAAAAAAAAAATTGTCAAACTTGAGAAAAAAGGAAAGGGGGCTAAAAATATGGCAAATGCATTAAAAACAGCGACAGTACTTGCAATAGGAGGAGCTGGAGTCAGTGATGTTATAGATACTGTTAAATCGTCTGATTCAGAAGTTGCAGAATATGACAAAGCAATAGAAAAAAACAATGAAAAAATAGAGCAGCTGAACCAATTTGCAGAAAATATTAATTCTCAGATGGGCCCTATGTTGGACAATATGGTTGATAGTGTTCAAAATGCAAGTAAAAATTTAGAAAATAAGTCAAAAGCTACGCTTGATATAAAAAAATTTGAAATAAAGAAAGTGTTGAATAAGGTAAAATCAAATATGGAAAAAGCTACAAAAGGTTTTGAAATCCAAGATGAACTCGTCGAATCAATAAAAAATTTAGATGATGCGTTTACCACAATGATCACAGTATTTGACCGGATACAAAACTATCAAGAACAGCAACAATATGCAGGTTCTGTTGGAAACTTAGTAAGTGTCCTTGCAACCGGTGATACAGGAGTTCCTTCAAACATAGATGTTTACATTAGTTATATGGAAGTGTTAATTAGTTCGAACCTAATAAAACAACAGGTAACAACAGGTTACGAGGCTGTAAAACAATTTGTCTTTCCGTTTGCTCATATGTATTTTCAAAACTTTATTCTGCCAAATAATTTGGAGTTGGAACATAGCATTGAAAATTTGATTGACGAATCTTTAAAGCAGGTGAATTTTATAAAATCAAAACTAGTCGAGTATCAAATATCTATCAAACAGTATGATGAAAGTTTTGGTACGGGTTGGTTTAACAGTAAATTTGATTTGTCGCAGCCATTTTTTGAATGGAAATATGAGCAGCACCACTTTGCAATTTCCCAACTGTTATCGGGGAAAACAGTAATTTTCAAAGCAAATATATTAAATTCTATCCTTCCTTTTGATGGCATAAAATTTAAAAATATCCATCTTAACATTAAGTCAAGGAATAAAAAAAATCAAGCCACTATTGGAAATATTCTAAAAGCATTTTCTGTAAGCATGACGCACATGGGCGACTCCTACTTTCGGTATGAAAACAAAATTTATTTTATTGAAGGAAAAAGTATAAATATTTGGTATAGCTTCGACATGGTGTCAGATGAAGAGCCTGTCCACAAAAATGAAGTTTTTAGAAAGATTAATCATGGTGATTTTATGTTAAGTCCGTACGCCACGTGGGAAATTCAACTGAAGAATTTAACTGCAAATAAACGCAATTTCACTTTCCAGCACTTGCAAAAATATACTAACGAAATAGACTTAGAACTAACTGGAATTGGCTTTTTTATAAGGTCAGACAAAAAGCCTAATTCATCAGACATCTTCGTGGAAAGGTATTATCAGCCAGTTAAGCATGTTTTCTCAACTAGAGTTAAACGTGAAATAGCCCGAGGACAGAATAATGCTTTATTTTCGCGGCCGTTATATTCAAATTCTAAAAATAATTTATTGTTTAAAGGACGAGCTAGGTACAAAGATGTATTATATGGTGAGCCGCAAAATCTTAAACATTTTGAACCACTCTTTTAATCCACAAATTTGATTCACAACTTTAATTTTTCTAAAAAGACGTTTGTCAAAAATTGCAGATAGCAGACATTGTTTAAAAATCGGTAATTTCCACCTCTGCCTCCTGAAAAGTGCTTAATGCAAAGCTCAATAAAATCTAATTCCTTTTGAACTAGGGTTTGACTGAGTTCAGCATTATTTCTGCATTGTTATTACCCGTAAACAATATTTCATACTAGCGGTCATTTGACAGCTGTTTTGAGTGACCCAAATGTCAAATAAAAAGTAGCATATGTTTCAATCCAGGTTGCACTAATCTTCTTACAAAATTTTATTCAAATCGTACCAGCCGTTTCTGAGTGATTGAGAAACAAACTCACAAACTTTCGCATTTGTAATACTAGTAGAATATTTATAAAGAATATCTTATATTTTTCTTTTAATAGCGCAATTACGAAAATTTAATAAATGTAAGTTGAAAGTAGTTCAATTCTTTAATTCTTTCGTTTGGGTTCTACATGGGTATAGCTCTCCAAAAAATCATTTCCCTAATAACACACTTTGTTCCCGGGACGACCCCTGTAGGTCCCGTAGGTTCCGTCCATAACGTCGCCGACCCAAATAGTACGTGCTAGGAACGTTCCCAACGGAACGTCCGCCAGCGGTTCAAGGAACGTTTCAAACAGAACGGTGCGGTGAGGGAACGTCTGTTTTGGACCTAAGATAAATCTCGTGTGACTTTTTGTTTAGAATATATAAGTTTTAAGTGTTTAGTAGTTTTAGTACAAGGCAAAATTTTTAACTTTACAAAAAAGCAAAATTTTAGCTTTCCACTAATAAGTAAACCCGTTTTCGTCTGTAAAACCCAAATTCTAAATTTTCAATTCACCGATTTATTTATAAGGGTCAATCTGTTATTAAAAAACATTTTCTTCTTCATTTTCCTCAATAAAATTGTTTCAAATGTATTTGTTTTCCTCAGGGCGGAATTGTTTTTATACTAACTATTAGATGGTTGAATTGGGTTCTAGTGTAGTGGTTTATTTACTTGCAATAAAAGAGTTTTTTTCCTTTAAGTTATGGTGGGACGTTGCAGCTACGTTCCCGGAACGGACTCGTGTTATTAGGGAAATATTTGTATGTAATGAAATTTTGTAGCTTAATTTCGACCAACTTCCACATATCCGATCTGCTTCGGCATACCAGATTTTAAAAATTCAATATGGCGGATTCACGATGGACGATTTTTGGTCATGTTTTGCTAACCAATTTTAACTGACTTTTTTGCATATCCAATTGTGTTCAAATTTGGTATGCGTTTATAGTTCCCCCTAACAAGGAAAGTGGAGGGAGAAAAAGATTTATTTTGTTCGATTTCAATCAAAATTGGCATACAGGGGTTTTTAGGGAAGGGGATTATGAATTTTTATTCGAATTTAAAAATTTGTGTCGGATTCAAAATGGACGATTTAAGGTATAAATCTAAAAATTAAAAAATAAATTTTTGTTAAAAAAAACTTTTAAAGAACAAGATACCATAATAAAAGCGATGGGCTTTAGATATCACATCTCCACTCGTATATCGGTTACATCGACGATTCGCATAAGAAACAGTTATATTACTTTATAACCTAAGGACTGACAGGCTTGGCAAGCACGCATCTCACCCAAGTAGCACACGTCGTCCTCAGGACGTCCCATTAAGGTCCAAATGTCCCGGGTCCCAAACGTACGTCCTGGGGACGTTTGAAGTGAGACCAAAGATCGGTTGGGAACACTTACACGCCCTCAGGATATCTCCAGGACAGCATAACTATAAAATTAGTTTATACTTATTTCGTGATTGGTTTTGATTTATTGTCAATTTATTTGGTTTTTATAGGTTTTTTATATTGGTAAAATCCATTAATGCTCAAAACGACCTAGGTCCAAAACCTACGTTCTGGGGACGCTTGACGTGGGACCAAAAATCGGATAGAACCACTCAAACAATTTTAGGACGTCCCGATGACATCCATACCATAAAATGAATTTATATTTATTTCGTGACTGATTTTGATTGGGTCCCATTGTAATTTGTTTTTATTGGTTTTGTAAGTTATTTAAGTGATAAAATGTACGTTCTCGGGACGTTTGACGTGGGACCAAAATTCGGATTAAACCACTCAAACAGTTTTGGGACGTCCCCAGGACATCCCTAATATAAAATTGGTTTAATAAGTGTCGTTTTTTAACGTAGAACACGGCGCTTACGTGATTTCGAAATGTCATCGGTTCAACCGCAAAGTCATCGGTTTTTGCCATCGCCAAAATGAATTTCCAGTGACAGTTTTACAAACCTGAACTAACTTTGTTTTTATTTCTTATCCCCGGTTTATAATTTCTGGGTTATCTTATCCTTTGTTATTTTGATGTATAAACCCATCAAGTTGCTTGGCAGTGTCCGAATAATCTTCCTCTAAGAGGAATTCTCCCAATTGAATTTTAATCATTGGCATCATGGCATCATAGCACCAAAAATCCGATTAAAGCGCTCAAACAGTTTTAGAACGTCCCGAGGACATCCACACTATAAAATTGGTTTGTACTTAATTCGTGACTGGTTTTGATTGGTTCCTATGTTATTTTCTTTTTATTGGTCTAGTAAGTTATTTAAATAGGTAATAAAATCCATCCCTAGCTTTAAAACGTACGTTCTGGGGACGTTTCTCTCAAACTGTACGTCCTTACCAGTATAATTTTGTATTAGATATGTGTATGGCTCATGCGAGTCTAATGTGTGTGCTATTCTGTATATATTAGTGGCTAGGTCAGAGCTTAATTTATGTTAAGTTTAGGATACTTAGGTGTGATTTAAATTTAGTTTGTGAATACAAATACATATAACTACTACTACTGCCGCTATTATCCCAGTAGCACACGTCATCCTCAGGATTTCCCATTAAGGTCCGCAGACGTTTTCTGTATACGTCCCAGGAACGCCTTTGTCGTACGTCCTGTGGATTAAAGACGGCGTAGGTCGCCTACGCACGTCCTGTGGACTAATTATATTGTAACATTGGACCGCCTAGGAACGTCCTAAAGACGGCGTAGCTCCCGAAGCGGACGTCCCGGGGATGTTGGAATGTCCGGAGGCGGACGTCCCAAGGACGTTTTTGGGACAGATGTGTGCTACTGGGGCACCCGTTCTCAGCTTTTTTAGATAAAAGCATTATCATTCGAAGAGAAGAAGAACGTGGTATTTCTGTTGTAGTTCTCCTTGTCACCGTAAAGTTAAAATTTTTAATTTACGCCCATCGCTTTTATTATGGTATCAGAAAGATAAATAATTATTTTCTACTTTTTAGTGTCACAAATCAAATTTTGCACACCTTCCTACGAGAAACTACAGCCCATTTTCTGTGGGGGGGGGGGCAAACTTGACGTTGCCCCCCCCCCCAGTCTCTCTTATTTTGCACAATTTTGCACACCTCCCTGTAACCCACACGAGGGTTCTGAAAATATCAAGTTTGCCCCCCCCAGTCAATATTTTTCAAAAAGTTTGGTGTCGTTAGAAAGGTCTTATTTTGCACAATTTTGCACACCCATTTTAAAATTTTGCACACCTCCCTGTAACCCACACGAGGGTTCTGAAAATATCAAGTTTGCCCCCCCCCCCAGTCAATATTTTTCAAAAAGTTTGGTGCCGTTAGAAAGGTCTTATTTTGCACAATTTTGCACACCCATTTTAAAATTTTGCACACCTCCCTGTAACCCACAAGAGGGTTCTGAAAATATCAAGTTTGCCACCCCCAGTCAACATTTTTAAAAAAATTTGGTGGTTTATGTTTACATTTGTCTATAATCACAAGTTTTTAATTTTTAGGAATTTCCGGATTATACTTAAATTTTCATATCAAAAATGAACAGAAAAAATCGATGTAGACAGCGCATCCTGTCATGTTCGATGCCTTGAGAATCGGAACCAGCCTATTTTGGCGGTTCAGAATGGTTGCGGTTCTCACGGTATGGATCTTCACAGGATGAAACACAATTCTTTACTGATTTGTTGTCTGTCTGTCTGTCCGTCGCCTCGATATGCGCCACTGTAACTCAAAAACTCCTGCACCGATCATAACGAAATTTTACACAACGATTACGTGTATTGACGCGCGGAGCCCTATTGTTTTTGAACTTTCCTTTCCATTTCTCCCTTCGGAACTACCCCCAAAATACCTCATCCCTAAAAAAATCTTAAGACGTATTTCTATCTTGTCGGCCAATTAACCAAGTACACTTTTAAATTTATGGCGAATGCATGACATCTCCAGCTGATCGAAATGACACGTTTTTGTTGATATAGCAACGTCTTGGGTGAAAACTACGTAACGTCACGTCTTCTTACGTGTTATCCTGACACGTATTGCAGGACAGGGTGCCTATTCTTCAGTTTCGAGAGAACACTCCTATAGGAATGCTCACATTAGTGATTTGGACCAATAGGATAGTTTGACTGCTTGCACTAGCCATCCGATATCAGTCCCGAGGTCGAACGCGCCTCCGATTTCATGGGTGCGTCCGAAAATTTTCATCTGGATAATGGTGGGATCACACCTTGCTATTTGCGGACAGCGGCTACGGTGATGACGCCAGCCTTGATTTTGCAGTTCACACCACGCGTTTGGCGTCTTGGTGTGTCATTAACTAGGTTTACATCAAAAAATTCCGTCCGTCAATAATTATAATTAGAAGAAGTCGTTTATTTATTTCTACACATGAACATTTTAGACATTTTGTTTTTGTATTTCATGCACTTAAAATGGCAAATAAGAAAAAAATTATTATTCCTTTTATAGATCGAAAAAGAAATCAAATCGAATTCAAAATATATGTCATGTAAATTTGACTCAATTCTCAACCCAAAGACGGAAACAACGCCTGCTGCAAATGGGATGACACCAATAGGTAAAAAGTTAAAGTTCCATTCACACTTAAGGTCTTTGTTTAATTGGTCAGTGTTTTTATCTCTTTCTTTATTATTATTGTTACTTCTGCGACTGCGCAGTTCCATAACAGAGTTCGGAATTTCCGGAGGAATTACTTTATGGTTATCGTTATTTTATTTTTTTCGTAATATTTTTGAAAGAACGTTAAGTTATATTTACCGATAACCACAAAGTAATTGCGTAAACTGAGAGGTAGTGCACTTATTACGTAACCCTTATTTTGCCCAATTTTGACCCCAACCCGCGACCCCCTATATAACGCTTTGTAACGTTTGGGACTACTCCAGTCTAAAATAACAAAACGTTTTGCTGCCAGAGACCCCCTCTTTTTTTTCTTTTTCACTGAAAAAATCCAAAAAGTTGTTTTATTTCACAATAATAATTTAAAAATTACGTTACGTAACGGAACCGCGAAACCCCGCTCACCCCTACATAACCCCTATAAGCGTTACGCCTAATTGCCACCTATGCGTGCTCACCCTGACATTAAAAACGCATCACGCGACACTTTTAAAAAATCGGCAAATGCATGGCTGATCACGTGATGCATTTTTAGAGTCAGGGTGGGCACGCATAGGTGAGAACCAGGCGTTACGTAATGTTATGTATTTTAAATAGAGGCGTTCACATTGACTTTCCTGCCGAAATGGAACGCCACCATTTAAAATACACGTTGCAAACTTCGGAAATTTCACCCGAAGTCATTCTGAATCATGAACACAAATAAAACTAGGCATTGCTAAGCGACATTTCAATATATTACATAAAAGGCCTTCGCGCGTGGTAGGTGTAGGTACGCACGCATTCCTCTTTACGGCACGTACAACCTCCCGCCTCTCGCTGATACCTGTCCCGAATTCAGATATAGGTGCATATACCTACCTACTAGTTTCTGGAGCTGTTTTCTTTTTGTAACGGTTACGGTTAACCTTGGTCCTAAAATTTCCCAAAAGTATAAGCAAAATAAGGAGACCTCGATTGTGTAATATCTTCGAATATTGTTTAAATTTACATATAATTGCTTATGCTTACATATATGTGTCTATAATCAAGTTTTTAATTTTTATGAATTTCCGGATTATACTTAATTTTTCACATGGTATGACATCATCTAACAAATGGACGTAGATAGCACATCCTGTGAAGATCCATACCTTGAGAACCGCAACCATTCTGAACCGCCAAAATAGGCTGGTTCCGATTCTCAAGGCATCGAACATGACAGGATGCGCTGTCTACATCGATTTTTTCTGTTCATTTTTGATATGAAAATTTAAGTATAATCCGGAAATTCATAAAAATTAAAAACTTTTGATTATATAAAAATGTAAACATAAACAATTATCTGTAAATTTAAACAATATTCAAAGATATTACACAATCGAGGTCTCCTTCGTTTGCTTATACTTCTGGGAAATTTTAGGACCAAGTTTAACCGTAAACGTCACAAAAAGAAAACGGCATGGAAAGTGTGCAAAATTTAAAAATAGTTGTGCAAAATTACGCTTCTCGAATGACATAAATTTTTTGAAAAATATTAACTGGGGGGGGGCAAAGTTTTTTGAGAACGCTCTTGTGGGGTACTGAAGGGTGTGCAAAATTGCGCAAAATAGACTTTTCGAATGACACAAAATTTTTTGAAAAATATAGACGGTGGGGGGGGGCAAACTTCATATTTTCAGAATGTTCGTGTAGGTTACAGGGAGGTGTGCAAAATTTTAAAATGGGTATGCAAAATTGTGCAAAATAAGACCTTTCTAACGACACCAAACTTTTTGAAAAATATTGACTGGGGGGAGCAAACTTGATATTTTCAAAACCCTCGTGTGGGTTACAGGGAGGTGTGCAAAATTTTAAAATGGGTGTGCAAAATTGTGCAAAATTGTGCAAAATAAGACCTTTCTAACGACACCAAATTTTTTGAAAAATATTGACTGGGGGGGCAAACTTGATATTTTCAGAACCCTCGTGTGGGTTACGGGGAGGTGTGCAAAATTTTAAAATGGGTGTGCAAAATTGTGCAAAATAAGACCTTTCTAACGACACCAAACTTTTTGAAAAATATTGACTGGGGGGGGCAACGTCAAGTTTGCCCCCCCCCCCGCAGAAAATGGGCTGTAGTTTCTCGTAGGAAGGTGTGCAAAATTTGATTTGTGGTGTGCAAAATTGTGCAAAATGTGTGCAAAATTTTGGCATAAAATTTTTTGAGAAAATCGATCTGGGGGGGGGGGGGCAAACTTAACTGAGCCCTTTAATTATACTCTTAAAGTAAGTACCTCAGATTAATAAAAAAAATGAGATATAACAGTAAACAATATTACCCCGATCAACCAGCCACAATGTTTATTTCCCAAAAAATACATGGTTGCCAATTTACCGCGGGGTTTCCGTAGAAACAAAACAATTCATAAACTTCTTGAAGCTCTTTTGATAATATTATTGATTATTTGACATATTTTTATATAGGATAATTTTTCTTATGCTAATATCTTAATTCTTAGTCCTAATTTTTAGTCTCAATAATTAACTTTTTTTAATTTTTAATAAGTAGAATTTCGAGATTTATAAAAAAGAACACAAGCCGGCAACGTTTTTTCGACGAGCCGCGAATAAATGCCGACATGTTTGGTTGCAGCTGACGGCGTTGTTGTTAACGGGGGTTTGTGTTGTTCGGTGATTTTTGAATTTTATTGTGACTATTTGTGAAAAAAGAACTGTATCAAGCTATTTTGAGGACCAACAAAATGGTTTACCATTGCCTGGTATGCAATAAAAGCGGATATTCCAGCCCAGAACTAATATTTCGGAGGTAAGAAAGATCCTGTCATTTTACGTTAGTCATGAGCGTAGTATGAGGTAAAAAACTGGGTAAAAATCTTATGATTATACCATTAATACATCAAAAATCTAAGACTAATACTAATCTTTTTTAAGAAACAAAAGTACCAGATAATTTTGCTCCTTTTGCAGCATGTAAAATATTTATTTATTATAATTTATACATAACAAGAGACGACAATAAGACCAAGTGCTGATAGTCAGGTACTGGGGCAGGTATTTTTTGTATTTTAGTGGGTACCTGGGTACTTTCTATAATGTGAATAAAACCGTTTTGGAGATATTTACTCTGAGCCAATCTTATTTTTATTTTCATTAATATTTATTATTTATTTTTTTGCCTTTTGACTCCTGTTTCCTGAAAAACTACTAGTAATTAATTTTTTACCTCTTCCTTAAATTTTCCTTGTGTTCTGTATTCAGAAATGAACATGCAGCCAATGTGTAAAGAATAAAATTTGTTGGCCTTAAAATTTTCATAATTAACATCACAAAAAGTTCTCTTAATTTGATAAATAAAGTTTATACTCACATTCACTCTATCGAAAATATTCAACGTAAATTTCTAAAATTTCTAAAATACCTCGGCTTTAAGCTTGATGGTGTGTACCCAGAGATTGGAATCCCAAATAAGATCCTTTGTGACAGATTCACTATCTCTTCACTGGAGGACCGGCGCAAGACGGCAGAGTTGCAATTTATTTTTAAGTTAATCCATAGCAAAGTTGATTCCCCTGTATTATTGCGTAATTTGAATTTTTTGGTACCTAGAACTTCAGCACGCTCTACGGTTCCATTTTATCTTCCATACATGCGCACCAATATTTACAAAAATTCTCCATTAATTCGGGCTTGTAACACGTGCAATCAAACTTGTGACCAATGTGACATATTTAATTGCAGTATCTCTAATTTAAAAAAGATCCGATTTTCTTAGTTTTTATTTCTGCTCTTATCTTAGATGTAGTTAATATCTTTTATTTTGTATTTCACTTTTATTCTAAGACTCGGTTATTGTAAATTACTGTATTTTTCCCACTCTGTAATTGGGTTAATTCCTGTTGGGTGGTGTAAATAAAATAAAATAAAATAAAATAAAATAAAATAAAGAAAACTAAAAGAGACATTATTATCATAGTGAAAAAAACGCTTAATAAGCCGTTTATTAGCGTGTTTTTTTTTTGGACAAAAACGTTATAAAACGGGTTATTAACCGTTTTTTTTTTGCTATGAAAATATTTTTTTTTACTTTTGTTTTGTGGGATACTGCACAATTAAAAAAAATATATAACAGCCATCTTGAATAATTGACCTAAAAATCATTTCAAGTGCTCTTTGGTAAACTTTTGATCTGTTCGTAAATACCTACATTCCTCAAACTAAACTTTATCCTTGAATAAATCTATTTTTTGTGGTTATGCAAGTTCTGGCAGTTAATTCTTTTGAATAAGAAAATCCGACCAACCCTACCTTATATCTCATTTTCACATTTATATATTTAAATTAAAATTAACGCCGCCACTGGTAATGGGAAAAGCAATTTTTGACAGTGTTGCCGTTTTATTGCTCTATCTCTTTTCTGTTCATATAATCGTCCAGAAGGGTGTTGGATTGTAAACATTAGAGGATTTCAATAGGGAATGTTTGGTCTCTCTTTAGTTATTAGTCTGAGGTAAGTACTCAGCTACCATAATTTATGCGTTAGATATTTTTATATTTTTATTTTCTTCTTATTTTAGGTATTTCTGGTGATTTTCAAACTTACGAATGTTTCTGAGTATCTGAGACTATGTTACTCAAGGCCCCCCCCCCAATCTCTGCGGAAGCCACTGTATTTATATACTAATCATATCAAAGACGCAGCACAAATTATACAGCTCAATTGTCTAGCACTTATGTAATGAATTTTTTCTGCAAATTTGATAATTTTTGGGAACTACGTGACTTATCAAAAATATTTAAACTTATTTTTAACTCACTTTAAACCCGTTGCATTTTTCATAATAGTGGGATTTTTACACCAATTAGATTTTAAAAAAAAGTCATTTGTTTTATTTTTTTCCATTAAAAAAATGTGCTTTTTATATATTTCAGTGTCCAAAAGTAATTTTGTAAACTAAACGTATAAGCGCTTTTTTATGTAGAAAGAAAATACCAATCGAACAGTAAAAGATTTATTGTCCTAGCGTTTATAGTATAGGAGATAGTGGCGTTTATGATGTTTTTACAAGGCGAGTTTAATTTTTTTTTTTTTAATTAAAATGTCAATTGTTTTTAGGTGACATATGAGCATTTTGTTATTTTCCATTTAAAGGGGCCCGTTTTGGCTTAAATACCAAGAAAAAATTTTTCCAGTAGGACTTACGGATTTTTAAATAAAGCCATTTAAAATTTTATTGTTTATAGTGTTGCCATATTGTAGTGCTACACTTGTGATGTCCCGGATAAAAATTAATTCATAAAATTTTTGAGATTTAAAAGCACAAAATAAAGATAATCATTTCCAAAAAGGCAACAAAATAATTTTAAAAGTATAACTTACAGGAAATTTCACTGCACTGCACTAGCATTTTATTTTTAAGTTCACTTAAGAAATTCAAACTGAAACTAAAACACGGCCTGGGCACTCGTAGTTCCTGCACCGCTCGTGGGTAGCGCTAGTGGTCATTTTATCTGTCAAAAAAATTGGCTTTATTTTCGAGATTTTTCCCGCTTTCGTTTTCTTTGCCGCGTCATTGAAGTTTTGTGCAAAGTATCCTGCGAGAAAGAATTGAACCATATAAGGAGGATATAGTTGGGTGATACCAGTGCGGGTTTAGACCTAAAAGGTCCACTATAGACTAGATTTTCACTATAGACTAGATTTTCACCATTATATAAATAATGAAAAAATGCTGGGAACTTCACCAGATGTTTATTGATATCCCTGGTAAAAATTTGTACGGAGGATACAACGGAGGATATAAAGTTGCAAGATAAGGGTGGGACAGAGCTACTCTGATTTCTTTGGTATCAACAATGGGCTTAAGCAGGATGACTCTGTTTCACCAACGGCTATATTCCACCATAAAGGACGCAACCTACTACTGGCCATCGCAGATGATGTATACATAATTGGCAACAGCAGGATTAATCTTAAAGACCCCTTGCACCACAATATTTCTACATCCATAACTGGTTTCTTAATAAGAAAAGATTGCAAAAAAGAAGTAGAATTCTTTTTGGCAGTGGAAGCAGTTGCTGTGGAGTTGCTATATAGATTGTCATTGTCATTTTGTTTAGTATATGACGCTCGATATTACTCAATTCAATATTTTTTCACAGCCTGTAGACACTGCAACTCTGGTCGACTTATGGAAGGACTTATCCAGTCTAAATTAAAAACTGTTTTTTTCGATATTTTGCACCAGTTGTGTGCGCAGTTGGACCCCACATCATTTTAAGAGAAGGAATAAATAAATTACATGACAAATATTGTCGAATTAGGAAAAAACGCCCTCGCCTACACTTGAAAGTTGTAACAGAAGATAGCGCGATGTGTGCTTAAAACAAGGAGAAATAATACCGGGTGATATTTATTATTTCGAAACGAAAACCAAATATGTTCAATTAACACAATCTGCCACCCTGGGTAATGATGCAGTTCTTGTCCTACACTCTTTAAAAAGCTTTCCTCTCTTTTTTCTGTTGCTCTTGGATTTTAGGTGGATTGGAACTGATTGAGCGCGAAACAGATGTTGAGTTTATATACGAGGTGAGCAGAGAAGAACTCACATAATAGTTTTTACAAAGTTGGTTTAAAAAATAGGTTGAGAAAGAAAAATTCCAGGTTTTGTGTGCCAATTCCCTGACTTTCGCGGATTTTTTGGTCATTCCCTGACTTTTCCAGGTAGCTCTCAAAATTCCCTGACTTTTCCAGATTTTCCAGGTTTTCCAGGTCAGTGGGAACCCTGGTTCCAAAATTTCCCTATTGTTAAATTTTGCCTTCCAAAGTGCCAAAACCTTTCTGGCAACTAAATTTATTAGAATTTGGAATATCATATAAATTTGATAAAGTAGACCAAGTCTGGAAAGTTTCTATATGGCCCAAATTTTCATATTGATAATTATTAATAACCTAAGCACAATATTATTCATAGTCTTAATGTTAAATACATTATTGTTAATAGAAGTGTTTACCAAAGTTTTCACATTTATAGGGTGGGCCACAAAATTCCGCACTTTTTGGATTGGCTTTAACTTTTGACTTGATTACTCAATTTTGAAATATATTGGCTTTTTCGAAAGATTAAACGTGAGAGTTTTTCGATTCGGTTAAAAATTTAAAACTTATAAAAAATTCAAAATGGCGGACAGTTTTAAAAATTGTATAATTTTCACCCCCCTGAAAAAAATTTGTGTGCGACAATGAACAAACTCTAAAGCTTTCTCTACAAACGCTCATTGTTTCTGTGTATATTGACGTATCATTTAATTAAATCGGTTGAGAAATTAGAAAGATGTAAGCTTTTAGGTTATGAGTGTTTGAGCTTAACATTGAAAAAATCACAAAATTCCATATTTTTTCAATTTGCTATAACTTTTGACCTGATTACTTAATTTAAAGAAAAATATTGTTTAAAGATACAAAACATGCGAGTTGCGTCCGTTTGTTCAAAATTTGACATTTAAAAAAATTCAAGCTGGCGGGCGCGTGGCGGATAGTTTTAAAAAGAGTTAGGTTTTACACGCCTTATTTTTCTTAAGTAAGACACTGGAAACTCTCTTTTTTCTTCGTATATCGAAATATCACCTAATTAAATCAGATAAAAAATAAAAAATTAAGGTAAATTCAAATTTTTCTTCATTAAATAATTAGGTTAAAATATATAGCAAATGGAAAATGTATCTAATTTTGTGAGATTTTTCCATGCGAAGCCAAAACACTCGTAGTCAAAAAACCTATAACTTTTTTATCTCCCAACTGATTTAATTTAATCATACTTCAATATACACAGAAACAATAAGCGTTTGTAGTGAAAGCTTTAGAGTTTGTTCAGTGTCGCACATAAATTTTTTTCAGGGGGGTTAAAAATTACACATTTTTTAAAACTGTCCGCCATCTTGAATTTTTTAGAAGTTTTAAATTTTGAACCGAATCGAAAAACTCTCACCAATCCAAAAAGTGCGGAATTTTGTGGCCCACTCTATATAATTTAAAATTCATAAGCACATCCCATAATTTTAGGGTTGGTTAATTTTAACTTTATGCACTATCAATGTAAAAAAATCTCAAATGTCCAAATCAAAAGGCGGATTTACGCTGGCAAATGTCATATATCAAGCAGAAGTACAATTTCCCATGTACAACTGTCAATTTCCTGCTTGCTTAATTGCTTGCTTGGCCAGCGTAAATCCGCCTAAAAGCAAAGGAAAAACTCCCCAAGAAGTTGAAATCTTTCTTCTAAGATATATCAATAGGACTGAACAAGCAAACTCAATAGGTTACGTTAATTAGGGAACATGTGGTAAGTAAATATCACGTAAGCAATAAATTAAGCCGGGTTTACAGATACGGGTGCCCACCCGAAACCTGGATTTATAAACTATTATCGTAATAAGCATAATGAAGTGGGCAGTCCTAGAGGCTCTCTATACATTTCACAGTTGTTGTTTTACCAACTCATATTTCCCTCTCTTTCTAGTTTTTTTTTCATATTTTCATGTAAAACGGATTTTATGAAATGGACTGATGATTTTTTACCTCTTTCTATAATTTCCCCAGACAGTTTTTGAAAGATTGATTTTTTTGGTTAGTAAATTATGTCAAGCTTTGACAAAAAACAAAAACAAACAGTGAATACACGCGGTAGATATTAAAAATGTAAATAATAGGTAAAATATAAAGACTCCTATGATCTATATTTTTGTTACTCTTTTTCTTACAATAGAACACGGAAACATAATGTGTTATTTATTCACGAAGTAGGGGAGACTGAGGAGGATTGAGTAGATTTTTTTATTTTATTTGTTAAAAAAAATATCTATTTTTGATATAGCAGTACCATAGAAAGGATTTAAAAAAAAACTTTTTAGCTAAATTTTAGATATTGTTGGTGAAATTTAAAACAAATTTTGAATTTTTTAAAATTATTTAAAGAAGTAATGTACTTTGTCTCATATCTCTCTTTATGAGGAGAGATGATACATTTGATGGGGAGGATTGATACGCATATTAACTGAGTATTTTTTGTAATAAATATTCAAAAACGACGTTAACAAAATGTTTATTAACTAAGTAGAATTATAAAAAATATATGTTAACGTACATTTTTTTAAAAACTGAAATCGACAGCAGAGGTAAAAGTAGATTTAATTATTTCTGTTCCTCCTACATTTTTCGGATATGGTAGCTTTAGAATTATATCTTCTTCCTGAACCATGGATACATCTTCTACTGTTGGGTAGGTAAATTTCCAAGTATTTCTCTGGCATCGTAAAAATCTTATTTCACATCCATCATCATCTTTGGTGCAAATGCAGCCCACAAAGTGCACGACTGAAGACTTTGTTTTAAACTTAACCAAAACCAACTTTAATGGTCTTAACATCCTCTAAATCCTTTATTTGCAGTAGCTCTCTTTCATAACTTTCCACGTCTGAAACATCTTCGCTGCTACCACCTGAAAAAGAAGGCTCCTCATATGCATCATACTGGAAGATGACAGGGGTGGATACGCTAGCTTATTATTTTTTTTCTTAGGAAGCCATCCCCTTTTAATGGTACAACTTTTTTTTTTCTTCTAGATATCAAATCATTTTCAATTTATTTTTTTTCTGGGGTATCAGTTAAAATTCTCGAATACCCGCGTTTGCGACCCCTAAGCGATTTTCTAGGAGCCGCTTCTGGAAATGGTTGCAGAACTTTAGGGCTAACAAAAGTTGGCTCCTTGCTAGAATTCTCTTTTTCTTCAGAGTGACTATTTGATTTGATGGTGTAGCATGGTCAGCACTTTTTGATGATGATGGTGTAGCGTGGTCAGCACTTTTTGACGTTGATGCGCTAGCGTTGTCAGCATATGAGGTTTCTTCCTTTTCTTCCACAATCTTGACCTCTGAGGTTGATTTTATGGGTCTATCGGTAACTGCGCTACAAAGAAAATCAGCATCGGTGAAAACATCTTTATTAAATGGACAAATGCCTGTTGCTGAGAAGGACGATACTATATTCCTTGGTGTAAAAGCTTACTCAAAAGCGGGACTAGCCAACGAAGGAATATTATATATAGATAAGGGCTTTCCTGGATTGGAAATGATCCATGAATTGCATTGCGAAATGTAAAAATTTTTAAACGGAGAGTAAACTGCCACATCCAATGGTTGCAGCTTATGACTGCAGTGCGGCAGAAATGTAAGCAAAATAATACCATTGTCTTTGGCTTTGTTCAGCGACTCTATGAAAATATGATTCTCATGATTGTCCATGAGAAGCAATATTTTATTATTCACAGAGCATCCAGTGCGTTTTATAAAATGATCCAAAAAGACAACGAAATTTTCGGAAGTCATCCAACCACTATTATGAGCTGCGCCTGCGCTTTCTGGAGATGCACCACTTAACATAAATTCTTTAAAATTTATCCTCGGAAAAATAAAGAATGGTGGGATAAATCACCCTCCTCTATTAACGGCGCAACAAGCAGTTACCAAACTGCCTCGCTCAGTAGATGTAATATTTCCAATTTGTTTAACGCCTTTGGGAGCCAGTATTTTCGGAGGTTTATGAACAGTAATAAGCCCTGTCTCAACAGCATTCCAAATCTGATGTGGTTCAAATTTTACCCGTTTAAGAACTGTTTCCAAATTGCTAAAAAACGCACCCACATTGGCACGGTTAAAACTAGTACTGCGTGATAAACTCGTTGACTCGGGAGATATTTCTGGATGACGGCGTCTAAAACCTCGATACCAGTCATACCCAGCAATGGATTCAACATCCCATTTTTTTGAATATTTTTTATTGTTAGCTTTAGCAAATTGGTAAGCCAATTGGCGTGCTGCTATTACTGTTAACCCGTGATGTATTCGTGCAGCAGCCACTAAGTATTCCGATAGTTCGTCTTCTTCTTCAGACGAAAAGATCAAGGAACTCCTGTAGTCAGGTGAGTAAGATATGTTACCTGTATCTGGCCCAGCTGTTTTTTTTACATATCTGTTAAGCGTCGTTTTTGTCTATCTCATACTTCCTTGCTGTAAGTCGCAATTTAGCACCTTCTGAAACCTCTCGAACCGCTGCTTCCATAATATTAGGAGGTGGTGCGGCTCGGTCTGTCCTTCTCGTCCAAAGTTGAGGCATTTTTCCTAAAAAAAAAAAGAATAAATTTAACTTAACACCATGCATTATCTAATGCATTATGCAGCATGGGGAGGCTTGAGACGTCTCAACCCTCCCCATATATTTGGTCTCGTGTCTCCCCAGGTGCAGTTTTATAACATAACCTAAACATCTAACTACCTTGTAAGTTCCCATATTTTATTTAAAACTTACCTATTTTTCTACGGATACAAGAATTCCAGTAAATAAATAATTATTTCAACACTGAACAGCCACGAAAAGTTCATTCAAAATGTTACTTTTAGCTAAATTTAACACGTGCTCTCTATATGACTTCTATAATGCGACTAATGCTCGACACGTCATTATAAGCTTTTTAGGAAACCATATTTAGTCTGCCACCAACGTTCGTCTTAAGTATATGTATGTCTCTCTATGTCGTGTAATGCCGTCCATTGTTCTTGTAGTTTAGAAACCTGAATAAAATCTGTGATATATTTATTAAAGTTTATCTTCGTGTTTTTAATGAACTAATGTTTAAGCAAAGACCTAAACCACTCGTTAAATAAATAATTAATTAAGCAAGTCTGAAGACATAAAAGTGGCTCGACACGTTGCTGCAGGAATGTCGGTATTGATTGATTAGTTCAGACACGAAGGCAGAGAGGGACCTAGTAGTTATAGTTCTAAAAATTTTGGGGTGTCTCATTCCTCCCACGTATCAAGCCTCCCCAGTCTCCCCTACATGCTAAATGCATATGTTTGTACCTACTGCTTGTAGCAATTTTTTAGCTTGGTAAATACATGTTTTCTTTTCACTTTTCCTGAGTTTCTTTCTCCGTTGGACAAAGGAACAATACAAATTCGTCGAGGCACGTTTTTTTTTACAGTTTTTAATACAGCAAAATTCCTGACCTGACGTTTCTTAATCAAAAATCTGAAAGTGACAAAGTTATTTATTGTCAGGGGTTACCGACTATCATTGCCAACACACAATTTCAAGCATTTCCCTAGCAACTGTCAAATTCAGTTGCTCACCTCTGGTAAAATTGTTGAATACGAAATTGCGAGTAGTGAGAAATGAAAAAGCCTGATTCAGTTCATGACACCAATAGTTACATTTATTTAATAAAATCGTTTCTTTTACAGCCCGAGCATTATCTAATCCTAAACCCTAACTACTCAGCTAACCTATCACAGATTTACCATTGTTTTAAATGGGCAACAAGTTACATGCGGACAATTTACAAGACGGACATAACGGGACGAAGTTTACTGCAGACACAGAAAAAAAAATTGGGTTCAGTAGTTTGTCTATGACTGCAGACTGGCAAAAGTTGGAGGGAAATCCATCCTCTGTGGCTACCATGCGCATGTGCGCTGTTGCCAAACCTGACTCTGTTCGGTTTCCTCTTGGGGTTGGTTCAGATCTGAATCTGTAATTCCCCGCCATAATTGAAAATATCCTCTTGAAAAAAAAATTAATCAATGACGATACAAAGTCGCCTTTGGTTATGTACAAACCCAAATATAATATACTTATTCTAAAGGCACTTGATTTTTAGCTCTGCTTTTATTCACTTTAACAAATTCACCTTTACCTAGGTCTAACTAGCCTGTGGTTTGTAGACCCACAATACAAGAAAAAAAATCTAAAGTATAATGTAGTTAATTCATTAAATTAATTAAATAAAACTTTAGATAAAAATTTAATTTTTAGGTAAAACATGAGGTGTAATTGTTGCCAGTTTGGTACGGGAAAAAATTAACCTATAGTTTAAAATTTGAGGACATTACATATGTCTATTAAGTCACATTATAGTGTTGTCAAAATCAATTTAAAAAAATAAAATTAGAACTTATTGCTGCACTTCCCAAAATTACACATTTACAAATTTAAATTGTAAAACAATATAATTTTTGTCAAGATTCAGTCTTTTGAGTTTTAGACATTGTGAAACATAAAAAAAACATTTAATAAAAACATTAATTTGAGACAAAAACATGTAACATATATGTTTGTCAGAAAAAAAAACGTTAGATCGTGCGATAAGTTGCAATGCCAAAAGGTTGTTTTATAAACTTTATATTATATACATAAATTTTTATGTTGTATAAGTTTGATAATATGTCAGTTAACACTATACGCATTAACTTTTACCCATTACATAATCTTTCATTGCTTCTGGGGCCTTAGATTGACGTTTAGGCCTTTGAGGTAGTAATGGCGAAAGTTGTTTTGAGCAGGATGGTTTACTGATGCTCAATGGTATGGTGTTGACCTTTTTTGCAGATACTATCCTGGCTGATGAACTTTTGGCACTGCTCTCTGTGACTGTCTTCGCCGCTTGTTGACGGGGTTTACCTGTAAGTGCATGAATATTCTAATTTTGATGTTACGTTTTTAGTTTTTAAAGGGGAAGATGACATTTTGGGAAGACGTGGGGATAAAACAGGTAATAAAAAATCTTCGTCTGATGAACTGTTGGCATCTTGATTAGAATCTAATTCAAAATTGCTGAAAATAAAAGGTGAAAAATGTGGTGACACAGGACTATTTCTAGCTCGACTGAAACTAAATCAGTCTGCTCGTAGTCAATTTTTATATGAGAAAAATCCTCATTCGAGTCCGAATTATGCAAAACCGAACCCAAACCTAAACCTTTAAGCATCTGATTAGAATCTCGCTTCCAAATTTGACCTGTAGAAGTTTTACACAAATATGTGTTTTTACCAATTTTGTCTTTTACTTTTTTTGTTTTGATATTTCCTGATCATAACTGTGTCGCCTTCCTTGGATTTTTTGCATCTGTTTTATAATCTGTGATTCTCTCCACTGGTACTTCGTTTATTTGATTTAATCTAGTTCTCAATGGTTGGTTGAATACCATCTCTTCTGGTAATTTGCCTGTTGTTTGAGACTTGGTGTTTCTGTATGTGATGAGATATCTGGAAATTAGAGTTGAAAGACGAATACCTTGATTTCTTGGGTCTTCTAAAGATGTATTGATTTTGTTTTTAAAAGTTCTTACATGTCTTTCCGCAGAGCCGTTGCTGGGTGGGTGGTATGGAGGGCTTGTCACATGGGTAATACCATTAAATTTAAAAAATCTCTTCAAACCTTTCTAGACCAGTTGGGGCCCATTGTCGCTTACGACTTACGCTTACTTTGTATGAGTTTTTCTTCTGTCTCGGCTGCGGTAGTGGACTTCATTGGAAAGACTTCGACCCATCTACTAAAATCAAACACATAGTTTTACAAACCTTCAGAAAATCTATCTGTACTCTTTCAAACATTTTCCCAAATAGCAATTTGACGTAATTTGACGTTGTGCGTTCGTCCGCATTAAAAATCGGACGTCGGTCTCCAACGTCCGTTTAACCTCGAACCGGCTCCTATTTGCACCTATATGGCACATTCAAATGCGAGTCGTGTCGACGTCGAACACTTTACTTATTAGGGTCTACTGACCTGGCGGTTATACACGGGTCGATCGTACGACGTTCGTAAAATATAGTTTTAGCCGAGGTGGAGTAGTCAGAGGTAATCTCATTATACCTATTTATATCTTATTAGTTCCATCGGGTAAACCTTTTTGTGAATAGCAGCTACCTATATGGAGAACAAGAAATATTATTCTTTAGAAGCAGTTTATAATAATGATAACAAGACAGGCCTTTAACGCACGATGGGGATGTAAAATTACCAACGAAGATTAGTTTACCGATAAATATTGATAAGATAATTCAGAAAAATACATGCGCCTCAAAATTTCTTATATTTTATAGGAAAAAAAAACTAAAATAAAAAAATATACATATTTTTTTTTGCAAACATATTTGACATTTCTTAGTTTAAGCTATATTCTAAAGACATATTGGTTGCAATATTGACCATTTTTGATTGTTAATATCAACGTAATTGGAAAATTTAACCTGTTTGTCTAATGGCGGAAGACACCTAATTCCTAAGTATGGCGGATTTCTGCTGAGGCCCAAAAAATAACCAATTTGGACCGGATCTCCAAGTTTAGTAGATGGCCTTTACTCGATCCGTGATAAATTGATTTATTCGAATGCATTTTGGACGTCAGGCCATGGTATACACCTTATACGTAGGCTTGACGATGGCTTAACGTCCCGCCGACAAATCTGGACACGACGTCCAATTTTGGTACGTGTCTTTACTTAACATAGGGAAGGTTTCAGACGTTCATTCGTAGGGTGCGGCTTTCATGTAGGTAAGACGATGCACCAATGGCCCGTCGACCTAAGTGGAATTCGTCCGATTGACGACGGCTCGGAATCCAGTAACTGTGCTCAAACGGCAACCGTTTTTTCAAATATTTCTTGCAATACAAATTTTGGCAAAACCGCAAAACACAATGAGTGAGTATGTCTGAATGACCTTTTCTTTGGCATGTTTAAAAGAACCCTTATTTACTGTTTTGAACTATCCACTTGACGCTAGACGGTAGGCCTAATTCCGACGTAAATTGATGTGCATCCATCGTTAGGCATTTTTCCTTCGGCAACCAGATGACACCAGTAGGAATCTAGCGGACGTTTTTATACGTACGTTATAAATACAAAAAGGGCATATATCGTCGGCTACATCGTTGGAAAATCCACCTAAAACTAAGTCGTATCTGTTGACGATGGGACATCATCTGTATCTGACCTTAATTTTACTTTTATCTATTAGGGACTCTACCGGACGTTATTTGTAGTTGGCGGAACTTCTTAAAAATATGTTAGACATAAGGACGTCCGTCGAACGACTAGGCGTGCACTAATATTTGAACTAGGTGGGCTACTGACCGACGTCAATGGGTCGATGGAACCTGTACTTAAAATTATATTACAATAGCTGACGTCGTCTCCACGTCTGATTCAATTATTTTTTGTAACTGCACCCTAATTTTTAGTCAAACCGGACGTTGGATCATGATTTAAGGCGGTGTGTTCCACCAGGGAACTCAAATTCAACTTAAATACGACGTCGCATTGGTCAGATTAGGTCGGAAGTCAGGAAAATGCTGCTTAGGTTACTAGTTTTTGACCATGTTTCGGTGGATTGTGATGGATCATCACGATGAAGCTGACATGGATGACAAGATCTTACTACGTCCTCTATTTCTGCATCAATTCCAGGCCAGTACACAATACTACGTTCTATGTTCTTACATCGTTGTATACCAAAATGTACCGAGTGAACCTCTGAAAGAACTCTTTTCCGAAGTGACTTTGGTATAATAATTCCATGTCCAAACATTAGAATGGCTTGATCAATATGCAGTTCTTGACGTTTTTGCAAAATTGGTCTTAGTTTTTGACTGATGTTTTTCGGGCACCGATCTTCTTTTATGTACTCTATGATCTGCTGAATTTCAGTGTCCTGGGCCTGATGTTCTTTGATTTCTTTATTATTGATTGGCCAATAATCTATAGATTCTGTGAAATGGATATATGATGCTCGGCCTGCTGCTTTTTCTGATGTCGTTATGGTTTCGAGACAATTTCTAGAAAGAAAGTCAGCGACTGGGTTATTCTTGCCTTTGATATGCTGAATAGAATAATTAAAAGAAAAAAATACTGCTCATCTTTGAAGTCGGTTGGCTGACATCTTAAGAATTCCTCGGTGTTTACCAAATATAGAAGTGGGAGCTTTGCAGTCAGTTCTAATTGTAAGTAGTATTTTACTCGTTTCTGAATCAACAGAAAACATGTAAAAAACAAGCATGTAAGCCAACTGTAAATCTATTTTTGAAAAATATTTGCAATTGCTGTCCCAAATTTCATTGATTCGCGGAAGGGGATACAATTGATTTTCCAAAGCGGTATTGACGGTAATTTTATAGTCTGAACATAACCTCATTTTTCCATTTAATTTTAAAACAGGGACAATAGGCGTAGCCCATTCACTTAAATTAATTCGACGAATTACCCCAAGCTTTTCAAGTTTATGTAATTCATTGTCTACCTTTTGTTTATAAGCAAAAAATAGGATGTGAACCCTCTTTAATTTTTAAGGAAATTTCTTTAAGTTTATATTTACATAAATTTTCAGTAAAAACCTCTGGAAACTTGTTCAATCTCTGAGAAATGCAATCATTTATATTAGAAATACTATTTACCAACTCAATTTTGACCTTAAATAAACTGATCCAATCTCTGCCGAGGATGAAAGCTGAAGCATTATTGACTACATAGAACCTAATTGATTTTGACACCCCATTGTAGCCAACATTAACAACAAAGTAGCCTTCAGGTCTAAAAGTGCCACCATTGTAGCCTCTTAACCATATCTCATAATTTTTCAGCGTAAAATCAGAAAAATATTGCATATATGTCGTTTTACTTAAACAAGATAATCCTGCGCCACTGTCGATCGTCATTTGGAAAAATCTTCCCAAAATTTCAACATTAATTACAAATGGATTCGACGACTCTCCTCTAGCAAAGGAAAAGACACTCACAGGCGGTATTATCGATGACATTTTTGGATCTGCAGCTTCAAAAAAAATAAATCATCGTTATTTACAAAATTAACATTTTTCTGATCAACCTGTTCACTATAATTGATATAATTACTAGAATTACGCTCGTAAAAAGCAAAAATTATTGCAATTTTGATCTATCTATCTTACTCCACCCTTCAGGATAATTCGCCAGCACTCCTCGAGGGATTTCGGGATTGTCTAACTCTCAGTTACCCGGATTCCTTTTTCTTTTCTCTTCAGTTTCCTTGTTCTTTCTTTCCGGATTCCTTTGTCTATTTTTCCTTCTGCTTTTTTCTCTAGTTTTTTTTCTCCTTTTATTTTTACTTTTCCATTGTGTTTTTATTTTTAAACCGCAATTTTGATCAATGCGATTCCATTTCTGACATTTTCGACATTTTTGATGTTTATGTGCATTTGACATATCACGGGACGTTACCTGGTTGCCAGTTGTGCGGTAATGCTGCTCGGAGTAGGGTGCACGTGACTGGGATTGTTCACGGAAGCTGGATCTGCTACGGAATCTTTTCGGTGTAAAGCGGTGGTTGCTTATCGAACGGTTCAATAGACTTCGGCTTGGCAGATGGCGTCGTTGTTGTTGGAAATTTTGTCGGTCGCGTGGACGGGAAACGTGGCGTGGGTAGCGGCCATTTTGGAAGGAGTTGATGTTCTGATAACGTTGATGCTGAGGTGTTTCCGCTTGCGGGAAATTTGACCTGTCCACGCGTCCTTCAGGTTCTCCATTTGATAGTAGATAAACGGTCGTAGATTTTTGTATTTGTTAAACCGGCCATAAAAACATTTAGTAAAAATTTATTTAAGTCGTTTTCCCACGCACAAAGTACAGCATTTTTTCGAACACGTGCATAAAAATCGGCAATTTTTTCATCCGGAAACTGTTTAAAATTTTGCCTTTCGCGCCACACAGTCGACGGTTTTCCAAACTGTTTTTTTAATTCCTCGATCAATTCGGTATAGTTTTTCTTATCCGGCGATGTTGGAAAGCATAAATCACGTAGCTACGTGTAACATTCCGAGCCGATCGAAGCCAATAAAATTGCAATTTTTACATTTTCGTCTGTAATTGCGTTTGCCGTAAAATGGAAAGACAACCTTTCGGCATATATTACAAAGTTATCGAACTCAGGTCGAAATTCATCGGATTTTAAATTTGCCATTTTATTTTTAGAATCCACTTTTTTTAACCGCGTTTAGTGGTTAGATTTAAAAATAGACGAAAGTGTTGTGCCACTTAAACACACGGTCCCTTGAATAAACAAGGGGAAGATTCCAGGAAGGCGAAGCAAGCGGTCGTGCCGCCGAAGACACTCTCCGTCATAGACAAACTACTTGTAGTTTTTAGACCTTTTTCTCTTATGGAAAAGCCTAGGTATAATTATTTCGGGGTCCAGTAATTTTTTTTTAATAGATGGCGATAGTAGTACAAAAATTCTAAATTTCTCATATCTCTCCCTTAGCTGACGCCAACGCGTAGAGGCGGATTTATTGATTTTTAGCCAACAACGACAATGGCGTTTGTTGAGGTTATTTTTGGTTTTTTGAAAAGAAAGGAATTATTACAAGCTACAGGCTTTTATAGTGTCCGATGAGTAAAATAAAGTGTAGTATGAGGTGTAGTACAATCGTATATCAAATTTAAGCTATGTTTTATAAAATATTAGAGACGACACCATGATAGGGCAGCCCAGAAAGAAAGGCAGGTAAGTTTTTTTTTTAAATTTAAGTAGACACCAAAACTGTTCACATAAATATTATAGCCCTGGTCAAAAAGTATTGAGAAGTTTTGTTTTACTCTGTAAAGAGGGACTAATCTTCTGTGTCTTTAGTGCTCCTGCCTATACATTAAAGCGTTGTATGTATGACAAGCTGATCATAAAGTGAGCATATTTTATCGGCTGAATAGACGTGAGTCTAAAGAGCCGGCAATAATTATTTATTATGTGTTTTCATATTTTCGTTTTTTTTTAATTTTTTAAACTAAATTAACCCAACCTAACCTAAACAGACTCAAACCAACTAAATTAACCCAACCTAACCTAAACAGACTCAAACCAACTTATTCAAAGCCAAAACAACCCAAAAAAAACACACAACAACCCCTACATCTTTTTTTGGCTTGTTTAATTAGGTTAAGATTGGGTTAATTTACTTTAAAGTGTGTTTTTTTGTGTTGTTTTGTCTTTTAATAAGTTGGTTTTAGTCTGTTTAGGTTAGGTTGGGTTAATTTAATTTAAAAAAATTAAAAAAAAGAAAATATGAAAAACAGATAATACATAATTATTGCTGGCTCTTTAGCCTCACGGCTATTCAGCTGAATTGCAGGCTCTTTAGACACTCCCTAAAAAAAACGTGACTATCCCAGTACTTAGAAGTGTTTACAGTACCTACCTTAAACTGAGGCATAAACAGAACTCAGGCTTAGTTTTCTTAGTACCCCACAAAGTCTATCCATGGCATAATTAAATAACTATAATGTATTGCATATTTATATGTTTATTTTGTTTTTTAAATTTTAAAGTTTTTCTCACAATGGGTTTTAGCCTCTCTTTCTTTTTCCAATATGGAAGACTGGTCCATTAATTTGGCCCAGTCTCCCTTAATAAAACTTTGGTAGGGACTCCTGCTGATGGCAGCCTGAGCTTCCAAAACATGTCGGGTTTAAAATAAATTCAGTGGAGAAAGCACGGTGACCACCAGTCATAAAATCATAAAAAATCATAAAATTTTGAAAATTTGGTCACAAATTTATTAAAAAAAATTACACCCCAACTGGTGGTTACCCTGAGAACGATCAATTTGTTTGATTTAGTTACATTACATGTTTGTTTTAGTTCTTTTTACAGTTAAAAGAAGGCGCTCTTTAATTCCTAATGAAGTCAATGTGCCCAGACAGGCTAATCTCACACCAAAAGCATGACATTTCTATAGGAAAGTTATTGATAGTAGTAAGCGATTGCATAAAATGACCAGTTATGTGCAATCATTCTAGAGAAAATTAGCACTCGCAGAAAATGCTTATTACATGCCAGATTAGAGTACAGCAGAAGAAACCTAAAGCCAGAAGACTTACTTTAGAAGAAAAGATTCTCTCCCTCAGTATTTTTAAATAAATTGGTAAGACGTACAGGCTATTGTCTAAGATTTTCGCTTTGCCAAGTAAAAAAGTAAAAAACTGTTTATGAAGTTTGCAGGAGTAAACTTAATTATAAGTCATGATAATGATGTTTTGAATGAACTTATTGATGCCTTGCAGTATAAAAACAGTAAGTTGACAAAACCAGGATCATACTTTAATTTTTTATTTGGCAAGACACAAACTTTATTATATTTCTTAATCCCTAAACTAACCACAATAATAAGCAAGTTAATAAGATTCGTAAGATTTTCTAAAAGTCTAAAAAGAGGAGATTATTGCGATAAATAAAAAAAATCAGCATTTCATAAAGCCAAACAAAAATGATTTGGAAAAAATTATGTTTTCTTTCTTGAGGCTTTATATTGAATTTTGTGTACTAAATTATGACTAAAGGCAATTATCCTCACAATTATCTGTGGAATAATTTTAACAATAACTATTTCTAGGTCATTTATCTTCTTTTTAAATAATTTTTACCTCGATTTTTACTATAAGGTAATATTTTATGTTTTTACTTATTTTACCAGATGATTCATTATATTTTTCACCTCCTTTTTACCCCCTTAGCATTGAAGGGATAACAAATGTTAAACTTTGTAAAAAAAATAAAGGAATTCTTGTATTCAACACTCCAATAATAAGTTAAGGCAGTGAAAAATATAATGAACCCTTGTTTTGTTTTTAAACCTGTATTTGGGAAATGTACTTTTTTTTTTTAAATTACACATACTTATTTATCATATGTCTTTATCTTTTTACCCAACCTTTTATAAGTTAAATTCTCAATGAAACTATACAATAAAGGGTTTTGTAAAAGGACCTTACCTATGAAATTAAAAGGCAAAATGTTTTTTTCATAACATTTCATTTGGGTCAAAAGTACACATTTGTCTTTTAAGTTCAGTGCACCCAAAGACAAAAAAAGTTTAAAAAATTCACAAAAACATCAACTTTTGATTTATCTTTTAAACTTTTTTTGTTTTTTGGGCATATTGTAGTCCTTTTTGCTATGCCAAGAAAAATCAATATTACATTACATTTGTAAAGTAATATTGATTTTTTATTTAAAATTATATTATATATAATATAATATTCTTTTGTAGTATTAATTTTTGTGGTTATCATGTGTGGTGCTCCATCTATTTGTGTTTCACTGAACTATTTCTATGTCGGGCACCAAGGTCATAATTAGTTCCGTAGCACAGTACAGCAGATAACATTCTGGTCTGCCAGACAGACCGAACCCAATTTTTTTTCTATGCTCTCCGTCAAAATCTCCGACTCGCAACAACTCTAGGAAGACGTTACAATATTCAGCCTGTGCGAAGTCATAAATATATTTTCTAATATAAAGGGAGAGACAGTATTTTTATATTTGTATTTTTAAACAGTCCACTTGCTTTCACGAAGAAAAATAAAGTTCTTTTAGTATTGTGTGTAAATGTTTGTTTTTATTTACAAAAAAGGACTTTAATCATACCATAAAATTTGGTTTTCGAGCCAAGATGCTGGAAGTAGCATCGCGAACAAGTGCCTAAAGAAGAACGGACTGAAAGTGTATGTGGTTTATGGATTTCTACGAAGTGCCTACAAGAAACTAGAAGAGCTATATAGTGCTATTTGAACGCTTACTCCTCAGGAATCCTATCTGTAAGTCCGTTCCAATTATTTGATATATTGCTTGTTCATAGCTGTTTATTCCTTTGAGCCCTTTTATAACCTTTTATCTGGTCTATTATGGCTGAACTAAAAAGTTTTAAGATAAAACGGGGGTCTGTTAAGGGTAATCTCACACGGGCGGTTTTTGAAAAATAAGTTGACAGGGATAACTTAAATGAAAATGTCATATCCCAAATGCAAGTCACCCCACAAACAATGCCGTCATGGCAACGTGCCTTATAAATATTGGCATCTATTGGCAATGAGAATTTGACGCACGGCAATCTGTACGTTATACATGATTTAAACACACCTGTGTGAGCCACCGGCCGAGCGACGGCAACGAATACGTTTAAAATGATGGCAAATACACACTCAGCATGGTTTAAATGTAGAGGAGCACTGCATACTAAATACCGGCATTGCAGGCAATATTGGCAAAAAATGTATGGGGTGATTCACCATATTTTTCCCACTACATAGCTCATTTATTATTACAGATAGAAAAATAGTTTAAATACAAAAGTTGATTAGTTCTTCACGAATTTTAAGAAAATTCAATAAAAATTTTCAAAATGTCAAATTTAGACTTAGACATCAACTTTCTTATTTTAAATTGAACACCCTGTATATTTTTTAAAATTTCGGTAGATCTTATAGGGTTTATCTTTAGCAGTTCTCGAGTGAAATAAAAAATAATTTGCCATAAGGGCGATGTGTTAGCCAAGGAAAAAGAGTCTAGGTGGTTCTTTGTTCAACACATTGCTCTTAAGTCAACGTTTTTCGTTAAAAGTATACAGGGTGTTCCATTTGAAATAAGAAAGTTGATGTCGAAATTTGACATTTTGAAAATTTTGGTTAAATTTTCTTAAAATTTGTGAAAAACTAAGCAACTTTTGTATTTTTTTTTCTATCTTCACCCCGTACCACTAAGTGCCAAACCCACGCAAAAATTAAAAGTTTAAAAGTGCACCTCCTTGATTGGTCGGCTCAATAGGGATACAGATGCAAATTCCGATACCACTGATAATTGGCTTTTTCTCCCTATTTAAAGTATTTATGCATAAAATAAAAATTGTATTGATTGTGGATTAAAAATAAAATAATGCACATAATTTACGAACGCACATTTATTTTATTGTATCCTTAAACGAATAAAAATTCCTAGAAAAACCAATATGTAATAAATAAATAAATTTTACTATAAACAAAAACTTATGCACTTATATTTATATCCTAACATGAAGACAGCAATGGAAACCATACGAATAATATTTGTCGTCTTGGTCATGCCAAAGATAGAGGAAAATTCTTTCATAAATTGCAACAGGGAACATTTTATTTAGAATCTCATTGATTGTGAATCAAAACAATAAGGTTTGCTTCAGTTGCTTTATATAAAAATTCCTTGGCCAAAAATTTAAAAACTTAGTACTTCCTTCTTCTTGTTATAAGATAAGATGAAGATTTATTCAGCATCTTTTTTCCTGGATGTTTTGCCCCCTTTCCAGTCACAGGCACCCCGTAACCAAGCCTTAGTAGCATCTTCAACGACAGAATGAGGAAAAGTTGGTTGTCTTCTTAAAGGATTTTTTACAGAATATAAAAAAGTTTTAATTGTGGTAAGTATAGCTGTAAATATTTTTTTTTGGATAAACCAGTATTTTGTTTTAGGAAAAAGTAGCCCTTTTTGCTTAAAAAGTGACAAAATATCGGTTTCTCAAAAACAAAAAAATTAAAAACTTCAATCTAGTTGTTTTATTGGCAAATTTACGTTAAAATAAAAAAATAGTACCAGACGAGTTTTTTCAAATTAATTTTAAAAAAGATTTTATGATATTAACTAAAGACACCTCGGTTTCACAAGAAATTTAAGGGTCATCATTCTCTGGGTCAGCAAGAGAAATTTCAGTGTTAGAAAATGACTTGGACGTAGACTGAATTGATGAATCTTTAGATGGCTCGATCCAACACTTCAACTAAAAAGCCAGTTAACTCTTTTTTGATATAGTATCCTTTAGCCTACTATAGAGGCCATAGTGACACCCAACTGAGAGAAAATTCATGTTTTACCTGTCAATTTGGTTATAAAAATGGCGGCAACAGTAGGCTAAATGGCACTGAAATCTGAACACAGGTAGAAGTTAACTGGCTTTTTAGTTAAGAAAGGTTTTGCTCGATTACAAAAGAAATTTGTAAATTATCAGTGACCTTTGATGTTCTTGTAAAGTGGCGTCTAGATCACGATTTAATGCTGGGTTCATACAGGCAAATCAAAATAAAAATTAAAAAAAAAAATAATTAAAATTAAAATAAGAGTTGAATGAGCTTATGGGGAACAGTGTAGGCATTTATAAAGCATAAATAAAAAGATGAGTAACTGTTAACATTTATTTTTATCTTAAAACGGATTTGAGCATGCCTTTTTGACGCACATAACCTCACTTTCATTTGTTTTTGTAATTTAAATGGGGGTTTTTTGCATTTTTTGGTTTGTTTTTAACAGATAATATTAAAAAAAACAGCATGATGGAGTTTAGTTTAATTATTTTAACTATTGGTGTCATTCACTTTTGTATACATGTGCAGAAGCTGTGTGCTGATCGGTTCAAAGTTATTATTTTTTATTTTAATTTTTATATGCCTGTATAAACCCAGCAAAAATGACGATTTTTGGTCGCTTTACTGGTAGTTCTGAACATTTTTAAGTCCACTCTAGGCCATACGTTAAGGAGCTACAACCTTAATCTATGACTCTAGACCGGCCTTATTTAAGAAAAAAAAAAGAATATGAGTACTTACGCAGTATCGGCTTCCACATCCATGGTGACTTGAAACTCAAACTAAATTTAAGCTAATTTTAAAAGAAAACTTGCAAAACACAAAAAATAAACCACCAAAAGGAACCCACATAGGAAGAATTCGCAGAATATTATTAAAATGGCGTCGGCAAGTACGTCAAGTTGTCAACCGCACGACAGATGTCAATCGCGCGGGAAATTTAAAAAATGCGGCGTTCAAAAGACACGATATCCGGCAATGCGTGTGATCGGACCGGAAAGGTGATTTAGAAATGCATGCAATTTTTAAAGGAACGATTGCGTTTCACTTGGTATGTAAAACACGTTTTTCAGTTATTGGCAAAATAACATAAATTTGCCAATACATCAGCACTAGTAAATAATCATTGGCAAAATAGCGCAATTTTGCCAATAATTATTGGCAAAATTGAGTGGCTCAATTTTCTCTAGTCTGCCCCACAAACAATGAAAGGTGGTAAGGTGTATTTGCTTTATTGGCAATATTGGCAAGTGAATGCCATTGGTTATTTACTACAGTAGTATTAATACGATACGATAAAATTTACGTTTAAAAGAATATCCCTTTATTTTCCTTCCCAGTTTAGTCTTTTACAATAATAATTAAGTCAAATTAAAAAACCTATATACATTTTATTAAATCTCAAATATATGAACAAAAGCACGTTCGGTTTAAATAATACACGTTTATTACCCACTTTTACAACCCTACGAACCCGACCCTTGTCTAAAAAATATAATTTAGCAGTAATTTAGTAGACTAGATTTAGATTTAGTGTCGCCGATCTATCATCCCGCGTTTTGGATTTCGCAGGTAGTAGGCCGGCCACCCTTTTGAATCGCAATGTTGCCCTTTGCATATTGTTGGTATAGTGTCAGTAATCGACCTTGATTATTACATTAAATTGACAGTAAATATCTATATCTTCAGCATTTTCATGAACCTTTTGCTTTTTTAAGCAACCCTTGGGACCTTAAAGTAACTAGGTAAATCTGGTGTGAGGAATAAAAAAACAACAATAAAAGCTAAAGGTAAAGTAAAGTTACAAAAATATGTTTAAAAAAAATCCCCCTCCACACCACTCCTCATAGTCGTGAGGCGCGGATTACCGCTTAAAAGTGCAATGTTTGAGTTTTTTGCCGATATTTGAAAAACTGAAAATTTTTCTGGAAAAGAAAAATTTTCCTGAGTTTTTTTTTACTTTAGGAAAAAAAACCCTTGGAAATAAAAAAAAACTCGCAAGAAAATCCCAAAAAAAACCCCGGGCAAAAAAATCCGGGAAAAACCCTAAGAAAAAAATATTATAAGTAACCCTAATCCATGTGACAAAACTGATAGTAGAGCCAATAATAATGTTTCGCTTGCCGTCGGCTTTTTTTCACAAAAATTTTAAATAAAAGTTGGTGTTCCATTTTTTTAAATAATTGAGATCACTGATCACTGATGTGAAATTTTAATTATTCTCATATTTAAAAATATGTTTCCAAAATAGAGATAGCAATAATTTGCTCAAAAATTTACCCGAACAAAATGTTCAAAGAAAAGCTCATAAAAATGTTCACGCAAAAAATTTTAGATCTTTTGCACGAGTTTTTATTTGAGCATGTTCCTCTGTGTAATTGCGCCTTTACACAGCAAAGTCCCTTGCAAAATTGTCAATATTTAAATATACCTTTACACCCCATCTCGAGAAAATATACTGTGGCTAGATTATAAAGAATCGTTTCTGGCCTTAGTAGATAAAAATACTGCATTGGACGATGTTCAAAAATTCATACATTTAAAAGAGTCTTTGGGACTAGAACCGAAAGACTTGGTTAGCTCCCTCGAGCTATCACAACAAAATTATAAAAAGGCCTGGGACCTTATTCTCGAAAGATATGAAAATAAAAAGATAATTGGGCATAGCCACGTTAGAGCAATTTTTAACACCCTTCACTCAGTAATGAATCCCACCGAGGATTGAGGCAATTATTAGATAGTGTTAATAAACACTTGCATGCTTTAAAATCCATGGGGGAAAACACCCATGAATGGGATCGCTTAATAATCTATATTGTTTCAAACAAGTTCGATAGTCTCACAAAAAGAGACTGGGAATCATACAGATATCAGGGCGATCTGCCGACATGGGCAGATATCTCAACCTTACCGCTGTGAAATGCTCGAAAAAATCGAATTTACAAAAAATGACGGTAAGACAAAGGCGCAGCCGCCTAAAAAATCAAACTATTCAAATTCGTGTGCAGCGACAGATAATCAATCCAGCGGCTCAGAAAACGTTGAGATAAAATGCACACACTGTAAACTAAGTCACCTGATAAATAAATGCCCCCAGATTTTGGGCAAGTCTGTACCCGAAAGAATCGCTCTTGTAAAATCATTAAGATTATGTTTAAATTGTCTTAAGGGTCAACATGGTTTTTGGCATTGTGCTAGAAAATGTACCAAATGTAAGCGACCCCATCATAACATTTTACATCTTGAAAATCGACAAAATAATACGGGCTCTACAAGCGCCGTAAGTACGAATCAGTCGCTTGTAATAATCGAGGAAGAGCGCCAACATACACAAGAGAAGCAACCGAGTGAGAACACAGAGAGCGTTGTCGGGTCGAGGACAGCCAACAAGGAGACTCTCGTCGCGGGCGCAGCCCTAGCGCTGCAAGGTCCGCCGGCCAGAGACAACTTGACACGCTCAAGCTCGCCCTCACTGTTCTCCGGTGACGAAGAAAACCGTCGAAAGCGGAACGCCTTGGCTGATTGCTTTAGTGCGGAACCGTGTGTAAGCGGCCCGACCTATTCTACAGATTGTGCAGTTGCCGGCAAAAAACATATCACAAACGTTGTTATCTACTTGTACCATAAAGATTTATTTAAAGAATGGCGTTGATTTTATTTTATGCAGGGCTTTATTGGATAGTGGCAGCCAGAGCTGTTTTATATCAAAAAAATTAAGCGAACAATTAAATTTAAAAACGGTAAGGGTGAATCATGTTGTGAAGGGCGTAGGCTTGGCACTATGCAATATAAGCAATCAAGTAAATATATGTATTGGCTCTTGTTATAATAATTATAAAATGAATATTAGCTGTCTCGTGTTGCCTCAGATAACAGACAAGTTACCGCTTGTTTCCTTTAATAAAAATATTTTAAATATTTCAGAAATGGAGTTAGCGGATCCAAATTTTAATGTACAGGGTGATATAGATATGTTGCTAGGGTCCAGGGTTTTCTGGAATATTATACGAGCAAAAGGCACTTGGCAGAAATTTGCCTGTGATGCAAAGCAGCAAATTTGGCTGGATTATCGCTGGAAATTTAAACTTGTATTCTGTCTCAAAGTTGGCGGGGTCAAAATTTTTCTGTTTCTCATTTAAATATTAATCAAAGGTCACCTTTAGAAAATCAAGTGGTCAAATTTTGGGAAATTGAGGAGGTGCAGTTTACTTCAGTTAAAGAGGTACGGAAATAATTAGTTTTAATCGTCGTTTGAAACTTGGGGTTAAAAATTTACTTTTATTTCGTTTTAAAGTGAGCTTTACCTGAGAGGGTTAAGATTTTAAGGGTCTTTTATAAATAATTATGGTGTCGTTTTCGATTAAAAAAGATGGATTTTATCTGTGTTTATACATCATTTATAATTGTAATAAATATTATTTTAAAACTAAAGGCTAACTAACTTTATAATGCATAAATACATTTTTAAGGCATAACTTAATAATTAACAATTTGATGAATAATTGTTTTAATCTCGGTTTTAACATATGTAATATCTAGCGATAAATATATTTGTTTTTTAATTTGGCTTACTATAGCTTATGTAACCGAGTTTTAAACTATGTATACCTTGAGCCTCTTGCTCTTTTCCAGGGAAGCCAATTTTCTAAATGTGATCAATGTCAGAAAAATTCAGATCTATAAAGGATTTTTGGTAGGCCTCATCAAAAAATTACTTCCCTGGTTTCTTATCTAAAAAAAAATTATATATTTGGTTTCCTGGTTTAGTTTCGATTTAATTTTTACACATAAGTTATTGTTATTTGCCTGTGGTAGTATATTTGACTTATTACAATTTATTGCAAACATTTTGTTTTATTGTCTTCTTAAAAATGTTTGTCAAGAATTTTTATCCAAATGATCATTATGCACTTTTATTTATTTAATTGGCAAAATCTATAGCAAACTCCTCTTTAACAGTATTTGTGTATCTGTTATTATCTTACAATAATTTGTTTTTTTAGTTTAGTACCAAGTAGAAGATGGACTCAACTTAACCCAACCAACTTAAGACTAAGTTATAACAAGACTTTTAAGTATATGTATCCCCAGAAACAAATAAAAACTTATTTTATTGCAATTTAAAATTTATTCCCAGTTACCTAATTCAAAAAGTGATCTAAAAACTGATTTGTCAAAATTGCTGTTAAGAGTGGTTTTGTGAAAAAAGATATCAGCTTGTTTTATTAGGTAGGTTACTCATGTATTTTATAGATTATATATATATAATATATATATATATTATATATATGTAAAAAAGCTCATATTGATGAAGAATTACGTATAATTGTAATATGTTATCTATAGTATGGAATTAACCTATAATATCACAAGATCTTTTTATTATGATAATTATTTTTTCAAGGATTACAAATCCCACAAACGCCCTAGTGTGATATAATATGTAATTGTAGAAAAATTTCACCCTGTAGCATGGGCACTCTCTCTTTTGGGATTTTCCAAAAGACACAGGGATTATCATTGTTTGTACCATCAATAAACACTTAACAACAGACATTTCCGATGGTCCGTTTAACAAACACTAAAGGATATTATAATTAGACAATATAAATAAATAATAGATAGAATATGGAAATTGAGATTAAGGTTGTAATGTTTTTTTAGTCAAAACATTACAAGTCAAATTAATAAAAGCAAACCTACCAATTTTCTCAATACCTCAACCTGACTTCCTACACTAATCTTGCTATTAACTCCAGCATGCTACAAAATCGTCGCAAAGCCGGTTTTTACTAGCCTAATAAACGTCTGCGAAAGCCATCCATCTAGTTGTCTTTGTCGAACATACGTAAAAAGGTACAGGAATCACATACGTCGAAGCAGATAATGCGAGAGAATATCTATCCTTTTTCATCTTTCTCCATGTAATAAAGACAGCCTACGTAGAACGGTAATCTTTACTATTTAAAATTTTAATATTATAAATGCATTTAAAGTGTTAAATTCGACGAAGCAGTCGTCTTGGTTAGTGTAAAAAATTTAATAAAAAACAGTCAAGTCGGAGTGTAGTTGGGGAACCAGTGAATTTTAAGGGGTCCCGGGGTAAAGGGAGTGACTACTATAAAATAGAAAGACACCAAAAGATGAGCTCTTTTCAACACTAGAAATGCAGCACTAAGTGGTGTCCAAAAAATTTTCAACAAAGTGAAAAATGTAATCTGACAGATTCATAAGCCAGAACAACCGGTATGTTTTTCTATTTTCTATAAGCCTAAATTATTTTTTTGATTTCTTACTATTACTTACAAAATTGAGGATTACTGATTTTTGAATTATATTATTTTTTTAAATATCTCAAAACCATTTTTTTGAATTTTTTTGAAATTTTTGTAAAGTTTTTATTAGGTACCTTTAAAACTGGTCAGTGTGCAGTTTACTTAATTTTTTATAATATAACAAGCATATTTTTATAGTTCATTAAATTTTATTTTTTTATTTCTGTTAGAAGTTGGTAGTTACCCACATAGCATTTATACATACATAGCACATACATACCATATTCCAAAAGGACTACACCATATGCTAAGCATGTCCCAAAAAAGCATTGCACACTTTCTGAGCACATGCTGAGAATAGGTTACAGATACACCGTAATAGATGTAAAATATGTGCTTAGAATATTCCTAGGTCAATTCTTACCACATGCCTAGTATGTACTGAGCACATATCCACAGAACGTGCTCAAAATGTACTCACTATATTCTCTAGGTATGTACTGGTCATATAATGATCATGTACATAGTATGTGCTTTGTCACTTCTATACACATACACTGAGAGAAAGGATATTAGCCTTTATAAACCAGTTGTATACTATTTGGGACAATACCACTTCCTTAATAGTAGGTATATAAAAATCTTATACCCATTATAAAAAAAATGTATTGTCCCAAACAGTCAACTGGTGTATAAATGCCAATATCATTTATCTCTATGTAAAATGAACATCTCAGAAATATGCTACAATTTCGTGCAGACATCTTCCGTTATATATTTAAAATCGAAAAAAAAGTAGATTTGCATAAAATAATATATTTAAAGTCAGTCTAAATATGTATTACAAAAAAATTTGTTTGAATGATAAGAAAACTTATAAATACATTGTTGAGCAAAATTAGTATATCGAATAAAAATAAAACAAACCTTGAATACCAACAATTTTAAATATAACACATGCACCTAGCATCAATTATAAAAACTAAAACTTTTTTAAGAAGGGCGACTAGTAAAACAAACATTATGGATTATTTGAAAAATATTAATAAAAATACCTGTCAAACAAGTTTTCCCTAAAACTGCCCCTTTGAAAAAAAGCTATAGACAAAATTTTAATTTTTATAATTACCTATAATCAAGATTTTGCCATTTTTGTTGCATATTATATTATGCTAGTTCTGCCAACTGTGTAATATACTAAATCGCAACAGAAAAGTTACTTAAAACCAAAACTTTATCTTAAGGATTAAACAGAACCAAATATAAAAAATACTTTGATGTTTTATAAGTTATAACCTCCCTACTCAGAAAGCAAAACCTAAAACATTTATAAGGTTTAAAACACAGCTCATGTCACAAAGTTTGGAATGTAAAACTAATATACTAGTTAAAAACTAACAACAAAAATAATGTGAAAGAAAATAAAAATTCTTGTAAAACAAAAATCATATTCTTAATGAAGTCTCACTTTTCATAGAAACAATTTAGTACAATCCATATTAGACCCTATTGCTCTCCACCTGGGTTTTCTCTGTTCAACATTTCCTTGTTTAATCTTTCCTTAGCTTTTACTAGCCATTGTTTTATTATGTCAATAATCTGAGCTTCAGAAATGTCTAGATATTGTTTTTTCATGGCTTCTATAAAAAATATTTAATATTAATTTGGGCAAATATTTCTTATTTTTTTTTATTACAAAACAATATATGCATGTATGCTAGAACAAATTTCATATTTTATTTATATTGTGTTATGAGTTTATTATCTGCCTACCTAAAATGCCATGTGCTAGTTTTAATTTCTTGAAAGCTTCCTTCTTCTTGGCACCATCCCAAGAAAATTCAATTGAAACTTGGTTTGCTAATATTTTATACGGTATTTTTCGAATGGTTTGGGGATAAGAATTTCCTCCAATCCTCTGCAGCTCATATACCTAAAAACATAATTCCTCTGGGTGACTCCATTTAATTTATTACGTAAAAATAGGAATAGGAATAGAATAGGCGGCAAGTATGTTGGCAACCCTAACCTTTTTCTGGTTTGTTAAAAAATTCCTTAAATAGCCTTTTTTATTTCTCTTCGAAGACATTGCGGCAAAAACAAGGAATATAAAAAAAAACAAGAAATCTAACTTACCTCGCCAACCACTGAAAATCTAAGTTATCGTAGTAAAATTTTAGTGATTAAACAACTATAATAGAAGAATAGCGTAACTTGATCTCTTCTGCAGCCACATCACGAGAAAAATCAACAAAAAAACGAAGTTTTAGAAAAAAAAGTACCAATGCCAATATAAAAAAATACCAAAGGTAAAGAATAAAAACAGAAGTCACATCTTTGGTTGGAGCAACGTCACAAATCACCATGGACTAACGAACGAATTGGTTTACTCTGCACGGCACGTCATAGAATCGGGCGTATTTATAAGAACTCTCCAACGCGCGTGTAAAGTAATCGTTGCCTCCGCCTGGAATTCATTTACATCAAATTACATATTTGCTTCGTGTAAGTGAAAAATATTAGGATATGCCACCATAACTTATGAACGCGGCAAGGAGGGAGGGTAAAAGTGTTACAAGGATGAAAGGGTGATTTGCAACTACGTTACATTTTTTATTCAAAAATGCAGGAAAAAAATTAAATAACCAATATTTTAAATTAATTGGCAGACGATTGGCAGGTATTTACAGGAAATGAAAAACCCGCCGGTTCCCACCTGTGCGTGTGCGCTCACTCTGTCTAAAAAAATGCACCACGTGACTCTGGAATTTAAAACCATGTCGCGTCACGTGGTGCGTTTTTTTAAACAGGATGCATATATGGGCACGCAGTAAAACGGGTATTTTATTGAAATGTTTCAAATTAAATGTAACATAATTCGAGGGAGGTAGGAGTTATTGGACGATCTCCAAGTGTAGAAATATGTGACAAGACGGGAGAAGAATATTCTTAACACATGCTATGCATATACCCAAAAGAATATCCATACTATAAAAAACTAATTATTACTTGCGCGTGCGTGTAAAACAACCGTGCCCACCATATGCTTCAAAAATCGCATCATGTGAGGCGGCATGGATTTGGAGTTGTTTTGAAAATGTATGGAGTTATACGACTAGATGTGATTTTTGAAACAGGGTCGGTAAGCATATTATAATTGCGTAAAACGGATATGTACTTCATTGAATTGTTTCACTGATGATCTTAATGTTTTCAGAAATGTTATAAGACGCATCTGATTTTTTCTAAATATTTATACTGTTTTGTATATACTTAGCATGTACTATAAATATTCTTAAAAATATAATTTTTGTGTTCTCTTTTGGAATATGCTTAGCACGAGTACAAAAGAAAATTTTTAATTGGTATGTACTTATATCATACGCTATACAAGTAGAACAAATAATGTTATCAAGAGCTATATAATTAGCACATGCTATGCATGTACCTAAAAGAATGTTCTTTAAAGTACATTTAGCGCATGTTCTTAGCATGTAAATGTACTTTTAATGCTATGTGGGTAGAGCAGTTTCATAATTATTCAAATCCACTGCACAGTTTGTAAGACCTAAAATATATTTAAAAGAAAACAAGATTCAAGGAATAACCTTAAAAATCAGTAAGAAAAATTTGTAAAAATTCATTTTTTTGTAAACCTTGATTAACTCATAGAATAGTGGGGGCTGATGTAAGTTTTTTATTAATAGGCTTTAAGGGCGAACCGTCTACCAACTTTAAGGGCTAACCTTCTACCAACTTCAAGGGCTACCCTTCTACCAACTTCTAAGATTACCTTTCTACTGACCCCACTTCTCATAATGACCACCTAGGCTTAAACTTCCACATCATGGTTTAAAGCCTACGACCAACTCTTTAACCAGCGTTTCCGTCAAGCTACTTTCCATCTTTTTACTTCTACGATGAATTAAGACCAAGTTCAGAGATTTCCAATCCAATCATCCAACTTCCTGTGTCCACCCGGAGTTCTTGAGTTTCCATGTGGCATGGATTGCGTCAGCAGTTTTATCGAGAGTCCAGGGAGGGGTACTGATGTCTGGTGCGATTAGGATCTACGGTTAAAAGCTACACCTGCTTTTATTCTTACTAACTTTCCTTGCGTCTTAATTTCTTCAACTCAAGCGGTCAACATGGTCAAATTTGCCTTTTTCACAATTTTTTGGATTTTTTTATAAATTTTTTTGGCACTTATATTTGGAAATGGTGAAGCCAAATATATTTAAGTTTCGTTATTTACGGAGTGTAACTAACTATTGTATAGTTTAGTGTGTTTACCTACACCCATAAATGTTGGTTTATAATTCCTTCAGAATTATAAACCGTGTGACCTTTTTGGTTTTATTTAACCTTTGTTTTGGTAATATAGTTTTACAGTTTATTACTTTTTTTGATAAATGGATACTGGGTGGAGCTATATACTTTTAAATTTATACTCCTAGGGTTGGTTATGCCAACTTGGTATAGTGCGTTAATATGTTCTTAAGAAGGCATATGCATGATCTAGTATCACAATAACTTTTCATAATTCTGATTTTTGGAAGGCCAAGGATGTGTTTAGCACGTTACAGATTATGTAGGGGTTGTTGATGTGCTAGATTGTTTCTTTGGGCAAATCTGCCTACCTAAATTTGCTGTTTTAAAATCTGGCAACACAATATTTTCTATAGTCAAGTTTTTCTGTACTACAGAAACTAGGTGTTTAGCACGTTATTTGACTATAAGAACTTATTGATGTGTCAAGATTGCCCAGGCAACTTATTTTTGTCCTTAAGTTGTTTTCCTTTGCCTTTATTGGTTTTAAACCATGTTATGTTTTTTTGTGGAAAGACCACACTTTATTATCTTGTGTAACATATAAGTTTCACTTTACATTTATTTGGTGGAAAGACCACACTTTATTATCTTGTGTAACATATAAGTTTCACTTTACATTTATTTGGTGGAAAGACCACACTTCTTACCTTGTGTAATATATTTATGCATTTCTTTTTGTGGAAAGACCACACTTTTGTACCTTGTGTAATATATTGATGCATTTCTTTTCGCGGAAAGACCACAAAGTTGTCTGCGTGTAATATATACTGTCATATACCGTTATATACACTATGCTAAGTTAACTATATTAATTAATATGAGATTTTAGTCATTGTAAATTATTTATTGATTTTTTTTCAAATCTTGTTAATTTTTTTATAAAATTATTTTGTTAATACATTTACTAGTTGAGATATTTTTGTTTAATTTCATAATATGAATTTTTGAAAATAGATTTTAAGAGGCTCAACTTAAAATCATACTCTGAAATAAATATTTGAATAAATTGAGCAGTTCAATTTTCTGTCTTTGCAACTAATAGACAGGGCGCCCACAAAATAGTTTGGTAAAAGATAAAATTAAAGAAGATACAACCTGTTACTTAAGTAAATTTTTTCAAAATTAATATTAAAAATTCTTATTTCAAAATTCCTTTTTTTTATATTTGCAACTTAGGTTTGAACCCACGCCCTGTGCTCTCATTACAAAACATTGAGTCATACCTAGGCATTTAATTAAAAGAAAGAAGGAATAAATTCATTTTTATTATTATAAAATACAAAGAAAAAGAGTCAAATTTTAACAACAATTTTTCCTTTTTCTAAATAATTTCCCTCGAATAAATAATTACAAAATGGCGCTGTAAACGTGGGGCGTTGTTTTTTTTCCTAAAGTTTTTTGTAATCTTACAGGTATTTTTCTGAGTTTTTATTTCCCTTGAAAGGGGGTGTTTGTAATGCCTTTGTAAATTTAAAGACATTCCAAGTTTAAAGTTTACGTAGAACAATTTACTTAAGTACTTATAGTGGCTGGGTATTTTATACCAAACTCAACAAAATATCTCAACGTTTTAATTTAAATTTTTTTGATCATTATTGTTCAACTTTCATTAAATTGATAAAATTTTCCCTGATTTTCTATTACTGAGTTGTCTTTTATTCACATTTTTGTAACGATTTTAGATAAAATGGAACCCTCATACCTTTTGATTGACGAATTGGATTGGGAGCTGATGATCAGATCCAGAGACACTCAAGGTGAGCGGAAAGAAAAGAACAAGTTGCTGAGAGAACTTCGGAAAACGGAAAAAGCAGGACCTATCAACTACCCAGAAGTGAGCCTCGACTTTGACAATGAGAATGGCCTATGCAGGGATAAGCTGGAAACATTGGAGAGTATGGTAGTTAAGTTTAATCTCACCAAGCGCCATACTAAATATCGGGTTATAACAAATCGCCTAGCGCATATTCTAAACCGAATTTCAAGGTTCCCTGAAGCAAAATCAGAAACCAAACAGGAACTTTCTTCAAAAGTCTCCTTCCTCTTGACAGTTTTAAATCAAAAGGCCAAAGCCAACAAATCTTTATTATTATTAAAACCCCCAAGCTTAAGAGAATCTATAATTGAAGAAGATAACTATGAATCTGAAGTATATAAAGATAGTGAGACTGAAAGTGTGCATGACTCCTCAGATGACGAAAATCTCGAATTGGTTTTAATGTCAAGCACCCAACATGTTTCTCCTTTAGACGACGGTACGGAAAATCAAGTCGAGTCAACCCCCCAGAATATTTCTCAATTAGACCTCTCCCAAATATTAGATAGAATTGCTAGTTATACCAAAAAAGACCCGAAACCTAACATTCAAATTTCAACCCAAAGTATACCAGGAACAAGTTTAACTCCAACAAATCAGCCCACATCGCAAACAGCTGGTACATCGGCACCAAACTCAATGTCAAGTCCATGTCAAAATATGTCAAACCCAAGTCAAACGAGTCAAAGTTTAAATTTTAATCAACCCTTGCAAACATTGCCTTTAAATAACCCCATTAATCCCATGGCCAATGTAAACCCAAACAATATAGGTCAAAATTCAATGTCAAACCCATGTCAAAATATGGCAAACCAAAATCAAACTAGTCAAAGTTTAAATTTCCATCAACCCTTGCAAACGCTGCCTATAAATAACACCATTATCCCCAACTTTAACTTAAATCAAAGCAATGTAGGTCAAAACCCGATGTCAAATCAATGTCAAAATATGTCAAACCAAGTTCAAACTATTCAAAGTTCAAATTTTAGTCAACCTTTACAAATTATGCCTATGAATAACCCCAATACAAATTTAAATCAAAGCAATGTAGGTCAAATTTCAATGTCAAATCCAGGCTAAAATATGTCAAACCAAAATCAGACTAGTCAAAGCTTAAATATCAACCAACCCTTACAAATACAGGCTATAAATAATCCAAACAACCCCAACGCCAACTTGAATCAAAGCAATGCTGGTCAAATTTCAAACTATCAATCCACGATGGGCTCAAATTTTTATCAACCATGTCAAAATCAAAACCTTGATAATCAAAATATCAACTACCAACCTACTTTAAGTAGCGGTATAAATCCAGCCTCTAATTTTTTACCCAATTTAAATTTAAATTCAAACCAAAACCAGTTATATAATCAGACGTCAGGTTGTCCACTTAACCCTCAGGTCAATTTTAACCAACAATTATCAAACCCAATAGGTAATTATCAGACCAACCCAACCTCGAACAACTCACAACATTTTTCCAACCAAAATTTAAACTTTCAGCCTGCTACCAACCAAATACCTAGTCAACAGTTTACCCATCAAACATTTGGTCAAACTCAATTAAACTCTCAGCCTCAGATTTTATCTAATCAAAATTTTAATTCTCAAAATTTAAATACTAATACTTTTTCACAATTTCCTTTAACCAGTAACCACCCAAATTTTGTTCCACCTCAATACTTTCAAAACAACAATAATAATTTAAATTTTGTCAATCCCTTGCCTCAAATTCCTACTCAACCACCCCAGTATGGGATCCAACAATTTTCTCATTCAAAAAATTATTCTGGTCAACATAGCCATGATGCGAATTTATTCAGAAAAATAGGTTATATTCATCAAAACAATATTAAATTTACTGGTAGTGGGAGTGTACTGACATTTTTAGATAAAGTCGAAGAGTTTGTGTTGTCATACAACATTGATAAAAATCAACTTCTAACATTTGCACATGAATTTTTTGAGGGTCAAATTAGAACTTGGTATCGACAAATAAAGCAAAGAATAAATTCTTGGTACGATTTGGTTAGGGAATTAAAAATAAACTTTTTACCGACTAATTTTGAAAATCAACTTTGGCAAGAAATACATTCTAGGACTCAGGGACCTAACGAAAGGCCAATCATTTTCATTAGTATTATGCAAACTTTATTTACTCGCTTAACGAGACAAGTTAGTGAATGGGAACAGGTCCAAATTGTAATAAAAAATTTACAACCTTACTACCAGAATCATTTGGCATTGAAACAAGTTATGAACCTTGATGAATTGACTTATTTGTGTAGAATGATAGAGGAAACAAAAATTAGATCACAAAACTTTCAGACTCCTTCTACAAATAATAATATAAACTTAATGGCACCAGAATTAGCCTATCAACGACCAAAGAACAATTTTAAGATTAATGAAATTTCCTGTGATGATCCTTTTTACCAAAATCCAAGTCTTACAAATGAAAATTCTCAAGGTACAAGCGTTTCAACTTCTAATATTCAACTTCAATCAAATTCCCCAAGTCAAACTGAAAACCTTGAACCAAACATTAGTGCCCTAAACAGTTTAATTTGTTGGAATTGTGGAGAAAAAGATACCCATACTTTCCAAAAATGCACCAAACCCAGAACGAAATTTTGTTATAAATGTGGTTACAAAAATAAAACAGTGCGTGAATGCCCGGTTTGTTCAAAAAACTTGCCCAGCGCAGCTCCAAGGTCGGGTGGGACTGCGAATGCATAAAAAATACCGACCAAACTGGTCAAAAAATCATTACTTCCACTGTTTCCACTCAAACTATTTCCTTTACATCAGCGCAGCCCCAAACAGAAAATATATCCCCTCAAATAAGTTCTTTACAACCCCTTGACCGTACACAGCATAAAAACTTTACTCACAATAAAAAAACTCAATGTGACAAAAGTAAAACTTATTCTGACCAAAATAAAACTCAATATGATAGCCGAAATTTCTTCAAGCAAAATAAATGGTCAGAATGGCTTCAATTTGTTAAAAACTTTTCTTTAACCAAGAACCTACCAAATAACGACTTAAAATCCTCCCAAAAAGACCATTTCCTCAATAAAAATAAACCTTCAAAATTTCAAACTAAAGCTCAAAAACCCAATCATAAAGAATACTCCAAGCAAAACAACTGGTCGGAATGGCTTAATATTGTCAAAAATTTCTTTCTTAACAATCAAATTTCACCGCTTTTCTTTCAACATGGTAACGACTTGAGGCCATATATATCCATTCAATTCAAAAATTTAGATATTTCAGCTTTATTAGACACCGGAGCTATGAAATCTGTCTTGGGCAAATCGGGATACGAGTTAATACTAAAAAATAAAATACAAATCTTGCCACATAATTACAGTTCTGTTAGCACAGCTGATGGGAATTCTCAAGAAGTAAAGGGTCGGGTTATTATTCCTATTTCTGTTGAAAATCACACAAAAAAAACTTGAGTTTTTAATAGTGCCCAGTATAAAACACAAAATGATTTTAGGGATAGATTTTTGTAGAAAATTTAATTTATATCTTAATTTTGCGGATAATTCTTTTTGTTTCAATGAAACATCACAAGATAATCAATTATCATCCCTAAACAGTAATAATAAAATTAAAATAAATCAAAATTTGTCACCAGTCCCTCAAATTAGAAATACCCCTGGCCATTCTCAAATTTCATCAATTTCTCAACATAAAAACCCTAGCTTTAAATATGATTGTCAATTCTTATTAATTAAAGATATAGTCAACAATTTTTTTAAAAATAATCCTATCAGTAATGAAAAGATACACACAACAAACTTACTATTTCCTGAAATAAAATTTGAACAGTCGATCAATAAACCACCCTCTACTAATGACCCTATATTGAATTTACTAGACCTTTTACAAAGTGAAAATTTTTTTGATGACATTGATGAAATTTTATCTCAGATCTCCATTGACGAAATTGTTGTTCAAGAACAGAAATTTAAAGCTTGTATTCAGTCTGAAAGTGATTTAAACCCTGAACAAAAAACGAAATTGGAGTTGGTTATAAAGAAATTTGAAACCTTAGTGTCAGAAAAATTGGGTTGCACTAACCTAATAACTCATAAAATTGAAGTTACCACCCCAGAGCCATTTCGCAAAAGACCATTTCTCTTAAGTCCTTATATGCATAAACATGTTAACGATGAAATTGACCGGATGTTAAAGTTAGATGTTATTACCCCCTCTCGTAGCCCTTACAGCTCAAACGTTCTTCTTGTGCCTAAGGCCAACGGGGAAAAGAGGTTATGTTTTGATGGTCGGGATCTTAACAAAATTACTAAGAAAGACCGATATCCATTACCAAATCTAACCAGAATCCTGGATAAAGTTAAAAACGCGAAATATCTCTCTTCTATTGACCTTAAACATGCGTTTTGGCAAATTCCGTTACATGACCAGGATTCAATGGAGAAAACAGCTTTTAGCGTGGTTGGTAAAGGTCATTTTATGTTTACAAAAATGCCCTTTGGTCTTTGTAATTCAGCGCAAACTTTACAGAGGCTAATGGATACCCTTTTTGACCCATCAATTGAGAATGATATTTTTGTCTACCTTGATGATCTAGTGTGTTGTACGGATACATTTGAGAAACATGTTGAAACCTTGACAAAAATTTTTGAAACATTAAAATCCGCGAGTTTTACTATTAACTTAAAGAAATGTAAATTTTGCCTTCCATCATTGGAATTTTTGGGATATGTAATTGATAGAAATGGTCTACATGCTAACCCGGAAAAGGTATCTGCTATTGTTAAATATCCAAGGCCTCAAAATGTCACTGAAGTTAAAAGATGGGTAGGAGTCACTGGGTGGTACAGACGGTTTATAAGGGGTTACTCTGATTTAATTTGTCCTTTAACCAAACTAATGCAAGGAAAGAATAAAAAGCAAAAAATTGACTGGACGGATGAAGCTGAAAAGTCCTTTCAAGAACTTAAAACCCGCCTTATAACCACGCCGGTATTGGCCAATCCCGATTTTTCAAAACAATTTATTATTCAGACTGATGCCAGCAATTTTGCGGTTGGCGCTGTGCTTGTGCAGGGTGAGGGTGATGATGAGAAAGTGATTTGTTATGCCTCTAAAACTTTAACGCGTACTGAGCAAAATTGGACGGTAACTGAGCGAGAGGCTTATGCAATAATCTTTGCCGTAACTAAATTCCGGCCTTACATTGAGGGAAGTTTTTTTAAAATTTATACTGATCACCATGCATTACTTTGGCTGTCAAGAATTCAACAACCAGTGGGACGGTTAGCTAGATGGTCTATCTTTCTTTCTCAATTCACATATGAGATCATTTTTCGAAAAGGTAAAAATAACATTGTACCGGATGCTTTAAGTAGAATTGAAATATCCTCCTTTGAATGTTACACAGACAGGTGGTATGACAGAATGTTAAAACAAGTATCTGATGACCCTTTAAAATTTCCAAATTACTCAGTACAAGAAAATCGGTTGTATAGGTATATAGAGTCTCCTCATGGGATTAATACCAACTTAAAAAATTGGAAATTAGTTATACCAAAGTCAGAGAGAATTAATATTATTAAAAATCATCATGATTCCCCTTTATCAGGCCACTTTGGCGTAAATAAAACTTATAATCGTATCTTAGAAGAATATTTCTGGCCAGACTTGAAAAAGGATGTAAAAAGATACGTTTCAAAGTGTGATATATGTAACCAACAGAAAGCTTCACAATTAGGCCGCATTGGTGTAATGGGGGTTGGAAAACAAGTTGATATGCCTTTTCAATTAATATCTATGGATATTATGGGTCCGTACCCTAGGTCCAAGTCAGGTTTTTCATATCTGTTTGTCGTTGTCGATTGGTTCACTAAATTTACAATTTTAAATCCCTTGAGACGTGCTACCGCTCAAGAAATTTGCAAGTTTGTCGAGAATCATATGTTTTTGACATTTGGTACTCCTATGACTATTGTCTGTGATAACGGGGCCCAATTCATTAGTAACGAGTTCAGGGACCTTATTTCACGGTATAAGATTAAGCATATTTGGTACAATGCAAAATACCATCCTCAGATAAATTTTTGCGAACGTTATAACCGCACTATTAAAACTTGTATTCGATGTTTTTTAAATCAAAACAAACATAAAGAATGGGATAAATATCTTTACCAAATCATGAGTGCTTTGAATAATTCAGTAAATTCAGTTACCAAATATAGTCCATCTTTTCTGGTGTTTGGGCGGATTGTACCGATTTACGGTGATTATTATGGAAAACTAGAAAATATGTATCAATGTCCCTATAAATTTGCTAACGCTGAAACATTGGTTGGTGAATTGGCTAAACTACCAGAGATATACCAAAAGGTTTCTGTTTTGCTTCAAAAATCACACCAAACGAATGAAAAATATTACAATCTCCGAAAGAGAAACATTGAATTTCAGGTGGGTGATACGGTTTACAAGAAAAATTATGTTCTCTCCAGTGCGTCTAAAGCTTTTGCTGCTGGACTTGCTCAGCGTTTTATTAAATGTCAAGTTACCAAGAAAATCAGTCCTTTAATATATGATCTTCTTGACGGTAGAGGTCAGGTTTTTACCCGGATCCATTTTAAAGACTTAAAACCAACCTTGAGTGAATCGGACTCTGAAAGTGAGCATCCCTAGCCTTTAAGTCAGTTAGTTTGTACTAGTAACTAAGTAATTATAAGAAAACCTAAATGATGTACCCTTTTAACTATTATTTTGTAAGTGTCAAAGGCAAATCTTATTTTTTCGTAGAAGGGGGGTATTTGTAATGTTTTTTTAGTCAAAACATTACAAGTCAAATTAATAAAAGCAAACCTACCAATTTTCTCAATACCTCAACCTGACTTCCTACACTAATCTTGCTATTAACTCCAGCATGCTACAAAATCGTCGCAAAGCCGGTTTTTACTAGCCTAATAAACGTCTGCGAAAGCCATCCATCTAGTTGTCTTTGTCGAACATACGTAAAAAGGTACAGGAATCACATACGTCGAAGCAGATAATGCGAGAGAATATCTATCCTTTTTCATCTTTCTCCATGTAATAAAGACAGCCTACGTAGAACGGTAATCTTTACTATTTAAAATTTTAATATTATAAATGCATTTAAAGTGTTAAATTCGACGAAGCAGTCGTCTTGGTTAGTGTAAAAAATTTAATAAAAAACAGTCAAGTCGGAGTGTAGTTGGGGAACCAGTGAATTTTAAGGGGTCCCGGGGTAAAGGGAGTGACTACTATAAAATAGAAAGACACCAAAAGATGAGCTCTTTTCAACACTAGAAATGCAGCACTAAGTGGTGTCCAAAAAATTTTCAACAAAGTGAAAAATGTAATCTGACAGATTCATAAGCCAGAACAACCGGTATGTTTTTCTATTTTCTATAAGCCTAAATTATTTTTTTGATTTCTTACTATTACTTACAAAATTGAGGATTACTGATTTTTGAATTATATTATTTTTTTAAATATCTCAAAACCATTTTTTTTGAATTTTTTTGAAATTTTTGTAAAGTTTTTATTAGGTACCTTTAAAACTGGTCAGTGTGCAGTTTACTTAATTTTTTATAATATAACAAGCATATTTTTATAGTTCATTAAATTTTATTTTTTTATTTCTGTTAGAAATTGGTAGTTAGAGCAGTTTCATAATTATTCAAATCCACTGCACAGTTTGTAAGACCTAAAATATATTTAAAAGAAAACAAGATTCAAGGAATAACCTTAAAAATCAGTAAGAAAAATTTGTAAAAATTCATTTTTTTGTAAACCTTGATTAACTCATAGAATAGTGGGGGCTGATGTAAGTTTTTTATTAATAGGCTTTAAGGGCGAACCGTCTACCAACTTTAAGGGCTAACCTTCTACCAACTTCAAGGGCTACCCTTCTACCAACTTCTAAGATTACCTTTCTACTGACCCCACTTCTCATAATGACCACCTAGGCTTAAACTTCCACATCATGGTTTAAAGCCTACGACCAACTCTTTAACCAGCGTTTCCGTCAAGCTACTTTCCATCTTTTTACTTCTACGATGAATTAAGACCAAGTTCAGAGATTTCCAATCCAATCATCCAACTTCCTGTGTCCACCCGGAGTTCTTGAGTTTCCATGTGGCATGGATTGCGTCAGCAGTTTTATCGAGAGTCCAGGGAGGGGTACTGATGTCTGGTGCGATTAGGATCTACGGTTAAAAGCTAAGTACACCTGCTTTTATTCTTACTAACTTTCCTTGCGTCTTAATTTCTTCAACTCAAGCGGTCAACATGGTCAAATTTGCCTTTTTCACAATTTTTTGGGTTTTTTTATAAATTTTTTTGGCACTTATATTTGGAAATGGTGAAGCCAAATATATTTAAGTTTCGTTATTTACGGAGTGTAACTAACTATTGTATAGTTTAGTGTGTTTACCTACACCCATAAATGTTGGTTTATAATTCCTTCAGAATTATAAACCGTGTGACCTTTTTGGTTTTATTTAACCTTTGTTTTGGTAATATAGTTTTACAGTTTATTACTTTTTTTGATAAATGGATACTGGGTGGAGCTATATACTTTTAAATTTAAGTAATTAACCTAGAGTATGACTATTTATAGTGTGTCCATTCATACTCCTAGGGTTGGTTATGCCAACTTGGTATAGTGCGTTAATATGTTCTTAAGAAGGCATATGCATGATCTAGTATCACAATAACTTTTCATAATTCTGATTTTTGGAAGGCCAAGGATGTGTTTAGCACGTTACAGATTATGTAGGGGTTGTTGATGTGCTAGATTGTTTCTTTGGGCAAATCTGCCTACCTAAATTTGCTGTTTTAAAATCTGGCAACACAATATTTTCTATAGTCAAGTTTTTCTGTACTACAGAAACTAGGTGTTTAGCACGTTATTTGACTATAAGAACTTATTGATGTGTCAAGATTGCCCAGGCAACTTATTTTTGTCCTTAAGTTGTTTTCCTTTGCCTTTATTGGTTTTAAACCATGTTATGTTTTTTTGTGGAAAGACCACACTTTATTATCTTGTGTAACATATAAGTTTCACTTTACATTTATTTGGTGGAAAGACCACACTTTATTATCTTGTGTAACATATAAGTTTCACTTTACATTTATTTGGTGGAAAGACCACACTTCTTACCTTGTGTAATATATTTATGCATTTCTTTTTGTGGGAAGACCACACTTTTGTACCTTGTGTAATATATTGATGCATTTCTTTTCGCGGAAAGACCACAAAGTTGTCTGCGTGTAATATATACTGTCATATACCGTTATATACACTATGCTAAGTTAACTATATTAATTAATATGAGATTTTAGTCATTGTAAATTATTTATTGATTTTTTTTCAAATCTTGTTAATTTTTTTATAAAATTATTTTGTTAATACATTTACTAGTTGAGATATTTTTGTTTAATTTCATAATATGAATTTTTGAAAATAGATTTTAAGAGGCTCAACTTAAAATCATACTCTGAAATAAATATTTGAATAAATTGAGCAGTTCAATTTTCTGTCTTTGCAACTAATAGACAGGGCGCCCACAAAATAGTTTGGTAAAAGATAAAATTAAAGAAGATACAACCTGTTACTTAAGTAAATTTTTTCAAAATTAATATTAAAAATTCTTATTTCAAAATTCCTTTTTTTTATATTTGCAACTTAGGTTTGAACCCACGCCCTGTGCTCTCATTACAAAACATTGAGTCATACCTAGGCATTTAATTAAAAGAAAGAAGGAATAAATTCATTTTTATTATTATAAAATACAAAGAAAAAGAGTCAAATTTTAACAACAATTTTTCCTTTTTCTAAATAATTTCCCTCGAATAAATAATTACAAGGTTTAAAAAAAAAGGGTATTCTGGTTTTAGATTTAAGAGAGTAGACATCTGTTTAAGTTTCAAACTATGTAGATTCTATTTTGAGCTTTGAAAACACAAGTCTCGCTAATTAAAATAAAATGTATTCGAAAAAGTTGAGATTTCCATTTTTGAATAATAAAAAGACCTAAAAAACTAAACAACGCAGTTAGTGAATTTCATTAAAATAAATTATTAAAGTAACAAACAAATATTATCACACTACGATTTTTACGAAACCTGTATTTGAACTGAATTTTATATATAATATAATAATTTTTTTTAGTAAAGAGTCAACTCAGAGTAAAACCATTGGCATTGGATCTCACATTGACGAAAACATCTTGTGAGTAATACAATTAAAAATTTATTAAAAAATGTGCATATTTGAGCAAATATCGAACATTAACAATTTAAGTATGACACAAAAGGTTTCAGTTTTGTCAAGAGAGTATTAATTTTTTTTCTTGAGATATCAGCTGTACCTTCCCCATTGCCAAGCCAATGCAAAAACCCATACAAAGTCCATGTAAAACTCAAAACGCAAAAGGAAGAAGAATATAATGAGGGGAAAAACAAAAACAATGGTTTCTCTATCTATAATTTTTTTTACATGAAATGTTGTTATGTTATTTTTAAAAACAATCATGTGCCAAAAGAAATCCTTAGTTTTCGTCAACAAAGACCACTTTCCGGCCCTGAATGCCTTCAAGAGTAATCACAGATATTTATATAAGGTACAGATTACTCCCGTGTAACTAACGTGTGGATCCATGAAAAATATTTCTCTTAAGATTGATGTTTGTTTACTTCTTATAAATCTCCTTTATTTAATATTTCTTGTACTTTTACTTTTAGGTCAGGCCTGAGTCGTAGGAAGGCGGATAGTTGTCAAATCCAGATAAATAAAACAAAGAACATTCAAAATGTATCCCGATGACGTGGGCACAACCCCTGTATAAATCGCAGGAAATATCAAGCTTAAAATCAACAAGATTCCATCCGAACAAACATATTTACATAGATACATTGCAAGTTAAATAAAAGCTTGTAAAAACAAGCACATAAAGACAGGAGTTACGTGCACAGCTTCCCACAGGCGTACCAAGAAGAAGACCGTGATATCTACACACTCAGCGTATTTTCTAAAGTTTCTCGTCGTTGTTCGATTGTAATTGGCGCAGTCGGTAGGATTGCGCCCCTGGTAGTCGAAAAGCAAACGTAGAAAACTCGTGTGTGTCGAAAATCGCATCGTGCGGAAAATAGACATTTACCGAACTAGTGTGCTTAAAGGATTAACCCGAGGAGTAGTATCAACTGCTTGAAAGCGCAATCCAAAGAACCTGGTCGACGACATCCATTAGAGGCGTTTTTTGTAGGCAGTGTGCAACCAAGAATCGGGAAAGAGAAAAATAATCGTAAGTGCCTTTTTCCTTTCGTCCCTTTTAAAACCCTCTGCTTAAGGCTTTTAATAGGGATAATTTTAGTCAGACGTATTGGACGTAAATTCGCTATAGGAAAAATAAAAGTGATCAATATTTTGAATCAATAAAAGTTAATGTCAGATAGCGAAGTAGGAACAGGAAATAGTGAATACTTCAGAGCATTAAGTAGTGAATTATTATTTTAAAAAATTAGTTGTTAAAAAGGAAAATCAATCAGAAAATATTACAGACAAAGTGAATTGGAGTCTTTAAATCAAAATTGGAAAATGTTAAGCCATACGAAGGCGACAGCAATACTTTAACTAAGTTCATCAATAGATGTGAAAGTTTGATTGCAGGTTATGCTACCTTTAATGATAACCTCCAAAAACACATTTTTGAGTGTATTCAGGAAAAATTAGTAGGTAGGGCAGCAATTTTAGTAGGCAATAGAACAAAGCTCAGTGATTGGACAAAGTTAAAAGAGGCCTTGATCCAATGCTTTTCCGATCGCCGAGATCTGGATTGTTTAATCCAAGAATTAGTTAGGACCAGACCATACAAAAACGAACACTTGTTAAATTTTGGAAGTAGGCTTTAGCTTTTAAGAAGCGATATCGCGCAACGCATCAGCAAAGATATAAGGTCCTCTACGGCAGAAAAAGTGTGCCAAGTCAAACATTTCGATAAAACCGCATTAAATACCTTTATCGCGGTAGCTCAATTGGTAGAGCATTAGACTGGTATTCTAGAGGTCCCGGGTTCAAATCCTGGTCGAGGATTTATTCCCTCACCCTTTGCCCTCTACGCCACAAATCTTTTGCAAAATATTATCTGTCATCCTTTATGAACCAAAAATGATCTTGCCAGAGCTCCCCTCTCACACTGCGATGTCAAATCTAAAAAACGAACCTGTCAGGTAGTTTCTAAAAAAGTGCCTGTTGAAATAAGTTTTAAGCGTTTTTTGACAGCTTTAAAAGAATAAAAACTATCCGGAATTTGTAAACTTTTCTTAGTTTTCAGCAAAGCATCAAATTTGGGCAACTTTGCCCTAATTTAAACCTTTTCGTATCTCCTACCGTTTAGGAGATATTCATGGTGAGCAGCGAATTTGACATGATAAGTTTCACTTTTTCGGACCATGCAGTCTGTGTTTGTGTAAGTCTATGTAGCGCTACAAATCGTAATCGAGTGAACCGATTTCTATGCAGGATAAAAAAACGAACTGTCAACGTCCCTCTTGTGGGAATAAATAAGTTACACTTTTTGCTGTCAGCTTTGGAGGAGAAGTTTATCCTTGGGCCCTCCAATACAGGGTGTAAAGAATTGGAGAAAATGCTGAAACACGTCGATTTTTTTTGTAAGGGGAAGACTTTTTCACTCTTGAAATTTTTGTAGCGCGCATCCCCTTTGAGGGGTAAACTTTACCCCTATATTTTGTATAGGGAAAGTTGGTCGAGTGATACCTTAATTGTTTTGAAGGTCTCCTGAATGTCTTGACAATCGTGTAAAAATTTAGAAAATCTATCGATTCGTTTTTGAGATATTTACTTTCAAAATAAAGGTAAATTTCACCTCTCGTAGGAATGTATCCTAGAAGAAAAAACACAATGATAAAATTTACCATTAACAAAAGCAAAGTCGACGTGTCCGAGGATTTATAAAAAAAAAGATATCTTTAAAAAAATATTTTTGAATTTGGTCATGCAACTGTGAAAGTGAATATCTTAAAAAGTAATCGATAGATTTGCGAAATTTTTACACGATTGTCACGACATTCAGAAGACCTTCAAAACAAGGTGTCACTCGACCTACTGTCCCTATTCAAAATATAGGGGTAAAGTTTACCTCTCAAAGGCGATGCGCGCTACAAAAATTTCAAGATCGCCAAAAAGTCTCCCCTTGACAAACAAAATCGACGTATTTCAGCATTTTCTCCAATTCTTTGCAGTTTTTGAAAAAATCCAGGTGAACCTTTTTAAATGGCCAACCCTGTATACGGTGGGAACTTTAAATGGAATAATTTCGCTAGAGCCTCAGCATAACCCTAAAAACACATATAATCGACAAAAAATCGGGCCAACGCATCGCTAACGCACTGCCGACGTTATACCGACGTTGGCACGATTTTATGAGTTATTCGACGATTTGTGTTTGTAGAAAAAATATTCGGATAAAAAGCAAAAACACGACAACTGAGATTTTTATGGGCTTTCCAGTCATATAAAAAATTCCCCTTTTAAAGGGTGAAACCTCTCTAAACCACTTAATTTTCTTAAAAGGATTATACTACTTTGAAGTTACAATTTTATTAAGAGCTTAATCCCCTCCTCCTCTTGCCAAGCGGCACGCGGTTGTCATATGAACTTAGATAATTGGATTTTCAACCAAAAAAAAAAATATCAAATTTTTCAATTTTTTTTTAAATTTTTGGTTGAAAATGTAATTATCTATCCTATATTGTGAAACTCGCGTATCGCTATAGCTGCTATACGGTTCGTGAGTTAAGTTTAATCCCCCCTAATATCGTCTTGCCAACCCCCCACCCCCACCAAAACCTAATCAACTCTGCGTAGGACGACAAAGAATTTTGGTGCCAAATTTTATAAGAATCGGTTTAGCGTTTTTTGAGTAATCGTGTTGGCGACAGACAGACAGACCGACAGACAGACACCATGACGTACGTAATTTTGTATTTAGGTATTTTTGACGATCCCAATCGCCTCCATAGGTACTATGAATGGATGGCTAAAAATAGATAGACCATAAAATATGTCTAAAAATGTATAATTGACCGCATTATGTTAAAAACTTACTAAACTATTCAGAGTGTATTCCAAAAGTCTGGAATAATGGATTTTTCGGGATAACTATGGCTCTTTGAAAAAAAAACTTATACAGGATGTCCCAAAAATAAAATACGTCACCTTATCTTTTTTAAATTGGACACCCTGTATATTATCTCATTTTCTGGATCCTTAAAAATTAACATTACACCCCACTAAACATCAAAATCGTATTAAACGTCAAATACATGTTGAAAAAAAAATGTTTTTTTTCAAACACTAAAATGTGTTAGAATTAATGCATCTTTTGGAATTTAAAAAAAATGTAGGAAAACTTACCTCAAATTTTAAGCAAAAGCATGACTAAAAATATATATTATAAAAAACGTTAATAAACAAACATTTAAAGAACGTTAATTTTATTAACATTAAAGAAAAGACCATTAATATATGTTTATTTTTGATATGTCATTAACCAGAGAATACTTCGAACATGAATTTAGGATGGAATAAGGGTATAAATATAATTGTTTTTTTGACATTAAAAGGTCACCATAAAAATTTGTTTATTTAATGAATGTTTTTTTCACTTTAAACTTTTTAATACAAATTATTAATTAATGTATGGGATTAACTAAAATTTATTTATAACATCCAAAAAAGTCCATTAAGATATGTTTTCTTTTAAGGGCGCAAGAACAATCCAGAGATAATATAAACTTGTCAATCGATTTCAATACGTCATCTACCACTCATTATCTATCTCTGGTTTCTTTACTGTATTCTCTTGTTCACAGATTGCGCCGCGAATCATTGGGGATTAGGGTCACTGGATCCTGAAACCGGCTGGGACCGCAGGTCTCAGGATTCAGTGACCCTATAGGGGGATTGTTTATTTATCACCTAGGTGATCGAATTGAGAGCAGTGACAACTAGTCAAATGGCCATACACACAGACCACTTAAGGGTTCTAAAAAGTAGCTTTTCACCAAAAGAAAAATTATTAAATAAAACACAAAAACCAGGCCGACGAACTCCAAAACAAAACGACAAAACTAAGGTTATGAAGAATGTCAGGCAGACACACTGACATTGGTTAGTTGCAAATACAGTGAGTCGACCAATTTCGATGTTTGCATGGCCTAAACTTTTTTCCTGGTAAGGGGTGTTACCTAGGTATATATGCTGGATCTCTCTTAGCCGAATACATTTAGGAAAGGAGAACACCAGAAACTATGCCTAGGGTAAGCTCACAAAAAAAAGACGTGGGTGGTTAATTTTGATGGTGGCGGTATCTATAATATAACCATTTAGGTACTTTTTGATGCTAGGCATATAGCTAATATTAATAGGTAACCAGTATAGTCCATGTTTTTACATTTCCGCATGTTTTAGCTTTAGAGGAAAATAATACTCAATTTGTTTTTTATTAGAGGAAGAGGATTACAAAGCTTATTAATACAATCTAGAGGGTTTTTGAAATTAGGTGTCCATTATTTAGAAAATTACAAATATTTCCAATTTAGTTTTACAGGTCTCTATAAAGGGTGTTTCTGACGTAATATGGGCGCGCCAATTTTGAAACACCACAAAAGTTAAAACAGTTTTTTTCAAAAAATAAACAAAATTTTAAAAAAGTACCAAGATTTGATGGAAAAACATAGTCCAATAAACAATTTAGGCAAAATTTCAGGCCATTTGGAAGTCCCATTTCCGAGAAACATGCGGAAAAAGAATTGCCTAATAAATGGACCCAACAGCGTTGCCGGTTTAACGATGTAATTGGGCCGTTAATTGTTTTTTTAATAGTTTATTTTCTAGCGAAAAACAAAATAAAAAGACCCTTCTAAAACATTCTGAATTACTTCAAAAATCAGTTAGGTATGTTTATTTAAATTAAAATGATTTTTTATAATCTAAAACGTTGTTTTATACAGCCTACTTCTTTTTAATATTGTTATCGTATGACAACTTCTTATTTATTTAATTTCTACCAAAATGTTATTAAAAACTCGATTTGTTTAATCTTGCATTTTACAGGCCCAGCAGTCATCAGCTGATTCTCTTCAATTTCGCCTCCTAGTTATCGCGAAGGCCGGAAAATAACGGTACTGATCCAGTGGCCCAGAAGGTCCTTATTTTCTTCATTTTCTTTTCTTAATATCTCGATCAAATCCTAGAAAGTTCAACTATACTATTTCTTATGCTGCACTTTTATTCACCTTAGTTCTTTTTCTTCGAATTCAAGATATTATTTCTTGCCTATTTACTTTTCTGTACATTGGTGTTTAGCAGACTCTGCTTTCTGGCCTTAGCTTTAGTCGCCACGGCTAAAGATAGAAATAAAAGAGAACATGATTTTTGATTGATAAGAAATTGTAACCTCAATTTTTTTGACTTTTGACCTTTGTTTCTTCCTGTTTCAAAAAATTATTCTGGCATTATTTCAAAAATCAGTTATGTTTATTTAAATTAAAATTATTTTTTATAATTTTCGAATTAAATAGATTACGATTGCCTAAGTAGTTTTTGTGATGGATAACCCTCTGATGAAAGGTATGTTCTTTTTATATATTTCTTTTAGATAGAAGTGTGGTTATGGCAGAAAACCATATACTGCATAATTACCTTATTTTATTATCTGAACTATTCTTCTAAGAGTGTGTACTTTGTATTGAATAGGGTGCTCCGTAGATTCCTCCATGGATTCCATTGACAATATCTCTGAAAGTCTCCCAAAACATTAAGACATTTTTCTGATAGACATGCCTTCCCTATGTGAGTCAGCTATCACCCATGCCAGCCTACTTTACCTGATGATGCTACAGACCTACCTCCAGAGGTGCTGCTTAGAACCTGCTGTGACCAATGCCCTTGTCATGCCTGTGTTGGACAGCTTTGAGAGGCTTGCCATCAATTGTAGAGTTTTGTCTACTGAATGTCATAGACTCAGGCCTGTATACCTACCTACCTTTGGAAATGTATACCCCATGTTGTGTGTTTTCTGTGCTTTTTATTCCGTGTTTATTTAAACTTTAAGCTATTAAACCTAGTAAGTACCAAAAAAGCACATTACCTAAAGTTAAAATTATTTAACTGTACCTTAGCAAAATGTTACCTTTCCTTAATTTACCCTTATAAATATTAAGTTTAATTACTTTAACCTTAAATTAACTTACCTACAATTCCCAGGTGTACCTTTGTAGATTTTATGGCGGCGACTAGATGTCATGATTCCCTGATACCTCGAAGAAAATATAAGAAAGTATTTATTTTCTTAATCCCCTAAGTTGTGCACAATTTTCGACGATTCTACACAATTGTAGACAATTTTTAGACAACATTCCTTCCCATGTAAATATATTTTTTTTTAAATGTTATATATTGGCAATTGTAAATAAAATGACATTTTTGATTTTAAACATTCCTGCCGTAGGAATCTTTAGTTTAGAAACAAGGTTATTCCACTTAGTTATAGTTTAAGGGATGTTTTTTTTTGTCTAAGAATAGTTGACTATTTAAAAATAAGCGACAATGAGAAAGTTAATTTTTTTGTATTTAATTAAAATGTTTTCAAATAAAATGTTTATTTTTTTTGACTCTCTTGTTTTAACCAAAAGTTGTTTAACTACCAGCAATAATAAATTTTCTTTAAATTAATTTAAATAAAAATTGTTACTTATTTAAACAATAAGTTTATAAACAGAATGTCTTATTTCTTTTTGATCTATATAATTTTATTTAAACAACAAAACTTATCGCTGGACATATTTCTGTATTTTAGTGTCCTGACTTACAATTATTATGTTTAATATAAACACAGTGGCGTTCATTACATACTAATTTTTTTCCAAAACACATGCCCCACACCTTTAATTGTTCATGCTAGTTTAGCTACGGTTTAGTGTTAGTGTTAGTTATTTCACAATGGCAGTAACTTTACAGACACATCTACATATGTATCGATTGCAGTCAGCTATTAGGGCCTCATTATAAACATGCCATATAAATCAGAATCCTAGTGTATTTTGGCTTTGTTTCAAACGCGTTAGGTATACATATGAAAATACATTTAAATAATCTGCTTTTTCTGTCTAACTGTAAGTATTATGTACCTATTTAAATATGTTAAATGTTAAATTTATTTTAACAATAATGGCATTTTTTTAAATAATTTTCTTAGTTTTGTTAAGTATATGCGGACATTGACTAAAATCGAGTTTTTGAAGGCATAAAAACGGATTTAATAGTTATATTATAGCTAGGAACTAAAGTGACATAAAATTTGTAGCCTGAACAAAGCGAGAGCTACATTTCGCTGAGTGATAAAAATGCGTGGTAGGTTTAATAATTATAATGTATACTATTTTTTGCACTTTTACCTAAAGGGTTCAAGGTCACCTTGTTTTTAGTATATTTTTTAAATTAAAATTTAGTAAATTTAATTTTAACTACCTAAAATGTTATTTTACTCTAAAGTTTCATTTTAATCCCTAAATTTGATTTCTTTGCTTCTTGCTTTACCAAAGAACTATAAATAAATCTAAAGTGAAACATTGGTCCAGTGCAAAAAAGTTTTTATGAATAACATTTTCTTCTTTGTCACGTTTTTAGTCCCAGAAGTGCAAAAACATTTTTATCTGGTTAAAAATATTACCAAGTTAACCAAACATTGTTTAATAATTTGAAATTAACTCTGTGTTTCGGACTTCCATTGTTTATATTTTATTTATACACGACGAGACGTTGCAAACTAGTTTGCACCTGAAGATGATCAGAGATTAAACTGATCGGAACGTCATGTATAAATAAAATATAGACAATAAAAGTCCGAAACACAAAGTTAATTTCAAATTGTTTAATAATGTTATAAAAACATTTTTTTGTCAATGTTAGAAAAAAATTTTTTTTCCCATGTTAAAAAAACAAATTTTTTTTCAGTGTTATAAAAACATTTTTTTTCCAATGTTAGAAAAACATTTTTTTTTAAATTATTAGAAAAACATGAAGTTATTTTTCTAACGTCAGAAAACGGGTTATTAAGCGCATTTTTCACAGTGAATATAACGTTAGAACTAACATCCAGGCTAACGTTATGTTTTCCGACTATATGTTATTTAAACGTTATTAAAATGTTTTTTTGTTTAGTGGGACAATACCGGGTGACCACCGTGTATAAAAGAGTATACATTTTTCGGGACTGCTATTTTTCCTAAAATGATCCTATATATATATATATATATATACATATAAGTTTTTTTTAAAAAAGCGTCCTTCCAAAAAATCCAGACTTTTGAGACACACTGTATAAAGAGGTGTCAAACAACCTACAGCTAAAAAAAAACTATTTTGTCGAAGTTCATTAAAGAAAAAAGCAATAGTAATTTGATTTTTATATCTAAAGGTTTTTTTTTTTAATTAAAAAGTAACTTACATCAAAAAAACATTGCAGTCAAGGTGTCACAAAATTAATTAATTAATTAAAAAAACAAATTAGTGGCGCACTCAGAAATTGGCTTCGCGGGGGGGGAGCGGGTTAAGGATAGGTAATAAAAAAACTTAATTTGAAGTCAAAATGTGGCCATAACCAGGCTTCTAAGGGGGGGGGGGTGCGTTTTATCCAAATATTTTATCCTGAGGCTCTAGAGGATTTGATTCAACTAAAGTCTTCACACTGCATATTAATGTCTCGATTTTGTTGGATTCTATATACCTACCTATATTTTTTTAAACCTATATATATATTTTTTATAAAATTTTAAAAAAAAGAATATATCTTCGCCTTCTCAAATTGTATGTTTATTCTGAGCTTAAATTAAAACAGCAGAGAACAAAATTGTGTGTCGGACAGATTCTAAACTGTACGATTTGTAGAATGTATTGTTTGTAGAAAGTACGAGTTGTACGATGTACGGCTTGCAAAGTATTGTTTGCGCAATGTACGTTTGTGTTAAATACGCTTTGTAAAATGTATTTTTGTACAAACTATGGGACCCCGTAATATCCTAGTAACTTTTGGTTTAGTTCAAACAAGTGTGTGGCTAATAAAAAAAGCAGGCAAATATATATCGTGTTTACAGGGGGACTTGAAACCCATCTAAAAATGATATAACATTACTTTTTTTATTAACAAAAATTTAAAAAAACAAAATTTTAATATATTACGAAAAATCACGGTAAAAAATACCAATTACTGATTTTGGAGAAGACACATCAAATAAAAAAAATAATGTCAAGTCGATTCGATTGATGTGACTACGTTCTTTTAGGCTCATAACTGTCACCTGCATAAGGCGGTCATTTTTGTCAAATTTCTCAGGGGATATTATCATTACACTTTTGTTTTTACTTTCGTGGATCAAACCCAGTGCCGTTTTCTTTTTGTCGCGGTTACGGTTAACCTTGGTCCTAAAATTTCCCAGAAGTATAAGCAAACGAAGGAGACCTCGATTGTGTAATATCGTTGAATATTGTTTAAATTTACAGATAGTTGTTTATGTTTGCATGTGTACATAATCAAAAGTTTTTAATTTTTATGAATTTCCGGATTATACTTAAATTTTCATATAAAAAATGCTATGACGTCATGTATCAGCTGACATGAACAGAAAAAATATACTACATTTTTGCCCGCTTTTTTGAAGGGTGCGATGATAGGACTGCTGATTGAAATCGTTGCGTACGTTCGTGGGTCCCTAACGATACGTACATCCTTCCGTACGCAACGAGATTCTGGCATGAGCAAGTCAAAAATGTAGCGTATTTTGACTTTGTTTCGAAGGCGTTACGTATACCGATACGGACAACAACTTGGTTTTGAAAATCTCCAATATTTTATTATCTTCGGCCTAATTCTTTTTTAAAGATTTATTTAAGAAGGTACCTACTGCTCTTGCCCGAAAAGTGCACCAGTTTGAGAGCAACTCTGCTTACGCCCTAAAAAATCTTTTTATGTTGGGTATGAGACTTGCACCATATTCTGTGTACTGTAGAATTCCATAGCGATACGTTTCTTGTTAATTGGCAAATGTCAGAGGGAGAGATAGTCATATCGCTAAAGACAGAATAAAGCCTATTATTTTTTTGAAATCAGGACGAAATGCTCTCAAAATTTAATAGAACAATAGAAAAGTTGCTTTCAATTTTATATATCAAATGACAGTTGACAGTTCTTGTCATAAAAAAATTAGGAAAAACTTTCTTTTGTATTATTTAAATAATTTTTTTTACAAAATTAGGATTAACGATTCTTACTGCATAATATTTTTTAAATTACACAAAAACATTTTTAATCTGTATACCAAAAAAACTTTTTTTTATACCTTCATCAAAAAAATTATTTTACTAACTGTCTGCAGATAACTGCTTTTTTGGTTACCGATGCAAAAAACTTTTTTTTTATCACGGGTCCGTTTTCTACCCAAAATTAAAGAGAAATAGCGGAATATAGTAATAGTTAAAAAATCTAATTATTCTTGACTGAAAATTAAATAATTTCCGCCGGTTTTCATCAAATGTTTATGAAAAAATCATTTAAAAAAATTGTCAAAATTTCAAACTGTCAAAGATTAAAATGTCGCAACAATGAACGTCACCGAGTAAAAAGGCACATCGCTATGGAAACCGCATTGCTATTTCATTTACCAGCCGGCTTGATCTATAGTGTAAAGATGGTATGTTTAAACAACACCGTTCTCAACTAAAAAGCCTGTTAACTCCTACCGCCTCAATGTCTAAAGAGCCGACAATTCGGCTGAATAGTCGTGAGGTTAATGAGGCGACAGTAATTATTTAGTAATTTTTAACTAAATGAACCCAACCCAACTGAAACAGATTTAAACCAACCCTAAAAAAACACTTTAACCCCCCTTGAACCTTTTTTCTGCATTAAAAAAAACGCCAGACAAGGATTCAGGGTCCTTTAGGGGCCCTAGAAGGTGCCTCCATTTTTTTTATGCTAAAAAAAAGATGTGGGGGTTGTAGTGTTTTTTTGGGTTGTTTTGGCTTTGAACGAGTTGGTTTGAGTCTGTTTAGGTTAGGTTGGGTTAATTTAGTTTAAAGTTGTTTTTTGGGTTGTTTTGGCTTTTGGTTTGAGCCTGTTTAGGTTAGGTTGGGTTAATTTAGTTTAAAAAAAAAGAAAATATGAAAAACACATAATAAATATAATTACTGTTGGCTCTTTAGCCTCATGGCTAGTCAGCCGAATTGTCGGCTCTTTAGACACTCCCTTATGGCAAATTATTTTTAATTTTACTCAACAACCGCCACAGATAAACCCTGCATGATATATTTTTTGAATCAAAACTTTGAAAAAATAGGATTCCATTAAAAAAAAGAGACCCTCATGGCTTCCCTGCGTCTAGTGTGGGAAAAAACTGAAATTGTGACAGAAATCTACCTAATTTTATGAGTAATTCCCTTTTTGATTGAGCTTTTTGTGACAAATAATAAATTTTTGATTGAGCTTTTTGTGACAAATAATAAAAAATGTTATCTAAGTGGGACTTTATAAGCGGTCACCTTGTACATTAATGAAAGGTCTCATTTTTAAGTTATTAAATTATTTAATTTACGATATTTCACATAAAGTTTGGCTACCCTGCCAAAAAACCGCATAAAAACTTGTCAAAACTGATAACATTTTCATTAGGTTTTATGAGATTTTATAAGGTCTAAGAGATTGTATGCGGCAAAAATCATGACTTGTAAAAGCTGACAAGGTTTTATGAGGATCAATGTAGAATAATTTTTTGACTTCTCAAAATGGCAAGAATTTAAAAGATTTTATAAGAATAAAAATTTTAATTTTTGGGTGTTGCTAAGATTATATCAGGTTATATGAGCTTGAACTTTTGACCTGATTTTATCCGCAAATAATTTTCTTATTTCTACAAGTTTTGACGAAGTTTAACAAGCACGAGTTTCTACGAAATTTATTAATGAAGAAGAGTATGGAATCTTTATAAGTTTCTAATGCGGTTCTACTAGCACATTTTTTAAAAAGATTTGACCAGTATTACAAGCAAATATTTTACAAGGTTTTATCAACATTAATAAGCAGGAAGGAATAAAAGTATAGGATTTTACACGTTTCTATGAGCACATTTTTTTTAAAGATTTGACGAGTATTATATGCAAATATTTTACAAGATTTTATAAGCATTAACAAGCAGGAAGAACAAAAGAATATAGTTTATACGGTTCTCCCAGCACTATTTTTTTAAAGATTTGACGAGTATTACATGTAAATATTTTAAAAGGTTTTATAAGCACGGATACCCCACAAACAATGAAAGGTGGTAAGGTGTATTTTCTTTATTGGCATTATTGGCAAGTGAATGTCATTGGTTATTTCCTACAGTAGTATTATTGGCAAAATTGCGCTATTTTGCCAATGATGATGTACTAGTGCTTATGTATTGGCAAATTTATGTTATTTTGCCAATAACTGAAAAACGTGTTTCACATACCAAGTAACACGCAATGGTTTCTTTGTAATTGCATGCATTTCTAAACCACCTTTCCGGTCCGATCAAACGCATTGCCGGATATCGTGTTTTTTGAACGCCATATTTTTTAAATTTCCCGCGCGATTGACATCTGACGTGCGGTTGACAACTTGACATACTTGCCGACGCCATTTAATATCATAGACAAACCAACACCATTCTCAACTAAAAAGCCAGTTAACTCATTTTCGTTCTAGTGTCTTTGGGCCTATGATCGGTGCCATATTGACACCAAACTGACAGAAAATCCATGTTTTACTTGTCAATTTGGTTATAAAAATGGCAGCCAAAATAGGCTAAAGGGCACTGAGGCGGTAGGAGTTAACAGGCTTTTTAGTTGAGAACGGTGTTTGACAAACCCAGACAGACCGAACCCAATTTTTTTTCTATGTTTAATATTCTGCGGTTTCTTCCTGTGAAAATTTTTTATATTAATAGTATTTAATCTTTGTTCCTGTGTGGGTTCCTTTTCGTGGTTTGTTTTTTGTGTTGGTAGCTATGGTAATTATGCAGTATACGGTTTTCTGCCATTTTTGATTTTTTTTGAAAAATTCTTTATGGGGGCACCTTCTAGGGTCCCTAGGACCCCAAATCCGGGTAATTATGCAGTATACGGTTTTTTGCCATTTTTGATTTTTTTTTTTAATTCTTTATGGGGGCACCTTCTAGGGTCCCTAGGACCCCAAATCCGTCTGGGCCGGTTGGTTTTTTTTTTATTTTTTTTGTTTTTTTTTAAATTTTTTTTCACTAAAACAAACCAAACCAACACAGTCCAACCCAACCTAATCCAAACCAACCCAAAACAATTAACAAAACACTTTACAACCCCCCCCTGGGCACCCTTTTTTCTCATTAAAAAAAAATCGGGCGCAGGCGGATTTGGGGTCCTAGGGACCCTAGAAGGTGCCCCCATAAAGAATTTTTCAAAAAAAATCAAAAATGGCAGAAAACCGTATACTGCATAATTACCGTTTTTTTTTTTATTTTTTTTGTTTTTTTAAATTTTTTTTCACTAAAACAAACCAAATCAACACAGTCCAACCCAACCTAATCCAAACCAACCCAAAACAATTAAAAAAACACTTTACAACCCCCCCTGAGCACCCTTTTTTCTCGTTAAAAAAAAAAAAATCGGGCGCAGGCGGATTTGGGGTCCTAGGGACCCTAGAAGGTGCCCCCATAAAGAATTTTTCAAAAAAAATCAAAAATGGCAGAAAATTGTATACTGCATAATTACCAAGTATTGTTGTCTTTATAAGGGTTTTTCCCTTGGTTTTTCCTTGAAAGGTAATTATGCACTATACGGTTTTCTGGCATTTTTAATTTTTTTATGAAAAATTCTTTATGGGGGCACCTACTAGGGGCCCAAATCCGGCTGCGCCCGATTTTTTTTTTAAAGAGAAAAAAGGGTGCCTGGAGGGGGGTTGTAATGTGTTTTTTTCATTGTTTTGGGTTGGGTTGGATTAGTTTGGGTTGGACTGTGTTGGATTGGGTTGTTTTGGTGAAAAAAAATTTAAAAAAAAAAACAAAAAAAAACCAACGGGCGCAGGCGGATTTGGGGTCCTAGGGACCCTAGTAGGTGCTCCCATAAAGAATTTTTCATAACAAATAAAAAATGGCAGAAAATTGTATACTGCATAATTACCCCTTGAAATAACTACAAGTGACTAAGCAACGTTGTTAGTTTAAGGAAATTTCTTCCTTTTAGATACTTTTAAGGTGTATTCAGAGTTCCATAACTATTGGGAAATCAATTTAACCGTGGCGACTGATTTTTTTGCAAAACTTTACGTCATTGCATTTGTTTTCCATGGCAACGCGGAGAGTTTATTTATTTTTTTCCACAGTGGGACACCAGCGCTTTTTTTGCACCGGGTCAAAAATTTGGGGATAGTTTACTTATTTTGATTTCGCATTCCGCGCCGCTAAAGCACATAAGTTTTTTTTACTTTCGCTTCCGTGTAACTCATGATGCGTTGCTGTAGCCCGAACTTGCTATCATTACCGCAGCTGTACGGTACCACCGCGCAAATAAACCTTTAGGTCCATGTGACTGCGTGTTTATTTTTCAGACAAAAACAATAAGTTTTTCTATTTGTGGATTGGTTTTTGCTAATGTAGTAAATTATTTGCCTCTTGGTGTTCTTAAAGACTCCGAAAATATGCAATGGATCAAGAAAAAACAAAAGAAAGCAAATTTGAGGTAAGACCTCGGGTTGACTATACATTTTTTGAATAAGTATTGTTGGCTTTATAAGGGTTTTTCCCTTGGTTTTTCCTTGAAAGGTAATTATGCACTATACGGTTTTCTGGCATGTTGATTTTTTATGAAAAATTCTTTATGGGGGCACCTACTAGGGTCCTTAGGGCCCCAAATCCGGCTGCGCCCGATTTTTTTTTTTAAAGAGAAAAAAGGGTGCCCGGAGGGGGGATGTAATGTGTTTTTTTCATTGTTTTGGGTTGGGTTGGATTAGTTTGGGTTGGACTGTGTTGGATTGGGTTGTTTTGGTAAAAAAAATGATAAAAAAAAACCAACGGGCGCATGCGAATTTGGGGTCCTAGGGACCATAGTAGGTGCCCCCATAAAGAATTTTTCATAAAAAATCAAAAATGGCAGAAAATTGTATACTGCATAATTACCCCTTGAAATAACTACAAGTGACTAGGCAATGTTGTTAGTTTAAGGAAATTTCTTCCTTTTAGATTCTCTTAAGGTGTATTCAGAGTTCCATAACTATAGCATGCATATGCTGCTGTCCTCAGTTACTACGTTTATACGCACCTAAAAACGCTTTTATATAAGGATGGTTTTAAATAAAATCGCTTTCTTCGAGGGTTATGTCCTTCATTAAATGTCAGTTTAAAGAAAAAACAAATAAAACAACATAATTAATTAATTAATTAACAACAGATTTTTTGAAAGACTAGGGTTTAGTATTTTCTTTAGGTTAGAAGAAATGCTAAAGTGTTTATAATGACCCTAAAATAGGCCAACACTGTTCTTAACTAAAACAACCAGTTAACTCATTTTCATTTTAGTATCCTTTGGCCTATGATCAATGCCATATTGACACCAAACTGACAGAAAATCTATGTTTTACTTGTCAATTTGGTTATAAAAATGGCAGCCACAGTAGGCTAAAGGGCACTGAGGCAGTAGGATTTAACTGACCTTTTAGTTGAGAAAGGTGTTGAATGGGCTTTTGAGTGATAAACCGCTTCCAAATGAAATCGATTTAGTGCTTAAAAATTGGTTGTAGTGGTGTTTATATGACAACATTTTCAAACCATCCTTATATAAAAGCGCTTTAAGAGGCCTATATAAACAAAGTAAGTGTTCTGTAAGCCACAAGCGGTATGCAGTAAGAGCAGCATGCATTTGTTATTGTTTATTTTCCTTGCATCTTACCTCATACCACTTGCCTTACAGAACTCTAAATACGCATTTATTCCTCTGGAAAACAAGTTATTTTATGTAGGTACCTATATATAATAAGTATGTTTTTCCTTTTTGAAGGGTGGACTACTCAGTTGACTACCACTAACATATGTGGAATTAGGTAGCATACAAATTAATAGTCCCACAGCCCATAACTTAAATTGTTAAGACCTTGCCGGACTTTGCATAATATTTATTCTTTATGTCCACTCAGATGACATTTTAAACATATATATTCTTAAATTTGTAACTTTTTTAACAAGAAATGGACAAACATTTTGTCAAAAAAATATATTTTTGTCATTAAGCCCCTCTTGATAGCATCGAAAAGATAAATTAGGCTCCTCACAGCTGATTTTTCAAGGATTGCTTTAGGACCTTAATTTAAGTTAAGGGTTAAGTTTGGAGGAGTCTCTAAAAATACCCCTTAGAACATCTTGAAGAACACATACAAAGTCTCAACGGTGAGGTAGTCATAAATTTTCATAGGCCTGGGCTCACGGACTATAATGAAAATATTAGGTAAAGAATAAAAACATTATACAAAAAATAGTGAGGCACATTTTGCTCACTTTGGCTCATTTACTTATTTCTAAGTTTTCTCTACAGTAAAGCTAGAGAAAGCCCAGTTTTTAATACCTACCTCTATGCACTTTTTAAGAGTTGAATATTTTTGTAAATTTAAGGTGTCCAAGATTCCCCTCACGTTTGTTCAAGAATAAGCATACTGGCCTGAGGAAACTGTCTAGGAGGGAGGGTTCCTGAAAATACTAATAAGAAGGCTGCTCCACCTGGCAAAAAAAGACCTATGTGAACAGTAGAAAAGAATATGCAATGAGGAATACAATAAGCCTTGCAATAAGCAAACTAGCTGCAGTGTCAGGGATTTCCTAAATCATGCCTTATTGTAGGAAAGAAATCTATCAAGATGGAATGACACTGCTTTTCTTGTCTTCAAGGTATATATATAAAATTCAGAATTAAAATTCTTATTGTAACAATTTTAATCAGTCAGAGTATGTATGGAATTGAAAAACCGAGAAAAGTTGAGAAATTTATTCTTTGAAAAGGTCAGGAAATTTGACAAAAAAATATACAAAAACAAGGAAAATCTGGAAGCCCATCTGGAAAAAATTGATTTAAAAACAAATTAGAATCATGAAATTTGTCAAAATAAAATTTTGCAGCTGTTTTCTTTTAAAACAAAATTCTTGAAAAAATTATGATATGTTTTTTACAAATGGTTAGGAAAAACTGGGAGACATCAGAGAATCCAATTAAAGGTTTTCTGTACAAACTCTGTTATTGACCTTATGTACTGATGCCTTTCTAATTTAAATCCCTTACCCAAAATTATTACTTCTTGTGCAAACTCAAAAATAAATAATTCAAATAAAATCCAAAAACTTAATATTTAATATGCTTGCACACACAGAAATACTATCTATTTATTTTTGTTGGCATATAGGTAGGTACCAAATGTAATGTTACATCTCTTGCTATCTTTTATGTAAACTTGTGTTTTCTGTTAGTGAATCATTTATTGTGTAAAAATTTGAAATGTGTAGCTTCTGAAAGAGATACCTACAGGTATCTCTATAATTTCCTAATAAAAGATCCTTGAACTAAAACTCTGATTACCAATGCCCAATGTAGTAAAAAATGCATAAGATAAGGTTGCAGCAAAGATAGGGTTGCAGAAATACTTTCTCTTTTTTGGAGTTCTGTTTTTGTTGTAAGTGATCATTTATTAAAGCACTCCTTACTAGTACTAAAAAAGCGTTGTAGCTAAATTAGACAAATGTTTACCTCTAATTTTTTTTATTTTCAGATTTTGGAATTTAGGCAAGAAAACTACCAGAATGAACAATACAATTTTTATACATTTTAGTTATTCACAGAACAATAACAACTATATGGGTAGAATACTATAGCATTTTTGTGTTGTAGAAATATTTTTAGCAATTTTAATTAACTATATATAATAAAATTTTAAAAAATATGCTGAAAAATGACATTTTTACATATACACCTCATTCCAAATTCTCCGGACCCATTTCAATATGGCGGCTGATATTAAACACAGAAGCTAAATGAAACTGTCATTGTCAGTGTCAAAAAAACTGGTCTGCAGCAATTTGGAATGGAGTGTAATAAATATTTCAATGTAAAACATAATTAAATGTATTTGGTGGGCATTTCTGTTTTACGTCTCAGGACCGCGTGCCTACCGATGGTCACAAAACAGTGGAGGTTTTGTGTCCACCGGTGGGCATCTGGTCCTTGGAAGTAAAACTAAATGCACACATGGCTCAACTTGTTAAGGTGATTATGGCCACAACATTATAAAAACCTATAGATATGCAATTAAATAAATTAATTTAAAAACTTATCTCAAAAATACTTATTAATAATCATTTAAATTAAATCTAACTTAAAAAAGAAAAGAATAACATGTTATTTTTTCCTTCTTTGGAACCGCCAATTAGTAGCTGTAGTTTCAAATATCAGGCTTCACGTGGTTAGGTTCTGAAATTAAAAAAAAACAAAAGTATAAGTGTATGAACTGAAAAAATATTTTCTTTAGAGAAAACAACAAAATTGAAGAAAGAGCTTGATAACAGATATTTTTTTACTGATTTTGGGGAACTTGAACCCAGATATTTAAGGTGGTGACCATTTTTTAAAAATAACTAATAAAAAAATAAAACAAAATATAGGCATCTGATACATCAATTTAGGGTTTTTTGGGTTCCTGTAATCCATTTATGTGATTTAAAAATTCTTAGAAGTATCTAAGGGTTCTAGTAGCAGTAAACATTTTGCATGCATGGTTGATTAATTTCAGTTTTTTTAGTTGATTTTAATTGGTACAGGTGTACATTTTATGAATCCGATTAATGCCACTCTGATACCCTTGTAAAACTCAAAATATTTAAGATGGGACACAAACATTTTAGAAGAAACCAGATCAAATACAGACATATGATATCATTCTTTGGAAAAAAAAAAATTCTGGAGATAATAGAAGGATCTTAGGACAAAATTTTGGGACCCAGCCCTAACTTATATTACCTCTTAACATATATACAACTTTAGAAGACTTAAAAATATCCAAATCGATATATTTCCCTAAAACTACCTCTAAATCCTCGTCTGAATCCCTATTGTAATAATTGGAACACCAAAATTAATTTTGGAAGACCCAAAAAACCCCTAAATCAATATATCACATATCTTTTACACCAATAATTTTTTTATGTTGCCCATTCAGGCTCCTTACATTACCCCTAAAAACTGTTTAACCCCCAAAATGAATTTGGTTAACCCCAGAATTTCCAAAGTGATGTCTTTCTATCAATAGTATGTTGTTTTTACCCCTAAAACTCACCATTAGGCCCCTTAAATTACCCCTATTTTTTTTACACCAAAAATTAATTCAGTTGATCCAAAAATTTCTTAATTGAGGTCACAAGTTTTTTTGTCATTTACGATTCTTTTTGCCCCTAGGAACCTTAATTATATTATTCCCAAAAAATGTTTATTCTAAAAAATGGAATCAGTGTTTCCAAAAACCCTGAGGTGAATGTATTATCCGTGTGTACTTGATCTAGTTTCTCATCAAAATTTTGTGCTTTTAAGTCGCCATCATCCCCATCTGGAATATTTGGGGTGTCAAAAAAAGTATATATTCCGACAAAAATGTATTTATATATAGTCCATTTTTGATGTGTTTATTTAAAAAAATGTTTACTGTTAAATCTGTTCTTAGAACCCTTATGGTGCCTATATTATTTTTTATTTTTTGGAGTTCTCCCAAAGGAGCCAGAGTTTCATCACTTGGATTTGTTAGCTTAGCTACCAAAATCCGTCAAAAAACCTTTATTATCAAGCGCTTCCTTCAAACATTGGCATCTTGACTTATTCTTGAAATAATTCAAATTCATGTTCAACGAAAACATAACAGAGGTGTTTTTGAGTATTTGGTGAACACTTGAAAAACATTATACTATTACTTTTTAATATATTTTTTTCCATAAACAGGCTTTTTGGGGGTGACTTGAGGGATATGAGTTTTTCCAGGAGAAATTATATAAAAAAAGTGTCTCGAATGACATCTTATTTAGAAGATCGTTTAAATTGCTTTACAAACATGCAAGATATTAAGTTTAAATTTGTCAAGGAGCGACAAATAAACAATTTCTTGCACAAAAGTCAGGAAAAAATCGTTAGTTTTAAAGTTACATTTTTCATAATAAAAAAGGGAATAAACATTTCATGATTTTTTTCTGATTGTTTTCCAAATAACCCTACTTTTATTCTTTAAATTTTGGTGGTCAAACTGATCCGCTGAAAAGGTTTAAACCTTTTCTTCATTCCATACAAAATTTAAAAGCAAATATCTTAAACACCAGTCATCCTAGCTTTTTAAAATTTTGACATAAAGACGTTTAAAAGACCTTTCCCTTTTTAAGTTCCAGAAATAAAAATTACCCTATGAAATTTCCAACAGAGCCAAAAAGTATCTGTAAGTGTCCCCCTTCAAAATTGTTCTCTGTTTTGTTCTTTGTGTATAGTTTTTCTGTTTTTCCTAATGGAATTGAAATAGATGAGGAGAGGCTCAAAACATGTCCAGAAATAGGTCGATAAAATTTGCAATAAACAATAAGAGTTAAATTAATTTTTGATATCGGATCTAGACTATAATAAATTTTGTATATTTAAGGAAGTTTTACCAAATATAATTGAAATCAGAAGCAAAAACTTACTTTGAGTTTATAGATTATTATTCTTTGTTTGGTGCTGACTCTATAGAACCATCTTGTTTTGCTATACATTTTAGATGGCAAAATATCCACTGCTCTGTATGTTTGGGTACAAATTGTAGACTTTTTAATTTATAGATTATTATTCTTCTCTGGGTGGTGGCACTTTAGAATCTTCTTCTTTTTCATTTTAGGTAGTTTCCTAAATATCCACTGCTCCATATGTTTTGTTATTATATACAGCTCCTAAAAGAATAATAAAAATAACAAGAAATATTCCATCTCTAAATTTTGTTTCTATATTTTGCACTTTAGGCGGGGACAACCAATATTTCTTAAAAATTTTCTTTTGAGTGGCACATGTTTATGAACTGTTTAAAAGATTTTTTGCATAATAATTTTTTAGTTACAGAAGCAGATGTTTGGTTTTGTTATCTAAGTTATAAGTTAGAGACAAAAGTATCAAGCCACAGTAAATCAAGTTTTGTAATCTGCTGTTTTATTTTCCTGTGTTATATGAGTTTTAAAATCTAAGCAGGTTCACAGTGCATGATTCAACTTTCATAGAAGTGTTCACTAACCACCAGTTATGACATACACACATAGAATTTCATCCTGTGTATTTAATTTATTTGAAAGATGAATGAGCAACTATTTATATTTTAAAGAATTTTTCCTGATTAATGTTTTTTGTGATAAATTTTCAATTCACTAACCTATTTTATTCAAAAAACAAGAGAGACTAAGGGCCGGTTTCTCAAAAGCGAGCTTGTGTTAACTCAAGCAACATAACCTAGTAAAAATCTTTAAAAATCAGGTTAAAATTAACTCCAGGATAACCAGAGCTTCAAGGTGAGGGTAAGTTACCTTACCTCAGGGTTAACCTAAAAAAAATATTGGCTTAAAAACAGCAAGGAAACTGGGATTTATAGCTCGCGAGTTACTTTAAGTTTTTGATAATCTGCTATTGAGAAACTGGCCCTAAGAATAACTTTTTATCAGTAAAATTTTCCACAGTATTATTTCATGCTGCTCACTTAATATATTAAGGCTAAACGGTATTAGTGTAGTAAACAGTTTTCTTTAGATACCTGTTTAGCACGTACCTGAGCCCCTAGGAAGTTCAAATTTACCAGTAATGAAACTTTCTTCATTTTTTTTAACTAAAGCGGGAACTAAACCACCCAAATCCTGAACTCAAACCAACCCAGCACTTTTTAGCAATTCCAGCGCTCATAAATTTTAACTCTTTAAGGACCCTAGTCAGTGCCTACATACAAGATTTTTTTCATAAAAAAAACCAAGTAAAATACTAAAATTAAAAAAAAAACCATTTACTGCAGTACTTGCTAAAAAAACGCTATCCAACTACATATTAAAGTAACTGGGTGTAGTGTTTAAGGTTGCATTTACAAGTGCATTTATAATTGAATTTGAAACACTCCTGCTAGCTGTTACCACTGATTTAAGGACAACAGGTTATCGGCTGCTAACGCTAAACGAAATAATCATATTCTATTTTAAACAGGAGCATCAACGACTAGCAAGAGTCTCTTCAACCTCTAAATGGAGCTTTACTGACCTGTTTTGTTAATACTCAAGTATCCGTGTGTTTTTGAAACTGCTGTTGGGATCTAAAATATATCCTTAGGCCTCTAAGATTTCACTAGTAAACTTGCACATAACTTATGCCGCAATAATTTAAATTAAAAAAAAAAATTGAATCAAAATAAAAACAAAATTATGTGAAGTTATGGGAATGTTTCTAGGCGAATTCCTAGGAATTCCAGCGAGCCAGTAAAGTTCTCTTGGTTCTTTGATAAACTCGGGGTAATGCTCGCGCAGCGCTAGGCTATTTTCGGCGGGCGACCGCACACACAGAGTGGTTTCATATTCGTTTTTGAAAAAATATTTTTGAAAGATAAACATAACCTCGAATGGTTTTCTGTCAGAAAACGTAAAAATACCCTTCTGCCTACTGTGGGCCTTGTTGACAAAACACCTGCAGTTGCCATGGTATCGGGGGCTTTAGGATAGTTGGGGGCTTTAGGTTAGGGGGCGCTTTGCTTATTTTGATTTCCCAATAGTATGCATATGCTGCTGTCCTCAGTTACTACGTTTATACGCACCTAAAAGCGCTTTTATATAAGGATGGTTTTAAATAAAATCGCTTTCTTCGAGGGTTATGTCCTTCATTAAATGTCAGTTTAAAGAAAAAACGGTAATTATGCAGTATACGGTTTTCTGCGATTTTTGATTTTTTTTGAAAAATTCTTTATGGGGGCACCTTCTAGGGTCCCTAGGACCCCAAATCCGGGTAATTATGCAGTATACGGTTTTCTGCCGTTTTTGATTTTTTTTTTTAATTCTTTATGGGGGCACCTTCTAGGGTCCCTAGGACCCCAAATCCGCTTGCGCCAGATTTTTTTTTTTACGAGAAAAAAGGGTGCCCAGGGGGGGGTTGTAATGTGTTTTTTTGATTGTTTTGGGTTGGTTTGAATTAGGTTGGGTTGGACTGTGTTGGTTTGGGTTGTTTTAGTGAAAAAAATTAAAAAAAAAACAAAAAAAATTAAGAAACCAACCGGCGCAGACGGATTTGGGGTCCTAGGGGCCCTGGAAGGTGCCCCCATAAAGAATTTTTCAAAAAAAATCAAATATGGCAGAAAACTGTATACTGCATAATTACCTGTTTTTTTTTATTGTTTTGGTTTGGGTTAGGTTGGACTGTGTTGGATTGGGTTGTTTTAGTGAAGAAGAATTTAAAAAAACACAAAAAAAATCAACCGGCGCAGGCGGATTTGGGGTCCTAGTGACCCTAGTAGGTGCCCCCAGAAAGAATTTTTCAAAAATGGCAGAAAACCGTATACTGCATAATTTACCCTTTTTCCTTAAGACTTAAGTGTTGCCGAAGTGCGTCCTGCTAAATATTTGTTGACTTTTTTTAACCTCAAAATTGATTGTATTTTTTTTTTGTAAATATTTCAAGCAGTAGTCTTGAATGCACCTGTTAATTAGTGTTAACATTAAGGACTAAAGTTAAGGAAAAGGAATTTTAGCATTAACCAGCTTTTTGCTTAAGGAAAAAAACAGTTTAAAGTTAAAGGAAAATGAATTTAACTATGAATCAGCCTTAACTTGTCTGCTGCTGGTACCTCAACTTATTTTGATTATCCTTCTCAATTCTAGAACTTAATGGAAAAATCGAAAATTAATAAGAGGTGGTTGTTCAGGAGGTCCATCCCAACAAGAAAACAACCAGGATGTTATGGATAGTTTATAACTTTACCTTTATAAATGGAGGATGATCTAGTCAAACTCGAGAGTGATCTAGAGAACACAAAAAATACCAAGCTATGGTAAGTTCAAAAAAATGTTCTAGCTCTAGCAATTTAAGCTGGGTTTATACAGGAAAAAATAATAAGAGTTAAAGCTATAGGAATACCTGTAAACGTTTATAAAGCTAAAACCTCGGCTAAATAAATAAAGAAAATAAAATTAAAAGATGGTCAACTTCTAACTTTTTAACTTGATTTTTTACATATAACCTCACCTCTGATTTTTTTAAAGGTTTTTTAATTTAAAAGGAGATGTATAATTTTGGTCTTTTTTTGTAAGGATACCTGGTGGTGTATTTTCCTATAATGTAAGTAAAGTTTTTGACATTAATTAATATGCTGATTAAGGTAGTTATGTGACTTTGACAACCATTTTAGCTTCTGGTGGGACACACCCCTGGTAAGACATGGCTGTAAAATATATGCATGTGAGTTTTTGTATAAATTTAAAAAAAAAAAATAATTAACACCAAAAAATGACAGTAGACACATTTTTAATACACATGTGCCAATTGTTTCAATACTATTCTTATTTTAATTCTATTTCCTGTATAAACCATCAACAAGTTCTTATTTTTATAAACCCAGCTTTACTGAACTTTAACCAGAAGTAAATTTTCGGAAGTCTTTTAAAGGCTGGTTCATTCTTTAATTCCTTTTCCTTTTCTGTAACTTTTGCTGTAACTTTCATTGGGTCAAACCATATCAAGTCAACCAGGCAATAGTTTTGACCATCTCCGATTTTGATGATTTTTGGTGCACTTATTCGTCTTATCAAAAAACTCAAAAATCCAAAAAATCAAATTTTTTTGATAAGCGGTTTCTGTTTTATTGATTTTTGAAAATCAAGAAATTGACCAATATGTCCTTGACAGACACTTACAAAAATAGTAATATCTCAAAAACTATTGATCCTATAGAAGCGAGTGATAGCTCATTTTGAAGGGTTTTTAAAGACCTTTTTAAAGATGTGTGAAACAATATAGTTTGTTTATTTTTTTTTTCTTAATTAAATTTAAATTTTTCTTTAAAAAAAATTAAACAAACTATATTGTTTCACACATCTTTAAAAAGGTCTTTAAAAACCCTTCAAAATGAGCTATCACTCGCTTCTATAGGATCAATAGTTTTTGAGATATTACTATTTTTGTAAGTGTCTGTCAAGGACATATTGGTCAAATTCTTGATTTTCAAAAATCAATAAAACAAAAACCGCTTATCCAAAAAATTTGATTTTTTGGATTTTTGAGTTTTTTGATGAGACGAATAAGTGTACTAAAAAATCATCAAAATTGGAGATGGTCAAAACGAAAAGTGCCTTTTTTTTGGTTGATTTGATATGGTTTGACCCTATTATTGAATTTCATGTATTCAGATGTGTGTATTCATGCTTGTTCCTTTTCCATATGTTTTGCCTTAAGCCTTGAAAGTCAACCAATATTTAGCTTTACAGAAAAAGAAATGGAAAAAACTGTGTGGTGTAAGTGCAGCAGGCAAAATTGATGGTTTTTTTAAATTATTTCAAGCAGTAGTTATTACAAAAATGAATATTGAACATTTAATGCATTTGGTCCACATTTGTGGGACAAAAAGAACCCCAAATTTTGTATCTAAACAAAATGCCAAAATCGCAAGTTTGCCTATCATTAGTGTCAACTTTGAATTTTAGCATGAACCAGCTTTTTACTTAAAGAAAAAGGAAAGGTTAAGATAAAGGAAAAAGTTACGGAAAAGGAAAAGGAATATAACCATGAACCTGCCTTAATCCAAATTAACTGACACTTGAAATAATTTTGTTCAACATCATTCTCAAAACATTGAAAAAAAAAATTAAAAAGAAAAAAAAAATGAAAAAATAAATAGCTCCAAACATGGTCTGATTTTGCTAATTGTTTCGTAAAGTTTGACTGATTTTTAATTGAGTTAACTAAGACTAAGAATGACCAAAAACCTATTATGGTTAAAATCTATTATAATTTTATATTTTAGGTTGCCTATTTTTCAAATCTTGGTAATAATAACTTATAACTGATGATGTGGCCCTAAAATATTCATTGTTAGGGTGGAAGGAAAAACCACCATTCAATTATCTTTCTGTTTAAGATGATAATTGGTGAGTTCACATATGCATTTGTGTCTATCATAAAAAAAAGGTTTTGTATCAGGAAAAGTGCTAAACTAAAATTTAATGATATTCCCTTTTTGTATGACAACATGGTGATTTAAAACCCCCTTCCCCAACCTAACCACCCCTTTTTTACCCAAAAGAAGAAAGAAACTATATGCAACTTAAAGCACTTTTTTTTAAATTCACTGCTTCACCTAACTTAATTTTTAGTAATTTTGATTCCTTTGATATATTGTGCAATTCAAAAAAACTAAACGCTTTAATTAGTAATCTTTACCACCTAACTTCAAGAATTTTTAGAGGCAACTGAAAACTAAGGACTGTCCCGCAATAAAAAAGCAATAGAATCGACTATTGGAGGTTGGCTCAAAAGGGCCCAAGAAAGGAAGAAGAGGGGAGTGTTAACAGAAGCGGAATAAAACTGAGTAAGTTTTTGATAGTAATAACAAAAGGTTTAAAATGAAGTAATAATAAAAGGTTTAAAATAAAAAACACTCTATTCACGCATAACTCTTCTTGATAAAAAAAATTTTTGGTACTAAATATTTTTGCAAGACTATAAACGAGACTATAAAAAATAATAAACTTTGGGACACTTGTTTTGACTTAAAATGTTATGTAAATAATAATAAATAAAATTGCAGATACCATTTTTATTTTTATGGACTATTCATTTTCATATTATATGCCACCCCCCTTAACAAAAAAAAAACACTTCCTTAAACAAGGGCAAAAATTAAAAGAAATAAACCCTTTCCCAAAAAAGAAATATTATCACAATAAATATTTCACTTAACATTTAGCCCTCATCTTGATATGTAAAATATTATGAAAAGAGGGGTAGATCCAAAAAATTAGTATGATTAAAAGAGACTCCTATTTCTTTAGTTACAGCGCCAGCAAACAGAACGGCAGAAAGTTGAATTTTTGTGATGGTGCACGCAGCTAAAGTATTTTTGTTCAGATTTTTATTACAAGGCTGGAATGGTATTAAATCAAAGGACTGGAATGTTCAATACCGGTAATCATGTCAGGAAGTTATATTTTTTAAAAATAATTACCTCTTTTAAGATTATTTTTAAAAACTCATTATGCGAGCTCTTTGTGAGTTGTCATTTATTAAAATTCCAGTATAATATACAGTATAGTACACAAGATTAAACAGTTTTAAGTAAATATTTATGTGCAAGTTTATTTTGAAAAGTAATTGGTTTATTGGCTTTTGGTTTCATTGTATCTATCTATATATGGGATATCAAAAAAGAACTTTTGCATGCAAAACTATTAATTTGGATTGATGGCACAATATTTTATCAAGGTATTGTTTTAGGTGTGACCCTATTTTAATTTTTTTGAAGTAAACCGTTGTCTTAAGTTTTAAAGGTTATTAATTTAATTCTTTGTGAAAATAGTAAAATATTTATAATTTGCCTGAGGCGCCTTGCTTGTGTAGCTACTTATAGATAGAGTTAGTATTTCTCGAATTTATTTTTTACCTATTTATTATAAGTTATAAAAAAGATTCAAGGTCAACATATTTTTCTAAAGGATGGTCAATAAATAAGGGGTAGTAGTTGCGTTGCTAGTTGTTTGTCTTGATAGTTGGAGTGTTTTTAAACTTTTGTTTATTAAATAAAAGATAAATTATATGTTTTTGTTTTATTGGCTTTAAACCATCATACAAAATATTTATGTAACTGCTGAGTGGAAAAAACGTTTCTTAGGCGTTTTTGAAAGGTTCCTGGGGCACTTTAAAACGTTCATTGGACGTCTTAACGTTCTTTGAACTTTTTTAAAACGTTCCTGGGACATTACAAAGTTTTAGAAAAATATTGACCTTTTCAATACGCCTTTGAAACGGTTTTTAAACATATGCGAATGTTTATTAAATGTTCACTCAAGTCGTCGTCGTCGCATTTGTACACAAAAAGTCTGAAAAAGATTCGCAATAAGACCTGGAACATAGGCGTACGTTATTAAAAACGTTCTAAAAACATACATGGATTTGATGAGTATTACAAGTAATAAATTTTAATATATTTTATTAACCATAATAGCCAGGGGCTCTGAGAACAATTCAAATATTTAAAAAAAGAATTAACAAACTTTTGTTTTTATCAGAACGTAAGCCCAATTTTCCAAAAAAATGTATGATCCAAAGAAAATATTTGTTAAAATTTAAGCAACGTTGGCATGCAAGCAGTCTTTTTCAGATTTTACAAACAAAAAAATGACATACTTGATATTTGAAGACAGATTTTTTGAACATAACAGTTACGGTTTATTCCAGGGTTTATTTACTTTATTACGACATGACCCACTTGTCATATTTAAATTCTGGTGGTGAAACTCGCCCCTCAAAAGGAGTGTGTCCTACGAAAATTCCAATATAGCGTAAAAGTGTCCCCTTGAATAATAAATTGACGTGTTCGAGGTTTTGTTCGAAATCGTACTCCAAATACTCGACTCTGTTTCGTTTTTGATGGGACACCCTGTATAACAATTTTTTTCGGCTCGAGAATCGTCAAAACAAGCAAAATATTCTCAATTCTATCTATATTTATTTATTTTCAGGCACTTTTTAAAAATTAAATTATTTTTTAAGCATATTTCTTAAAAACTTGTCTTTATTCTTGTAATAATCTAAGTTATTTGTTCAAGCAACTCTTAGAAACTCTTAAAAACTCTTAGAAATTGTATTCTAGTCTTGCAAAGACAGGTAAAACCTGATCAATCCCATCATAAAATTTCATTAAAATTCAAGTTATTTGTTTAAGCATGTCTTAAAAACTCTTAGAAACTTAAACCCAGTCTTGTAAAAACAGGTAAAATCTGATCAATGCCATCATACAATCTTTTAAAATCCAAGTTATTTGTTCAAGCAACTCTTTTTTTTTTATTTTAGTCTGGCAAAGACAGGTAAAATCTGATCAATCCCATCATAAAATCTTTTAAGATCTCGTTAAAATTAAAGTTATTTGTTTAAGCATCTCTTAAAAACTCTTAGAAACTTAAATCTAGTCTTGTAAAAACAGGTAAAATCTGATCAATTCTATCATAAAGTCTCTTAAAATCTTGTTAAAATCCTAGTTATTTATTCAAGCATCTCGTAGAAACTCTTAAAAACTCTCAGAAACTTGACTCAAGTCTTGTAAAAACAGGTTAAATCTGAGGTCAAGAACAACGAGATTTAACTGGATCTTGTCAAACCTCGTCAAAATCGGATCACTGTTATCACAAAATCTTATAAAATCTTGTCAAAACTTTTAGGGTTCCTCATAAAATATTGTAAAATCTCGTAGATTTTCAGAAGCCAAAGGTGTATCCTTCTCCTCATAGAATCTCAAAAACTTTATCAATCAGTAATCCAATGAAATCTGACAAATTCTTATAAAAGTTCACAAGACTGCTGTTGAAAACTTGTGAGGTTACAATATATTTTAATCAGCCACATTTGTCGACGTCTTTGGACGTTCCCGGAAAATATGCGCAGCAATGTACCGGGAACATTCAAAAGAACGGCCAAAGGTTGTCCAAGTAAACGTTCCACGAACGTCCCCGGGAACGCTCCCGAAACGTTTGGCGACGTCTGTGGACGTTCCCGTTCCCGGAACGTATGCCCAGAATATACCGTGGGCATTCAAATAAGAACGGACAAGGATCGTCCAAGTAAACGTTCCTGGAACGTTCCCTGAACGTTTCACGACGTCTAAGGACGTTCCTGGAACATACCATTGGTCGCGCCGGAACGTCCCAGGGACGTTTTTAAAACGTGTTATTAGGGTTCCTGTAGCCACCGGCTGCGCTCGTGTCGCCGTTAAACCAAGTATAACACTCTCACTCTAGCGTAGCTATTACTTTCTCAAACATACGATAGTAGTTTATAAATAATCAGAAATTTTTAAAAATATCAAACGCGAACACTCTTAAGTCAACAACCCGTGAATTTTCAATGACGTTCTATTTAAAACGTCAAAACAAATAAGGTTACTAAGGAACTTTTTATATATCTTTAAAAACAAGGTTTTTTTTAAAAAAATGCGTAATATGTCAACTTAACGGGACTTATTTTTGCTTAGGTACTAAAATTACATTAGATTTATTTATGTTTAATAAATATTTATTGTCCTAAAAATATAGAAAAATAAATCACATTTTTGCGTCAATTCGTGCTCTTATAAAATAAAGTTCCATCGCTTGTCACGCCATCTTATGTTTACGTCTAAGCTTTATTATTATCCTAGGACCGTAAATGAGCCATTAAAATCGTTTCGAGATGGTACAATAGTAAAATTAGTATTATTCGTTGGTCGTAGGTAAACGACCTTAAAATCTTGATATTGAATTTTGAAATACCCTGTATAAATTGTCCCCCTTTAGAAACGGCTGTATCCGCCCAACACCGTTCTCAACTAAAAAGCCAGTTAAATAATTTTGGTTTTAGTATCCTTTAGCCTATGATCGGCGCCATATTGACACCAAACTGACACAAAATCCATGATTTACTTGTCAATTTGGTTATAAAAATGGCAGCCACATTAGGCTAAAGGGCACTGAGGAGGTAGGAGTTAGAACGGTGTTGATCCGCCGGTCACTGAACTACAAAAGGTTTTTTATGGACAGTGACATTGTCAAATTAAATTTAGACTTAATTTTTGCAAATTCCACGTAAAAATGAAAACCCGTTTAATAGACCATTGCATTTTGGTAGCCTTGGTTGTAACTCAACATGTCGCTGCAAAAGATACAACTTGTTATCATTGCAATGAGTGTACGGAAAACAACATTAGTCAGACAACATGTCCGTACAACTGTTTTATCATGATTATAACAACCCCAAAGAATGATGAAGTAGCGTTTAGAGGTTGTGATTATAAGGATTCGTGTGAGACAATGAGGCGACTATATGGATCACAAATTAAGTCCTGCGATGTATGCTATTCTGACCTATGTAATATGGATCCGCCAGCTCAACTTCCTACTGTTACTGCTACCACGACACCACACCACACCACGACCGTAGATAGAGAAGCTACATTAAACGATGCTCGAATCTTTTATAATGTTTCTTATTGTATTTACTGTTTTGGTTTCATTGGTATTTTTTACATTATATAGGACAAATTAAACCAATAAATTTGTAAGCTCCTCAAAAAAAGCAGTTTACTTTTTCCAGGCTGTAATTTGGATACTAAAATTGCAAAGTTGCAAAATTACCTCAAATATTGTAAAAGAATGGCAAAAATGCAAATCTTTTGGAAAACTATATTCATGGTGTCAACATAAGATTACATAGAACCAAGGGCGGATCCAGGAGAGGGGGTCATGGGTGTCATGACCCCCTGGGCGGTACATATCTTTTTTTAAAATATCTAAGTAACAAAAACCCCATAAACAAGGTGTGAAGGATTTCTGATGGTTTTTCATTGGTAGAATTACTTTTGAGTGACTGTGAAGGAAGTTATTTAGTGGGCCGCTGATGAACATCAGTTAATTTGCCGACAAAGCTGTTTCACCAATCGACGGAGAAGAATCTTCATCTTAAATACAACGGACTTTGTTGTTAAGCCACTGAAAAAAAAAACTATACATCTCTTCGATACTGGAGCATAAATTATTGGCTCACTGAATAACTTCAGTTGGTGCGCCAACACAGTTGTTTCGCCAATACTAATTCGATGTTGAACCGACGACGAAAGATATTCATCTTAACTGGATACTGGATCATACATTAGTGGCTCACTGACTATCTTCAGTTGGTGTGCCAATACAGTTGTTTCGTCAACTCCAATACGATGTTGAATCGACCAAGTATATAGGATCTTCAACTTAAGTACACCGGGCTTTGTTGTTGGCCCACTGAAGAGAAAAGTACGTCTCTCGAATATTGGTTCACTTTGTTGGGCCATTGAAGAAAAAAACTACGTCTCTCCCCATACAGCACACTTCGTCCCAGGGACGTACATTTTATGTCCATTTTACGTCGGCACGTCCCGGGACCAATTATGAACGTACTATGTACGTAGAAAAGAGTACGTACACTATGTAGAAGAAGAAAAAAATTTTGAAAAACATATAGAATATAATTCAAGGGTTCCCGATAGTTTATAGAAAATTGCATGCTCAAAAAAATAATAGTGGTCAAATATAATGAAATATCCTATTTGTAGTTCTATTTCTAAAAAAATATATTTATTTATTTAAGAAGATTTTTAGGTATAAATTTAAAAAATACAAGAGCAATACAAGAAAAGTAGAAATTATTTTTCAATGGATGACCTGTGACAGGAGGAAAATGTGGTAGATTTAATTGATTTTTTATAGTAAATTTACCAATTTAGCATTTGATTTTATTAGAAGCGAAAAATGATCTATGAACTAACTAATTACAATACTAATTTTTTAATTAGAATTTTTAATTTAATCTAATGGTTTAGCTGCTTTGAGAAAATCAGTTTGTCATCTAAAATAACTCTGAAATGAACAACGAAACTATAATGACTCCTATGAATTGCTGACAGGATGGGGAAAAAGATTAAAATAAATCCTAAACATATCTCCACAGTTTAAAGCTACAAACTACAACTTTATAACTTTGAATTGGTGAGATGGTAAGTGTTTCCAAGCTAAAACAATAATAAACTAAAATTTTCCTGATATTATTTCCGAGATTATTTCATTTTGAAAAAATTTATATTTTATTTGAAAATTTAAAGCAGGGTTAATTGTGAACAGTAAATCAGTAAAATAGCCAACAAAGTATAAACTGAATGGGGCAAATAGTTCTTAACAGTTATCTCCTATTAACTGTTATAGTTTTAAAATGACCTATATCAAGGGTTGTAAAAATGTGCTGAGATTGTTCTTGGTTAAAACAAATCTAATATACTCTTCCTATTAAAAGTAACCCTTTAAGTTTCGAAAATTATACCAAAAATGTAAGTTTGGACAGTTTTTATTTTTAATTTTAGGTAAAAAAAAACGAGACTTTTTTGACTGTCCATTACCCAGGAATTATAAATTGGGGATAAGAAATAAAAACAAAGTTTGGTTAGATTTGTAAAACTGTCACTGGAAATTCATTTTGGCGATGGCAAAAAACGGTGACGGCACATTTCGAAATCACGCAAGCACCATGTTCTACGCCAAAAACTACACTTATTAAACCAATTTTATAATAGGGATGTCCTGGGCACGTCCTAAAATTGTTTGAGTGGTGTAATCCGAATTTTGGTCCCACGTCAAACGTCCCCAGAACGTACATTTTGGACCCAGGGCGTTTGAGCATTAATGGATTTTATCACTATAAATAACTTTCAAAGTCAATAAAAACCAATTAAAATGGAACCCAATCCAAACCAGTCACGAAATAATATAAATCAATTTTATAGTATTGATGTCCTCGGGACGTCCTAAAATTGTTTGAGTGGTTCTATCTGATTTTTGGTCCCACTTCAAACGTCCCCAGAACGTAGGTTTTGGACCAGGGCGTTTGAGCATTAATGGATTTTATCACTATAAATAACTTTCAAAGTCAATAAAAACCAATTAAAATGGAACCCAATCCAAACCAGTCACGAAATAATATAAATCAATTTTATAGTATTGATCTCCTCGGGACGTCCTAAAATTGTTTGAGTGGTTCTATCTGATTTTTGGTCCCACTTCAAACGTCCCTAGAACGTAGGTTTTGGACCTAGGTCGTTTGAGGCTTTATGGATTTTATCAATATAAATAACTTAAAAAAACCAATAAAAACCGAAATAGTCACGAAATAAGTATAAACTAATTTTATAGTTATGCTGTCCTGAGGACGTGTAAGTGTTCCCAACCGATCTTTGGTCCCATTTCAAACGTCCCCAGGACATACGTTTTAGACCTGGGACGTTCGGACCTTAATGGGACGTCCTGAGGACGACGTGTGCTACTTGGAAAGGAATTAAAAAAACGTCCTCTGAACGTTCTGCCCGCATATTTTTAAACGTCGTCTTAATAATGCGGTTTTTCGGAGGTTTTCGGAACGTTCGTGCTACAGATAAAAATGTCCTTTGTTTAAAAGACTTTAAAAAACGTCACCTGGACGTTCCGCCTACGTGTTTTAAAAACGATTTATTGAAAATATCTTATAGACGTACGATTTAAAGTCAACTCCAAAACGTCCCATTAATGTATTTTTTTGGACATTTTTGGAACACTCGTGCTAGATAATAATATCCCTTCTGTAAAGGTCTTAAAAAGAACGTCCTCTGAACGTCCTACCCGCATGTTTTTAAAACTATTTAATAAAAACATCTTACAAACGTACAATTTAAAGCCACTTTAAAACGTCGTCTTATTAATGTATTTTTTCGGACGTTTTTGGAACGTTCGTGCTATAAATAAAAACGTCCCTTGTTTAAAAGACTTGACTTGATGAAACGTTCTCTGGACGTTCCGCCTACATGTTTTAAAAACGATTTAATGTATTCTTTTGGACATTTTTGGAACGCTCGTGGTATAGATAAAAATATCCCTTGGGTAAAGGACTTAAAGAAAACGTCCTCTGAACATTCTACCCGCATGTTTTTAAAACTATTTATTGAAAATATCTTACAAACGTACAATTTAAAGACACCTCGTTTTTGGAACGTTCGTGCTATAGATAAAAATTTCCCTTGTTTAAAAGATTTAAAAAAACGTCCCTGGACGTTCCGCCCACGTGCTTTACAAACGCTTTAATGAAAACGTTTTATAGACGTACGATATATAAAGTCACTCCAGAACGTCCCAATATTGTAATATTTTGACGTTTTCTGAATGTACATATTAAGGCTGAAACTGTTTTAAAGTAAAGGAGCCATAAAAAAATACGTCTCTTGAACGTTCAACTGGAAATATTTCAAAAACCAATTGATTGAAACGTACTAAAAATATACAATTTAGGGTTGGGACGTTCCCGGACGGACGGTACCTAAAAAGGACGTCTCAGGGATGTTCGGTGTTATTAGGGAAGGATTTAAAAAAGGGGTTAAGCCTGCGCAACAGGACCAACAACAAGCTATTTGCAACTACACCTGAAAAAACATTTTTTAAAAGGTGAATTCTATTTGAACTTCGTTTGTGACCAAGGGTCTGCCTGCATATTTACTTATTTAATTCAAACATAAATGGTGTTTTTACTGGTACAATAGCATATTATATTTCTATTTTCTTTTCCAAACCAAACAAAGTGTATTATTTTTGAATTCCATTAAAAAAAAAACAAGCTTGTGAAGGTTTAAAAAATTTAACAATATTTCCCCAAAAATATACCCTACAATTTGAAAATAATTAGTCCTTAAAAGCCATTCCTAAAAGATCTCTTTTTATTATATTTTAATTGCAGTTACCAAGAGCCTGTCGTTCACTGTGTACTTCTTTTCTATGGATCATGGTGAATGTGCTGGTAAAAATATTTTATTTTTATTAAGGTTGAACTATAATAAAATTATCATTATCATTATTTTGGTGGGTTTTTAAATAAACTTAAATATTTCAAGCAAATTTAATTACTATATTAAATTAAATGTTCTTCTTCCAAATATAATCATAAAAAGTCAAAGTTTTTCTTATATTTATTAACTTATTATATCTTGTCCAAGTCGCGTGAAAATTTATCCAATTGTAACCTTGTTCACAGTTCACAAAAAGGTTGCTCTGACCTTTGCTGTAACCTGAAACAAATAAAAACAACTTAACCAGGACCTAGTCGGTCATCCTTCTATAACACAAATTTCAAATGTGTAACATTTATTAAGTTAAAACATTTTATTTAGACTTCTTCCTGTCAACTACTTGAAACAGAAAAATAAAGTAAACTATTTCTCTCAGAAAATATTTACTAATAAAATCGATGGGCCTGGCAGATTTGGACCAATAGCAAACGAATTAGAGCAATAATTTGCAATAAACAGCCCATTTTAACACGTACATATTTTGCCTATTACTGTATTGTTTATGAGGACTGAACAAAACAGCTCAGTGAAACGCAAGTTGTAAAGATTAGGAATTTCAGGAAATAGTCTGCAGAATATGCCGTGTGCAGCAAATTATCATAATTTTTACCTCAGCACTCGAGCGCATTCGCGTTTATCGTCAACTTGCTATGCACTCGGGATATTATCTATGATAATAATAATAATACATAGTGACTAAAATATGTGTTAAAAAAGGAATGGGGAGAATTTCTTGTCTACTTACAAGAAACTAGCTGTAAGTTGTTGAAGTTTTTAAGTTTCTCTCACCGTTAATCCTTGAAGTTGTATGGTCTTTGTGAATGATTGGTCTCAAATCCACACATGTAGGGCTTGAGGACTACTTTTATTTTCTAAAAATAACAAAAGCAAGTTTATCACAAACAAAATAATATTGATTGCTCTACCTTTGTCGTCTGTAGTTGACAATAAACAAGCACAGATTGCGGGGGGGGGGGGAATTTCCCCCCCCCTGGAATTACATTTTTCACAAAAACATTTAAAAATCAAGACTTCTCCGCCAAAATTGCAAAAATTTTCCTTTATGACTCTATAACACCATGAATGTTTACGACTTTGTGTCAAAAATGCCATTCTTAGTGTATTATTCTCACAAATTTTTGCCTTCGCCAAAAATCTAATTACCCCCCTAAATTTGGGGGCAGGTCCGCACTTGCCAAACACCCACCTGTTAGTTTGGTTTGAGAGTCTCGCCTGAATTATGATCGAACAACGACGAGAGTTCTTTTTAAAAAATTTATTTTTAAATACAAGCTAAGTTGTCGCAGAACAGATGCAAATAGAATGAGATATTACTTAAAAGTAGGATTTATATAAACTTTAGAAAATACCATGAGTGTGTAGATCTCACGGTCTTCTTCTTGGTACGCCTGTGGGAAGCTGTGTACCCTCCTTAAGAAGCAAACATAATGGAATGAGTTTACTCGGATTGATTGGATTGATGGGATTGATTAGTTTTCTTGATTCGACATCTTTGGAGGATTGTCTTCTTTGCAATGATCATAATAATTGCAATGATCGCTAGGATAATAATAACAGTATTGACTATTGATGAGGTGGACATTGGTTGATTGATTGCTTCGATGTTAGTTAATTTTAATTTTTGCGATATTGACTTGTTTAACTGATCGATGCGAACTTCTGGCAAAAGTAAAGGTTTTCCTTTCACAATTTTGTCATCGTTGAAGTAACTTTTGTTACTCAATGTAATTTGGCAGCTAGTCGAAATTTCTATTAGCGTCGGCTGATTGATTTTGAAGTATCGATCGGTCCTGCATTTAGAAAATATCAGTGTGTCTTTGACAGGTAGAATAAGAATTTTCTCGTGCGTAATTTGTTGTTGTGACAGTTCGATGCGGTGACTTTGACAGCTAGTGATTGGTTGATTTTTCAAAAGCTGGGTGGTGCATTCGTCTTTTGAGTAGTATTTTTCGTGGCAGCAAAAGGTATTTTCAATTTCTGGACAGCTTGTTTCTTCAAATTGAGTGACATCTTCTTCTTGTGCCAGGTATGGGTATTTAGGAATAATTATAGTTATATTTTGGATAATAGGAAAAAGGTGGTGGAAAGATAGCTGCTTAAGTCTTAAAATGGGGATGTGAATAGCAAAAATTATTTTATTATCGGAAAGTTACTGGTGTTCCCAAAAATTGATAATAGGATAAAGTATTGTTAAATTTTGGCAATTTATTTATATTGTATATTGATTTTAAATATTCGATCATTTCTTGAATCTCCGTAGGTAGTAGGCCTCTTTTTAGCCTAGAACGAGGCTGAAGATTTTTTAATTTACTTTGGGTTAAATTTATTAAATAATTAGTTCTTAATAACATGCTTTCTGTGAGACCGTGATATGATATCGGATTTGTCGATTTTTCCATTGAAATTTGAGCCCTTAACACATTATAGTGTAGACCGTGATATCATATCGGATTTGTCGATTTTTCCATTGAAATTTGATCCCTTAACACATTATAGTGTTCAGAGCTGTTCGTTTACAATCTTTAGGTCAATAAAATGAAGAAAGGTGTGTTTAGTATAAATTAATTTTGATGGCCCCAAATTTATAGGAAGAAGGGGATTTCTAAAAGGAATTAATTTAATGTCTTCACTGTTTATCGGTTGAACAGCCAGGAACGCCAAAATCAATGCCGTTAGAATCCTGAGGTTCATTTTCCTGCAAATTTGATTTTTGTTTAGTTTTTGGTCTCCTTGCAGAGTCTTTGTGCCCGAATTTGTTTTAATTTTTATAGGTGTTTGGGTTTTGACAGTGGTTTTCTTAAACTTAGGTAAGACTTTATTACGTAACTTCGTTCGTATATAGGCCGGTTCAACAGGGTCAAAATTTGGCGGGTCTTCGCGTTTTTCGTTCCGTTTGTTAATTATTTTTTGTTTTGTTTTTTGATTATTTTCAGCGATAAGTTTGTAGATTTTCTTAGAGCTTTCTTTATGTTTTGGAACATAGTCTGAAATTATCACGTGGTCGTTAAGATCGAACAGGTTGGTGTCATTTAGGTGTCCTTTAATTATTTCGAACGGTGTGAATTTAGGAACGCTATGTATCAAATTGTTATAGCCCAATAAAGCGCGTTTCATAATTTGTTCTGTGGTGTATTCTTTATGTTCCTCTTTAAGACAACGATAGGCTTCGATTATTGATGAAGGAAATCGTTCTACGGGCGTGTTAGAGTTGCTATTTTTAGAAGTCGTATAATGTAACTCGATTTTATATAATTTGCAGAAGTCTTCTATGTCTTTATTTTTAAATTCGGTTCCGCGGTCCGTGGTGATTTTTAGAGGTAAACCGTGATGCGATACAAAATTTAAAAGACAGTCAATAACAGCTGTTCAATATGTATTTTTTCGAATGGTTTTGAGGTGATGGGGGTTAAGTTAAATTTTATAACAGGAGGGTTTCTGTCGTATTTATTTTTTTGACAGATCTCCCAATCGTTTAGAAATTGTTCAATATTTTCGATCATTTTAGGCCAGTAAAATCTAGATGTTAAGGCTACTTTCATTTCCGAGATTCCTCTATGACAAGTTTTTGTAGTGTGATAAAGCGTTAATTTTTCTTTTTGCTCGTCTTGTTTCTCGATATCCTCTAAAAATTTTGAGCATTGAATAAATCTAAAAGAGGAATTTAAAAATAAGTTTTGTAAGATAACCGTAAAAGTTTGCGCTAAATTCGCGTTTCTAAAATAAAGTGCATAAAGTGTTTTTAGGTCAATAAATTCTTTCAAAAATTTAACCATATGTTTATATGTATTAAATATTTTTTCAGTCATAGGTAGGTTAAACATTGGATTTTCATTTTCATTGTACTGTCTCCAGGTCATCCGAGTCTTTATTTTGATTTTGAATTTCGGTTTGTGGTTGTAGTGGGGATGGATTTTGAATGCTTTGCACAGGTTGTAGTTTAACATTTGAGTGGCTGGTTATTCCTTAAAATGCAATCTATTTCGTCCGTGTTTAATTCTGGCAACTGATCCGCGTTTTCTAGGTATCTTCTTATCGCTATCTACAGGGTTCCGCGAAAGTGCGTCCGCAGCTTGGTTTTGTTTGCTCTTTTGATATTTCATAATGCAGTCAAACTCTTCAAGTTTAAGCCGCCAGCGAATTAAACGGCTATTTGGTTCCTTTAAATTTGAAAGCTAGATTAAAGGTTTATGATCAGTAAGGACAGTGAACTTGTGTCCAAACAAATATAGTCGAAAATATTTGCAGCCAAAAACGATCGCTACTAGCTCTTTTTCTATCGTCGAGTAATTTATTTCCGCGGGGTTTAGTGTCCTATATGCGTAAGTGGGTGACCGTTTTGAGATCATATTACGCCTATGGCATAGTTTGACGCGTCAGTTGTTAATTCAAATGGTTTACTAAAATCGGGGTAAGCGAGTACTGGTTCTGATGTTAAAATATTTTTACAGTGCTGAAAACATTCTATAAATTCTTTACAGTAGATTACTTTTTCAGTTTTCTTTAAACAGTGGATCATTGGTTTGGTTATTTTGGCAAAGTTTTTGATAAATTTTCGGTAATATCCAAGCAGACCTAAAAATTGTTTAATTTCTTTTTGAGTACGGGGCATTGCAAATTTTTGAATAGCCTCGATCTTTTTTGGGTTTGGCTTAATGCCTTCTGGTGTAACGACGTGTCCGAGAAATTCGCATTTGTCAAGTTGCATTTTTAATTTTGCCTCTCGTAATTTTATAAAAACAAGACGTAAATTTTGTATGTTGTCATATATACCATGCGAATTTTATTTTGCAAATCTTTAAGGACTTCATCCATGACGCGTTGGAACGTACTCGGCGCGTTTTTTAACCCGAATGGCATACGTAGGTACTCGTAATGCCCGTTTTCTACAGAAAAGGCGGTCTTATGTATTGAATTTTGAGCCATTTCAATTTGATGGAATCCGCTCGCGAGATCCAAGGTTGAAAAATATTGCGATCGTCCCAATTTATCCAATATATCTGAGATATTCGGAATTGGGTAACGGTCGTCGATTGATTTAAGGTTCACCTGTCAATAATCAATCACGACACGCCATTTTTGTTTATTGGACGCATCGATTTTTTTTTGGAACGATCCAAATCGGTGAGCTCCAAGGACTCGTTGAAGGTTAAATGATACCTTTGTTTAACATCTCGTTTATTTGGTTTCTTACTTCCTCCTTATGGACGTAAGGATATCGATAGGACTTCGCGTGAACCGGAAGTTCGTTTATTGTTTTTATTTCATGGCGAATTTTGGAGGTAAAAGTAAGCGCATCTCCTGGTTTATAAAAAATGTCTTTAAATTCACCGCACAGTTTTATAACAGCCTGCTGTTCTTCCGAATTTATGTGTGACAATCGAATTAAATCTTTAGTATCAATGTTTGATGGGGAATTTTGCAAAGATTGATTTTTTCCGCAATTTTTGATCGTTTCGAACGAGTACATTTCGAACGACTCCTGTATAAATGATTCTAGAGGGATTGCTTGTGTCATAGTCGTGTTTATGGTTTTATCGGTACGGTTTCGGATTTCGATAGATGCGAATCCGTTCTTCGCGTACGAGAGCGTTCTAGGAATAAACAGCTGCTTAAGTTTAGTGGAAGGTACCAATATTTCAACTTCGAGAACGCTTACTGGGAGGTTTTTTATTATTTTCTCGTGGGAATTAATTGAAAATGAAAATTTAACATCTGTGGGTTCCCGGAATTTAAATGGTATTTGCATGTGTTTGTTCGAAAGAATTTTATTGTGCAGGTCAATGTTTAAGTTCATTTTTATTAAATCGGTCAATCCGATAACGCCATCGAAAAAATCATGAAAATCGAAAAGAATAAAATCAATTTTATAATTAATACCAAATTCTGAAAATAAAGGTATCGTAGCTTGGAACTGGGTGTCCTGGCTCCTTACAGCTGTTTTGATTATATTTTTAGAATTATAAATGCAGCTCGACAAGTGTTGCTCGGCAATGGTTGGTTTTAATATTGATCGGTTACTGCCAGTATCAATCAATAATTTAATATTTAATCAATTGATTTGTAAATAAGGACGGGCGTTATAGGAGGATAGATTTATTTCGACTATGTTAGTTTCCGTTTGGCTGGGCTCCGGAAAATTTTGGGGTGTGTCTAAATTTTGATCGATTTGATTTTCTGATTGGTTTTGAATCGATTGATCGATTGTTTCAAAATATTCTTGGGCGTACGTGTTTTGATCGTTTGGGTCGTAATAATCTAGAGAGTTAAAATAATCTTGATTGCATGGGTCACCGTATTCCGTGACGTCATTCGCGTGCAATTCTTGAGAAGCAAAATCTGTTCGCGCATTCGGATTTAATGAGAAGTAATTTTGGTGTCAACCACTTCCAGGTTGCCATAGGTTCAGGTTTTGGTAAATCTCTAGGGTTCATTTGTCCCGGTCTAAATATGTTTTTTGGTCTACCGAAAACTTAACTATTTGTAAAGAATGTTTCGGGAGGTACTTGCCTGGGTCTTATGTGAACTGGGCCAGTTGGAAATTGTAGTCTTTGTTGTCCAAAATAAGACGGATTATTAAATTGTGCAGGGTTGCCAAATTGCTGATTTGAGAGCGAATTTTGTGGTACAAACGCATTACTAAAAAATGGTCTCTTGCTTAAATTTTGGAAGTTTTGTTTTTGATTTTTATGTGACTCGTTTAGGGTCCCGTACAATCTTTCGAAATTTTCATATTCGCTTACATATGCCATTGCGTCTTCCAAACTGCTAGGCATTTTTAGATGCATATTATTTTTTAAAACGCCTGTGCAACCCGCGATAAAGGTATTTAATGCGGTTTTATCGAAATGTTTGACTTGGCACACTTTTTCTGCCGTAGAGGACCTTATATCTTTGCTGATGCGTTGCGCGATATCGCTTCTTAAAAGCTAAAGCCTACTTCCAAAATTTAACAAGTGTTCGTTTTTGTATGGTCTGGTCCTAACTAATTCTTGGATTAAACAATCCAGATCTCGGCGATCGGAAAAGCATTGGATCAAGGCCTCTTTTAACTTTGTCCAATCACTGAGCTTTGTTCTATTGCCTACTAAAATTGCTGCCCTACCTACTAATTTTTCCTGAATACACTCAAAAATGTGTTTTTGGAGGTTATCATTAAAGGTAGCATAACCTGCAATCAAACTTTCACATCTATTGATTAACTTAGTTAAAGTATTGCTGTCGCCTTCGTATGGCTTAACATTTTCCAATTTTGATTTAAAGACTCCAATTCACTTTGTCTGTAATATTTTCTGATTGATTTTCCTTTTTAACAACTAATTTTTTAAAATAATAATTCACTACTTAATGCTCTGAAGTATTCACTATTTCCTGTTCCTACTTCGCTATCTGACATTAACTTTTATTGATTCAAAATATTGATCACTTTTATTTTTCCTATAGCGAATTTACGTCCAATACGTCTGACTAAAATTATCCCTATTAAAAGCCTTAAGCAGAGGGTTTTAAAAGGGACGAAAGGAAAAAGGCACTTACGATTATTTTTCTCTTTCCCGATTCTTGGTTGCACACTGCCTACAAAAAACGCCTCTAATGGATGTCGTCGACCAGGTTCTTTGGATTGCGCTTTCAAGCAGTTGATACTACTCCTCGGGTTAATCCTTTAAGCACACTAGTTCGGTAAATGTCTATTTTCCGCACGATGCGATTTTCGACACACACGAGTTTTCTACGTTTGCTTTTCGACTACCAGGGGCGCAATCCTACCGACTGCGCCAATTACAATCGAACAACGACGAGAAACTTTAGAAAATACGCTGAGTGTGTAGATATCACGGTCTTCTTCTTGGTACGCCTGTGGGAAGCTGTGCACGTAACTCCTGTCTTTATGTGCTTGTTTTTACAAGCTTTTATTTAACTTGCAATGTATCTATGTAAATATGTTTGTTCGGATGGAATCTTGTTGATTTTAAGCTTGATATTTCCTGCGATTTATACAGGGGTTGTGCCCACGTCATCGGGATACATTTTGAATGTTCTTTGTTTTATTTATCTGGATTTGACAACTATCCGCCTTCCTACGACTCAGGCCTGACCTAAAAGTAAAAGTACAAGAAATATTAAATAAAGGAGATTTATAAGAAGTAAACAAACATCAATCTTAAGAGAAATATTTTTCATGGATCCACACGTTAGTTACACGGGAGTAATCTGTACCTTATATAAATATCTGTGATTACTCTTGAAGGCATTCAGGGCCGGAAAGTGGTCTTTGTTGACGAAAACTAAGGATTTCTTTTGGCACTTGATTGTTTTTAAAAATAACATAACAACATTTCATGTAAAAAAAATTATAGATAGAGAAACCATTGTTTTTGTTTTTCCCCTCATTATATTCTTCTTCCTTTTGCGTTTTGAGTTTTACATGGACTTTGTATGGGTTTTTGCATTGGCTTGGCAATGGGGAAGGTACAGCTGATATCTCAAGAAAAAAAATTAATACTCTCTTGACAAAACTGAAACCTTTTGTGTCATACTTAAAATTGTTAATGTTCGATATTTGCTCAAATATGCACATTTTTTAATAAATTTTTAATTGTATTACTCACAAGATGTTTTCGTCAATGTGAGATCCAATGCCAATGGTTTTACTCTGAGTTGACTCTTTACTAAAAAAAATTATTATATTAAAGCAATTTAAAAATATATTTGGTTAAAAGTATAGTCTAAATTCAGTTCAAATACAGGTTTCGTAAAAATCGTAGTGTGATAATATGTGTTTGTTACTTTAATAATTTATTTTAATGAAATTCACTAACTGCGTTGTTTAGTTTTTTAGGTCTTTTTATTATTCAAAAATGGAAATCTCAACTTTTTCGAATACATTTTATTTTAATAAGCGAGACTTGTGTTTTCAAAGCTCAAAATAGAATCTACATAGTTTGAAACTTAAACAGATGTCTACTCTCTTAAATCTAAAACCAGAATACCCTTTTTTTTTAAACCTTAATCTCAATTTCCATATTCTATCTATTATTTATTTATATTGTCTAATTATAATATCCTTTAGTGTTTGTTAAACGGACCATCGGAAATGTCTGTTGTTAAGTGTTTATTGATGGTACAAACAATGATAATCCCTGTGTCTTTTGGAAAATCCCAAAAGAGAGAGTGCCCATGCTACAGGGTGAAATTTTTCTACAATTACATATTATATCACACTAGGGCGTTTGTGGGATTTGTAATCCTTGAAAAAATAATTATCAGAATAAAAAGATCTTGTGATATTATAGGTTAATTCCATACTATAGATAACATATTACAATTATACGTAATTCTTCATCAATATGAGCTTTTTTACATATATATAATATATATATATATTATATATATATATATATATATATATATATAATCTATAAAATACATGAGTAAACTACCTAATAAAACAAGCTGATATCTTTTTTCACAAAACCACTCTTAACAGCAATTTTGACAAATCAGTTTTTAGATCACTTTTTGAATTAGGTAACTGGGAATAAATTTTAAATTGCAATAAAATAAGTTTTTATTTGTTTCTGGGGATACATATACTTAAAAGTCTTGTTATAACTTAGTCTTAAGTTGGTTGGGTTAGGTTGAGTCCATCTTCTACTTGGTACTAAACTAAAAAAACAAATTATTGTAAGATAATAACAGATACACAAATACTGTTAAAGAGGAGTTTGCTATAGATTTTGCCAATTAAATAAATAAAAGTGCATACTGATCATTTGGATAAAAATTCTTGACAAACATTTTTAAGAAGACAATAAAACAAAATGTTTGCAATAAATTGTAATAAGTCAAATATACTACCACAGGCAAATAACAATAACTTATGTGTAAAAATTAAATCGAAACTAAACCAGGAAACCAAATATATAATTTTTTTTTAGATAAGAAACCAGGGAAGTAATTTTTTGATGAGGCCTACCAAAAATCCTTTATAGATCTGAATTTTTCTGACATTGATCACATTTAGAAAATTGGCTTCCCTGGAAAAGAGCAAGGGGCTCAAGGTATACATAGTTTAAAACTCGGTTACATAAGCTATAGTAAGCCAAATTAAAAAACAAATATATTTATCGCTAGATATTACATATGTTAAAACCGAGATTAAAACAATTATTCATCAAATTGTTAATTATTAAGTTATGCCTTAAAAATGTATTTATGCATTATAAAGTTAGTTAGCCTTTAGTTTTAAAATAATATTTATTACAATTATAAATGATGTATAAACACAGATAAAATCCATCTTTTTTAATCGAAAACGACACCATAATTATTTATAAAAGACCCTTAAAATCTTAACCCTCTCAGGTAAAGCTCACTTTAAAACGAAATAAAAGTAAATTTTTAACCCCAAGTTTCAAACGACGATTAAAACTAATTATTTCCGTACCTCTTTAACTGAAGTAAACTGCACTTCCTCAATTTCCCAAAATTTGACCACTTGATGAAGGTGACCTTTGATTAATATTTAAATGAGAAACAGAAAAATTTTGACCCCGCCAACTTTGAGACAGAATACAAGTTTAAATTTCCAGCGATAATCCAGCCAAATTTGCTGCTTTGCATCACAGGCAAATTTCTGCCAAGTGCCTTTTGCTCGGTTCCTATAATATTCCAGAAAACCCTGGACCCTAGCAACATATCTATATCACCCTGTACATTAAAATTTGGATCCGCTAACTCCATTTCTGAAATATTTAAAATATTTTTATTAAAGGAAACAAGCGGTAACTTGTCTGTTATCTGAGGCAACACGAGACAGCTAATATTCATTTTATAATTATTATAACAAGAGCCAATACATATATTTACTTGATTGCTTATATTGCATAGTGCCAAGCCTACGCCCTTCACAACATGATTCACCCTTACCGTTTTTAAATTTAATTGTTCGCTCAATTTTTTTGATATAAAACAGCTCTGGCTGCCACTATCCAATAAAGCCCTGCATAAAATAAAATCAACGCCATTCTTTAAATAAATCTTTATGGTACAAGTAGATAACAACGTTTGTGATATGTTTTTTGCCGGCAACTGCACAATCTGTAGAATAGGTCGGGCCGCTTACACACGGTTCCGCACTAAAGCAATCAGCCAAGGCGTTCCGCTTTCGACGGTTTTCTTCGTGACCGGAGAACAGTGAGGGCGAGCTTGAGCGTGTCAAGTTGTCTCTGGCCGGCGGACCTTGCAGCGCTAGGGCTGCGCCCGCGACGAGAGTCTCCTTGTTGGCTGTCCTCGACCCGACAACGCTCTCTGTGTTCTCACTCGGTTGCTTCTCTTGTGTATGTTGGCGCTCTTCCTCGATTATTACAAGCGACTGATTCGTACTTACGGCGCTTGTAGAGCCCGTATTATACTTCTGTGACCCTCCGTGGATACAAACTCACTGATAGACGCGTTTTCGCGTCACGTGACCACAATTTTTAACGACCCTCAAAAAAAAAATCAGCACAACCCGCTCTAATATTATGCCAGCTATCTTCTCTCTCTGTCATATGTCATTCAACGTTTTTGTGCGCGCGTGACCACATGTAATTTCTTGAAATAATTTAATTAGTGGGAAATATTGAGTAAGATTGAAAAATATTTAACCATCTATGCACCCCTTTTCTTCTTTTACTTACTATAAATTCGTTATTAATTAATTTACTCTTATTTTAGATTCTCATTTAGGCCGAAATGCCCAAACGGGATGGAAAACGTGAAAGAGAAAGGTCTAGATCCAAGGATCGCAAAAGACATAAAAAGCACCGTAAGTCGCATTCTAGATCTTCCTCTAACTCTTCCTCTTCTACCCTTCGATCAAGGGTTCAAAAACTGGAGGACATTATTAATAAACAAAATAGCTGCATTCAGGAACTGAAAAATAGTCGTTCTACTTCAAAGACCTCAGTAGTCAGGTCACCTAAAAATCCTCCGGTAAGGGGGAGAACACCAGAGACCACATTAGTTAGGCCAACTAACGATTCTCCAGTAGTGTGAAAAACACAGACCTCAGTAGTCAGGTCAACTAAAGATCCTCCAGTAGTGGGGAGAACATCTGAAAAAGCCTCCCCAGTAGTCAGCGAAGATGGCTTGGAAGATGAGATCCAATATTCTCCAGTAGTGGGAATAAGATCTTATGCATCATCCTATTCATCATTTTCTGATGAACAAGTCACAGGTTCTAGTTCAGTTCAGGAATCTACAAATAGAGATTCCAATTTACTTGATATAGAAATAGATGCGGAGACCCTTAAATGTTTCGGAGAAATACCAGCACAAAAAATGTCTGAGGGTGCTACTCTACCCCAACAAATAGCTGAAAGGTGGGATCAGATTCTATCAACAGGACTTGACAAGGAGGTATTTTTTGAGCTCCTAAAAGAGTTTCCAAAACCTGTTAATGTTAAATTCCTTCAGATCCCAAAACTTAATGAGGAAGTAGATTTGATCCTTTCACATGAGAGCAAAAAGAACACTCGAATGGCTGCTGCTTTAAAATGGGATAAGCGGTTTTCTAATCTTCAGCAATATCTTTCTGCCATAGGGGCATGCATGTCTCAAATTATTAATATTATATTTTCTGAGCAAAATGTAGGCCAAAAAGAACGCCTAATTAGTCTTTCCGGAAAAATGGGACAGATGATTACAAATACACACTATGTTGCATCTCTGTACAGAAGATCAGCAGTGGCAGACTGCTTATCGAAACAGGCCAGAGAAGTGGGTTTTAAAAATCCAGTGGATGAATCCCTTCTAGGAAAAGATTTTGGGGAAAAACATAAAAAACTATTGGAGCTTGAAAAATCAAGCAACATTTTCAAATCAAATTCCATAAAGCCACCTAAATTTAGACCCCAGAATGAATCCCTAGGTCTAGGCAATCAGATTTCACATACTAACATAAATGACAGGCAAAGACCAAGGGCTTTCCCGGAAGTGAGACCATCCACCTCGGGATATTTAAACTCCAGAGCCCCGTCTCGAGTGCAGAGGGATTCGAGACCAAGGGGACAATCCTCAAGGACACCGCAGTACAACAAAAGGAAGTATTATCGTCAGGAGAGGATATAAATGTGAGTAATGAAATAGGTGGTCGCCTGAAATATTTTTATAATAATTGGGCTAATTTAACAAGTAACAATTTTATTCTGGACTGGGTTCAAGGTTACAAATTACCATTCCTACATGTCCCTAAGTCAAATGTAGAGAAGTTCAAGTATAAAAACTTCCCAGAAAATCCTCAGATTATTAGTTGTATAGAGGACTTAATAGAACAGAAAGTTGTTTGTAGAGTTTTGCCAACTGATGTCAGATATCTTTCCACATATTTTATTATTGAAAAACCAAATAAAAAACCCAGATTTATACTTAATTTAAAAAATTTTAATGACTGCATCAGAAGTGTCCATTTTAAATTAGAGGATTACCGGACAGTCCTAAAATTAATTCAAAAAGATTACTATATGTGTACTATAGATCTTAAAGATGCTTATTATTCAGTACCTATCTATGAAGGCCATAAAAAGTATTTATGTTTTAAGGTTAAAGATAATTATTTTCAATATCAATGTTTACCTTTTGGGCTCTCCTCAGCACCTTTCCTGTTCACCAAGTTATCAAAACCTATTATTTCTCATCTAAGGTCCTTAGGCATATCTTGTTCTCTGTATCTAGATGATTTTTGTATACTGGCTAAAGATTATGAATCATGTAAAGCACATACTCAATATGTAGTATCCCTCATACAACATCTAGGGTTTATTGTTAACTTTGAGAAGAGTGCCCTTATACCTTCTCAGAAACGCAACTATTTAGGGTTCTTATTTAATAGTCAAGATATGACAATTTCTTTACCCCAACCAAAGATTGATAGAACTCTAACATTATTAAATACTCTTTTAGATGCAAAAGAATGTTCTATACAATTTTTGGCTAAAGTAATTGGTGTTTTAGTATCTTCATGTCCCGCAGTCAAATACAGTTGGTTATATACCAAAAGACTAGAAAGGCTTAAAACTAAAGCCTTATTAAAAAACAATAATAATTTTCGGGCCAAAATTTTTATTCCAGACTCTGTAAAACCGGATCTAATCTGGTGGAAAAAGGCATTACCTTTCTGTAAGAACCAGATTAGATCTGATTCATTTGATCTGGAAATTTTTTCTGATTCCTCTCTTGTGGGTTGGGGAGCTGTATGTCAAAGAAAATCCACTAATGGCTGGTGGGCTCCTGAGGATCAAGACATGCATATCAACTATTTAGAATTAAAGAGTGCCTTCTTAGCTCTAAAATGTTTTACAACCCATCTGAGGTCCAAGGATATTTTATTAAGGGTGGATAATAGCACTGCCCTTGCTTATATTAATAAAATGGGTAGTGTCCGATTTCCAGTTTTATCAAACTTAGCTAGGGAGTTATGGCAGTGGTGCGAGCAGAGGGATTTGTGGATTCAAGCAGCTTATATTCCATCATCAAAAAACAGTATAGCAGATTATAATTCAAGACTTTTACCTACTGAGACAGAATTTGAGCTAAATAAACACATCTACAAAGAGGTTATTAACTTTTATGGTAAACCTACCATAGATCTTTTTGCCTCTTGTATAAATAAAAAATGCAAAGTCTATGTATCCTTCCTGCCTGACCCAGGTGCCATAACAATTGATGCCTTTACAATCAGGTGGTCTAATTACTTCTTCTATGCCTTTCCACCCTTCTGCCTTGTACACAGAGCTTTGAATAAAATAGAAAGAGAAGGTGCAGAAGGCATAATGGTTGTTCCCAGTTGGCCATCACAGCCCTGGTATCCACTCTGGAAAAAACTACTCATAAAAAGACCCCTTATTTTCACACCAAAAAATAACCCTATTATTTTTCCCTTTAGAGCTGCAAGCCTGAAAATACCAAGGATTACCCTGGAGGTCGGACATTTATCTACCAAGCATTTATAGAAAAAGGAACACCGGAAGAATCTATACCAATTCTGTTAAGATCCTTAGCAGAATCAACAATCAAACAGTATGATACAGCCTACAAGGCATGGTGGATATTCTGTCAAAACAATGGTCTAGATATGTTCAAGAGTGGGCCGGAACAGGTATTAAGATTTTTAAAAGATCAAATTGATAAAAAGCAATTAAAATATGGATCAATAAACTCTTTTCGATCAGCCCTAACATTAATCCTCGACTATGATTTAAGTAATGATCCAATCTTAAAACGATTTATGAAAGGTGTTTTTCGCCTTTCTCCTCCACAGAGGCGATATAACACTATCTGGAACCCTAAGACAGTTTTAGATTATTTAGAAAAGAAAGAGAATGAAAAATTAACTATCATGGGCCTAACTAAAAAATTAGTTACATTGGTAGCTCTAACAACTGGACATCGACTTCAAACACTCGCAAAGATAAGGGTTGATCAGATTCATATATCTGTTGAGGGTATACAAATATTTATATCAGACCATATCAAAACAACACATACAAGTCAGACAAACCCTTGTTTGCAAATACCATACTTTACACAACAAATAAATCTTTGTACAGCAACATGCCTTGAAATGTATATTAATAGGACAGCTAAGATACGCACAGAGGGTCAGGAATTTCTCTTTCTATCAACCAAACCACCGTACCAGACTGCTAGCAGTGCCACTATAAGCAGATGGCTAAAAACAACTCTATCTGAAGCAGGTATTGATACAAATATATTCTCCGGCTACTCAACAAGGCATGCAGCGACTTCAGCAGCATTTCGGAATGGGGCCACTCTACAGACGATTAGAAGGACTGCTGGATGGTCAGCATCCTCACAAGTCTTTGCAAACCACTATAACCTACCAATTAGGGAGAGTAATTACAAGTTTGCTGAAGCAGTGTGGGCAAATAAATTAGATAAATAAAACAACAGGTGTTAATTTATATCTGAATTGTTTATTAGTTAATATTTTCTAAGGCTATTTTTTATTCTTTTATTTACTATTCAAGTTTAGGGCAAACAATAGGTAAATAAGAATGAAACAAATTTTCTTTTTCAGCATCCTAGATGCTTGGTTTTTATATTTTTATTATATTATGTAGGTAGTCTATATTTTTCTCCTGGTTTAACCTAAAGGGTAAGAAAACTATCATTTGCAGTAAAGATCTTTTATTAACAAACTGTGTTATGATTTGCTAAAAGCACAGACATCCTTAATCTATGCAGATAGGTTTGTTGACGTTTGGGTGGAGGAAAAAAGAAAGGATCTTTAAACAGCTATCAGTGAGTTTGTATCCACGGAGGGTCACAGAAGTATAATTCTCCGATTAAACGAACTTCTAGTGAAGTTCAATCGGAATTATACGAGTGTCCCTCCGTGGATACAAACGACCCACCACTCCCGAACCCATGAGCTTTTTTCCTCAGTCAAAAAATAAATAAAATTTGACTGACTGAAGCGACGTCACTTTAAACTAGAATGACATATGACAGAGAGAGAAGATAGCTGGCATAATATTAGAGCGGGTTGTGCTGATTTTTTTTTTTTGAGGGTCGTTAAAAATTGTGGTCACGTGACGCGAAAACGCGTCTATCAGTGAGTTTGTATCCACGGAGGGACACTCGTATAATTCCGATTGAACTTCACTAGAAGTTCGTTTAATCGGAGAAAAATAGCATAACGAAACTTCGCACAAAGGATACTTTTTGCAAACCGTACATCGTACAACTCGTACTTTCTACAAACAATACATCTTACAAATCGTACAGTGTAGAATCCGTCCGACATACAATTTTTGTTCTCTGCTGTTTTAATTTAAGCTCAGAATAAACATCCAATCTTAGAAGGAGAAGATATATTCTTTTTTTTTGAATTTTATAAAAAATATAGGTTTAAATAAATATAGGTATATAGAATCCAAAAAAATCGAGACATTAATATGCAGTGTGGGGACTTTAGCGGAATCAAATCCTCTAGAGCCTCAGGATAAAATATACGCAACCCCACCCCCTTAGAAGACTGGTTATGGTCACATTTTGACTTCAAATTAAATTTTTTTATTACTTATCCTTACCCCTCCCCCCCGAAGTCAATTTCTGAGTGCGCCACTGATTATTGAATTTTTTTTTAAATGTGATGATATACCTATAGGTAAACTATTTTGTGACACCTTGACTGCAATGGTTTTTTGATGTGAGTTAATTTTTAATTTAAAAAAAAAACCTTTAGATATAAAAATCAAATTACTATTGCTTTTTTCTTTAATAAACTTCGGCAAAATAGATTTTTTTTAGCTGTAGGTTGTTTTACAACTCTTTATACAGTGTGTCTCAAAAGTCTGGAATAATGGATTTTTTGGGAGAACGCTTTTTTCAAAAAAAACTTATATAGGTATAGGATCATTTTAGGAAAAATAGCGGTTTCAAAAAATGTATACTCTTTTTTATACACGGTGGACACCTTGTAGTGAGTAGTGTTGGGTATTTTTGAAAAGGTTATTTTTTAAGGATCCAGAAAATGAGATAATATACAGGGCGTCCAATTTAAAAAAGAGATAAGGTGACGTATTTTATTTTTCGGACACCCTGTATAAAATGGTATATATTTTTAGAAACCGCTTTTTCTACTTTAAAATGATCCTACATAAGTTTTTTTTCAAAAACCCATAGTTATCTATCTATCTATTTTTAGCCATCCATGCATTCATAGTACCTGATCTGATAATTTGGGAGGGTGGGGATTTAACCTCACAGCACCTAGGCCTCATTTGACCCGTTGCGCATTTTCATAGTACCTATGGAGGCTATTGGGATCGTCAAAAATACCTAAATACAAAATTTCGTCATGGTGTCTGTCTGTCGGTCTGTCTGTCTGTCGGTAACACGATTACTCAAAAACTGCTAAACCAATTCTTATAAAATTTGACACCAAAATTCTTTGTCACCCTACGCAGAGTTGATTAGGTTCTGGTGGGGGTGGGGGGGGTTGGCAAGACGATATTAGGGGGGATTAAACTTAACTCACTAACCGTTTAGCAGCTAGCGACACGCGATTTTCACAATATAGGTTAGATAACTACATTTTCAACCAAAAATTTAAAAATATTTTTTTTTGGTTGAAAATCCAATTATCTAAGTTAATATGAAAACCGCGTGTCGCTTGGCAAGAGGAGGAGGGGATTAAGCTTTCAATAAAATTGTAACTTCAAAAGTATTATAATCCTTTTAAGAAAATTAAGTGGGTTAGAGAGGTTTCACCCTTTAAAAGGGGAATTTTTTATATAACTGGAAAGCCTATAAAAAATCTCAGTTGTCGTGTTTTTGCGTTTTATCCGCATATTTTTTCTATAAACACAAATCGTCGAATAACTCATAAAATCGTGCCAACGTCGGTATAACGTCAGCAGTGAGTTAGCGATGCTTTGGCCCGATTTTATGTCGGTTATATGTGTTTTTAGGGTTATCCTGAGGCTCTAGCGAAATTATTCCATTTAAAGTTCCCACCATATATAGAAGGGCCCAAGGATATTCTGATAGTATACGAAAACTTCTCCTCCAAAGCTGACAGCCAAGAGTGTAACTTATTTATTCCCACGAGAGGGACGTTGACAGTTCGTTTTTTTATCCTGCATAGAAATCGGTTCACTCGATTACGATTTGTAATCACACAGACTGCATAGTCCAAAAAAGTGAAACCTATGATGTCAAATTCGCTGCTCACCATGAATATCTTCTAAACGGTAGGAGATACGAAAAGGTTTAAATTAGGGCAAATTTGCGCAAATTTGATGCTTGCTGAAAACTAGGAAAAGTTTACAAATTCCGGATAGTTCTGGAGAAAAAACCGTAATCTTTAATTTTAGTCTTTATTTTTCTGCGCCCTTATTGTTTTAAAGCTGTCAAAAAACGCTTAAAACTTATTTAACAGGCAGGTTTTTGAAATCTTCCTGACCATCATTAATTATTGTGTCTACATAAAATCCAAACACTTATCTTTCGACAAAATAATTAGAATAATCATTTCAGTTCCCAGAAGTGAGGATCAAGCTAAATTGGTATATAAATGTAGATTATTATGTAATAAGACACCAAAGTTGAAAATTTTGATGACTGATTGATTAAAAAGTTATACAGACGAAGCATCAAGGCAAATAAAGGAAACCGAAACAGACACAAATTATTTACTATTTACCTGTACAGGATGATTTTTTCTTAAATATTAAAATTAAAGTAAAAATCACTATTTTGGAACTGACTCTGTATAATATTTTTTCTACTAGCGTGCGGAAAACATACTTTTCTGCACTAGTTTTGAAAAATGGTTAATTTTGACCCATTGAAAATTTTTATGCTCGCCATTGTAATAAAACTGAGATGTTCGCTAAATAGCCTTATTCTTAAATAGCCTTATTCTTACGTACGTAACATTTGTTTAAATCGGTTAAGAATAAAAAAGTTCTACAGTTTTACATTTCATGCTCTTTGTGTGATAAAAGACTTTCTCACTTAAGTCAACTTTATTCGACGTGATACAGGTTCGTCAAAAAATATCGGAAAAAATTCTAAAGTTTCTTTGGTATTTTTAACCCTTATTGGAAAATAAAATGTGTACGCTGCTGTAATAAAATTGATATGTGCACTAAATAGTATTATTCTTTCAACGCATACACATGTAACGCTTGTTTAAATCGGTTAAGAAATAAGACTTTCCATGAAGCCGTCCGCCATCTTGAAATTTAAAGAGATGTCATTTTGACATCAGGCACATTGAAGTTAGGCTTTTAGCTTGTCAGAAAGTTTTAAATTTTTTGCAAAACTGTATCCCGTCGACTAAAAAACGACCTATGTTCAGAAAGAGGCATCAAATGTAAAACTGCCGAACTTTCTTATTTTTTAACCGATTTAAAGAAACGTTACATGTAAGAATAAGGCTATCTAGCGCACGTCTCAGTTCTATTACAGTTGCGTACATACAAAATTTTCATGGGGGTCAAAAATACCCATTTTTCAAAACTGCCCGCCATCTTCAATTTTAAGAAAAATGTCAATTTTGATGTGGAGCGCATAAAATCGTAAATTTTCTTTTTCAGAAAAACATTAAACTTCAAATTTCGGAGAATTAATGTGAAAATTATGAGCTATCTAAAACGTCCGGTTTTTTTTGGAACACCCTATATATTTCAATTTTTTAGAAAATCGCTTTATCATGGTTTTTCCAAACTAAACAAAAGGCATTGGCATTAAAAAAGAAAGCAATAAGTTGTTAACAATTATGTTAAAAATTATTTTGAAGCATGAACCTTTTGGGTTGGACGGGACAAAAAATAGAATAATCGAAAAAATATTATTTGCTTTAGGTACGAAACTGTTTGTAAACCAAAAAAGAGTGTTACAGTCGTTTTATGATTTGGAGTTATTTCAAGATTTTTAACAAAAACCGATAGATCGTTAAAGCTTTTTTCCTTTTTTTTAATAAAATTACATTTGCTTGAAATGGCCCTTTATGGTACTTTTCCGCACTCAACCAAAAATAAAATATAAATATATTGCTATATTTTTAAAAATTTTCTTTTTTGTGTTAGTAAACGTTTTAGTCAGGATAAATAAAGAGTAACATTTTTAAAATTCCTTTTATTGGGTTAAATGAATACTTAAGTCAATTAAGCGAGCTGAAAAAATATTTTACCCTACAACTCGCGTAAAGTGACTTTTCCGCACATAATTACTGCAATCGCGTGCGGAAAAGTGACACTTTCCGGAATTGTTACATAAACTGCTATTTATTTCTACGACCGTGCGGGAAAGGGGTGTTTTTTAGTTTGGAAAGTATCACTTTCCCACACTGAGTACAAAAAATATTTATCCTAACTCATGTGTCAAGTTTCTTTCCCATCCTTGCTGCTTTCCCGAACTCCGGTCCGCGTTCGTTCTCAGACAAACGAATGTCCCGTGTGGGGAAGATTAAATTTTCGCACAAGTTATGTAAGATAAAAACTATAATTTTCAGATTTTGCGCATTGTTAACAGTGTGCAAAATATAACTTTGCGCACTGTAATCGTAATGTCAAAACCATTTCTTCGCATTGTCAGAGCATACGTCAGTAGTCTTTAAAATGCCTTGTATCTAGTTTTTATACTTTTTATTTAAATTTTTGAAAGCGATTATCTCACAAACTAAATAAGATCACCTATAATGTTGGATGTCATTTTAAAGAGTTTTTTTGAGAGAATCTACAGATAGTAACATTTATAAAATTAATCCCCTTTATCAACATTTTTTAACAAATGACGTAAAAATGACCAAAAATGGATAAATTGCATTTGTAAATGTGTAATCGCCCAAATTCTACCATTTCTGAATTTTCCTTAAAAAATCCTTTAAAATGACACTGAACATCCTAGGGTACCTTATTTAGTTTTACGCCTTTTCCGCAGTCATTTGCGTGTGGAAAGTAGCAGTTTCCCGCACAGCGTGCACGAAAAAATTTTGTTTGAGGAAAATATAATTTTGCGCATTGGGTGTTACGTTACTATGCCACACTAGTATGCAAAACCACTTTATTTTAATGTTATAATAACATTTTTATTAAACACATTTTTTATTGACTATTTTATGCTACTTTTCTTTACGCTCTTAGGAGAACAATTGTTCCTAATGCTTGCAGAAATAATTTCTTCCGCAGTCGACTGCTTGACCGAACTTCTAAGTCCTTCGGCCAATGAGGCAGTCTCGTACGGAAAAAATGGCTTTTCCGCGTGCATATTTTTTTTACAAAATTATGCTCAGCAACAAGTTGTTTTTAAAAAAGAGAGGATCAAAAGATCTTGGGAGGAAAGAACGAAAATTCAAAATTGGATGAGTGTCCCACAAGGAACATACAAAAGACCAAAGCGAAAAGAGGAACAATTAAACGATGTTTCGCCCGGGGTGACCAGCGTGGGCTCGTCAGTGGATTCACTAGTCACCCTCAATCCAGACATCATTTAACACCATCGCACACTCTGACTTCCAACTCTGAAACACTCACAAATAGGCGTCGTTCCGCATGGTACTTATTATTAGTCACCTGATCCTAGGACAAGTCTTAGGAGCATATTCCTATTGGAAAGATTAACACGCCAGGACGAACCCGCATCAGGTGACTTATAATAAGTACCATGCGGAACGACGCCTATTTGTGAGTGTTTCAGAGTTGGAAGTCAGAGTGTGCGATGGTGTTAAATGATGTCTGGATTGAGGGTGACTAGTGAATCCACTGACGAGCCCACGCTGGTCACCCCGGACGAAACATCGTTTAATTGTTCCTCTTTTCGCTTTGGTCTTTTGTGTGTTCCTTGTGGGACACTTATCCAATTTTGAATTTTCGTTTTTTCCTCCCAATATCTTTTGATCTTCTCTTTTTTAGATTCTTTCCGGTTGATGTAACTGATTTGGAAGTTTTAACTAAGATGTTTTTAATTGTCCGCACGCCCTTAGGAAAAATGTTGCACCCAATTTATTTATTTATAGTGGGTATAAGATTTTCTTTAAATCCCAGTAAACAAAATTTAGATGTAATATAAATCGTTTACAGAGGGGGTTTTTATGTACTATTAATATGAATAAAATATTCTTTTTTTTAGTATTCCCGTAACATATGCTAAAAACCTTCTTTAGATAAAATTTTATAAATTTTATTTGCCACAACTTTGACAAAAACTTGTGAAAACATTTTACAAAATACCTGAAAAATATCATATTTTCTGTCTATACTTAAAAAAAAAACGTCAGCGGCGCTATAACATCATTGGTTGTTACAATTTTAGTTAAGTAATTTTAAACAATTTTTTCAGCAACATTATTTAACACTCGTAAAAAATTAGAATAATTTTTAAAATTTGCGCGTTCGGCGTATTTATACAAGCAGATTTAGAATTAAAACTAGACCCAACGGAGATTTCCACCCCTGCAAACACAACCCCAACACCTACTAAAGCGCCCCTCTCCTTTGAAATCGGCTTTACAAAAATTCTACAATTTTTGAAACACTTGAAACAGGATCTAACAACATAAAATCGTTCTTTTTCATTATGTTTTTGTAATTTTCTTGGATTTCTGTGAACATGACATTCAGAAAAAATATCGGTGAGGAGGCGCCAAATTTATGTCAACGGCATTCGCGTGCGGGAAATATTAACTTTCTTCACTGGTTATACATAATAACTATTTTGATGGGTTTTTTGAGTGTACTTTATAAAAAACTAACCCTTTAAATATAAAAAAATGGGCACTTTAAGACGATTTTAGAATGGGTACGAATTCTTTACTAGGTTTTGTGGTTTTTAAGTAATTATAAAAAACCGAAAAATTAGTAAATATGCATTTTGTTGTCTACCCTCATTTTTTCATGAGTCATCAAAAAAAGTCGACAGTACCTACTACGCTACATCAACACCGTTATGAATTAAAAAGCCAGTTAACTCCTATCTCGCTTGTGCATGCCCTTTAGCCTACTGCTGCCGTCATTTTAACCAAATTGACAGGTAAAACATGGAATTTCTGTCAGTTTGGTATCAATATGGCCGCGACATTAAGTCAAATTTAAGGATACTAAAACGATAAAGAGTTTTAACTGGCTTTTTACTTGAGATAGTGTTAGCTAAATATGGCGGTTCAAAGATGGTCGACATGCGATTTACAAAAGCTGCTTTTTTCTTATGTGCATGATTCGGCTAATTTTTTTATATTTACGGTGAGCCAGATATTAGGCCGTTTCTTACTAAACTTTCTTCGCTTACACGAAAACTATGGGTCTTACATTTTTGATGTTAATACTATAATACCCGTATATGTATAGAGGGTAAGGGTGAAGGTGGATGTGACGGGAGGCTGCCCCCAGGGTAGCTGTTATTGTCTCCCCACTTGTGGTGCCTAATAATGGATGATCTACTAATTTTCCTGACGCAGGAGGAGTTCGACGAACAAGCATATGTGGACGACCATGTAGTGCCGCTTTCTAGCCACAGTCTGCGAAAGAATGCAAAGGTCGGTAAGAATCATAGAAGACTGGTGTAGACAGAATGGTCTTTCAGTGAATCCTGAAAAAATCGAGAGGCTCCTATTCACCAGAAAGAGGAAACTAGAGGGATTCAGAGCTCCCATAATGTATGGCAGACCCCTAAGTTTCGTATCGATTAAGGGACCAGGGACTGTGGAAGTGCAGGGTGGAAAGAGAGGGCCATCTGGCGGTCGAAGTGACGAAACAGTTGCCCCTCCTAAGACTGCCAGTGAAAGCACCGCTTAAACCATGGAGGTTCGATAAAAAGTACAAGTTCAGAATACCGGAACGGAGTGAGTGGCAAAGGGAAGAATTCCGAACGGAATTAAGCAGAGAGGCGACGGTATGCTACACGGATGGCTCTAAACTGTCAGCCAGGCAGACAATAGGCGCAGGAGTGTACGCGGAAAGCCTAGAAGTTCAGAAGAGTTATCCACTTGATGTATGGCATTATCATGGCAGCAACCCTATCCGAGGTCAGAAATGGCAGGAGGGACATATATATATGCTCTGACAGCCAGGCTGCTCTCAAGGCTCTAAGTGCACCCAAAATAGTCAGCAGTCTGGTGGAGGAGTACGCTGAAGCACTGCAAACACTGGTTCAAGACAAAAGAGTGACACTGATGTGGGTCCCAGGTCATGAGGGAATACCAGGGAACGAGAAAGCGGACGAACTTGCCAGACTAGGGGCCGAAACCCAATACATTAGACCGGAACCTCTTCTGGGAATAACAAGGAAACGGGTACAGAGTGAGCTCAACAAATGGGCGAACAATGAACTGAAAACGTACTGGAGGCAAGAGTCAAAGTGCAGACAGTCCAAGCTATTCGTGGATGGTCCGAATGTAGCCAGAACTAAATGGCTCTTAGGCAAGACCCGAAAGGACATTGGACTGATGACAGGGATGCTGACTTGGCACAATCGGCTGAACAAACATTTGACGCAAATAAGAGCAGGAGATCCCGTGTGTCCCGCTTGCGGTCTCGAAGAGGAATCGGCGCAGCACTTGATAGCACAGTGTGACGATAGAGGAAGAAGAGCTGCACTCGCTCAAATGGGACGACATACTGAACTTCGTAAAGAAGACAGGGGGGCCCGAAGAGAGAGGTGCAGCCGAAGGGGTAAGGAACGGGGTATGGCAGAAAGGGCCAATGAACAGGCCTAATTGCCAGACCCACGGGCCGCCCCTATACTACTACTACTACTACTATAGAGGGTAAGCCATAGAATTGTGCGCCAAAGAAAAAGAGGTTTAAAACTCGCGAAATATATACTTTTTTAACATCCTTTAGGAACAATATAGTTATATATAGGTATAAGAATCTCAAAGAGTACTTACTTTAACACATACATGGTATACATTTTTGAAATCAGCAAAATAAGTAATAACATTTAAATGAAATTTATGCAGGGGATTCTATATAAAATAAGAAAGTGGATTTCAAAATTTGACATATGCCAGTGGCGCACCGAGGGAGAGGGGGGATTTAGCGTCAACCCCTCCCTCCCGAGATGCCTGGTTACAGTTGGCACAATCAAATGACAGCAGAAATAAAATAGGTAAGTATATAGAGAACAAAATACAAGAGCCTAGACTTTAATTTTTAACAATTAAAAATATTGAAAAAATCATAAATTGCAAAATTTTTCGGCTGCGGCAACTTTCATTTTTACGATTTCTTATCAAAATGGTCTTTTTAATGTAATTTTATCAAAACATTCTGCCTGCGATTTGATGTCAAAGCATCTTAAGAGTGATTTTCGCCTGCGGCGCATTTTACCATTTTTACAAACAAAAAATCAGACATTTAAATATTTCAACGCATCGGTATCGGTATACCAAACGCGTTTGAAATAAGGCCAACAAGACTTGTTTAGACCGTGTTTCGAACGATAACCGCTTTTTTGAATAAGGGTGCGTTGACAGAACACTGAGAAATTTTCAAAGTTTTTTGCTAGAATGTTAGGTTACTAAATTTGTTTGTGCTGGCGTAACTATTTTTTTCGCTGGGGCTACTAAACATATTATATTCCTATCCGAGTTCAAGTAAGAAACTCTGCTCTGTTGTAGCAGAAACTTTGATGTTCCAGCAAGATTGTCTAGCAACATAGGCGCCAGCTAAAACCACTTTACTGAAAAAATTCTCAGTGTACGTTCGTGGCATAGACAAACTTCAGACCGAACCCAATTTTTTTTTCTATGGTTCGTGGGTTCGTAACGTTACGTACATCCCTCGATCCATACGCAACGAGTGGAATCAGCTGTTCTATCATCCCACCCGTCAAAAAAGCGGGCATCGTTCAAAACATGTAGCATGGAATGGAATTTTGGATTTGTTTCGAGCGCGTTAGGCAGTGGCGTAGCCAAAAATCGACTCTGGGGTCCTTATCTATCCTACCTATCAACCTACCAATCAACTACCTACCTATGGCAAATTTTTAAAAATTAGGTAGGTTCCTATTGCTTGAGCTCTTAGTTCAATTGAACTGAAGGGAGAGAAGAATATTAATTTTGAAGGTAAGTCTCATCTAGTCTCATTTGCGTATATATTTTTTAGAATTAACCCTTAAATGCGCCGCAGGCAAATTTTTTGAAAAAAATTACATTAAAATGCTATTTTTCACGCGTCTCAAATGTTGTTGACAAAAAAAATTCCTAAAATATATAAAATTGGAACAATATTGAATATTGGTATAGGACCGCAGGCGAAAATTTACGAAAAAAAACACAAAAAATTCTTGAATAATTTTGATCTCTCTTAGGTTTTTTGTAAAATATTTTTGAAAAACTAGATTGGGTTGGATGTCAAGAAGGGGTGGATTGCGGTGGTATAGATTTGTTACCAAATCATAAATGCGCCGCAGATGAAAATTTTAAGAGAAATTATACTAAGATACCATTTATTACACGTTTTAAATGCTGATAAATTCCTGAGAATTAAACTAAAATTATAAAAATTAATGACGACATAGCACCACAGGCAAAATTTTTAAAATTTAGGACATCACACCAAACACACGTCACAAACTGGAGTAAAGGGTCAAAAATGTGGAGGAGCTATAGCTCTCCCTGGGGCCCTTGATCTTGATTAATTTATTGTAGATTGGGTTGGAGCTTCTGGGGGGTTTTAATCTCCAACCCCCCCCCCCAGGCTACGCCACTGGGTTAGGTATACCGATACCGATGCGTTGATATTTACTTTAAGTGTCTATATTAAGGGTAAAACAACTCAAATTCCCAAAACCCCATCAATATTTACGATTTTACTTTAATTTTAAGTCAAAAATTGCATTTTAAGCGGTATTTTCTTAAAAAATTTTGCCTGCTGGAGCATGATTTTTACATCAAATTTTTGGCAAATAAACAATTTTAAATTTGATTAACAATGAAGCTCAGGTCCGCCCCGGTTCCCTTGTATCAATTATGGTCAGATTTTTACTTAAGATTAAGTTTTTTTTAATTATTTATCCTTAACCCCCCCCCCCAAGTCAATTTCTGGGTGCGCCACTGCATATGCTGCGATGACATTTGACAATATTTTTATTTTTATACTGTGCTAAAAGCTACTTATGCAAATTTTCTAAAAGACTATTTTTTTGTAAAATGCATAATAACCTGAAAAAGGGGGAGAGGACATTTAAAATGGATGACCCCTTGTACGAGATGAGTAGTCCCAAATGTAAAATTGTTTGTTGTCGAGTTAAAAACGACAAAAAAGTGAATTTTGCGGGTTTTGAACCTTTTTTTAGTCCACCACACCAATATGGTATGGGGAACTATTAAAATCGTGAAATTTTGACTTTTCTTAATTTTATCAAAAATGAGTTACTAAGGTTTCAAAACACCTTAATCAACGAAAAAAAAAGTTGTCTGTCTGTATTCCACGATAACTCAAGAAGGTCTTATTCAATTTTAACGAAATTTGGTATCAAAATCCTTTATCGGTTGACCATGAACTGATTAACTTTTGGGTAGTGTGGTGTGGTACGTGGTTAAAGGGGGGAAAAGGGGAATAAAATATTTTTAAAAAATGTAACTTTGGAACAAAAGCAAGCAGTAGCGACATACGGTTCTCAGATTTAAGTTTCCATGAATATGAACTACAAATTTTGTTATAAAATCCAAATTCGTGGGAGCTTTAGTTTCCGAGTTATTTGAAAAAACGTTAAAGTATGTCAAAATCATAACTTCAGAAGTAAAGCAGCTATTGATATGCGGTTTTCAGATTTTGGTTTTCGTAAATATTACCCAAAAATTTTGTTATAAGGTTCAAATCTTTCAAAGCTACAGTTTTCAAAATATTTTCATTTTCTTTCAACATAAAATAATTGATTGTATGGTGGACTATCCGTGCTTTCTAGGGGACTATTAAAATCGTGAAATTTTGACTTTTCTTAATTTTATCAAAAATGAGATATTACGGTTCCAAAACACCTTAATTGACGAAAAAAAAAAGTTGTCTGTCGGTCTGTTGTCTGTCTGTAAACGATAACTCAAGAACGCCTTAATCGATTTTAACGAAATTTGGTACAAAAATCCTCTATCGGCTGACCATGAACTGATTAACTTTTGGGTAGGGTGGTGGGGGATTGAAGGGGGGAAAAAGGGATAAATTATTTAAAAAAATTGTAACTTTGGAACAAAAGCAAGTAGCGATATACGATAGCGATATATTTAACAAAATTTTTGGTTAATATTTACGAAAACCAAAATCTGAAAACCGCATATCAATGGCTAATTTACTTCTAAAGTTATGATTTTTTTTTATATATTTCAACGTTTTTTCAAATAACTCGAAAACTAAACCTCCCACGAATTTGGACTTAATGACAAAATTTGTAGTCCATATTCGTAAAAACTTAAATCTGAAAACCATATATCGCTACTTGCACTTGTTCCAAAGTTACAATTTTTTACAATACTTTATCCCCCTTTTCCCCCCTTCAACCCCTTACCTCCCTACCCAAAAGTTAATCAGTTTATGGTCAGCCGATGGAGGATTTTTGTACCAAATCGTATATAGACAGACAACAGACCAACAGACAACTTTTTTTTTCGTCGATTAAGGTGTTTTGGAACCTTTTAGTAACTCGATCATTTTTTATAAAATTAAGAAAAGTCAAAATTTCACGATTTTAATAGTCCCCCATACCATATTGGTATATTGGACTAAAAACGGCAATTTTCCTAACTTTTACCCCTAATTTATGAAAAAACCTGTACTAATTGGGGGGGGTGCCTAGGTATATGACGAGATTGCTTTATTTTGGCATAGGTATTTCATATGAAAACAACCCCTAAGGTATAGAGAGATACAGCGATTTAAAGTTTTATACCCGACAAAAAACTGCCTAGAACAGTTTTTTCTTTGATCGTGACACGTACCCATTTAGAAGCTCCAAAACCAGGACGCGTCACGTGATGGGGTTTTAAGTTTCTACATCCGTGGTTTTTAGAGTCAAACTGGTAGTAGATATTTAAAAATTTTTAGACAACAAAAACATCCTCTAACATTCTTTTTATTCTGAGCTCAGATTTAAACAGCTGTCGGTCGAGCACAGAACACAATTTGTATGTTGGACGGATTCTAATATATACGATTTGTAAGATGTATTATTTGTAGAAAGTACGAGTTGTACGATGTACGGTTTGCAAAAAGTATGCTTTGTGTGATGTATCGTTATGCTATTTTATGATTTGCATAAAGTATTGTTTGTGCGATGTATATTTGTTTAAAATACGTTTGTAAAATGTATCTTTTGGAATAATTATAGGGACCCGTAACTTTTGGTTTAGTTCAAACAAGTGTGTGGCTAATAAAAAAAGCAGGCAAATATATATCGTGTTTACAGGGGGACTTGAAACCCATCTAAAAATGATATAACATTACTTTTTTTATTAACAAAAATTTAAAAAAACAAAATTTTAATATATTACGAAAAATCACGGTAAAAAATACCAATTACTGATTTTGGAGAAGACACATCAAATAAAAAAAATAATGTCAAGTCGATTCGATTGATGTGACTACGTTCTTTTAGGCTCATAACTGTCACCTGCATAAGGCGGTCATTTTTGTCAAATTTCTCAGGGGATATTATCATTACACTTTTGTTTTTACTTTCGTGGATCAAACCCAGTGCCGTTTTCTTTTTGTCGCGGTTACGGTTAACCTTGGTCCTAAAATTTCCCAGAAGTATAAGCAAACGAAGGAGACCTCGATTGTGTAATATCGTTGAATATTGTTTAAATTTACAGATAGTTGTTTATGTTTGCATGTGTACATAATCAAAAGTTTTTAATTTTTATGAATTTCCGGATTATACTTAAATTTTCATATAAAAAATGCTATGACGTCATGTATCAGCTGACATGAACAGAAAAAATATACTACATTTTTGCCCGCTTTTTTGAAGGGTGCGATGATAGGACTGCTGATTGAAATCGTTGCGTACGTTCGTGGGTCCCTAACGATACGTACATCCTTCCGTACGCAACGAGATTCTGGCATGAGCAAGTCAAAAATGTAGCGTATTTTGACTTTGTTTCGAAGGCGTTACGTATACCGATACGGACAACAACTTGGTTTTGAAAATCTCCAATATTTTATTATCTTCGGCCTAATTCTTTTTTAAAGATTTATTTAAGAAGGTACCTACTGCTCTTGCCCGAAAAGTGCACCAGTTTGAGAGCAACTCTGCTTACGCCCTAAAAAATCTTTTTATGCCGGGTATGAGACTTGCACCATATTCTGTGTACTGTAGAATTCCATAGCGATACGTTTCTTGTTAATTGGCAAATGTCAGAGGGAGAGATAGTCATATCGCTAAAGACAGAATAAAGCCTATTATTTTTTTGAAATCAGGACGAAATGCTCTCAAAATTTAATAGAACAATAGAAAAGTTGCTTTCAATTTTATATATCAAATGACAGTTGACAGTTCTTGTCATAAAAAAATTAGGAAAAACTTTCTTTTGTATTATTTAAATAATTTTTTTTTACAAAATTAGGATTAACGATTCTTACTGCATAATATTTTTTAAATTACACAAAAACATTTTTAATCTGTATAGCAAAAAAAACTTTTTTTATACCTTCATCAAAAAAATTATTTTACTAACTGTCTGCAGATAACTGCTTTTTTGGTTACCGATGCAAAAAACTTTTTTTTTTATCATAGGTGCAAAAAAAGATTTCTGTCCGTTTTCTACCCAAAATTAAAGAGAAATAGCGGAATATAGTAATAGTTAAAAAATCTAATTATTCTTGACTGAAAATTAAATAATTTCCGCCGATTTTCATCAAATGTTTATGAAAAAATCATTTAAAAAAATTGTCAAAATTTCAAACTGTCAAAGATTAAAATGTCGCAACAATGAACGTCACCGAGTAAAAAGGCACATCGCTATGGAAACGCATTGCTATTTCATTTACCAGCCGGCTTGATCTATAGTGTAAAGATGGTATGTTTAAACAACACCGTTCTCAACTAAAAAGCCTGTTAACTCCTACCGCCTCAATGTCTAAAGAGCCGACAATTCGGCGAGGTTAATGAGGCGACAGTAATTATTTAGTAATTTTTAACTAAATGAACCCAACCCAACTGAAACAGATTTAAACCAACCCTAAAAAAACACTTTAACCCCCCTTGAACCTTTTTTCTGCATTAAAAAAAACGCCAGACAAGGATTCAGGGTCCTTTAGGGGCCCTAGAAGGTGCCTCCATTTTTTTTATGCTAAAAAAAAGATGTGGGGGTTGTAGTGTTTTTTTGGGTTGTTTTGGCTTTGAACGAGTTGGTTTGAGTCTGTTTAGGTTAGGTTGGGTTAATTTAGTTTAAAGTTGTTTTTTGGGTTGTTTTGGCTTTTGGTTTGAGCCTGTTTAGGTTAGGTTGGGTTAATTTAGTTTAAAAAAAAAGAAAATATGAAAAACACATAATAAATATAATTACTGTTGGCTCTTTAGCCTCATGGCTAGTCAGCCGAATTGTCGGCTCTTTAGACACTCCCTTATGGCAAATTATTTTTAATTTTACTCAACAACCGCCACAGATCAACCCTGCATGATATATTTTTTGAATCAAAACTTTTAAAAAATAGGATTCCATTAAAAAAAAAGAGACCCTCATGGCTTCCCTGCGTCTAGTGTGGGAAAAAACTGAAATTGTGACAGAAATCTACCTAATTTTATGAGTAATTCCCTTTTTGATTGAGCTTTTTGTGACAAATAATAAATTTTTGATTGAGCTTTTTGTGACAAATAATAAAAAATGTTATCTAAGTGGGACTTTATAAGCGGTCACCTTGTACATTAATGAAAGGTCTCATTTTTAAGTTATTAAATTATTTAATTTACGATATTTCACATAAAGTTTGGCTACCCTGCCAAAAAACCGCATAAAAACTTGTCAAAACTGATAACATTTTCATTAGGTTTTATGAGATTTTATAAGGTCTAAGAGATTGTATGCGGCAAAAATCGTGACTTGTAAAAGCTGACAAGGTTTTATGAGGATCAATGTGAATAATTTTTTGACTTCTCAAAATGGCAAGAATTTAAAAGATTTTATAAGAATAAAAATTTTAATTTTTGGGTGTTGCTAAGATTATATCAGGTTATATGAGCTTGAACTTTTGACCTGATTTTATCCGCAAATAATTTTCTTATTTCTACAAGTTTTGACGAAGTTTAACAAGCACGAGTTTCTACGAAATTTATTAATGAAGAAGAGTATGGAATCTTTATAAGTTTCTAATGCGGTTCTACTAGCACATTTTTTAAAAAGATTTGACCAGTATTACAAGCAAATATTTTACAAGGTTTTATCAACATTAATAAGCAGGAAGGAATAAAAGTATAGGATTTTACACGTTTCTATGAGCACATTTTTTTTAAAGATTTGACGAGTATTATATGCAAATATTTTACAAGATTTTATAAGCATTAACAAGCAGGAAGAACAAAAGAATATAGTTTATACGGTTCTCCCAGCACTATTTTTTTAAAGATTTGACGAGTATTACATGTAAATATTTTAAAAGGTTTTATAAGCACGGATACCCCACAAACAATGAAAGGTGGTAAGGTGTATTTTCTTTATTGGCATTATTGGCAAGTGAATGTCATTGGTTATTTCCTACAGTAGTATTATTGGCAAAATTGCGCTATTTTGCCAATGATGATGTACTAGTGCTTATGTATTGGCAAATTTATGTTATTTTGCCAATAACTGAAAAACGTGTTTCACATACCAAGTAACACGCAATGGTTTCTTTGTAATTGCATGCATTTCTAAACCACCTTTCCGGTCCGATCAAACGCATTGCCGGATATCGTGTTTTTTGAACGCCATATTTTTTAAATTTCCCGCGCGATTGACATCTGACGTGCGGTTGACAACTTGACATACTTGCCGACGCCATTTAATATCATAGACAAACCAACACCATTCTCAACTAAAAAGCCAGTTAACTCATTTTCGTTCTAGTGTCTTTGGGCCTATGATCGGTGCCATATTGACACCAAACTGACAGAAAATCCATGTTTTACTTGTCAATTTGGTTATAAAAATGGCAGCCAAAATAGGCTAAAGGGCACTGAGGCGGTAGGAGTTAACAGGCTTTTTAGTTGAGAACGGTGTTTGACAAACCCAGACAGACCGAACCCAATTTTTTTTCTATGTTTAATATTCTGCGGTTTCTTCCTGTGAAAATTTTTTATATTAATAGTATTTAATCTTTGTTCCTGTGTGGGTTCCTTTTCGTGGTTTGTTTTTTGTGTTGGTAGCTATGGTAATTATGCAGTATACGGTTTTCTGCCATTTTTGATTTTTTTTGAAAAATTCTTTATGGGGGCACCTTCTAGGGTCCCTAGGACCCCAAATCCGGGTAATTATGCAGTATACGGTTTTTTGCCATTTTTGATTTTTTTTTTAATTCTTTATGGGGGCACCTTCTAGGGTCCCTAGGACCCCAAATCCGTCTGGGCCGGTTGGTTTTTTTTTTTATTTTTTTTTGTGTTTTTTTTAATTTTTTTTCACTAAAACAAACCAAACCAACACTGTCCAACCCAACCTAATCCAAACCAACCCAAAACAATTAACAAAACACTTTACAACCCCCCCCTGGGCACCCTTTTTTCTCATTAAAAAAAAAATCGGGCGCAGGCGGATTTGGGGTCCTAGGGACCCTAGAAGGTGCCCCCATAAAGAATTTTTCAAAAAAAATCAAAAATGGCAGAAAACCGTATACTGCATAATTACCGGTTTTTTTTTATTTTTTTTGTTTTTTTAAATTTTTTTTCACTAAAACAAACCAAATCAACACAGTCCAACCCAACCTAATCCAAACCAACCCAAAACAATTAAAAAAACACTTTACAACCCCCCCTGAGCACCCTTTTTTCTCGTTAAAAAAAAAAAAATCGGGCGCAGGCGGATTTGGGGTCCTAGGGACCCTAGAAGGTGCCCCCATAAAGAATTTTTCAAAAAAAATCAAAAATGGCAGAAAATTGTATACTGCATAATTACCAAGTATTGTTGTCTTTATAAGGGTTTTTCCCTTGGTTTTTCCTTGAAAGGTAATTATGCACTATACGGTTTTCTGGCATTTTTAATTTTTTTATGAAAAATTCTTTATGGGGGCACCTACTAGGGGCCCAAATCCGGCTGCGCCCGATTTTTTTTTTAAAGAGAAAAAAGGGTGCCTGGAGGGGGGTTGTAATGTGTTTTTTTCATTGTTTTGGGTTGGGTTGGATTAGTTTGGGTTGGACTGTGTTGGATTGGGTTGTTTTGGTGAAAAAAAATTAAAAAAAAAAACAAAAAAAAACCAACGGGCGCAGGCGGATTTGGGGTCCTAGGGACCCTAGTAGGTGCTCCCATAAAGAATTTTTCATAACAAATAAAAAATGGCAGAAAATTGTATACTGCATAATTACCCCTTGAAATAACTACAAGTGACTAAGCAACGTTGTTAGTTTAAGGAAATTTCTTCCTTTTAGATACTTTTAAGGTGTATTCAGAGTTCCATAACTATTGGGAAATCAATTTAACCGTGGCGACCTGATTTTTTTGCAAAACTTTACGTCATTGCATTTGTTTTCCATGGCAACGCGGAGAGTTTATTTATTTTTTTCCACAGTGGGACACCAGCGCTTTTTTTGCACCGGGTCAAAAATTTTGGGATAGTTTACTTATTTTGATTTCGCATTCCGCGCCGCTAAAGCACATAAGTTTTTTTTACTTTCGCTTCCGTGTAACTCATGATGCGTTGCTGTAGCCCGAACTTGCTATCATTACCGCAGCTGTACGGTACCACCGCGCAAATAAACCTTTAGGTCCATGTGACTGCAGCTACGTTCGGTATATAGATCGCAGATCAGACGGATTTTTGATCAGCTGATCGTCGATTAATCCGAGCAAGTAGCATTACCGAACGGGTTCAGATTTAAACTTTCTAATTTAACAAACACACTAGAAAAGTCCATTGCATTTTTCCAGAACTCATCACCCTGCTGCAGGCTGAATCGTGATCAAGCTATATCTGAAACAATGCAAAAAAAAAGGATTTTACAAATTACATTTTTGATTAAGAATCAGTTTCACAAAATATGGTACATGTTTTTTATTGTTCTTAGTTATGATGAACATTATTCTGATAAAACTATAGAGACTCAAGAATTCATTTTACATAAAAAGGCCTAGAAAGAACTCCTTCCAATTTCCTATGGAGCGTGTGCACCCATTCAATTTTCTCAAATTTTAATATGTTATAGGAGAGGGGCAGACAATTTTTTCTATCATTGCCAGCCCTCCCCCCCCCCTTTACTACTAGGTTCATAAGTATAGGTGGTTAAAGATACAAACTTTACGTTTACTGCATAGTCATTTTTTCAGAAAATGTTACTAGGTCTGTGGAACGGAAATCTTTGTGTGACTTTGGTGGGTTTTTTTTATTAACTTTCATTTAATTAAGCTGTAGCTCTAGTGTCCAGATATATTTAGACTTAACTTTTTTAATGCTATGGGCTATCCTTTGCAATTTTATTTTTAATGTTGTAGGCTAGCTTTTGCAATTTTAATTGAAAGTTCTGTATTTTAAAAAAAAATAACTGTATGTATTGTATAATATCAAATTTTACTGAGTTATGTAATATATGTTTTATTGATTAAACTTAATATTAATTATATTTATTTATTTATTTAATGTACTTGACACAATCGACACCCTCTCGGTAAAAATCTAACTTATACAATGATCAAATAAAGTCTAATCTAAACTTTTGGGTAATACAATACTGACATAATTATTATCATATCTAAATGGCACTTGATCTTCCAAAAACAGCCTATGATAGATTTAAAAAGGATGAACAGATGGTTATAATCTAAGGTTATAATGACAAAATACTGACCACCTTATTAAAATTCTCAGTTATAAAAAGTGATATAAAAAAATCGATTAAGCCACTAGTTTTAGGATCATTTCTACTACAAAATAAACACAACTTGTATTTTTACAAAAGACTTTGAGTAATGAAAAATATATTTACCTCCAATTAATAAACCAACTTATAGAAATCCTGATGTGTTCTCAAGCTATTCTTTGGTCCCGTGTAGCTACACTGTGGTGGCACTATGCAAGTTGTTCCTTGAATACCTTGCCTATCATTTTTCTTATGATTTCTTGGGAAGTTTTTTTGTTTGAAACTGTAAAAAAACAATATTACAATAGTAAGAAAATAATAGTACTTGTTTGGTTGGGTGTTGAGTTAGTAAAACAACAATTTACCCAAAAAACTGTATTTTAGCAAGAGAAAATTACAACTTTCTTTCTTGTCTTAAATTTTACCTTGACTGACTTCTTAGGTTAAGTGGCAGTCTAGAGTTGCCACCATAAAAAGTAAGCCATAAGACACAAGGAAAATGAACTATGGCTTATCAATGTTGATGATTATAGTTCACAGAAGCAAAAAATTAATGCTTTTTAGTTCTTACTGTCTTACTGCTTATGGCTTAAGGCCTATTTACTCAAGTTTTAATGGCTAATGCCCAACGCATAATTTTGTCTTCTCTCTCTACTTTTTGAAGAAATGCATGCATTAAAACTTTAATATAACTGAACTTTTTACGTTGCAGCAACTCTAGACTGCATGTAGCTTTTATACTAAAAAAGCTCTCAAAGTAAAAAACACAAAAATGGTAACCCAACAATTATAAACAATACTTACATATTTTCATTCTCCTCCTGTTGACTTATTTTTTGTGTTTGTATAGCAATGATGACAAGGTTAACTGTTCAGAAGACTGTAATAAACTCTTTGGCTTTGCTGGAGAAAAAGCTCCACGATTAAGAGACAGGAAATTTAAAGAACATTTCAGAATGTACCACTCAACTCAACTCCAGTTTATAAATCACCCCTCAAAAAGCTCGCGCCAGTCGATGCCGATGGCGCAATCGTCTTCAATCTATATTATGTCTGACTGAAGCTTACATAAAAACGTACTTAAATGGTTTTGATTTTCCACTACTTTTTCTTAAAATCCCAAAAAGTTCCAACACAAAACTAAAAATAAATAAAAACATAACCCTAAAACAGACAGACTAACCTAAACAGACTCAAACCAACTCGTTCAAAGCCAAAACAACCCAAAAAAACACTACAACCCCCACATCTTTTTTTTAGCATAAAAAAAATGGAGGCACCTTCTAGGGCCCCTAAAGGACCCTGAATCCTTGTCTGGCGTTTTTTTTAATGCAGAAAAAAGGTTCAAGGGGGGTTAAAGTGTTTTTTTAGGGTTGGTTTAAATCTGTTTCAGTTGGGTTGGGTTCATTTAGTTAAAAATTACTAAATAATTACTGTCGCCTCATTAACCTCGCCGAATTGTCGGCTCTTTAGACATTGAGGCGGTAGGAGTTAACAGGCTTTTTAGTTGAGAACGGTGTTGTTTAAACATACCATCTTTACACTATAGATCAAGCCGGCTGGTAAATGAAATAGCAATGCGTTTCCATAGCGATGTGCCTTTTTACTCGGTGACGTTCATTGTTGCGACATTTTAATCTTTGACAGTTTGAAATTTTGACAATTTTTTTAAATGATTTTTTCATAAACATTTGATGAAAATCGGCGGAAATTATTTAATTTTCAGTCAAGAATAATTAGATTTTTTAACTATTACTATATTCCGCTATTTCTCTTTAATTTTGGGTAGAAAACGGACAGAAATCTTTTTTTGCACCTATGATAAAAAAAAAAGTTTTTTGCATCGGTAACCAAAAAAGCAGTTATCTGCAGACAGTTAGTAAAATAATTTTTTTGATGAAGGTATAAAAAAAGTTTTTTTTGCTATACAGATTAAAAATGTTTTTGTGTAATTTAAAAAATATTATGCAGTAAGAATCGTTAATCCTAATTTTGTAAAAAAAAATTATTTAAATAATACAAAAGAAAGTTTTTCCTAATTTTTTTATGACAAGAACTGTCAACTGTCATTTGATATATAAAATTGAAAGCAACTTTTCTATTGTTCTATTAAATTTTGAGAGCATTTCGTCCTGATTTCAAAAAAATAATAGGCTTTATTCTGTCTTTAGCGATATGACTATCTCTCCCTCTGACATTTGCCAATTAACAAGAAACGTATCGCTATGGAATTCTACAGTACACAGAATATGGTGCAAGTCTCATACCCGGCATAAAAAGATTTTTTAGGGCGTAAGCAGAGTTGCTCTCAAACTGGTGCACTTTTCGGGCAAGAGCAGTAGGTACCTTCTTAAATAAATCTTTAAAAAAGAATTAGGCCGAAGATAATAAAATATTGGAGATTTTCAAAACCAAGTTGTTGTCCGTATCGGTATACGTAACGCCTTCGAAACAAAGTCAAAATACGCTACATTTTTGACTTGCTCATGCCAGAATCTCGTTGCGTACGGAAGGATGTACGTATCGTTAGGGACCCACGAACGTACGCAACGATTTCAATCAGCAGTCCTATCATCGCACCCTTCAAAAAAGCGGGCAAAAATGTAGTATATTTTTTCTGTTCATGTCAGCTGATACATGACGTCATAGCATTTTTTATATGAAAATTTAAGTATAATCCGGAAATTCATAAAAATTAAAAACTTTTGATTATGTACACATGCAAACATAAACAACTATCTGTAAATTTAAACAATATTCAAGTCTCCTTCGTTTGCTTATACTTCTGGGAAATTTTAGGACCAAGGTTAACCGTAACCGCGACAAAAAGAAAACGGCACTGGGTTTGATCCACGAAAGTAAAAACAAAAGTGTAATGATAATATCCCCTGAGAAATTTGACAAAAATGACCGCCTTATGCAGGTGACAGTTATGAGCCTAAAAGAACGTAGTCACATCAATCGAATCGACTTGACATTATTTTTTTTATTTGATGTGTCTTCTCCAAAATCAGTAATTGGTATTTTTTACCGTGATTTTTCGTAATATATTAAAATTTTGTTTTTTTAAATTTTTGTTAATAAAAAAAGTAATGTTATATCATTTTTAGATGGGTTTCAAGTCCCCCTGTAAACACGATATATATTTGCCTGCTTTTTTTATTAGCCACACACTTGTTTGAACTAAACCAAAAGTTACGGGTCCCTATAATTATTCCAAAAGATACATTTTACAAACGTATTTTAAACAAATATACATCGCACAAACAATACTTTATGCAAATCATAAAATAGCATAACGATACATCACACAAAGCATACTTTTTGCAAACCGTACATCGTACAACTCGTACTTTCTACAAATAATACATCTTACAAATCGTATATATTAGAATCCGTCCAACATACAAATTGTGTTCTGTGCTCGACCGACAGCTGTTTAAATCTGAGCTCAGAATAAAAAGAATGTTAGAGGATGTTTTTGTTGTCTAAAAATTTTTAAATATCTACTACCAGTTTGACTCTAAAAACCACGGATGTAGAAACTTAAAACCCCATCACGTGACGCGTCCTGGTTTTGGAGCTTCTAAATGGGTACGTGTCACGATCAAAGAAAAAACTGTTCTAGGCAGTTTTTTGTCGGGTATAAAACTTTAAATCGCTGTATCTCTCTATACCTTAGGGGTTGTTTTCATATGAAATACCTATGCCAAAATAAAGCAATCTCGTCATATACCTAGGCACCCCCCCCAATTAGTACAGGTTTTTTCATAAATTAGGGGTAAAAGTTAGGAAAATTGCCGTTTTTAGTCCAATATACCAATATGGTATGGGGGACTATTAAAATCGTGAAATTTTGACTTTTCTTAATTTTATAAAAAATGATCGAGTTACTAAAAGGTTCCAAAACACCTTAATCGACGAAAAAAAAAGTTGTCTGTTGGTCTGTTGTCTGTCTATATACGATTTGGTACAAAAATCCTCCATCGGCTGACCATAAACTGATTAACTTTTGGGTAGGGAGGTAAGGGGTTGAAGGGGGGAAAAGGGGGATAAAGTATTGTAAAAAATTGTAACTTTGGAACAAGTGCAAGTAGCGATATATGGTTTTCAGATTTAAGTTTTTACGAATATGGACTACAAATTTTGTCATTAAGTCCAAATTCGTGGGAGGTTTAGTTTTCGAGTTATTTGAAAAAACGTTGAAATATATAAAAAAAAATCATAACTTTAGAAGTAAATTAGCCATTGATATGCGGTTTTCAGATTTTGGTTTTCGTAAATATTAACCAAAAATTTTGTTAAATATATCGCTATCGTATATCGCTACTTGCTTTTGTTCCAAAGTTACAATTTTTTTAAATAATTTATCCCTTTTTCCCCCCTTCAATCCCCCACCACCCTACCCAAAAGTTAATCAGTTCATGGTCAGCCGATAGAGGATTTTTGTACCAAATTTCGTTAAAATCGATTAAGGCGTTCTTGAGTTATCGTTTACAGACAGACAACAGACCGACAGACAACTTTTTTTTTTCGTCAATTAAGGTGTTTTGGAACCGTAATATCTCATTTTTGATAAAATTAAGAAAAGTCAAAATTTCACGATTTTAATAGTCCCCTAGAAAGCACGGATAGTCCACCATACAATCAATTATTTTATGTTGAAAGAAAATGAAAATATTTTGAAAACTGTAGCTTTGAAAGATTTGAACCTTATAACAAAATTTTTGGGTAATATTTACGAAAACCAAAATCTGAAAACCGCATATCAATAGCTGCTTTACTTCTGAAGTTATGATTTTGACATACTTTAACGTTTTTTCAAATAACTCGGAAACTAAAGCTCCCACGAATTTGGATTTTATAACAAAATTTGTAGTTCATATTCATGGAAACTTAAATCTGAGAACCGTATGTCGCTACTGCTTGCTTTTGTTCCAAAGTTACATTTTTTAAAAATATTTTATTCCCCTTTTCCCCCCTTTAACCACGTACCACACCACACTACCCAAAAGTTAATCAGTTCATGGTCAACCGATAAAGGATTTTGATACCAAATTTCGTTAAAATTGAATAAGACCTTCTTGAGTTATCGTGGAATACAGACAGACAACTTTTTTTTTCGTTGATTAAGGTGTTTTGAAACCTTAGTAACTCATTTTTGATAAAATTAAGAAAAGTCAAAATTTCACGATTTTAATAGTTCCCCATACCATATTGGTGTGGTGGACTAAAAAAAGGTTCAAAACCCGCAAAATTCACTTTTTTGTCGTTTTTAACTCGACAACAAACAATTTTACATTTGGGACTACTCATCTCGTACAAGGGGTCATCCATTTTAAATGTCCTCTCCCCCTTTTTCAGGTTATTATGCATTTTACAAAAAAATAGTCTTTTAGAAAATTTGCATAAGTAGCTTTTAGCACAGTATAAAAATAAAAATATTGTCAAATGTCATCGCAGCATATGCAGTGGCGCACCCAGAAATTGACTTGGGGGGGGGGGTTAAGGATAAATAATTAAAAAAAACTTAATCTTAAGTAAAAATCTGACCATAATTGATACAAGGGAACCGGGGCGGACCTGAGCTTCATTGTTAATCAAATTTAAAATTGTTTATTTGCCAAAAATTTGATGTAAAAATCATGCTCCAGCAGGCAAAATTTTTTAAGAAAATACCGCTTAAAATGCAATTTTTGACTTAAAATTAAAGTAAAATCGTAAATATTGATGGGGTTTTGGGAATTTGAGTTGTTTTACCCTTAATATAGACACTTAAAGTAAATATCAACGCATCGGTATCGGTATACCTAACCCAGTGGCGTAGCCTGGGGGGGGGGGTTGGAGATTAAAACCCCCCAGAAGCTCCAACCCAATCTACAATAAATTAATCAAGATCAAGGGCCCCAGGGAGAGCTATAGCTCCTCCACATTTTTGACCCTTTACTCCAGTTTGTGACGTGTGTTTGGTGTGATGTCCTAAATTTTAAAAATTTTGCCTGTGGTGCTATGTCGTCATTAATTTTTATAATTTTAGTTTAATTCTCAGGAATTTATCAGCATTTAAAACGTGTAATAAATGGTATCTTAGTATAATTTCTCTTAAAATTTTCATCTGCGGCGCATTTATGATTTGGTAACAAATCTATACCACCGCAATCCACCCCTTCTTGACATCCAACCCAATCTAGTTTTTCAAAAATATTTTACAAAAAACCTAAGAGAGATCAAAATTATTCAAGAATTTTTTGTGTTTTTTTTCGTAAATTTTCGCCTGCGGTCCTATACCAATATTCAATATTGTTCCAATTTTATATATTTTAGGAATTTTTTTTGTCAACAACATTTGAGACGCGTGAAAAATAGCATTTTAATGTAATTTTTTTCAAAAAATTTGCCTGCGGCGCATTTAAGGGTTAATTCTAAAAAATATATACGCAAATGAGACTAGATGAGACTTACCTTCAAAATTAATATTCTTCTCTCCCTTCAGTTCAATTGAACTAAGAGCTCAAGCAATAGGAACCTACCTAATTTTTAAAAATTTGCCATAGGTAGGTAGTTGATTGGTAGGTTGATAGGTAGGATAGATAAGGACCCCAGAGTCGATTTTTGGCTACGCCACTGCCTAACGCGCTCGAAACAAATCCAAAATTCCATTCCATGCTACATGTTTTGAACGATGCCCGCTTTTTTGACGGGTGGGATGATAGAACAGCTGATTCCACTCGTTGCGTATGGATCGAGGGATGTACGTAACGTTACGAACCCACGAACCATAGAAAAAAAAATTGGGTTCGGTCTGAAGTTTGTCTATGCCACGAACGTACACTGAGAATTTTTTCAGTAAAGTGGTTTTAGCTGGCGCCTATGTTGCTAGACAATCTTGCTGGAACATCAAAGTTTCTGCTACAACAGAGCAGAGTTTCTTACTTGAACTCGGATAGGAATATAATATGTTTAGTAGCCCCAGCGAAAAAAATAGTTACGCCAGCACAAACAAATTTAGTAACCTAACATTCTAGCAAAAAACTTTGAAAATTTCTCAGTGTTCTGTCAACGCACCCTTATTCAAAAAAGCGGTTATCGTTCGAAACACGGTCTAAACAAGTCTTGTTGGCCTTATTTCAAACGCGTTTGGTATACCGATACCGATGCGTTGAAATATTTAAATGTCTGATTTTTTGTTTGTAAAAATGGTAAAATGCGCCGCAGGCGAAAATCACTCTTAAGATGCTTTGACATCAAATCGCAGGCAGAATGTTTTGATAAAATTACATTAAAAAGACCATTTTGATAAGAAATCGTAAAAATGAAAGTTGCCGCAGCCGAAAAATTTTGCAATTTATGATTTTTTCAATATTTTTAATTGTTAAAAATTAAAGTCTAGGCTCTTGTATTTTGTTCTCTATATACTTACCTATTTTATTTCTGCTGTCATTTGATTGTGCCAACTGTAACCAGGCATCTCGGGAGGGAGGGGTTGACGCTAAATCCCCCCTCTCCCTCGGTGCGCCACTGGCATATGTCAAATTTTGAAATCCACTTTCTTATTTTATATAGAATCCCCTGCATAAATTTCATTTAAATGTTATTACTTATTTTGCTGATTTCAAAAATGTATACCATGTATGTGTTAAAGTAAGTACTCTTTGAGATTCTTATACCTATATATAACTATATTGTTCCTAAAGGATGTTAAAAAAGTATATATTTCGCGAGTTTTAAACCTCTTTTTCTTTGGCGCACAATTCTATGGCTTACCCTCTATAGTAGTAGTAGTAGTAGTATAGGGGCGGCCCGTGGGTCTGGCAATTAGGCCTGTTCATTGGCCCTTTCTGCCATACCCCGTTCCTTACCCCTTCGGCTGCACCTCTCTCTTCGGGCCCCCCTGTCTTCTTTACGAAGTTCAGTATGTCGTCCCATTTGAGCGAGTGCAGCTCTTCTTCCTCTATCGTCACACTGTGCTATCAAGTGCTGCGCCGATTCCTCTTCGAGACCGCAAGCGGGACACACGGGATCTCCTGCTCTTATTTGCGTCAAATGTTTGTTCAGCCGATTGTGCCAAGTCAGCATCCCTGTCATCAGTCCAATGTCCTTTCGGGTCTTGCCTAAGAGCCATTTAGTTCTGGCTACATTCGGACCATCCACGAATAGCTTGGACTGTCTGCACTTTGACTCTTGCCTCCAGTACGTTTTCAGTTCATTGTTCGCCCATTTGTTGAGCTCACTCTGTACCCGTTTCCTTGTTATTCCCAGAAGAGGTTCCGGTCTAATGTATTGGGTTTCGGCCCCTAGTCTGGCAAGTTCGTCCGCTTTCTCGTTCCCTGGTATTCCCTCATGACCTGGGACCCACATCAGTGTCACTCTTTTGTCTTGAACCAGTGTTTGCAGTGCTTCAGCGTACTCCTCCACCAGACTGCTGACTATTTTGGGTGCACTTAGAGCCTTGAGAGCAGCCTGGCTGTCAGAGCATATATATATGTCCCTCCTGCCATTTCTGACCTCGGATAGGGTTGCTGCCATGATAATGCCATACATCAAGTGGATAACTCTTCTGAACTTCTAGGCTTTCCGCGTACACTCCTGCGCCTATTGTCTGCCTGGCTGACAGTTTAGAGCCATCCGTGTAGCATACCGTCGCCTCTCTGCTTAATTCCGTTCGGAATTCTTCCCTTTGCCACTCACTCCGTTCCGGTATTCTGAACTTGTACTTTTTATCGAACCTCCATGGTTTAAGCGGTGCTTTCACTGGCAGTCTTAGGAGGGGCAACTGTTTCGTCACTTCGACCGCCAGATGGCCCTCTCTTTCCACCCTGCACTTCCACAGTCCCTGGTCCCTTAATCGATACGAAACTTAGGGGTCTGCCATACATTATGGGAGCTCTGAATCCCTCTAGTTTCCTCTTTCTGGTGAATAGGAGCCTCTCGATTTTTTCAGGATTCACTGAAAGACCATTCTGTCTACACCAGTCTTCTATGATTCTTACCGACCTTTGCATTCTTTCGCAGACTGTGGCTAGAAAGCGGCACTACATGGTCGTCCACATATGCTTGTTCGTCGAACTCCTCCTGCGTCAGGAAAATTAGTAGATCATCCATTATTAGGCACCACAAGTGGGGAGACAATAACAGCTACCCTGGGGGCAGCCTCCCGTCACATCCACCTTCACCCTTACCCTCTATACATATACGGGTATTATAGTATTAACATCAAAAATGTAAGACCCATAGTTTTCGTGTAAGCGAAGAAAGTTTAGTAAGAAACGGCCTAATATCTGGCTCACCGTAAATATAAAAAAATTAGCCGAATCATGCACATAAGAAAAAAGCAGCTTTTGTAAATCGCATGTCGACCATCTTTGAACCGCCATATTTAGCTAACACTATCTCAAGTAAAAAGCCAGTTAAAACTCTTTATCGTTTTAGTATCCTTAAATTTGACTTAATGTCGCGGCCATATTGATACCAAACTGACAGAAATTCCATGTTTTACCTGTCAATTTGGTTAAAATGACGGCAGCAGTAGGCTAAAGGGCATGCACAAGCGAGATAGGAGTTAACTGGCTTTTTAATTCATAACGGTGTTGATGTAGCGTAGTAGGTACTGTCGACTTTTTTTGATGACTCATGAAAAAATGAGGGTAGACAACAAAATGCATATTTACTAATTTTTCGGTTTTTTATAATTACTTAAAAACCACAAAACCTAGTAAAGAATTCGTACCCATTCTAAAATCGTCTTAAAGTGCCCATTTTTTTATATTTAAAGGGTTAGTTTTTTATAAAGTACACTCAAAAAACCCATCAAAATAGTTATTATGTATAACCAGTGAAGAAAGTTAATATTTCCCGCACGCGAATGCCGTTGACATAAATTTGGCGCCTCCTCACCGATATTTTTTCTGAATGTCATGTTCACAGAAATCCAAGAAAATTACAAAAACATAATGAAAAAGAACGATTTTATGTTGTTAGATCCTGTTTCAAGTGTTTCAAAAATTGTAGAATTTTTGTAAAGCCGATTTCAAAGGAGAGGGGCGCTTTAGTAGGTGTTGGGGTTGTGTTTGCAGGGGTGGAAATCTCCGTTGGGTCTAGTTTTAATTCTAAATCTGCTTGTATAAATACGCCGAACGCGCAAATTTTAAAAATTATTCTAATTTTTTACGAGTGTTAAATAATGTTGCTGAAAAAATTGTTTAAAATTACTTAACTAAAATTGTAACAACCAATGATGTTATAGCGCCGCTGACGTTTTTTTTTTAAGTATAGACAGAAAATATGATATTTTTCAGGTATTTTGTAAAATGTTTTCACAAGTTTTTGTCAAAGTTGTGGCAAATAAAATTTATAAAATTTTATCTAAAGAAGGTTTTTAGCATATGTTACGGGAATACTAAAAAAAAGAATATTTTATTCATATTAATAGTACATAAAAACCCCCTCTGTAAACGATTTATATTACATCTAAATTTTGTTTACTGGGATTTAAAGAAAATCTTATACCCACTATAAATAAATAAATTGGGTGCAACATTTTTCCTAAGGGCGTGCGGACAATTAAAAACATCTTAGTTAAAACTTCCAAATCAGTTACATCAACCGGAAAGAATCTAAAAAAGAGAAGATCAAAAGATATTGGGAGGAAAAAACGAAAATTCAAAATTGGATAAGTGTCCCACAAGGAACACACAAAAGACCAAAGCGAAAAGAGGAACAATTAAACGATGTTTCGTCCGGGGTGACCAGCGTGGGCTCGTCAGTGGATTCACTAGTCACCCTCAATCCAGACATCATTTAACACCATCGCACACTCTGACTTCCAACTCTGAAACACTCACAAATAGGCGTCGTTCCGCATGGTACTTATTATAAGTCACCTGATGCGGGTTCGTCCTGGCGTGTTAATCTTTCCAATAGGAATATGCTCCTAAGACTTGTCCTAGGATCAGGTGACTAATAATAAGTACCATGCGGAACGACGCCTATTTGTGAGTGTTTCAGAGTTGGAAGTCAGAGTGTGCGATGGTGTTAAATGATGTCTGGATTGAGGGTGACTAGTGAATCCACTGACGAGCCCACGCTGGTCACCCCGGGCGAAACATCGTTTAATTGTTCCTCTTTTCGCTTTGGTCTTTTGTATGTTCCTTGTGGGACACTCATCCAATTTTGAATTTTCGTTCTTTCCTCCCAAGATCTTTTGATCCTCTCTTTTTTAAAAACAACTTGTTGCTGAGCATAATTTTGTAAAAAAAATATGCACGCGGAAAAGCCATTTTTTCCGTACGAGACTGCCTCATTGGCCGAAGGACTTAGAAGTTCGGTCAAGCAGTCGACTGCGGAAGAAATTATTTCTGCAAGCATTAGGAACAATTGTTCTCCTAAGAGCGTAAAGAAAAGTAGCATAAAATAGTCAATAAAAAATGTGTTTAATAAAAATGTTATTATAACATTAAAATAAAGTGGTTTTGCATACTAGTGTGGCATAGTAACGTAACACCCAATGCGCAAAATTATATTTTCCTCAAACAAAATTTTTTCGTGCACGCTGTGCGGGAAACTGCTACTTTCCACACGCAAATGACTGCGGAAAAGGCGTAAAACTAAATAAGGTACCCTAGGATGTTCAGTGTCATTTTAAAGGATTTTTTAAGGAAAATTCAGAAATGGTAGAATTTGGGCGATTACACATTTACAAATGCAATTTATCCATTTTTGGTCATTTTTACGTCATTTGTTAAAAAATGTTGATAAAGGGGATTAATTTTATAAATGTTACTATCTGTAGATTCTCTCAAAAAAACTCTTTAAAATGACATCCAACATTATAGGTGATCTTATTTAGTTTGTGAGATAATCGCTTTCAAAAATTTAAATAAAAAGTATAAAAACTAGATACAAGGCATTTTAAAGACTACTGACGTATGCTCTGACAATGCGAAGAAATGGTTTTGACATTACGATTACAGTGCGCAAAGTTATATTTTGCACACTGTTAACAATGCGCAAAATCTGAAAATTATAGTTTTTATCTTACATAACTTGTGCGAAAATTTAATCTTCCCCACACGGGACATTCGTTTGTCTGAGAACGAACGCGGACCGGAGTTCGGGAAAGCAGCAAGGATGGGAAAGAAACTTGACACATGAGTTAGGATAAATATTTTTTGTACTCAGTGTGGGAAAGTGATACTTTCCAAACTAAAAAACACCCCTTTCCCGCACGGTCGTAGAAATAAATAGCAGTTTATGTAACAATTCCGGAAAGTGTCACTTTTCCGCACGCGATTGCAGTAATTATGTGCGGAAAAGTCACTTTACGCGAGTTGTAGGGTAAAATATTTTTTCAGCTCGCTTAATTGACTTAAGTATTCATTTAACCCAATAAAAGGAATTTTAAAAATGTTACTCTTTATTTATCCTGACTAAAACGTTTACTAACACAAAAAAGAAAATTTTTAAAAATATAGCAATATATTTATATTTTATTTTTGGTTGAGTGCGGAAAAGTACCATAAAGGGCCATTTCAAGCAAATGTAATTTTATTAAAAAAAAGGAAAAAAGCTTTAACGATCTATCGGTTTTTGTTAAAAATCTTGAAATAACTCCAAATCATAAAACGACTGTAACACTCTTTTTTGGTTTACAAACAGTTTCGTACCTAAAGCAAATAATATTTTTTCGATTATTCTATTTTTTGTCCCGTCCAACCCAAAAGGTTCATGCTTCAAAATAATTTTTAACATAATTGTTAACAACTTATTGCTTTCTTTTTTAATGCCAATGCCTTTTGTTTAGTTTGGAAAAACCATGATAAAGCGATTTTCTAAAAAATTGAAATATATAGGGTGTTCCAAAAAAAACCGGACGTTTTAGATAGCTCATAATTTTCACATTAATTCTCCGAAATTTGAAGTTTAATGTTTTTCTGAAAAAGAAAATTTACGATTTTATGCGCTCCACATCAAAATTGACATTTTTCTTAAAATTGAAGATGGCGGGCAGTTTTGAAAAATGGGTATTTTTGACCCCCATGAAAATTTTGTATGTACGCAACTGTAATAGAACTGAGACGTGCGCTAGATAGCCTTATTCTTACATGTAACGTTTCTTTAAATCGGTTAAAAAATAAGAAAGTTCGGCAGTTTTACATTTGATGCCTCTTTCTGAACATAGGTCGTTTTTTAGTCGACGGGATACAGTTTTGCAAAAAATTTAAAACTTTCTGACAAGCTAAAAGCCTAACTTCAATGTGCCTGATGTCAAAATGACATCTCTTTAAATTTCAAGATGGCGGACGGCTTCATGGAAAGTCTTATTTCTTAACCGATTTAAACAAGCGTTACATGTGTATGCGTTGAAAGAATAATACTATTTAGTGCACATATCAATTTTATTACAGCAGCGTACACATTTTATTTTCCAATAAGGGTTAAAAATACCAAAGAAACTTTAGAATTTTTTCCGATATTTTTTGACGAACCTGTATCACGTCGAATAAAGTTGACTTAAGTGAGAAAGTCTTTTATCACACAAAGAGCATGAAATGTAAAACTGTAGAACTTTTTTATTCTTAACCGATTTAAACAAATGTTACGTACGTAAGAATAAGGCTATTTAAGAATAAGGCTATTTAGCGAACATCTCAGTTTTATTACAATGGCGAGCATAAAAATTTTCAATGGGTCAAAATTAACCATTTTTCAAAACTAGTGCAGAAAAGTATGTTTTCCGCACGCTAGTAGAAAAAATATTATACAGAGTCAGTTCCAAAATAGTGATTTTTACTTTAATTTTAATATTTAAGAAAAAATCATCCTGTACAGGTAAATAGTAAATAATTTGTGTCTGTTTCGGTTTCCTTTATTTGCCTTGATGCTTCGTCTGTATAACTTTTTAATCAATCAGTCATCAAAATTTTCAACTTTGGTGTCTTATTACATAATAATCTACATTTATATACCAATTTAGCTTGATCCTCACTTCTGGGAACTGAAATGATTATTCTAATTATTTTGTCGAAAGATAAGTGTTTGGATTTTATGTAGACACAATAATTAATGATGGTCAGGAAGATTTCAAAAACCTGCCTGTTAAATAAGTTTTAAGCGTTTTTTGACAGCTTTAAAACAATAAGGGCGCAGAAAAATAAAGACTAAAATTAAAGATTACGGTTTTTTCTCCAGAACTATCCGGAATTTGTAAACTTTTCCTAGTTTTCAGCAAGCATCAAATTTGCGCAAATTTGCCCTAATTTAAACCTTTTCGTATCTCCTACCGTTTAGAAGATATTCATGGTGAGCAGCGAATTTGACATCATAGGTTTCACTTTTTTGGACTATGCAGTCTGTGTGATTACAAATCGTAATCGAGTGAACCGATTTCTATGCAGGATAAAAAAACGAACTGTCAACGTCCCTCTCGTGGGAATAAATAAGTTACACTCTTGGCTGTCAGCTTTGGAGGAGAAGTTTTCGTATACTATCAGAATATCCTTGGGCCCTTCTATATATGGTGGGAACTTTAAATGGAATAATTTCGCTAGAGCCTCAGGATAACCCTAAAAACACATATAACCGACATAAAATCGGGCCAAAGCATCGCTAACTCACTGCTGACGTTATACCGACGTTGGCACGATTTTATGAGTTATTCGACGATTTGTGTTTATAGAAAAAATATGCGGATAAAACGCAAAAACACGACAACTGAGATTTTTTATAGGCTTTCCAGTTATATAAAAAATTCCCCTTTTAAAGGGTGAAACCTCTCTAACCCACTTAATTTTCTTAAAAGGATTATAATACTTTTGAAGTTACAATTTTATTGAAAGCTTAATCCCCTCCTCCTCTTGCCAAGCGACACGCGGTTTTCATATTAACTTAGATAATTGGATTTTCAACCAAAAAAAAATATTTTTAAATTTTTGGTTGAAAATGTAGTTATCTAACCTATATTGTGAAAATCGCGTGTCGCTAGCTGCTAAACGGTTAGTGAGTTAAGTTTAATCCCCCCTAATATCGTCTTGCCAACCCCCCCACCCCCACCAGAACCTAATCAACTCTGCGTAGGGTGACAAAGAATTTTGGTGTCAAATTTTATAAGAATTGGTTTAGCAGTTTTTGAGTAATCGTGTTACCGACAGACAGACAGACCGACAGACAGACACCATGACGAAATTTTGTATTTAGGTATTTTTGACGATCCCAATAGCCTCCATAGGTACTATGAAAATGCGCAACGGGTCAAATGAGGCCTAGGTGCTGTGAGGTTAAATCCCCACCCTCCCAAATTATCAGATCAGGTACTATGAATGCATGGATGGCTAAAAATAGATAGATAGATAACTATGGGTTTTTGAAAAAAAACTTATGTAGGATCATTTTAAAGTAGAAAAAGCGGTTTCTAAAAATATATACCATTTTATACAGGGTGTCCGAAAAATAAAATACGTCACCTTATCTCTTTTTTAAATTGGACGCCCTGTATATTATCTCATTTTCTGGATCCTTAAAAAATAACCTTTTCAAAAATACCCAACACTACTCACTACAAGGTGTCCACCGTGTATAAAAAAGAGTATACATTTTTTGAAACCGCTATTTTTCCTAAAATGATCCTATACCTATATAAGTTTTTTTTGAAAAAAGCGTTCTCCCAAAAAATCCATTATTCCAGACTTTTGAGACACACTGTATAAAGAGTTGTAAAACAACCTACAGCTAAAAAAAATCTATTTTGCCGAAGTTTATTAAAGAAAAAAGCAATAGTAATTTGATTTTTATATCTAAAGGTTTTTTTTTTAAATTAAAAATTAACTCACATCAAAAAACCATTGCAGTCAAGGTGTCACAAAATAGTTTACCTATAGGTATATCATCACATTTAAAAAAAAATTCAATAATCAGTGGCGCACTCAGAAATTGACTTCGGGGGGGAGGGGTAAGGATAAGTAATAAAAAAATTTAATTTGAAGTCAAAATGTGACCATAACCAGTCTTCTAAGGGGGTGGGGTTGCGTATATTTTATCCTGAGGCTCTAGAGGATTTGATTCCGCTAAAGTCCCCACACTGCATATTAATGTCTCGATTTTTTTGGATTCTATATACCTATATTTATTTAAACCTATATTTTTTATAAAATTCAAAAAAAAAGAATATATCTTCTCCTTCTAAGATTGGATGTTTATTCTGAGCTTAAATTAAAACAGCAGAGAACAAAAATTGTATGTCGGACGGATTCTACACTGTACGATTTGTAAGATGTATTGTTTGTAGAAAGTACGAGTTGTACGATGTACGGTTTGCAAAAAGTATCCTTTGTGCGAAGTTTCGTTATGCTATTTTACGATTTGCGGAAAGTATTGTTTGCGCAATGTACGTTTGTGTTAAATACGCTTTGTAAAATGTATTTTTGTACAAACTATGGGACCCCTAAAGCGCATCGCCTTAAATTCGTCAGTTCAACGACATAACCACAGAATATGGACCCTGGGTTCGATCTATTTAGTTTTGCTATGAACATAACCTAAAAAGCAATTTTATTTATTTTTATCCTGTTTTCTTTTTGTCGGAAAAAAGAAGTCGGTAGTTTACCGAATAATTAAATCAGATTTTTTATATTAATAATATCTAATCTTTGAATCACATCATAGAAATCAGACTGATTTCTATGAATCAAATTTGTACGATAGTTAGGTATTGCTTACAAGTTAATTAAATATTACGTGAGTAATAAATTAAGCCGGGTTTACAGCTACGGGTGTTCACCTGAAAGCGGGATTTATAAACTATTATCGTGTTAGGTTTGAGGTTTGTAATGTCTATTGGACGATTGGGTAATTATGCAGTATACGGTTTTCTGCCATTTTTGATTTTTTTTGAAAAATTCTTTATAGGGGCACCTTCTAGGGTCCCTAGGACCCCAAATCCGCCTGCGCCCGATTTTTTTTTTCTTTTTTAACGAGAAAAAAGGGTGCCCAGGGGGGGTTGTAAAGTGTTTTTTTAATTGTTTTGGGTTGGTTTGGATTAGGTTGGGTTGGACTGTGTTGGTTTGGTTTGTTTTAGTGAAAAAAAAAAACAAAAAAAAATAAAAAAAAACCAACCGGCGCAGACGGATTTGGGGTCCTAGGGACCCTAGAAGGTGCCCCCATAAAGAATTTTTCAAAAAAAATCAAAAATGGCAGAAAAGCGTATACTGCATAATTACCAACGATTGGCTGCAACAATCAGCATAATGAAGTGGGCAGCCCTAGAGGCCCTCTATACATTTGACAGTTGTTGTTTAACCAACTCATATTTCTCTCTCTTTCTAGTTTTTTTCATATTTGCATTAATTTCACCAGACAGTTTTGAAAGATTGATTTTTTTTGGTTAGTAAAATATGTCAAGCTTTGACAAAAAAACAAAAACAAACAGTGAATACATGCGGTAGATATTAAAACTGTAAACAATGCACTGGTGCAAACCAAGTCCCTAGGACCCCAAATCCGCCTGCGCCCGATTTTTTTTTTCTTTTTTAACGAGAAAAAAGGGTGCCCAGGGGGGGTTGTAAAGTGTTTTTTTAATTGTTTTGGGTTGGTTTGGATTAGGTTGGGTTGGACTGTGTTGGTTTGGTTTGTTTTAGTGAAAAAAAAAAACAAAAAAAAATAAAAAAAAACCAACCGGCGCAGACGGATTTGGGGTCCTAGGGACCCTAGAAGGTGCCCCCATAAAGAATTTTTCAAAAAAAATCAAAAATGGCAGAAAAGCGTATACTGCATAATTACCAACGATTGGCTGCAACAATCAGCATAATGAAGTGGGCAGCCCTAGAGGCCCTCTATACATTTGACAGTTGTTGTTTAACCAACTCATATTTCTCTCTCTTTCTAGTTTTTTTCATATTTGCATTAATTTCACCAGACAGTTTTGAAAGATTGATTTTTTTTGGTTAGTAAAATATGTCAAGCTTTGACAAAAAAACAAAAACAAACAGTGAATACATGCGGTAGATATTAAAACTGTAAACAATAGGTAAAATATAAAGACTCCTATGATCTATATTTTTGTTACTCTTTTTCTTACAATAAAACATGGAAACATAATGTGTTATTTGTTAACGAAGTAAATGCTAAATGCATATACCTACTGCTTGTAGCTCACTTACCTGGCAAATTTGGCTATTTTTATTAATTTTCCAGCTTGGTAAATGCATGTTTTCACTTTTTTTGTGTTTCTTTCTCCATTTTTGTGTTTCTTTCTCCATTTTTAAGTCTGACGTTTCTTAATCAAAAATCTGACAGTGACAAAGTTATTTATTGTCAGGGGTTGCCAACTGTCACCGCCAACACATAATTTCAAACATTTCCCTAACAACTGACAACTCCAGTTGCTTACCTCTGGTAAAACAATATCAAAAATCATATACAGGGCCTCTAGGGCCTAGGCAGCCCAACACCGTTCTCAACTAAAAAGCCAGTTAACTCATTTTCGTTTTAGTATCCTTTGGCCTATGATCGGTGCTATATTGACACCAAACTGACAGAAAATCCATGTTTTACTTGTCAATTTGGTTATAAAAATGGCAGCCACATTAGGCTAAAGGGCACTGAGGCGGTAGGAGTTAAGAGGCTTTTTAGTTAAGAACGGTATTGGGCAGCCCTATGTACCACAGCTTAGATATCAAAATTTCCAGTCTCTGTCAAAACTTATAACTTTAGTAAAGTTCTTTTTAGAGAAAAATGGCTAACTTTGGTAGGTATTGGTTGGACTGCCAAAAAGTTGTATCAAAAAAACAAATTTGTGGGATCCAGGATTAAATACTTGGGCTGGGTAATATATTATTTTAATTTATGTTGAAATATGGCCAAAGGATCAAACTTCATGTCACTTTTTTTGAATTTTTTGCAAAGAACAAAGTCTAAATATTTTGAACATGGGGTGCATTTACAATTTTTACAATTTTACAGCATTTTCCTTTTGATGCACTGGTGCAAACCAAGTCCCTTCTTTTCTACCCTGGGCTGGGTTGATTTATTCTGGGTTAATTTGGTTTGATCTGAGTTACACATTTTGCAATCCTTGAGCCATTAATACAGATAGTAATAAAAAATCCTTTAGTTAGCAAGAAAGCTAATCAAACAAATGTACAATGTGTACAGACCCTGTAAGTTTTTTATACTTTTAATTATTTTTGGCTGTAACTTTAACAGTCTATAAAAGAATTTTTGGGAAAAAATTGATAATGGCAAAAAAATATATACTGAATAAGTACCGGTCTGTTTAGTATATTTTTGGAACTGTTTGTCTAACTTATTTTACCACACAGATAAACCACTTCTCTCTACTTACACCAACCAATACAGTTTGCTTGTCCTAAGGTGCTTGTGCATGCTGGTGGTATTACACAGTTAAAAACTAAGAGAAACATAAGAACACAATTTTAATAAAACCTGTCAACTTATTCTACATGTCCTATTTTTGTACCTACAGATCAATGATTTGTTACTGGGGACCACCATAATGACTCACAATTTAACTGATTTGGATGGGGCTTATGCCCTTCTGTGTTGCAACAGAATCTCCGACAGAAAAAAGGCATTGGAACAAATACGAGAATTCATCTTGGATAACAAAATTGCTAAAAGTATTAGTAAGGGGAATCCTTTTTCATGGAACATGTTGCTGGAAAATACTCAAAGTTGTCTTAAGAAAGTAAGTTTTTTGAAATAAGAATTTATTGGTTTATTAGAAAAAAGTACATTTTCTCTATCCTAAATCACCCTCTACAGTTAATTTAAAACTAGTTAATATGTCACTACTCTTAGAGTAATTGTTAGAGATAAAAAAAATAGTTTGGTAACACTAAAGAAGCAGTTAAGTATAACAACACACAAATTAATAATTTTAATTATAAATTTTAGTTACCCACAGCCTACCTATTTGTGCTTAGTAACTCCTTGTGAGACTGCCTTAACACATTCACTGTCCTAATGGTATTTAAATTGGCATGCCCCATATGTGGTTCGTAGAACTTTGTCATAATTTCAATATATGATCTACGAGCCATATGTTGCTCATAGAAAACATTGCAAAATTACCTTCTTCTGTGTTTCATCCCGCCGCGCGATATTGGTAGGTAGTCTCTCGGGAGCATGGAAACAGCTGTTTATTAGTTTTGCAGATAATTGCCAAACAAAATAATTTTATCACTTTCCTGAATCAACGTGATGTCCATATGCTTTCCACATATGATATGATCTACGACCCATATGTTGCTTGTAGAAAACATTGCAAAATCACCTTCTATTGTGTTTCATCCCGCCGCGCGATATTGGTAGGTAGTCTCTCGGGAGCATGGAAACAGCTGTTTATTAGTTTTGCAGATAATTGGCAAACAAAATAATTTTATCACTTTCCTCAATCAATGTGATGTCCATATGCTTTCCACATGTGATACGATCTACGACCCATATGTTGCTTGTAGAAAACATTGCAAAATCACCTTCTTCTGTGTTTCATCCCGCCGCGCGATATTGGTAGGTAGTCTCTCGGGAACATGGAAACAGCTGTTTATTAGTTTTGCAGATAATTGCCAAACAAAATAATTTTATCACTTTCCTGAATCAATGTGATGTCCATATGCTTTCCACATGTGATACGATCTACGACCCATATGTTGCTTGTAGAAAACATTGCAAAATCACCTTCTTCTGTGTTTCATCCCGCCGCGCGATATTGGTAGGTAGTCTCTCGGGAACATGGAAACAGCTGTTTATTAGTTTTGCAGATAATTGCCAAACAAAATAATTTTATCACTTTCCTGAATCAATGTGATGTCCATATGCTTTCCACATGTGATACGATCTACGACCCATATGTTGCTTGTAGAAAACATTGCAAAATCACCTTCTTCTGTGTTTCATCCCGCCGCGCGATATTGGTAGGTAGTCTCTCGGGAGCATGGAAACAGCTGTTTATTAGTTTTGCAGATAATTGGCAAACAAAATAATTTTATCACTTTCCTCAATCAATGTGATGTCTATATGCTTTCGATATGTGATTATGATCAAGATTATAACAAGAAAATGCAGGGCATAGGTATCTCTGACCTTTATAGTTATTACACATGTCTCCGAAAGTCTTTGGTTTTGTATAAAAAATTGGGTGTTGAACTAATTTGTGGGACACTTGTTGTCAATACTTTTATTTTGTATATTTCTGTGCGTCCAGTGAAAGATCAGTTGTCCATATTGAAAATTAGAGAATCTCTTATTCTCAGCCTTCTCAAAACAAATGAAAAGATAAAAAAGCAAGAAAAACAGGAAGGAGCCGAGGAAGGAACACACAAGCTAGAAAAATCACCCAGAGGTGAAGCTGTCATGCATGCTATAGAAAGTTGAAAAATACTCTGAGTTCAAAAGAAGCATGTAAAAAAACTAAAAAAGTCTCAACTTTATGTTGTTATGCAGAAAACCATTTATTTTACATGTTACTTGTTTCTTATTTTTTTTAAATTTGTAAACACCATATTACTGTTATAAGCATTTTTTCTTTATTTTCTAAGCATTATTTTGATAAGATGTATCTCAGTTATTTTTGGCATAATAAGATGATTTTTTTACCAACATGTAGCTTTTTTTTTCTTCAGAGTCTTCTTAAAGACTGCAATCATTTACTCACCCGCCCTTTTTAATATTACGCTATTAAAGAACACACTTTTACGAGCCACATATGAATCGCAGGACTTATAGGTAAGAGCTAGTGGACTTTTCAAAAAGAACAGTAAAACCAGATGAGCAGACTGCCCAGACCAGCGGTGCAGGCGGCGGATTAGGGCCAGGCTCGGGGTAAGGCAGAAAGGGCTCAGGGAGGCCTACTTGCCAGGCTTCGCGTCGCCCCTTCTCTACTACTACTATAGGTAATAGCACTTACGACCCATATGTGGGACATATGTGCGCCCTGGGGGACACCTGACAAAACAAACTCTGCTGAGACAGCATTCTCTATTTTTATTGCTTCGCGTCTTTCAGTTGGATTACTCCGAAACCAGTTGAAAGCTGAGCCATGGATACCCATAACTTTAATTTTATCAAGCATTAGGTTATGATCGACCCTGTCGAAAGCCTTGGAGAAATCGGTATAGATACCCACTCTCCAAGGCTTCCAACAAAGTTTCTTCATATATCAAGAGATTAGTAATTGTTGATTTACCTTTTAAAAACCCATGTTGTTGGTTTATAATTCTGTTTTGAAAATATGGTGTAATTTTATCTGTGACTATTGCTTCAAACAATTTAGGAAATAAAGACATTTTTGAAATACCTCTGTAGTTTTTAATATTTGACTTATCTCCGCTTTTGAATATTGGGGTAACATAACTAAGCTTCCAAGCTGTTGGAAAATATCCTGCAGAAAATGATCTATTAAAAATTTTAGCCAAAATACTGGACAAGAAAAATTTACAGTTTTTTATGAAAATTACTGGTAAACTATCTGGGCCACAAGTTAAACTATTATCGAAAGATTCTATTTTGTTATAAACATCAGTGACAGAAATTTGAAAATTTGCCAAATTGGAGGAAATTTTAATGTGGTCGAAGTTTTTATCTACATTAGGATAATCTGAGTATACTGAAGAAAATAATTTTTTGAAAAGTTTCACTGAAATTTATTATCTTTTTTTGACCTTACATACTGCCAAAAGCCTTTTTTATTATTTATGTTGTTTTCAGTATTTTTAATATGATTTTGATATGAAATTTGGGAGTAGTCTCTTAATTGAGAGAATTTATTGTAGTCATCTTGAGAAAGTTTGTTTATATTTTTTATAAAGTTTTTTTTTTCTAAAATTAAGCTTTTAAGATTTTGATCCATCCATTTTGGAAATTTTCTAGTTCTGTGCCTACTAACAGGATTAAATAATTCTATGCTATGAAAAAAGTAAGTATAAAAATTATCAATGAGTTCATCTATGATTTCTTCATTAAAAACATAATCCCAATCCAACTGACCTAAGTATGTTAATAACTCTCTGTAGTTACATAGTTTAAAGTTATAATATTTTTTATTAAGTTTACGTTGAAATTGTAAAGCTGGATGGGGATTATCAAGTTTCAATAATGGTTTAACACAAATATTGACAACAGTATTATCATTTTTACTAAAAATAAGATCGAAAAAATTACCATAGTCAAAAAGTTGAACAAATGCCATACAATCTGCCAAGGTGATTGTGTCTTCAGAGCGTTTACCTGTAGGTCTCGTTCCATGACAATCATTTATCCAGGATACTCTTGGGCGGTTAAAGTCGCCACACAGAAAGACATCTACAACATCTGTTTATTTTCAATGTACCTATATAAAAACCTCGAAAGCAATTTTTTATTCCAGTGTTGTTATGTTTTTTAGGAATGTGATAAATTTATCGAAGAGTCTGCCAAAAAAGGGACAAAGACACCTCACAAAAATATTGAGTTGTGCAAAGATCTGTTTGTTTCTGTTATAAACATTGCAATTTCAGAAGGTAGGTCAATACTGTAGGTCAACAAAATAAATAAGTATCCCTTGCTAGCAAACTAATAAGAGCATTTAAGCAAGAGGGCAATGATTTACCACAAGGTATTAAAATGTCATCCACCTTAAACAGTTTTAAAAAAAGTGTAAGGAATTTTCTTGTTGATAAAGCCTATTACAGCCTTTCGGAATTTTATCAAGAGAGAATTAAATAGTATTTGGTTGGTCTGGTTCAAACATAATCCACACAGAACTTTGTTTTGGAATATTAGCACTTAAATTTTATAATACTGATATTTTTAATCCTGTCTGTGATACTTAAAACTTTTTTACTATTTACTATTTGTTGTTAATTTTTGTTATATTTTTAATGTTTATTTTGTAACTGTTTAGTATTCTTCTAAGCATAAAAAAATATGGTTTTTTCCTTGTCCATAAATAGGTAAAATAAAAATAATACCAAAGAAGGAAAGTCATTTTTGAATTTATTAAATCGAGTATAAAATCAATTTGAAAAATAAAAAAAAAAACAATTAAAAAATCAGTATTTAACAAAGTAACTGACATGTGACTCAATATCTGCCAAAAATACAAATACAATGCAATACAAAAAGAGGTTATTGACTATTAACTCTTAATATGCAACTCTCGGGGCCTTAGCTAATTGTGCAATAAATTCTAATAATTGCAGGGTTCATATGGAACTGGAAAACAGGGAAAAGTTGGGGAAGTTTTTATGCCATTAAAAAGACAGGGAATTTGACAAAAAAAACAGCAAGGTAGATGGAAGGTCCAGGTCACACCCTATTGTCTTATAAAATTTCATACAAATCGGTTTAGCCGTTATTGCGTGATTAATGGACAAGAATCTTATGTATACGAGGATATATATAAATATATAGCACATGTAAAACGAAATAAGTTTAGAAACAATAAAGTCTGAATCTATATATATATATATAGCACATATAAAATGTATTGGAAAAGTCCGCGCACCCTGGAAAAGTCTGGATACCCCCTGGAGAAGTCTGGAAAGACTGTGGAAAAGTTTGGAAAGACCCTGGAAAAGTCTGGATACATTCTGGAAAATCTGGAAAGACCCTTGAAAAGACCCTGGAAAAGTCTGGAAAGACCCTGGAAAAGTCTGGATATACTCTAGAAAAGTCTGGATATACTCTGGAAAGACCCTGGAAAAGTCTGGAAAGACCCTGGAAAAGTCTGAATATGATCTGGAAAAGTCTGAATATGATCTGGAAAACTCTGGAAAAGTCTGGATACACTCTAAAAAAAGTCTGGAAAGACCCTGGAAAAGTCTGGATACAATCTGGAAAAGTCTGGAAAGACCCTTGAAAAGTCTGGATACAATCTGGAAAGTCTGGAAAAGTCTTGGAAACACTCTGGAAAGACCCTGGAAAAGTCTGGATATACTCTGGAAGTCTGGAAAGACCCTAGAAAAGTCTGGATATACTCTGAAAAAGTCTGGAGAAGTCTCGAAAGACTCTGGAAAAGTCTGAAAAGACCCTGGAAAAGTCTGGAAAGTCCCTGGAAAAGTCTGGATACAATCTGGAAAAGTCTGGAAAGACCCTAGAAAAGTCTGGAAAGACCCTGGAAAAGTATGGATAAACTCTGGAAAGTTTGGAAAGACTCTGAAAAAGTCTGGAGAAGTCTCGAAAGACTCTGGAAAAGTATGAAAAGACCCTGAAAAGTCTGCAAAGACCCTAGAAAAGTCTGGGAAGACCCTGGAAAAGTCTGAATACACTCTGGAAAGTTTGAAAAGACCCTGGAAAAGTCTGGATACACTCTGGAAAAGTCTGGAAATACCCTGGAAAAGTCTGGGTACACTCTGGAAAGACCCTGGAAAAGTTTGGATACACTCTGGAAAGTCTGGAGAGACCCTGGAAAAGTCTGGAAAGACTCTGGAAAAGTCTGGATACACTCTGGAAAAGTCTGGAAAAACCCTGGAAAAGTCTGGATACACTCTGAAAAAACCTGGATACACTGTGAAAATGTCCGAGTACACCATGGAAGTCTGAATACACCCCTGAACAGTGAAGATACACCCAAGAAAAGTCTGGAAAAGTCTGACCAACCCAATCTAACCCATGTATATATGAGTAGCGGTTTTTATATAATATATGTTCTTTTGAGCGAGGGAAGTTTTGGAGTAAACCTTTGCTCGATTTATTTATTATTTCAGGCGAAGAAAACATAAACATCTCAAAACTTGTTAGATACATAGATGGGTGTCTAAAGGATAAGAGAATGAAAGTGTACAGAAATGATTTTCTACTTGTATTGAAGGACAGCATCTTACCAAATCAAAATTGCTTGGGCTTTCTGAATCAAGATGATTTTGAGTGTAAGTTTTTTTCGTGTTTAAACCTGTAGTACAGTCAAGATTGTCATTAATTATTGAAAAAATTCCAGGCAGGTTGAGTTTTTGGTAGCTGTCTAGAGGAGTCCGAATGTATAATACCCAAGTTTGCCTTCTGTCTCTCTCCTCAGATACAGGACCAGTTTTTTTTCGATTTTTATTGGTCGGAAGGAAAGAAGTGCAGGGAAAAAATATGTAGTTAGTTCCCAAAACGATAGAGGGCGCCAACCAAAAATTAGTTTTGAACATATTTTGACCACCAGAAAATGATTATTGCCAAAAACTTTATTAAGTGAATTATAGCTCTCAAAAATGTAACTTTTTTGTCATACCTATTATCTCCTTTTTTTAGATATCTTCATATCTTTGAAACCACATAGGTTATATCAATAAATATATCAAAATAAATTCAAAGGGCATTAAATATACAGGGTTCGCCATTTAAAAGGGTTCACCTGGATTTTTTCAAAAACTGTAAAGAATTAGAGAAAATGCTGAAACACGTCGATTTTGTTTGTAAGGGGGAGACTTTTTGGCTATCTTGAAATTTTTGTAACGCGCATCCCCTTTGAGGGGTAAACTTTACCACTATATTTTGAATAGGCAAAGTGGGACGAGTGATACCTTGTTTTGAAGGTCTCCTGAACGTCTTGACAATCGTGTAAAAAATTTCGCAAATCTATCGATTAGTTTTTGAGAATTTCACTATCACAGTTCCATGGACAAATGCAAAAATATTTTTTTAAACATTTTTTTTTTTTTTTGAGTAATCCTCGGACACGTCGACTTTGATTTTGTTAATAGTACATTTTATCATTGTGTTTTTTCTTCTAGGATACATTCCTAGGAGAGGTAAAATTTACCTGTACAATTTTAGCTTACTTTGAAAGTAAATATCTCAAAAACGAATCGATAAATTTTCGAAATTTTTACACGATTGTCAAGACATTTAGGAGACCTTCAAAACAAGGTATCACTCGACCCACTTTATGTATTCAAAATGTAGGGGTAAAGTTTACCCCTCAAAGGGGATGCGCGCTATAAAAATTTTAAGATAGCCAAAAAGTCTCCCCCTTACAAAGAAAATCGACGTGTTTCAGCATTTTCTCCAATTCTTTACAGTCTTTGAAAAAATTCAGGTGAACCCTTTTGAATGGCCCACCCTGTATACAAGGTGGTTCCATAAGACTGGCCATTGGATTTATCTAAAATAATTTGTAGAGCCCTTATAGCTAGGCTTTGGGAAGGCTACTGGACCCCCCTCCCCCTAATAGCACGAAATATTCCCCGAACATTCGCTGAATGTTTAGCTAAGATTCCCTGAATGTTCCCTCAAATCCTTTAAGCATACCAGGGATGTTCAGGGAATGCTCTATGTCCGCAGTTTTGATATTCCTAGAACATCCTGGTAGAACATCCATAGAATATTTTCGCAGGATTTTAATAGCTCAGTTATGAGCTTGAAAAAATATGTTCCCTCACAAAACACTCAAAAAAAATTAAAAAAAAAGTTTTAAAACAGATTCGAACCCTCAACCTTCTGGCATCCATATTAGTGCATGGGCTACGATGAGTAAAAAGGGAAAAAGCGGCGTTTTGTGATAAAAGCAACAAACTTTGCACAGTGGTTCTTTGGACCAAAACAATCGATTTGACCCGTAGCTCTTCTCCCAAAACCTCTGCTGGCGCAGTGGGGCGGGGAGGTAAAAACTGGATGGTTTTCGGTGATGGGCCAACCGAAAATTACCACTTCCATTCGTTTTGAGGTGCTCCTAAGGGGTTAAGGGGGTGTTAAAGCTCCTATTTGGGCATTTTAATAATAAAAGTGCAGCATTACAAAAAAAATTAAAAACTTGCGTAGAATTGTTAATAATTTTAATATCTTAACTTATATCACTTAATTTTTGATCAAAAATCTTCATCCTGTTGGGTAGGTGAAAAGGGAGGGGGTAAAAATTAAAGGAGTACATATTTAAAAAAAATAGTTTGCTGGATATTATCGACATGGGTATTGATTTACAGGTTTTCGAAGATGCCCAAACCGAAAATAACAACCTTCATTCATTTTAAGGTATCTGCCTGCCTGGTAACTGCCTTTATGCTGCCCTTAATGCATGCTGTTGGATGGCAGCTGATGGCAATAAATTCAACGGTTTGCTTTGAGACATAAACAAATGTTTTCTTGCCTCATTGACGCTGCCCATTTCCTGAACCCCATATAGCATGACAACAAATTTTTTCAAACTTTTTAGACATTTCGCCAATTTGCATAGAATGTTAAGAAATTCTAGCAAATGCTTTAGTGTATTCCTCAGTCCATACCTTCCAACAGGTCCGTTTTCCTAGGAAAAAAGAGGTCATATCACAGCCAGAGAATGCATGAAATCCTCTTGCTATCTCGGATCTCTCTTTTTTTAGATATAGAGCGGTTAAATGTGCTGGAATAACACGACTCCTTTAATTTGTAATAAAATGACACTGCCAAAATCAAAACGTCTGTATCAGAGCAACAGATAGAAACAGAAAATACGGCCATCAGCCTCCCCTAAATTTGTGCAGTCCATTTGGTTTAAGTTCGTTAAATTTTTATCTTTAGACGTCATAATGTTTTCAATATTGGTTACACCTTGCAACTATGATTTCGGAGATAATCTGCCCAATCACTGGGTAGCATATCTGTAAGCAAATTTTCTATAAGTAAGAGTTATAGCAAAAATAATGGACATACTAGGAAAAAAATATTTACCTTTTGTCGGAAAATTCTGACGTCGGATTTCGAATCCTCTGCTGTCTCTTGTTGCCTCCTTTAGGCTATTTGGGGTCGTAAAGATCCCAAGCAAAATCGACTCTTTTAACTTGTAGACTTGAGCTAAGTTTTAGAATATAAGTTAAAGTTAAAATTTGCTGTATATACAATTCCCATGTCGATAATATCTAGCAAAATATTTTTTTTAAATAATGCTCTTTAATTTTCAAGCCCCTCCTTTTCCACCTGCCTAACAGGATGGAAATATTTGATTGATGGTAAAAAATTGAGTGATATAAGTTAAAATGTTAAAATTATTAACAATACTATGCAAATTTATACTAAAATCTTACACATTTTTTATTAAAATGCCCAAATTGGAGCTTTTACCCCCTCACCATCCCTCAAGGAAACCTTAAAATGAATGAAGGTGGTTATTTTCGGTATCAATACCCATGACGATAATATTCAGCAAAAATTTTTTTAAAATATGTTCTTTTTCAATTTCAACAGGATGAAGATTTTTGATGCAAAATTAAGTGATGTAAGTTAAAATATTAAAATTATTAACAATTCTACGCAATTTTTTAGATTTTTTTTAAATCCTACACTTTTATTATTAAAATGCAAATGCCCAAATAGAGCTTTAACACCCCCTTAATCCCTTAGGGGCGACTTAAAACGAAGGTAGGTGTTAATTTTCGGTTTGGCCATCATCGGAAACCTATAAATTGATATCAATGATGATTATATACAACACACTAAAATTTAAGAAAATATAAACCCCTCTAGTTTTTACCCCTCTCTCCACCGCGCCTGCACAGGTTTTGGGAGAAGAGCTGCGGGTCAAATTGACTGTTTTGGTCTAAAGAACAACTGTGCAAAGTTTGTTGCTTTTATCACAAAACGCCGCTTCTTCCCACATATCACATGCACTATATAATACTTTTCCAATGACCTAACCTTTTGCGCTACAGGGGTTTATGGGAGAAATTATATATATAAGCGGGGTATAACCTTTTGGGCATTGTTTTCTGTTAGAAGAGCACCGTGAATTGTTTTTTTTTTCATAAAATCAGGTTCACTCCTGAACGGCCCAACGGATTTTCATAATTCTTTTTTTATAAATAAAAATATTACCCCCCTCCCCGAATTCTCCCAAACGTTAGTGAATTGGATTCCGTTATTTGTTCAATGCAGGATAACTCGCGAACGGCTCAACGGATTTTCATAATTATTTTTTTATTGTATAAAAACATTACATCTCCCCCCGAATCCTCCCAAACGGTAGTGGAAGGGGATTATGTTATTTTTGCTCAACCGATGTTCATAATTATTTTTTATTGTAAATAAATATTAGCCTACCTTAACAAGCTTTTAGTACAAAAAAAAAATTCTGCTGTGTAAGCATGATTGTAGATAGAAAAATATTATTTCGTTTCGTGGCATGATTTGATGATATTTTTTTGGGCCAACAAAATGGTTTTTTCTTGTAACTAAAAATAGAGTATTTTATTTAATAAAAAGAAAACTTGCAGCGACAGATAAAAATATCCCGAAAAAAACCTTTGCCGCAGCTGTTACAATAAAAAACGTTACAATATTGTGTCATATTTTTAGGACTTTGGTAGAACATTGGTAGATTATCCTGACTAGAACATTCGCTGAATGTATTAGCCAGGATATTCCCAGAATATCGCTGAATGTTCTATCCAGGATTTCCAGGGAACGTATTTTCAATGTACTGTCAATATCCAAAAGGAAGGGCATTTTCCGGACTTTACTAGAACATTCAGGGAATATTCTGCATGGAATATTCGCTGAATTTACTGTCCAAGATATCCTAAGAATGTTTTTTAAATGTGCTGTCATTGTCCAAAAAAGGACATTTTTCGAACTTTCAACTGTACATATAGGGAATTATTTTCGGATATTTTGGATAACTCATATAATCACACAAAGTTACTTTTTTGAGATTTGTTTCGTGCTTAAAAACTATCAATTTTAATTTAGATTCAAGGAAGAGTAAGTCAATTTAATCTCTTTTTTAGTATTATTTAATCTTCTCAAATCGTGTTTTGAAACCATCAGCTCCGATTCTTCCAAAGACATAGTTTTATACAGATCTTTTCTCTTGCTGTTCAAGTACGGACCTTTAGCGGCATTTTCTCCCAGTTTTCTGCGGGAGCAGTTCGGTTTTGTGTCGAACATGTGCCAGAAAGTCAGCCAAAGTTCTTCAAGGAAAATTCAGGAGGACATAATGGAGTTGGTTCTGGACTTTTGTAGTCATGTAAGGCATGTTTTTTTTTATAATAGGATAGATAACGTGTTTCGCGGTGGAATTTTTGATTAAAAAAGTAGGTAGATTAAAAGAATCTTACTTCAATCCAATAACAAAAATCAAAAACAATCAAACATTACTCTAAATCCACACAAAATAATTCACATGTACGAAACAAAAAATAACAACAATTTAATTCCTATTAAGTAACAGAAATTATTATGTGTGTCTTATTTTTTAGACTGTTGAAGATAACAGAACGTCATGTATAAGACTGGGAGAAGAAGTATTTTCATTCCTTTTGGATCTTTACATGTGCAGTGGCCATGATTCCTTGTTTAAAGTAAGTTTTTTTTTGTTACTCAGTTTCCAAATTTAGTTCGTTTTAATTATTAGTGGGCTACCACAAGGTTCAGTATTAGGACCGTTAATGTTTGTGATATACATTGACAGTTTATTTTTGTCTGAGTTTAAAGGTACAAATAATTAAGACTTTTGCTGATGATATTGCAATTATTTATAAATCAACAAATTGGGAAACAAATAAAACAAATATGCAGAATGATTTAGAACTACTTAAAAATAGTATGTTTATAAACTCAACGAAAACAGAATTATAAATTTTACTTTAAGAAACAATTATAAATTTTCTAATGCCTTAAAGTATCACTTAAATTGTAAAAATAATCAAAATTGTAATTGTGAAATAATAGAACAAAAAAATAAAGTTAAATATTTAGGAATATTATTTGATCAGAACTTAATTTTAAATTTTAAATTAAATATGTAACAAATAAATTAAAATATATTTTGAGTAGCTTTTTCTTTATAAAACATACCATACCAGTATCGTTAAAAAGAACATACTATTTTGCAATGGTGCAATCGATATTAAGTTACGGAAACAGTATATGGGGTAGAATTTATGAGGAAACTTTATATAATTTAAAAATCATTCAAAATTTTTTGATCTCTTCTTCAAAAACATAAAATTTTGAAATTTTCTGAATTGTTCTGCATAAACGCAGTGGCGGTCCCAGCCATTTGAAAAGGGGAGGGCGTTTTCGATACTGAAAAAAAAATAGAACAAATGCATAGCTTATATGAGAAATATATCAATATATGCAAACAAAACTTAGTAACTACGCAGGTTTTATGACGTTTATTTCATAAATTTTTTTATTTTAAAAAATGTTAAAATGCGCCGAAAATTTTTGAGAAAATTGCATTAAAAATGCAATTTTTGAGTCGAATTAAACTAAAATCGTAAATATCAACGGTATCATAGAGCCGCAGGCGAAAATTTTTAAGAAATTGACACTACAAATGCTATTTTTAACACAAAATTAAATTAATACCGTAAATATCAGGTGTTATAGCGCCGCAACTTATGCCCTGCTTTTGATTTTCTAAACGTTTTCATAAAAAATTTAAAGCCAAAGTAGGGGGGGGGTTAACTACCCCACTATCCCCCTGAAATCCGCGTTTGAATAACTATACGTATAATTTTTTCAGTTATAAAAAACATAGATAACAAACAAACCACAAACAAAACCTAATAACTAGATACTTTTTTTGAGCTCTAAAAAGCTTTTTAAGTTGAAACATTACCTTTTATATTGCGTATCTCAAAAAAAAAAATTGTTTCCGGTTTTTTTGGGCAAACCGATCAATGGTTCGCTCAATGTCAATTTCAATATGTCTGTTGATATGCAGCAACGCTAAGCTCGTCAGACGAATTTCGGTCATAGTGTTTTTAAGCACTTGTGTTTTCAATCTTCTAAGGCAGGAGAAGCTTCTTTCTGACGAAGCATTACTTACAGACAAACATCCAAGAATCAACGGAAAAATATCGCCACGCTTGTTCATTGCCTCGAAAACGTTATCACATATGTTTTGATTCAAGCTTTTGCCTACTTCTGACCAATATTGTTTCCAAATACTGACTCCCAATAAAAGTTCAAGAATTTGTGTTTTGTATTAATCAAACAGTTTATAGTAGTTGGAAACGACATTAGTTAATTTGGCTCTGATTTTGGCTTCACGTTGTATAAAACTTGGTATGAATATGTTCAGATCAAAAATACTTAGAGTCTCGTTACTGAACCTTGATTTTATGTCCGAAATGATTTTGTCAAAAATTTGTTTAAAAATTGAAACTCTATAGTACTGTTCTGTATTTGTAATATCGTGGTTTTCGCCTGTTTCAAACTGTCCCAAAATACTGTGGAGGGATTCTAGAATGTCTTTAAAGGAACGTTCTGCAATTTCTCGTTTTTCCTCCAAAAACTTTAGGGTTAGGTAGCAAAGGGGGGGGCGATCGCCCCCCCCCCCCTCCTGGGACCGCCACTGATAAACGTTTGTAAGATTATTAAAAAGAATAGTGAATTAAATCTTAAAACAAATCATAATGATAAAAATTATTTTATACCACGAGTAACAAAAACTGCAAAAACACATAGTCAAAGGATGTTTTTGTATTTATCACCAAAAATATTGAATTCAGTTCCAAAAGAAATTCAAATTTTACCGTTTAAAAAACTTAAAATAAAGATAAAATAATTATTTTTTTCAAACTACATAGTAGAAGCAATTTTAAAAAGACAATAAACAATAAAAAAAGAGTGTCTAAATAATTAATTAGCAATAATTTTAAATTAATTAAGTTTAAATTAACATTAAAAAATACTATTTTTTCTATTTTTTACTAATTTTAAAGAGCACACAGGATTAATTTCTTTGCTTTTTAAAATGTGAATTTCATAATTTTAAGGAAATTTAGAAACAAACAAAAAAAAATTAGAAGAGGATATCTATGGTATATTTTTATTTAAAATTGCAAGACAGACATGCTTGCTGCTGCTTGTAAAAAAATCTACTTTAGCCGGTAGTTGTAAAAACTGTTATTTCATTTTTACAGTGATAAAGTATTTTGCCTGACTACTTTTTTTTAAATGCTAAAAACTAGTAAAAACTATAAAATGTGACTAAAATTGTAAATAAATTAGCTGTTTTGGATTTTTTTGTTTGGTAGATTTTTCGTGCATAATCAGTGACCTTCACTTATGTTTGTTTTGCCTCGTAGTGCCCTCATAAATATATTTTTTGTGCTGAAAACCGGTTCAAAATATGGCGTTTTTCTGGACAAAGTTGGAGGTGATTTATTGGTTAATGAACAACTCGGGATATTAAATAGGGTAAATGAACCGTTGTAAAAACGGTTACTTAGGGAAATTATAAATGAACTTAACCACCCCCCCATAGGTGGTGTAAAAAATCAACATAATTATAACCTCAAACACAGATAATGAAGCTATAATGTACCAAATTTTTGGCGTATTCACCATTTGCCATTTTGAAAGCTGTCAAAAAAATATGGGTAAGTATTTTTTGAAAATTGCTTTTATAATTTAGTACTCCCCCCACAGGTGTAAATATTTAGACCTGTGTGGGTAGTATTTTAGATTTTAGTAAATCTCACTGTAAAAGAACAAGCTTTTATTAAGTGCACTCAAAAGTATAAAATAATTTTTTATCTCTCTTATACCATAGTAAAAGCGATGGACGCAAATTAAAAATTTCAAATTTATCGTATATCGGTCACATCGACGATTCACCTAAGAAACAGTTGTATTACTCTATAACCTAAGAACATTTTCAAAGGCTTGGCAAGAAAGGCAATCTCACCCATTCTCAGATTCATTTGAATAGAAGCAGAATTTAGTTCTCTTTTGTAGTTCTCTTTTTGTCACAGTAAAGTTAAAATTTTTTATTTGCGCCCATCGTTTTTATTATGGTATAAGAGAGATAAAAAATTATTTTCTACTTTTAAGTGCATTTAATAAATGCTTGTTCTTTTTTAAAAAAAAAATATTTATTTTTTAATTTTTAGATTTGTACCCTAAATCGTCCATTTTGAATCCGCTATATTGAAATTTTCAAATCTGATCAAAAATTCATATGCCCTTCCCGAAAAACCCCTGTATGCCAATTTTAATTGAAATCCAACAAACTAAATCTTTTTCTCCCTTCACTTCCCTCGTTAGAGGGAGGTGGGTGCCTAATAATACCATATTATTGTATTTTCACCGGAACTATAAACGCATATCAAATTTGAACAAAATCGGATGTGGAGAAGAAACATGACCGAAAATCGTCCATCTTGAATCCGCCATATTGAATTTTCAAAATCTGATCAAAAATTCGTATTCCTTATTCCCAAAAGCCCCCGTATACCAATTTTGGTTGAAATCGGACAAACTTAGGTGTTTTCCCCCCTTCACTCCCTTCGTAGGTGGGATAAATGCATGCCAAATTTGAAGGCAATCGAATGTGTATAAGTTAGTTGGAATTGGTTAGCAAAAGATGACCCAAAATCGTCCCAACACAACAAATTTCAACGAAATCGGGCGTACTTCAACTTTACCCCCCTCCATCCCCTTCGAGTAGGGGGGAGCTGTCAAATTCATCATACTAAATTCTTGTGTTGTCGCCGCAACTATATCAGCATGCCAAATTTGAAGCCGATCGAATTTCGGGAAGTTGGTCAAAATTAAGTTGCAAGATTCCACCCGAACAAACATATCTTGTTCGTTACATAGATAGATACATTGCAAGTTAAATAAAAGCTTGTAAAATAGGCTAATATAATAGGATATAACTTCCGAACTGTTTATCCGATTATAATGAAATTTGGTGTGTAGATTAGGCATCACCCAAACAACAAAATCATCGCCACGTGGTGGCCGTCTCCACTAATTCGTGGTGTCATATCACAGCGAGGGTTTTATTACTACTATAGCTCGAGGTATTCACCGTTTTTGGTAATGCATTGGGATGGTTATACAACTACACTTCCCGACACATAAAACGCATACAGCAGAAGTTAGGTACATGTCTATATATTAAAAATTTTGCTTGCTTATTTTTACCGACTTTTTGTAGGTTAACACTTTTAGACAACATAAACAAATTTTGTTAAGGAGATTGAAAGTATTTTTACCGATATTTACTGGTTCTATAGTTTTAAGGTTTCTTTTACGAAATATAAAAACCAGATAAAACACTTTTCAAACAAAATTTTTATTATAATTAAAGCAATTCAATCAAATTTTGGCAGAACTAGAAGAAGGTTGGCCCCTTCGTCAAATAGCCGGTCAAAATGGACGAAACAAGTCCACTATAGTGCAACTAAAAGGAAAATAGAAAGAAGAGAGAACTGGCTTTGGGTTAAGAAAGGTGAATCCACATCAACAGGATCAGTTTGATAAACAACAAAATATTCAAAAACAAATTGAAATGAAAAAACCTATCGATAAACAAAAATCAAAAATATTAACTTCAATATCTGGTCATTGCACCATTTGCTTGAATAATTTTTTTCTAAACGTCTTGGAGTCTGTTAAATTTGGATTTTCTTCAACGATTTCTTCATAAGCGCTAACTATTAGCTCCATCAAATGGTCAGCATTCCGTGGAAGAATATTAAATTTTGATAACATTTTTGCAATGATTCCCCATACGTTCTCGAAGGGATTAAAAATTTTTTCATTGGTAAAAGCCACCTGTCGCCAAAATTCGTTTTCCTGTCTCGAAAAAGTAATCTAGCCTGCTTTTTTCTTCACTTAGCCGTATCTTTTTACCTGCAACACGAATTCTCCAGCCTTGACTTCTTTATCAGTCTTAGTGCAGTTCTTACCATACCAGAAAAATTAACTGTTAATTTTGCTTCTCTGACCGTAGAAAATGGGTATTCTTCCAGGAATTTATTGACTTGCTGATCCTGTTGGGGTGTGCTGACTTTGGTCAAGCCAGGTCTTTCCTTTCGTCGTATCGGTCTGGTCCATAAGGATTGGCGACCCGACGAACAGACCAACGTCCATCTAATTTTGATAAAATATAGTTATCGAATTCCGATAGCTGTCGTGACATTTTTGAGTTGGACAAGACTGACATAAAAGGTTGCTAAATCGTAAAGGACATATTACATATAAAATCGGCGTATAAAAAAACTCATACATGCATTTTTTTCTATGCCACAAAATTTAGCTTTCCATTAGTGTATACTATTATAAGGCACCACCAGCTTAGTATGCCTGACAGCTTAAAATTCAGTGTGACATTCTGAAACATTTACAAAAGTTCAAATTATCACTCGAGTTATAGAAGACGGCTGGTCTATAAGAAGAGCGGCCACCCATTTTGGAGTTGATAAAATGACGATAATGCGATGGAAAAAGCGCTGGATTGAAAATAATTCTACGGATAGGAAAGATGGATCAGGACGACCAAAAGTAAGTTGTGAAGTGCAAGATGAGACACTTATTGACCATCTCAGGCAAAATCCTTTTTCAACGTCGGTTGAAGCAGTTAATGTAACATTATTTCCGGGTTCTTTAGCAACAGTAAATAGAAGAGTAACGAAATCAGAAGTCAGAAGTCTCTTGTCGAGTTGCTGCAAAGAAGCCTTTTCTAACAGAAGAACTAAAACAGGCCAGAGTGATTTTTCCACTAAACAACGTGATAATGACTTCTGGGAGAGGGTGGTTTTCACTGACGAAAAAAATTTTCAATCATCTTCAAGCAGCAGGAGAATTTTAGTTTATCGTCCACCAAATTCTAGATTTGAACCCGAATATACAAACCAAATTAAAAAAGCTGGACATTTTTCTGTAAACATGTGAGCTGGTTTAGTGCTAGAGGTTTGGGTTTTTTTTTTTGGAGAATCGAAGGAAGATTCAATAGTGAACGATATATTGAAATCCTTGAAAACGTTATGCTGCCATCTGTACACGCTTTACATGAAAATTATGACTTCGTTTATCAGCAGGACAACTGTCCAGTACACACGGCTAATGTTGTTCGCCAATGGTTTCAGAATAATAATATAGAAATATGCAAATTTTAATATAAAAATAAGGTTGCCTTTAATTTAAGTAAAAAAATATTTTCAGACCTTTTTTAAACAATATGACAAATGTCGTACTTTTGAAGTTTTTAGGCATTTTAGCTGGTAGTCCGTATATATTATACACTTTTAGAAAGATCAATTTTGTGACTGCATGTATGCGTTTGAAATCAAGTGTACATTTATTTTGCCTGATAAGAGATCGGCAGTGGTAAGGTAGGATTTTACAAGTATACTTAAATTAACCACAATATTTTTGGCATTTTAAAATATTGAGCAATTAGAGCAATATACCTATGTATAAAAAGCCCACAAGGTGGATTTAAGCCCTGTTCTCGCTATGGATTTTCTCCATGCATTACTGCTTACCTTATGGAACTCTGAATCCGCCTTAAATGGTTATAATCAAACACATTTAATGCATGGATGGCTTTTTAAGACATGAACCAAGCCTAAAGTAAAGTAATAAAGAATAATTTGCAAAACTAAAATGGTTTTCCTTATGCAATAGCACTTATTCAACACCGGAGCGTCGGCGATGATATACACATAAAACGGGGCACAAATATTTTTGGCACGGGACGAAGCAAAAACCAACTCGAAAAAGTTCTTAAAATTGCCGAAAAAACTAATTTTTAAATAAAAAATCCAAACGACACTGGCATTGTTTAGATTTTGATTTTGACATCGATCAGTTGTGAAGAGTGGATTCACTGTCAAACGAGGGTGCCCAGTACAAGAGAAAAATTTCTCCTCTAGGTGTACAAGAGAAAAATTTCTCCTCTAGGTGGCGCTGGGTAGACCTTTAATTTTACCACTTTTATTCAGGTTAATTTCATCGAATTCTGCCTGCTCCAACTGACAATCCACACGCCCAACGGGGCAGGAGAAAACGACCCTCACGCACGCGCGTCAAACTGGCCCTATTGGAAGGGATGTACGAGGAAAATGTATTCGGTTTTGAGCAACGAGATTTCGCAATATTTGCGGAGTGGCGTGAAGAATACTTTGTTTTTTATACCTCAGGAAAATGGGAAAAGCACCGTGATATTAGAGAGTTTTGTCAGGTTATTTGTGGAGGTTTCTAATCAGGCAAGTTTCTTACAGACATTTAGCTATGGCGTCGGTAGTCTACTTGGACTTTTCCTTACAAAATAACATTAATTTTGTGAGATTAAGGAAAAAAAGTCATAATTTTTTATATTTTTTTTGTAAATTTGTTAATAGGCCAGTCAATGGGGATCAAAAATAGGGCTTACCTGGAAATAAGTCCGGAAGTTTTGAAACTTTGCGTGTTTGTAGGTTTGGATGTCCAGAACTAAAATTCACAAAATGCACAATCCCAGATATGCCGCCGCCGCCATCTTTTCAAGATGGCGCCCAAAAATAGTTTTTTTTTGATTTATCTCCAAAACTGAGTTTTTCGAAAAAATATATTGAGAGCAAAATTGAAGAGGAAGAAATTTCTTACAAGAAATATTCTTAGCATATTTTTGCTAAAGTGAGCCGTTTAGGCTCAAGAGCTGATTGAATGGCAACATATTCTGTTAATTTCTATAAACTGCTCCTAATTATCTCCATATATACTTATACATTTATCTTTTATAATAAAACGGGCTATTCAATTGATTTCTCGTTGTATTTATAGCTTTCTGACTAACCAACACGTTCCTACCATAGGTGCCGCTGCCGATGTGCGCACCTGCAATAAAACCCGACCATGGGCGCTAGCTGTTTATATCAGAGAAATGGGAAAAATATAGAATGTACATAAACCACTGCGCATTAAAATTCTTGGTAACGCACAGGGTGCCGCCATTTTTACTACCCTGAAGTTGGCTTCTTTCTCTTCTTTTTTTTTACATATCTGTAAACAACCAATATTTATGTCTGTGATCTGCTGATGCTTTTTTCTTAACCTCGTGTTTTTGGAATTATTTTTTCTGTTTATTAAAAAAGTTTTGTTAAGTGCTCGCGTCATAGACTTTTATAGCTATGAGTTGTTCGGTAAAAAGTTGTCGAAGTGTTTGTCGATTATTAATAGACGACTCTTTTTTTCTTTTTTCTTTTCATATATAGGTAAATACTTAATACCCTTTGTATAAACCCACTTTCAATTTGTTAAAATGTGATTTTTTGACAGGTTTCCGAAAACAAGAGCTTCATTAAGCTTATGGTTAAAAGGGGCTACCTGTACTTTACCTTTTGGGTGTTGTGGAAATAAGTACAGCATTTTAAATCGAAATTAATTGATCATAAATTATAAATATGGATTAATTAATGAATTAATAGATTAATTGAATAAAAGATATGCCAATGTTTCGTGATAAATATTTATTAAGTCCTAAAATATTAGATTTGGGGACCTACTACACATATGATATCCGAAATTCGCCTCTACAGAAAATTTGGCGAGGGCATTTGTGCCATAACGGTTTACTTTAGCGAAAATATATTTTCTTTCCTTTCTCCTTTGCGCTCCACATACTTTTTCGAAAAACGCATAGTTTTCGAGATATTCGCAAAAAAACGTTTTTGGGCGCCATCTTGGCAAGATTTCCAGGTAAAAATCCCCAATGACTGGCCTATAAATGAAAGATCTAAGGTCCCCTACTCTTCCAACAATTTTATTATTCTTATTTTATTACTAGAAGCACCAAATAAAAGCGGAAGGTGTTGTTGGAAATGCAAATTTTATCTAGTATAAGATCCAGTGAAAAGCGGGGTCTTTTTTGTATATGTCAGTAACAGTGGTGTGTCAAAGGGTTTTGGTACATTTTGAAATTTTCTAGTTAAGAAAATTGGTATACGCCACTGGGAAAATTTAATTTTTTGACATAATTTAGGTCATTGCTCTAAGATATAGCCTGCGAAGTTTGGTACTCATAGTTTTCAGAAATTTTGATGAAAATGCTAAAAAGGGATATGCATTTTTGCTTTTGTTTTTTTTTAATTTTTCTGGTAGAAGGAGCTACACTATCACTTTACTTACTTATTGATAGAGAATCAAATTTGCAACATTTTTCCGATGTGTCACTTTTGACAGACTGTCACCGTATCGAAGAAAGACGCAGTTTTCGAGTTTTTCGGAGGTTAGAAATGACAGTTTCCGAGGGGGTAGGACTGGGGACTATTAGTATGTTAAATGGTGGACCTTCTTAAGGTTGTTAGTGAAAAAAAATTCTAGATTCTAATTTTTTCCTCTATTTTTCCTATGTAGCTTAGCCTGTTTATTTATTTTAGATTCTGTGTGACAAAGAATGTCTAAACTACAGTACTACCTCGTTTAGCATGGACGTGACGTCACAGTCGCAAAAAAGAAGGAAAGTCGAGGCTAATATAGAGTCATATTTTACCGAAATTCGAGAAACCAAATGTTGGGTGTGGTGAGTAAATACAGCGTGTCCCAAAAGTGTTAGAACCCCCTAATTTCTCCAAAATCACACAGGACAACCTGCGCAGGTAGGACAACCCGCGCACGTAGGACAACCTGCGCACTTAGGGCAACCTGAGCACTTAGGACAATCTGCACTCGTAGGGCAACCTGCACGCGTAGGATAACCTGCGCACGTTGGTCTCTAAGTTATCTTGCGTTGGCATTATGAATCGACCTTAAAGCCCACACGATTGATACCTTATACATATTTATACTAGCTATTGTCTGCGACTTCGTTTGCGTGTTTAAAATTGTCCGTCCCACACCCCTTCCCCCTCATCCTCACTTTCTGCCCCTCAAACCCTTTCATCCAGTCAATAACCGGCTTTGCCCACTGTTTTCCAAGTTTTTTACTTTAATTAGTCTTTTGTTTCCGTAAACCAAAGAATCCAGTGGTAGAACCATATATGTATGAGCTTAAATATACGCCCTTGCAATGCTTTCGGCGTGCTCAACTTTGTAAGCAGGATGTCCTATATATATCTATATATATATATATACATATATGCCTTTACCTTTCTCTTTTACTCTTTTATGACTCTTATTGTCTCTTTCTGGCGTCAAAGCTTAGCGGTTCTGTACATGCGCGGCCATCGTCATCGGTTAACCAACCAAAATCCAGAAAGACAGCCGTGCAGTTGTAAAAATTTTTCCATTTGTTTACGTTTTTAGAAAATCAGTATTTTCTATTTGAAAATAAATAAATATATGACTAGAAATAATGTTTAGGTATTTTCACTTTTTTCCCTCAAATTTTAAGAAAAAATAGCAACCTACCTGTGGAACTTCACTTTTGTTGTTTGGCGGCATCCACAAACACACACGTCTTTTTATGCGGCGACATCTTAAACTCCAAGATATAAACAGTTTTTATTATAACTCCTAAAAACTTTCGCGTAACCAAATACTAAAAATATCACAATAAAAAAATTTGCATAAACGAAAACGCGAAAACGACTCTGTGTGATCAAAACAAATCAACAAAAATGGCGTCTCGACCGAAGGGCGAAGACGAAGGTCGCGAAACCGGCCGCCTCGTAACATTTTCGCGCATGTGCATGGGCGCAGAGCTAAGACAGCTCCATGGCCTGCTAGATTTTAGATTTTGCTTACAAGTTTGGCCTGGGCAAGGCCTATATTTAACCTCATATATATATGGGTAGAACAAACATTTGTCATTATTTTTTTTTAATTTTCCGATGCAAGGACAGAAGGTGCCTCTCTCTCTCTCTCTTTGATGGGGTTGTTATGTCTCTCTTGAATCAAAATATGTCGTACATACAGGGTGTCTAGCTCACACTAATTTTTCTTCTGCTTTATTTCAGGATTAAACTAGTCAGTTCCCTGTTAAAAACTTATCCAGCCTTAATAGACGAGCGGTCGTATTTAACCCTGCTACAAACTTTACAGGCATCACAACTGGACGAAAACAATAGCATGAATTATATTTACGAGTGTCAGGCTGTGCTTCTGGACATTCACAGCGAAATCATCGTCGAGCATCACCAAATCGAAGTACAAAATCTGTGGAAGATGGTGGGCGAAGCTACAATTAGGTAACTTTTGGTAATTCGATACTTCTAGTGACATGTTACTCGATTATATTGTGTGTGTAAACACGATAAGTCTGCTTCGATATGTTACGTGACACTTATCGATCCGGTCGGGACGTATCCAAATCAATTTACCTACACACACAACAACTCTGTCCCAAGGATGTCCAGTGGAGAGAGTTTTCTAAACAATGCAGTAGTCCATTGGACAACCAAATCTGTTAGAAATTTTGTCTAAGGCATATCCACTGGATAATACAATTGTCAAAACGTTGGACGGCTCTTGGACATCCCAAAAAAGTCCAAAGTTTCAATAATTTGACTCTTGTACTACTATACTAAATCCAATGATTATCCAGTGGAAAGAAATTCTGTCGAAAAGTTATCCATTGGCTATCCAAAAAGTATCTTTAGGGTTCACTGTTGGAGAAAATTAATAATTATACAACGCAGTATATATCCGTTGGTCTAATTTTCTGAGTACACTGGATATATTTGTTTCAATGGATATCCAGTGGATAGTTTTTTCAAAACCACTCCAACATCATAAGTCTGATTGTCGATCCCCGAGGATGGAGTTTCTAGCAAAGGAAGTTTATTAAAATTCTAAAATACCAATTAGTGCAAAATAATGAAAAATACTTACCTATAATATACAAATGATTCGGCTAGATATGAGAGAAATGTTATTGTTGGTAATGAATAAGAAAAAACATGATCCATTGGATATCCAAATCAGTTCAGACAAAAGACATATTTATTAATGTGCCAACTAGGCCAAGCCCGATTGACATAGATTTTTTGATAAATATTCAATGTTTAGTCCAAAGACATTCAACTAAAATAGACCCATCAAGTCATTCATAAATCACTTTGAAATACGATCAGTCGTTAGACTTGGGGAAAAATGATTTTATCTTCCACTGGCAACGCTGCCCCAAGCAATACCACTTCACGTTTACCAGCGACCAGAAGCGGCTCGTTACTTATAAATATAAAAAGGTTTGGTCTTTATTTTCAGACTTGTCAAATATTTTTGGAAATACAATCTTACTGAGGTATGGAGAGGTATTATATTTGTCATTGTGAAAATATTTATGTAAAGAAATGACATAGAAAATATTAATTTTTTGAATGTTCAAAAGTATCTTTACATTTTTAATAAATACAAAAAAAATTTATGTGGAGTATCTACCTATCTAAATATTATAAATAAAAAGTTGTAACAAACATACATACTTTATCCTGTATCTGATATAATGTTTTTCAATCAATTTATATTTATACCGAGAACGCTTGTACTATTTATAAACAAATCTCGGCAGAAAAAATTAACTGACTACAGATAGTATCAAAACTGTGAATATAGTTATAAATAAATATCATACGCACCTCTTACATTTGTTTGCTACTCATATAGGATATTTAAAAATGTCGCAGCTGGGGTTGGTTCATTATACCAAATATAGTGTAATTAATTATAAGTTCTTACCATATTGTTTTTATCAAAAAATCTTATTTCTTTCCTATATTTATTAATTACATTTTGTATTTATTGCAACACTAGTTGCACGCCTATGGCGGCCTATGACAAGATGGCGTCGGAAAAACATATGATAACTAACCTGTAAAATGTTTGGTTTTCACCTGCAATCTCCAGTTTTCGTCACACTACTTTGTCATATCACTTTTGCCACAAACACAATAATCTGTAAAATAAACCAAAACCTCGATTATGCTAAAGCTACAACGCCGAAGATAAATTATGAATGGAGCAGAGTACAAACGATTATATGTCTGACCCGCCACAAATGCGAGGTTATTCACGATATATAATAGGAAATAAAAAGAATTATTCTTTTGGCCAAAATATCAGGTATTTTGTATGATATTTCGATCCAAAAATGAGGTATATTTCAAGTACCATAACATGTACCTGCATATTATAAATTCTTTATTGATTTAAAATTGTGAAGATTTGTGAAGATATTTGAATAAAAATAACGTGTTTCTCCATGTTTTAAAAAACAAACCGGAGAACTTGCATACTTACAGGCAAATAATAAAAAGGTTATAAAAATAATATGTTTGTAAAAACATTACGTGTAGAGATACAACTTTGAGCACAATCTGGCATCGTCGCCAAATTGTTTACCTTATGTCTGATCGCAACTGTGGTAAACATAATGTCTCTATTTAAGTTATACCTTTATGGTTTAGTCAATTTATAAAGTACATCTTGCAGGATACAAAATGGACGTCCACCGGATATAGTTTATTTTTGGTTCGATAGACGCAGAAACATCGTTATCCATTGGATATCCAAAAACTAACTGAAAAAAAGCACTTCTTTATGGATCAAAATTGGAAGTCCTTTGGAATCGGTTTTTTTGTCATCCACTGTATCAGGAAAAACCTTTGTCCAATGGATGTCCACAAATGGTCCATGGACAATGCGGGCGGTTTTGGACAAAAAATGGCTGTCCGATGGACAATTTGTGCTGTCTGGGAGTACAAGCGTTCGCAGTAAAAATTAAATGGATGGTAACCCTTGCCATTGTTTTATAAGATGTGCATTTTCTCGTCCTGAATACGAAATGGACAATCCTGTACCTCAAAATTGTGGATAAGGGCTCGGCAAACCAATCCAAAGGTAAATCTTAGAGACCACGTGATGGATAGGGTAATCCCCACCATTTTCACATATATGATGTACTAGTACCCCCAGACCAAACATCACCTGGGTGCTTATTCTTGAAAGTGAGAGATGGGAGAATCCCCTGGGAGCTCCCGGGGATTGATCCCTAGCTCACGGTCCCCGGGGGCAAATATGCGCATTCTTGAGATATGGGAAGTGAGCGGGTCAATATAGTCCCTGGGAACACTGTTGCCAGTTTGTGCAACCAATCAAAACGCAACAAATTTTGACCTACCAAATCAATCAAATTTGTTTTCAATGTACATAATGCTGTTTTTCGTTTGTTGTTATTTTTTACAAAATGGAGAAACAAGTAGCGAAAGAAAACGTGGACAAATCCAGACCTCTATCGAGCCAACAAAAAGATCTGCTTATAGAATTTGTTTACGTTAGACCGAATATGTGCAGAGGAACTTTCTCTGCTACATTCACGTGTGCGGCAAGCATTATTTTATGGAAAGAAATATCCGAATAATGGGATATATTTATTTTCCGTTAAATCAAAGGGGTTTCTTTTGTCCAAAACATCCCTAGTTGTTCCACTGCATTTTCTACGACTTTCCGAGTATCGTCCACTACCACATCATTTAAAATTATGTTGTTGCAGTCTTCAACATTCATTTTAGCCTTGTGTGATTACGCTTTTACTCAGAAAAACAGATAAAATCAATATAAAAATTAGGTTAGAATACCCGAGGATCGGCCTCTACTACTGGGTCTTACTAAGAGAACATGGCTGCTCACTCGGGAGCAGCCCTCTCTCTTAACTTTTTTTCAAGAATACAGTGTCGCCAAATTTTTAGTAAACCCCGCCTACTTCTCTCGCCTCTTCTACTCCCTACCCGTCAAGAATAAGTGTTTCGGACCTCATTCGTGTATAAGAGTTCGGCACCCCACTCTAAAAGTGGGCATTTTTAGAGTGGTGTACACGATTATCCATTTCATATTCAGGGCGAGAAAATGCACATCTTATCAAAAAATGGCGAGGGTTACCTATCCATCATAATTTATACCTTGAACTCTTGCTCTATTATGCCTATAAATTAGCAAAACCATACAATGTGAGAACGTACTTCCCCAAAATTTACAATAACAAATCAGTACTGGGCAAAAATTTTAAAATGACAAAGCTATGTAGCGGCAAAACAGAAATTGGTCAAAATGTACACTTGATTAAAAAAAAAACTCATGCATGAATTTTTTCCTATGTCACAAAATTTAGCTTTCCATTAGTGTATACTATTATAAGGCACCACCAGCTTAGTATGCCTGACAGGTTCAAATTCAGTGGGACATCCTTAAAAATGCCACAGATATCAACATTTACAAAAGTTCAAATTATCACTCGAGTTATAGAAGACGGCTGGTCTATAAGAAGAGCGGCCACCCATTTTGGAGTTGATAAAATGACGATAATGCGATGGAAAAAGCGCTGTATTGAACATAATTCTACGGATAGGAAATATGGATCAGGACGACCAAAAGTAAGTTGCTGAAGTGCAAGATGAGAGACTTATTGACCATCTCAGACAAAATCCTTTGTTAACGTCGGTTGAAGCAGCTAATGTAACATTATTACCGGGTTCTTTAGCAACAGTAAATAGAAGAGTAACGAAATCAGAAGTCTCTTGTCGAGTTGCTGCAAAGAATCCTTTTCTAACAGAAGAACAAAAACAGCTCAGAGTGATTTTTGCACTGAACAACGATCTTCGTGACAATGACTTCTGAGAGAGGGTGGTTTTCGCTGACGAAAAAATTTTTCAATCATCTTCAGGCAGCAGGAGAATTTTAGTTTATCGTCCACCAAATTCTAGATTTGAACCCGAATATACAAACCAAATTAAAAAAGCTGGACATTTTTCTGTAAACATGCGGGGCTGGTTTAGTGCTAGAGGTTTGGGTTTTTTTTTGGAGAATCGAAGGAGGATTCAATAGTGAACGATATACAGGCTTTACATGAAAATAATGACTTCGTTTATCAGCAGGACAACTGTTCAGTACACATGGCTAATATTATTCGCCAATGGTTTCAGAATAATAATATAGAAACACTTCCTTGACCAGCCAACAGCCGTGACCTTAACCCAATGGAAAATATATAGGGTCGAATCGTTAAAATAATATATCAAAGGAATTGAAGACCACGAAATGCTGAAGAGTTGAGCGATGCTATTTATCGCGCATTGGATCAACTCTCAGAAGACCATCAGTATTTTCAAAATTTAACCTTTTCAATGCCCAGATGTTTGCAGCTTGTATTCTCCTCCTCCTCCTATTAAATACTAAATTATTTATTTTAGTTCTTTTTTAAGTTAAAATAATTAGTATTAAGTTTACCATCGTTTTTGTCCTAATCCAAGTTTCCTATTCGTCGAATTGTTTTCAATCCAGCGCTGTTTCCATCGTATTATTGTTATTTTATCAATTCCAAAATGGGTTACCGCCCTCTTTATAGAACAGCCTTCGTCCGTTACTCGAGTGATAATTTTATATTGTTCAATAAAGACTTTACTAAAACATTATTTTTGCTGATTTTTTATTTTAAAATTTAATTAAAAAAATATTTTCAGTTTTAGAGATCTTTTTTAAACAATGTGACAAATTGTCTTACTTTTAAAGTTTTTAGGCATTTTAGCTGGTCCGTATATATTATACACTTTTAGAAAGGTCAATTTTGTGACTACATGTATGCGTTTTTTTTGAAATCAAGTATACTGGCCTACCCAAACAGCAAAAATTTGACTTCCAACCAAATGCATCTTAATATGAGTTCAATTTCGGGTAGAATTAAGGTTGTGGTCAAGGACGTTTGTGTCCAACGTTGTTTTTAAGGCAAAACCTACGTTCTTAGTTATCCGTTACAAAACCCAACTATACGCCGACGTTTTTACTTTAAAGCCGACGTCGTCAGTGCGTATACCGACGTCTGCATGCCGTTGAAATGTAAAACGTGTAGTTCGTTGGAACTGGCCTACGTCAACCGAAGCACAGTGGGCAAAATTTAATTTCTGGGAGGACAAAAATATTCTGAAGTTTATGTTCAGATTTTATGGCGCAATTATGTTATTTTCAATTCAAGTAAACAAGTTCTAATATAAATTAAAGAAAAAAACATCTTACTATCATACTTATGTTAAAAATGCGTTTGTGGTTGTTCTTTTGCATTTGGATTTGGAAAAAATTTAATAAGAAGATAGGGTGAAACCTGCTGGATTGACTATAGCCCAAGTAACATTTTTGGTTAAAATTTGGTAAAATATTCCCGAGTTTAGCTAGTAATTTTTTCTTATGAAAAACTGGGAGGTCAAAAAAGAGGGAAATTTCCCGCCTTTTTACCAAAGTGGGGACAAAAACCAAGGTAATTTGGTGGGATAAAATAGGTATTTTTTTTTTACTGAAGATGAATTTGCCCAGAGGACACTTCACCACTTTTTGGGACACATGTACACATCTGCATAAATGCTCAATCTAATTTGTGTTCTATTGTACACAATGCCCTCTCCCTGCCCTCTTGTTTCTCTGGGACTGAAGCGCCCTCTACGTGTCAGAATAGAAGGAGATGAAAACATTTTTAAATGAAAATAAAAAAAGAAAAATAATAATTATGTCCATGGCCTACAACAACTTTGGAAATAAAAAATGGTGATGAAAAATCACAGTTACATTTTAATTACAGGGGTTAAACTACTATTTTAAACTATTAATGGGAGGAAACTGACATGCGCAGAAAATTTGTTTGTTGAATTGTTTACTTTTATTTCCATAAAATTCACGCGCCCATCGAAACATGCAGTTTTAACGAAAAAATTACCAAAATTATGCTTCGGGAAAACACCAATTAAATATTATTTACAATTTGTAATCATAATTTAATATTTGGGTATGAAACAAGTGTAAGCAAATCATTTCCATAAAGATTTTGTAGTTTTTTTTTCAATTAAAATAATAAAAACTTGTTACAAAAGAGAAAAAAATATGGTGACTTACCTTTTTTTTGGCGACCGTGCCCTAAAAGTAGTGTTAACCATGTTTTTTTTCCCTCAAATCCAAAATTTCCAATGTTGGTATGTGTATTCCCATTGGTTGTGTTCGGCACTTGTAGAGATCCACTAGGACTTGTTGGGTCCCCTATCACTTTTAATTTCTTTAACTTTTCTGTAAAAACTGCTTGATGTTGTGAAAGGTTTGTTTCTTTTTTCTTTTGGCAAAAACTGTCAGGATCACCACTACTAGGTAGGTACTTTAACACAGTATCCTTTTTGACGATGAAAACGTGAATACCCTCTCTTCCTTAAATGCAAATTTTACCTAAAAGTCTACTTTCTTTGTTTGAATTTTGAGCCTCCATCTGGTTTTTCCTATCCCTTTTTATGATAAGAGGGTAGGTATCTAATAGCCCAAAATCGAAACCAGGGTTGAAGATACAATAGTAATTAAGCAAATATCTTATAATTTGTAAATACCGAGAAGAAACATGAAAGTTATGATTATTGATTAATCTAAACAGCTGATCATGACAGTTCGTTAGAGGACACTCGACGCAAAGGAGTTTTCTTGTTTTCTACCAGAACTACTTTCTTCCCATCAAGAAAAACAAACTGAAGTTTTCACCTAATCAAATCATAATATCCCATATGGTTAAATAAAATAGAATAATTTTCCATACATTTCGAACATATTTTTAGGTCGTACTTATTCAGTCAAAAAATCAAATTTTTGTCTTAAAACTTATTCCAAAAAAAAACCCTAACTTTGAGGAATAACTGTAGTTCAAAAATAAGTAACTTTGAGTTCAGTTTTAAACCAAAAAAGTTCTTAACATTGAGGGATTTCTTCAGGACATTATTAAAAACTTTTGACAAGCAATGTTGACCAAGAAATGCCCAAAAAAGTTTACCATCAGTTTACCTTCTCTTTTAACTTTATATTCAACACAACTTTGAAGACATGAAACGAGGAAAATAATTTGAAAAATATCCTAAAAGAAAACCTATAAAATTTCGTGTATATAATGACCGTTTCTTAAGGTTATTTGTTCCAATTTAAAACTTATTTTCAAACCTCAAACTACAAAGTAATTTTCTGTAGGAAAACGGGGGATGTTTTGACGTATGATTGGTTATCTTAACCTTCCAACTTCCCAATATGCCCTAAAATGTTACTTTTTATTTGACATTTCGCTTACTGACAGCTGTCAGGTGAAATTGTTTTTGGATATTTAAATGAAACATCTGTATATTATGAAGATATCTTAACTTTGTGGAAGGTAAGGGAAGGAAGGGGGTGGGTGGAAGGGTAAAGAACGAGAGTGAGGTAGGAGTAAAAAAAGCGGCTATTTAGCTAGTTAGAAGACTATAAATTAAGCAAAATTAGTTGAATGGGTGTGCACTGTTTCTAGTAATGGTATAATACTTTTTTATAGTGATATTTAATAATAATTAACTGAATTTTTATAAATGTTGCTTGTGGCATACTTTTTTATTTTTGGGTTTAGGAAGTTGAGATAAAAAGATTCGATATAAGAGTACTTTTTCCATGTCCCTTAACGTCCGACAAAAATGACGTGATTAGTTTATAAGGAAAGCCGATTGCCATGATTTTTTAAATTGAACACCCTATATATTTCCAAATTTTTCATATTCTAAAAGATATGTTTTTAATAATATCATTTCCCATGGACAAAGTACTTTTATATCAAATTCTCCAGAACTTTCTTCTTTCTAGAGACAATATTAAAAAGTTTTCCACGGGGAAGGTTTATAAAAAGTCACCATGTACATAAAATAGGCGGTAATTTTTCGCCTACGAACTTTGTTTTTAGTTTTTTGATCAAGGGTGAATAATAAAGCTACAAACCAATAATCACAGAAAGTTTAGACACCTTGTATGAACTTTTTTAGCCTCCAATTTACTATGAAATTATGAACAAATCTTTTATAAATGAGCTAGCAAAATTTAACTGAAATTTGATAGACATTGTAAGAAAAAAACGACGCAAACTGATTTTACAAAAAATGAAAAATACCTTTCTTTTATCTTTTTTTAAATGCCCTCTAAAGTTTGACAATATAAAAAGTGCCTTCTTATTTTGTAGCATTTTTTAAAAGTCCCAAAAAATTAGAGTTAATTTTTGTACTGGAAATCAATAAGAAAATCTCGAACTATAGAATTTTACAGAAAAAACGACTCATTGATGCAATTTAAGTTGACTTGCAAGTTTGCACTTCTTTTTCGTCTCGCCATGACGTACATGAGAATAATAATATGTATTTAAAAAAATAATAAAAAAATACTTTATCTAAAGTTCCATTTTAGGGTTTTTGTCCTCCCAGTTTCGTCATTTTGCCCTCTGTACGACGGCCCAAATGAACACGTCCATTTTCGTGCGTTTGATTAAAACAACTATTGTATTTCTCTGGTTCTAACCTAACTTTTTTAAAAGTGTTAATCCAACTTTTATTCAAGTTTTTTTTTCTTGACGTTTTTGGATCCAGGATCTGGTTATTGCTAGTGGCAAGTGCTCTTGAAAATGCCAAAACGACCATTCAAACATTCGAGTAGTTCGTAAAGAAAAAAAAAAACTTTTGAAGATAAAAACCTCCGACAAATCCGACTTGGTATCATGTTAGTTCAGATTAAGTAGGATACAAAAATTCGCCATTATGAATAGGTTGGCGTCTGACGGCGATTGTAAATTAATATTTTTGCTTTTCAGATTTAGTCTAAAATTAGAGAGATTAGTATAATTAATAAAATAAGGTTTTGGCATTTTTACAACAAAAAAAAATTTCAACCCATTTTTAAAAAATATTTTATCGGTTTTATTTCATTAATTTTTGTGTTATTTTTTTTATATATTTACTTCTGTCAATTTACGTCGAAAGGGTTTGAATTTTTGGAGTTCTTTTTTTAAGAATGTTTAGAATTATTTTATTTGATTGAGGAAAATTCAGAATATATTGCTTTACGGGTAATCGTAAAATCAGTTAGGAAAAAAAACCGAAATAACTTGATTCTTTACGGCTTGTCAAATAACGATATTGTATTTTTCTAAAACTGTCAAAGCATTTTATTCTGCCAAAGTCAGTACCCTTGTTTAAAAAAAACACATACATGCCCAAGCAACATGTTTAGTGAAATTAACCTAATAATTACTATTAAGAGTTTTCAGTAATAGTAATTATTAAGTCAATTTCACTAAAAATGTTGCTTGGGTGTATTTTTCCCTATATCTAAAACTTTGACTTTTTGTCAGTGTGTTCCAGAGACAACATAATAACTTACGGAGACTAACAGAAAGATAGGGCCGCGTAGGAACTACACACCTACCTAGCCCCGCCCATATCTTTCTATATGACCATAAAAGAAAGACAGAACATTTTTCAATGTCGAAATATATTTCACACAATTTTAATTTTGTACCTGCCGGTTTTTGCCACCGCTTGTCAAAGTTTGTCAAGCCAACACCGTTCTCAACTAAAAAGCCAGTTAACTCCTACCCCCCCAGTGCCCTTTAGCCTACTGTGGCTGCCATTTTTATAACCAAATTGACAAGTAAAACATGGATTTTCTGTCAGTTTGGTTTAATATGGTATCGATTATAGGCCAAAGTATACTAAATCGGAAATTGTTAACTGGCTTTTTAGTTAAGAACGGTTTTGGTCAAGCCTGGCAAGCGGTTTTTTTATATTTTCAAAACTGAGTTATTTTAATCAGTTTTGATTTGAAATCGCGCGAGTTTATGGGATTAGCTATGTAGTGAATTAACAACTTATTGTAAAGTCTAACATGCCTTTCAAATCAGGTCGGACCACTACCATTAAAGCTTATTATATAGAGTTAAGCAAAAAGATAATAGGTTAAACTACAACCAAAAAAAGAGATATATGTTAAAACATTATGTTGTTAATATTAGATTTTAGATTTTTAAAGGGTCCAAAACACTTTCTGTAAGCTAAAGAAAGTTTTTTAGCTGTAACAATAGTACAAAGTGGGTTTGTATAGAGCTAAAACCGTTCGCGAATGCATTGCTTTTTTAACACTAAAAAGTATGGAAAAATCTGCGCCTGTTTTTTTTGTATCTTTTTATTATTAAATAAGTAAGTGTTTGTAAAAAATTAACCAAAAGAATATATGTATTTTATTATGCATCTGGCTGTACAAGTAGTTCCTTCCTGTAGCCACCGGCTGCGCTCGTGTCACCGCGCCGTCAAACAATGTTCCCCAAGTATAAGACAGTATCGGTCACTCTCGCGTAGCTATTACTTTCTCTATGATGTATACTCAAACACCAACCAGCTTGTAATGTCTGACAGCATTAAATTCGGTATTACGATGACGTTATGTCATATTGATAAAATAAAAAGGCTTCTAAATCAAAAATATGCCTTAATTTAAAACAAATAAACTTAATACCCGACTACACAACGCAAAGGAGGGTTTTGAGTTTAGTTTGTTAAATCAATGTTTTAAGCAGCCAATAAATATATTTAAAAACAATCTTTATTGCAAAAGAGTAATTGTCACTCGAGTTTCAGAAGACTATAAGGCTCGTCTATAGGAGAGCCGTCATTCAAAGAAAATGATGGATTTAAAATAACACAACGAAGTGGAAAGAACTAAATATTACTTAAAACAACCACAAAAATTAGTATTTAGTGAATGCACCATTCTTTTCAATAAAACTCTGCAAACGCCTGGGCATTGAATAACTTAAATTTTGAAAATATTCATGATCTTCTGAGAGCACCTCCAATGCGCGATAAATTGCGTCGCTTAACTCTTCAGCATTTTGTGGTCTCCAGTTTCTCTGATAAATAATTTTGTTAAGTCGGCCCCATATATTTTCTATTGACATGAGATCAGGGCTGTTGGATGGCCAAAGAAGAGTTTTAATTTTATTGTTTTCAAACCATTGGCGAACAACATTAATTAATTTAAAACGACTCTGTCCGAGAGGTCATGCATGAAGAACATTATTTAGTGCAAATATAACCTTGACCTGTTTTTGTTCTTCTGATAAAAAAGGTTTTTTTGCAGGAACTCGACAGAAAATTTCAGATTTTTTAATCCTTCTGTTAATAGTTGATAAGGAACCTGGGAACATAGTTACGTTAGATGCTTCAACGGATGTGGCACAAGGATTTTGTCTGAGTCGGTCGATAAGCCTTTCATCTTGTATCTCAGAACTTACAGGCTTTCGTCCTGATCCATATTTTCTATTGATCGAATTATTTTGTGTCTAGCGCTAACCCCAAAATGAGTGGTCGCTCTCCTTATTGACCAGCCGTCTTCTAGAACTCGAGTGATAATTTGTGCTTTCGTAAATGTTGTAATTTGCGGAATTTTTGACTTTGAAAATTGTTGTGCAAATCAGTTTGACGCATACCGTCAGCTATTTTAAACTGGTGAATGGAATACATACACTATTGGAAAAGTAAATTTTGCTGAATAGGAAAAACGCATGTATGCGTTCTTTTTTTTTGAAAACATGAGTACCACCTTTATGATGACGATAGTGAACTAAATTGCATTTAATTAGATGTCATGACAAGACATTGGACATACAGAGAGCTTCAGGCTACTGAGAACATAGGACGGAACCAGTCCAATTCGCCAGTGTCCACCGCACATTCTCTAACCACGGTGCGATGTGGAGCGTAGTTAATGAAACCGGAATTTGGTCAATAAATACGCAAATTTCGATAACGTAATTTTCTTGTTTTTGGTCACTGATAAATTAGAGCGTTTTATTTTCAACTGCTCAGATTTATCATTAAGAACGTGGAGGAGAAACAAAATAAAACATTCTAAAAACCAAAGATATTCTACCAAAAAAAAAAATAACAGAGTAAATGTTCGAAAAGTTCTTGCTCGGCTAGACAATATCCAATTATATAAATAATTATAAAAACCCCATCTGCCGTTTCCAAGCATGTTAGGGGTGATAGTTTGAAAAGCTTCTTCAATTTTAATCCGAAGTTCTTCCAAATTATTATTAGGAGCAAGATCAGTCGGGTGATCGAGCTGGCCATAAAATAGTTCCCCGGGTACTTATAACCCGATTAGGAAATACATTATCAAGATATTTCCTAACAAGGCCAACATTGTGAGCGGGACAACCATCTTGTTGAAACCATGTTTCACCAAATCTCACATCTAACAACTGCCTAGCAGTTCGAATTATATGCTGCTGCAGTCAATAAAAAATGGCCCAATTACGTGTTCCCCTACAATACCCCCCCAAACATTTAGTTTGGGGATACTGTGTTCTTACGTCAAAATACAAATGCAAATTTTCCCTCGACCAATATCGAACGTGTGTTGGGTTATGACGATTCAATAATGGAAAAGTGCTTTCATCTGTGAAAAGAATAGATCTCAGAAAGTGTTCATCACGATTAGCCCTTTCCTCCTGACAAATTTGATGCGTTTTTGACGCTTTGTATGAATGATAACCACTCTTTTTGAGAACACGAAAGACAGTGGCTAAAGACGTATCAACTGCTTCGGTCATTTGGTGGTCAGTTAACTTTCGATTTTCCTCCGTAAATCATCACATCTCGTACTTCCTGCTCGTCATTCAAAACAGTGGGTTTTTTATGGTTCTTTGGCGCTACACAACCAAACTTTTCAAAAAACTAGGTTCTGGGCGATTTACAAAATTCTCAAAAAAAAGTTCTTGAATAAGTCTCATTGATCTGCCTTGATAGTACCATTTGACCATCTGCGCTTTTTAGGCAACTTCGTAGACATCCATTTTTAGTTTTAGTAGTAGTAGTAGTATAAGGGCGGCCCGTGGGCCTGGCAATTAGGCCTCTTCATGGTCCCTTTCTGCTATAACCCGTTCTTTACCTCTATGCCCCTACTTCCGCTGCAACTCTCCCCCCTCCCTGTTTTCTTTACAAAGTTCAGTATGTCGGCCCATTTGAGCGAGTGGAGCTCTTCTTCCTCTATCGTGGGAAATCCCCACTTCAGCTATTTTGATCTGGCATATGCGTCACACTGTGCTATCAAGGACTGCGCCTATTGCTCTTCGAGCCCGCAAGCGGGACATACGGAATCTCCTGCTACTCTTATTTGCATCAGATGTTTGTTCAGCCGATTGTGCCAGTCCAATGTCCTTTCGGGTCCTGCCCAAGAACCATTTAGTTCTGGCTACATTCGGACCATCCACGAATAGCTTGGACTGTCTGCACTTTGACTCTTGCCTCCAGGACGTCTTCAGTTCATTGTTTGCCCATTTGTTGAGCTCACTCTGTACCTGTTTCCTTGTTATTCCCAGAAGAGGTTCCGGTTCAATGTATTGGGTTTCGGCCCCTAGTCTGGCAATTTCGTCCGCTTTCTCGTTTCCTGCTATTCCCTCATGACCTGGGACCCACATCAGTGTCACCCTTTTGTCTTGAGCCAGTTTTTGCAGTGCTTCAGCGCACTCCTCCACCAGACTACTGGGTGCACTTAGAGCCTTGAGGGCAGCCTGGCTGTCGGAGTATATGTATTTGTCCCTTCTGCCATTTCTGACCTCGGGTAGGGTTGCTGCCATGATAATGGCATACACATCCGCCTGAAACATCGTAGCGTATTCTCCAAGTGGATAACTCTTCTGAACTTCTAGGCTTTCCGCGTACACTCCTGCGCCTGTTGTCGCCTCTCTGCTTAATTCCGTTCGGAATTCTTCCCTTTGCCACTCATTCCGTTCCGGTATTGCGACCTTGTACTTTTTATCGAACCTCCATGGTTTAAGCGGTGCTTTCACTGGCAGTCTTAGGAGGGGTAACTCTTTCGTCACCAGTCCCTCGACCGCCAGATGGCCCTCTCTTTCCTCCCTACCATTCCACAGTCCCTGGTCCCTTAATCGTGTGCGTCGCCATCGCCTCCTTAATCCAAGTTGGAAGCGAGGGGAGACCCAAGATTGTTTCCAGAGCGTGGATGGGCGTCGTCCTCATTGCGCCGGTCATCATGGTCAGTATTGGATCCTTGGTCTTATGATGGCCGTGTATATCTAGTGTAGGATCCTCGGGATAATGCCCCAGATTCGACCGACCTCACGGCGAAACTGCCACAATGTTGCCTGCACTTTAACAGTCATTCGAGCAACATGCTCGCTCCACTTGAGTCCCTTGTCCAGCGTCACCCCCAAATACTTACGTTGTGATACCCTCTAGTTTCCTCTTTCTGGTGAATAGGATCATCTCGGTCTTTTCAGGATTCACTGAAAGACCACTCTGCCTACACCAGTCGTCTATGATTCTTACCGCCCTTTGAATCCTTTCGCAGACTGTGGCTAGAAAGCGGCCGTTCACTTTCACTACACCGTCTTCCGCATATGCCTGTGCGTCGAATCCCTCCTGCGTCAGGCGATTTAGTAGATCGTCCATTATTAGGCACCACAAGTGGGGAGACGAGCAGCTACCCTGGGGGCAGCCTCCTGTCACATCCACCTTCACTTTGGACTCTCCTAAGCTGGCCTGTGCTTCCCTCTCCGTTAACGCGGATTTGACCTATTCACTCAGACTTGCTTCCGCTCCTCTTTTCTGAAGGGCAGATGTTATAATCCGCGTTCTTGCCTTGTCGAAGGCTCCTTGCACATCGAAGAACACCATTAGTGCATATTCTTTGTGCTGAAGTGCCTTTTCTGCCTTTTGCACTACTGCATGAAGGGCTGAGTCCGTAGACCTGCCCTGGCTGGTCCCTATGGAATGGTTTTTAGTTTTAAAAATGTATTGTTTCACTTAAGAACTTACCAATCTGTTTCTCGAGCAAGGCAGAAATAAAACAAAATAATAAAAACAAAATAAATTTCAAAAGTATAACATTGCAGCGTGCTTCGACCTCGATCGTAAGGCACGACGAGAGTAAATTGGACTAGTTCCGTGCTATGTTCGCAGTATCCTGGAGCTCGTTGTAGGATTCGGCTTGTACAAAACGAGTTTAGTGATAAAGCCCTAATTTCAATTTCAATTTGACAGATTTTCTTTTAATTTTTCAGGGCCGTAGGACTGAATCAAAACCTTCGGAACGCCCAAAAACTCCTTCAGAAACTAATCCAAAACAACATGGTCGACTTGGACGGCGTTTTACAAACTTACAACGCAAACGTGATTTTTAGCAACGACAGCGTTGACACATTGGAAACTGTCATACGTCACATTAACTATTCCCAATTCGACGTTGCCAAAAAGAGGAAGCTGTTTGGCTGTTTAGTAAATTCCCAAGGCTTAACGGGTTATAAACATTTATTGCAACCGACCTTTTCCAGGATCGTGGTGACGCTGATGCTTAAACAGAGTCCTTTAGTCCCTGCTAACTCGGAATCCGTAGAATCTGATAGGTTTAAAGATTTAAAAAAGCTTTATGCCAAAGGTGACTTCGACTGTGACGACTTTACGAAACTGGAGAGTTATTGCAAAGACGCGCAAAGATCGTTTAACGTGGACGCCGAAGTTTTTCGCTGTTTTTTCGAGGAAGTACGAAATTTCGCGCAGCTCTCTACAAGAGAAAGCCTGGAAAAACGTTTGAGCGTTTTGTGTTTTCTCTACCATCTCGTTGGCGATTTAGTAACGTACGCAATAGTCCCCTTGGAGGGTGTGCCTGAGAACGAGCTGTTCGTGTTTATGAGTACCGAGCTGAACGATGGAAATTTGATAGAACTGCTCGCGAGATACAAAACCAAAAATGAAGTGAAACTGAAACAACTGTTGGATATAGTTTTCGTGTTGGATGCGATTTTCTCTATAAAAAATTCGGTGACTGATATGGTTAAACAAGTGATTCCTATGCAGTTTTTGACGACAATTTTTGAGATCTTTAATAACCTGGACGAAGGTAACTATGAATTTAAAAAAAATCCGCCGAAAATGCAAATTTTAAAAAAAATGGCGCTTTTTGTTATCATTGCGTTTTGGGCGACCATTTGTAACATTTTTAGACGATCATATAGCATATAGAGGTTTCGACAGTTCTTGTCTGGGGTGAGAGGAGGAAATGAGAGCGAAAGAGATAATAAACTTGAGAAACCGATGTAGGCCATCTTGCCAAGATGGCGCCCAAAAACGGTTTTTTGCAAATATCTCCAAAACTATGCGTTTTTCGAAAAAGAATGTAGAGCGCAAAAATTAAAGAGAAGGAAATTTACTATAAAATATGTTCCTAGTATATTTTCGATGAAGTAAACCGTTAAGGCACAAATGCCCACGCCAAATTCCAAATTAAAAATTTTGTGTAAGTTTTCTGTAGAGCCGAATTTCGGAAATCATATATCATAATCAAATCTAATATTTTAGGACTTTATAAATATTTATCACGAATAGTGGCATATCTTTTATTCAATTAACCTATTAATTCATTAATTAATCCATGTTAATAATTTATGATCAATTAATTTCGATTTAAAATGCTGTACTTATTTCCACACCACCCAAGAGGTAAAGTACAAGTAGCCCTAAAATTGGAACCCGAGCTTGACTCCAGCTCCTCAGCTACCTGTAGTAATGTAGGTATTTACGAACAGATCAAAAGTTTACCAAAGAGCACTTGAAATGATTTTTAGGTCAATTATTCAAGATGGCTGTTATATATTTTTTTTAATTGTGCAGTATCCCACAAAACAAAAGTAAAAAAAAATATTTTCATAGCAAAAAAAAACGGTTAATAACCCGTTTTATAACGTTTTTGTCCAAAAAAAAACACGCTAATAAACGGCTTATTAAGCGTTTTTTTCACTATGATAATAATGTCTCTTTTAGTTTTCTTTAGTGGAATATAAACTTTATTTATCAAATTAAGAGAACTTTTTGTAATGTTAATTATGAAAATTTTAAGGCCAACAAATTTTATTCTTTACACATTGGCTGCATGTTCATTTCTGAATACAGAACACAAGGAAAATTTAAGGAAGAGGTAAAAAATTAATTACTAGTAGTTTTTCAGGAAACAGGAGTCAAAAGGCAAAAAAATAAATAATAAATATTAATGAAAATAAAAATAAGATTGGCTCAGAGTAAATATCTCCAAAACGGTTTTATTCACATTATAGAAAGTACCCAGGTACCCATTAAAATACAAAAAATACCTGCCCCAGTACCTGACTATCAGCACTTGGTCTTATTGTCTTCTCTTGTTATGTATAAATTATAATAAATAAATATTTTACATGCTGCAAAAGGGGCAAAATTATCTGGTACTTTTGTTTTTTAAAAAAGATTAGTATTAGTCTTAGATTTTTGATGTATTAATAGTATAATCATAAGCTTTTTACGCAGTTTTTTACCTCATACTACGCCCATGACTAACATAAAATGACAGGATCTTTCTTACCTCCGAAATATTAGTTCTGGGCTGGAATATCCGCTTTTATTGCATACCAGGCAATGGTAAACCATTTTGTTGGTCCTCAAAATAGCTTGATACAGTTCTTTTTTCACAAATAGTCACAATAAAATTAAAAAATCACCGAACAACACAAACCCCCGTTACCAACAACACCGTCAGCTGCAACCAAACATGTCGGCATTTATTCGCGGCCCATCGAAAAAACGTTGCCGGCTTGTGTTCTTTTTTATAAATCTCGAAATTCTACTTATTAAAAATTAAAAAAAGTTAATTATTGAGACTAAAAATTAGGACTAAGAATTAAGTTATTAGTATAAGAAAAATTATCCTATATAAAAATATGTCAAATAATCAATAATATTATCAAAAGAGCTTCAAGAAGTTTATGAATTGTTTTGTTTCTAGGGAAACCCCGCGGTAAATTGGCAACCATGTATTTTTTGGGAAATAAACATTGTGGCTGGTTGATCGGGGTAATATTGTTTACTGTTATATCTCATTTTTTTATTAATCTGAGGGTATTAAGTATTTACCTATATATGAAATGAAATATAGTCGTCTATTAATAATCGACGAACACTTCGACAACTTTTTACCGAACAACTCATAGCTATAAAAGTCTATGACGCGAGCACTTAACAAAACTTTTTCAATAAACAGAAAAAATAATTCCAAAAACAAGAGGTTAAGAAAAAAAGCATCAGCAGATCACAGACATAAATAGTGATTGGTTACAGATATGTAAAAAAAAAAGACGAGAAAGAAGCCAACTTCAGGGTAATAAAAATGGCGACACCCTGTGCGTTACCAAGAATTTGAATGCGCAGTGGTTTATGTACATTCTATATTTTTCCCATTTCTCTGATATAAACAGCGAGCGCCTGTCTGGTGGGGTTTTATTGCAGATGCTCACATCGGCAGCTGCACCTATGGTAGGAATGTGTTGGTTTGTCAGCAAGCTATAAATATAACGAGAAACCAATTGAATAGCCCGTTTTATTATAAAAGATAAATGTATAAGTATATATAGGAGTTGGGGCAGTTTATAGAAATTAACAGAATATGTTGTCATTCAATCAGCTCTTGAGCCTAAACGGCTCGCTTTAGCAAAAATATGCTAAGAATATTTCTTGTAGGAAATTTTTTCCTCTTTAATTTTGCTCTCAACATATTTTTTCGAAAAACTCAGTGTTGGAGATAAATGAAAAAAGCTATTTTTGGGCGCCATGGACATCCAAACCTACAAACATGCAAAGTTTCAAAACTTCCGGACTTATTTCCAGGTAAGCCCTATTTTTGATCCCCAATGAATTTAATGATAAATATTGCCTTCAAACGGTGTGAAACAGTGATTATGAGTATTTTTTTATTTTAGTTTTTTTATTTCAATTCAACTCAATCAGTACTTTATTGTCAAGAACACTTAAAATTCTGTTGACAAAGCATGCTAAATCTAATAAGAAAACTTTGTGTCAAAAGTTTGTCATATAAATCTACTTAATAATTAATACAATATAGGTAGTAACATATTATAATATAATAATAATTAGTTAAACTATATACTTACCTAATTTAATAAACTAATTTAACTCTATGATAAAAAAAATTCTAGTAATTTATTGTTGTAATTAAAGACAATATATATTAACTTTAAAAATATAAAAAACAAACTACGCAATTAAAAACAAGCAAGACAGCAAAACAAACAAGATTATTAAGTGGTAAAGTATAAATATATAATTAAAAAAAAAAAACAAAATAAATAATAAAAAAAAACAGATACTTTTAATAAATAATACAATTCACAATAAGGTAAATGAGGTTAAAAAGAGTCACCATAAAATTCAGTCAAGAAGTAGTAAGCTTTTTTCAGTAAAATATGTTTAAGTTTTTTTCTAAATTGTTTTAATGAGGTAGCGTTTCTAATTTCAACTGGTACATGATTAAATATTTTACGTCCTTCGTAAATAAGAGACTTTTGAGTTAGGCTGGTTTTTGGTATTGGCAATGGTAAGCTCCATTTTGGTCTCGAATCCTGCTTAGAATTTAAAGCAATTTCACCTCTGTTATTCTTAAAAATCAAACTTGCTGTCTCAAGAATATACAGCGACGTTAAGGTTAAGATTTTTTGTTTTATAAATTGAGGCTTACAGGTTTCTCGTTGGTGAATTTTAGCTATAAATCGGACAGCCTTTTTTTGTAGAACAAAAATCATGTTGAGCAAATATTGACTTGCCCCCCCCCCCAAAAAAGGAATACCGTATTTCAGATGTGACTCAAACAAAGAAAAATATGCATTTCTTGCCATATCTTGCCCCAACTCACCCCTTATACACCTAATGGCAAAACACCCAGGAGACCGTCTCTTACCCAGCTTGAATATGTGGTTTTCAAACTTTAAATGGCTATCGATGTAAACACCCAAAAATTTTGTCGTAATTTGATTCTGAACAAGACTTTCTCCGACAATAACAGCATGCATCTCACATTTGAAACCCAATATATTTGTTTTACCAATGTTAAGGCAGAGTCGATTTGCATCACACCATTTCTTAATTAGTAGAAGGTCTCGTAAAATGGTTTGAAATTATAATTCGTTAAATTAATTAAAATGCCGATATATCCACAAACTTTTACTACCGATTGAAGTTGCTCTTTCAATAAAGCTGCGAAAAGTCTGAACCTGACCTTCCATAACCAGTTACGATTCTACGAGACAATTTATCGTAGCGGGCTCGAGTTCTCACGAAATATCTTGTTGAAATAAATTTAAAACAAAATTATACTTTTTTAAAAGAATAAAAAAAATAAAACAACGTAGCGCGGTCTTTCAATCTGCAACCCTCCACTATTTCTACTTGGAACACTTTTTGAAACCGTGTTCACGTCGTGTTTAACTTTAAAACGAACTTAAAGCTATTGAGGGGTGTTTTTTTTTAAATCCTATCCTCCTCAGAAGTCGCAAGGGGACGCCTGATCTTCAGGTCTTACATAAAAAATATTTTGTGGTACGTATTTTAGTTGCATCATTTCAGATCCAAATAAATAAAAATAATCTTAAGATCTTCTAAGTGTTTAATTGAGAAAAAAAATTACGTCTACGATATCCTTCATACCTGCGAATATAACAGACTAAAGCGTTGAAAGCGCTGGCGCTACTAAACGGATTTCGGACGGAATTATCGATCGATACCTATTGATTGATGCACCTGATAGAAGTGCAAAAAATTTTCGATTTGCAGAATGAATGAATGAATGTAGAAGTGCGGGCGGGAAAATTTCCATGTACGTACGCCCGTTGCATGCCCACTTTCCATGGTTTAGCCCAGGAAGCCTGCCTCTTTCACAAAAGTACAGGTTTTTCTGGGCTGCAACCTTCTTACATCGCCTGGGGCCAGACGGATGGTTCCCAAGGTGCGACTCTCTTGACCTGGCCAGAGCCGGACACTCCAGCAGGATATGCAAGGACGATTCTTCGTGCTCCATGCACCATCGTCTCTCTGTGTCTCCGGAGATTCCCAGCGCCTTTGATGCGTTTGTAGTGTCCAATGGGTACTTGTGTAGTTCCCCGTCGGGCTTCTTGTTGAAGAAGATCTACTGGGTCCTTGAACATTTCCTTGTTGATCCTTATCTTTAGATGCTCCACTGGGTACCTGTTCGGTTCCCTGTGTTACCTTCTGGTCGTCGGAGGATCCTTCTGAAGTTCCCTCACACACGATTCAGTCAGCCTTGTTTCGGTTGGACCATCCATGTTGACCACGATTTTGACCTGGAGCTTCCTGAGCTCCTTGGCAAATTTGTTTACATTAGCGGCGTCCGTAGGCGCCCCTGATGCGTTTGTAGAGTGTTCAATGGGTACTTGTGCAGTTTCCTGTTGGGCCTCTTGTGTTGAAGAAGATCTACTGGGTCCTTAAACAGTTTCTTGTTGATCCTTATCTTTAGAGTTTCCACGGGGTACCTGTTCGGTTCCCTGTGTTACCTTCTGATCGTCGGAGGGTCCTTCTGGAGTTCCCTCACACACGATTTAGTCAGCTCTGTTTCGGTTGGACCGTCCATGCTGACCACGATTTTGACCTGGAGCTTCCTGAGCTCCTTGGCAAATTTGTTTACATTAGCGGCGTCCGTAGGCGCCCCTGATGCGTTTGTAGAGTGTTCAATGGGTTCTTGTGCAGTTTCCCGTTGGGCCTCTTGTGTTGAAGAAGATCTACTGGGTCCTTAAACAGTTCCTTCTTGAACCTTATCTTTAGAGTTTCCACGGAGTACCTGTTCGGTTCCCTGTGTTACCTCCTGGTCGTCGGACGGTCCTTCTGGAGTTCCCTCACACACGAGTAAACTTGCTAGAATCACCTCCTCAGCACTTCCGGAGCTCCTTGGTAAATTTGTTTACATTAGCGGCGTCCGTAGGCGCCCCTGATGAGTTTGTAGAGTGTTCAATGGGTACTTGTGCAGTTCCCTGGTGGGCCTCTTATGTTGAAGAAGATCTACTAGATCCTTGAACAGTTCTTTGTTGATCCTTATCTTTAGAGGTTCCACTGGGTACCTGTTTGGTTCCCTGTGTTACCTCCAGGGTGCTTATTCTTGAAAGTGAGAGATGGGAGAATCCCCGGGGAGCTGCAACCAATCAAAACGCAACACATTTTGACCTACCAAACCAACCAAAATTTTTCTTAATGTACATAACGCTGTTTTTCGTTTGTTGTTATTTTTTACTAAATGGAGAAACAAGTTGCGAACGAAAACGTGGACAAATCCAGTCCTTTATCGAGTCAACAAAAAGATCTGCTTATAGAATTTGTTTACGCTAGACCGAATATGTACAGGGGAACTTTCTCTGCTACATTCACGTGTGCGGGAAGCATTATTTTGTGGAAAGAAATATTCGAATAATTGGACATATTTATGTTCCTTTAAATCAAAGGGGTTTCTTTTGTCCAAAACATCCCTTGGAACCCCTAGTTATTCCACTGCATCTTCCACGATTTCCCGAGTATCTTCCACTACCACATCATTTAAAATTATGTTGTTGAAGTCTTCAACATTCATTTTAGCCTTGTATGATTACGCTTTTACTCAGAAAAAAACAAAAACAAATAAAATCAATATAAAAATTTGGTTAGAAATCCCCGGGGATCGGCCTCTACTACTGGGTCTTACTAAGAGAACAGGGCAGCTCTCTCGGGAGCAGCTCCCTCTCTTAACTTTTCTTTAAAAATACAGTGTCGCCAAATTTTTGTTGAACCCCGCCTACGTCTCTCGCCTCTTCTACTCCCTACCCGTCAAGAGAAAGCCCCTTCAGAATCACCTTCCCACTTCGGGGAGGAGGCTATGTACAACAGGGTGCGCTTGGTTCCCTGAGGAAGGTTTTCATTGTGGTGCTTCATCCACGTGGCCCGGGCGTTGAAGCCACACCCGTCCCCGATCCACCACTCACAGAAGTTGAGAGCGAGCCAGAATTTGGTTCACATAAGCGCTTCCTATCACCGGCACGCCGACCTCAAAGAGCTTAGTTCCAGGGGAGTGCGGTATAACGTTCCTCAACAGGATTTAGTCATTGACTTATTTAGTCGGGTCCACCCCCGCGACCCCGGACGCTTGGACGCACCTGGTCTCCTTGGGCCGTGTTAATGCTTGTATCTGGCAATCTCCAACCCAACACAAGCAAAGGCTCGATATGCAGAAATGGATTCAATATTTTTTAATTATTCAATAAAAACCTTCCGAGTCCCCTCTATCAGTTAAAAAAAATTTAGTGTTTCAAAAATGAACACACACAACCCTAAAAACTGTTGCACAATTTTAGTCTACTTTTTATTCTTGCGCTTTTAACGGCAATTGCACTCTGAATAAGAGTGACGCTAATAAAACCTAGAAAGTTTTCCGAAACTGTTAGCTTGACAACGTTGCCCAGCCGTAGTTCTTCAGTGCATCTGAATTGAATAACGTTCTTACTCAGACACATGCATTTCGGCATTTTAGACGAGAGCAGTCGAACCCTGTGGAGTGGATTCAAATCACACCACTTTGACTTTTTAATTTTATCAAATATGAAATGTTCTAAAATATCTAGTTCTAAAAGAGCTCATTTTTATCCATAGATTTGGTTAATAAATATTGTTGAAACTTTTTGTAGTGCAGTTAGAATAAAATCCCTTGTATTATGGGGGACTATTGGAGATGTTTTCTAGCTGTTTTGTCTCCTTGCTACCAATGCTCAAGTGTTTATGCCCATAAATTACTAAAAAGTATATTATTTTACACACTTTCCTGAAATTTTGTCCTATTTCGCCCAACATTCTAAAAATTTATCTTAAATTTTTAGTTTTTTCTCCTAAAATTTCGAAAAACTTCTCCCTAAAGTCAAAACAAGTTTTTTGTATGTTCTTTTTTTATATTTATTTTAGTGACTAATTTTTTAAAAAACAAACGAAATTTTTTTGTTGTTTTTGATGGAGGTCTAAAAAATGTCCATTAAGCCACCATTATTTTTAGATTCCAAAAAACGTGCGAAACTGGAACACACCGTCAAAAAGAGCCTGATCCAGGCTCTGTCAAAATATTGCTTTGTTTCCAATTCGACTAACAAGGTCGAACCCCAGTATTTGTTGATGTCGGTTTTGGCCAAGCCCGACTATAATTACGCAAATGACTCGGATTACGATTTAGTAAGTTTCTCGATTCACCTGTAAAAGTCCTTTAAAATGATGGGGATAACCTTTTAAAAGTTCAAATTTGACACTATAACTTTGTATATCAGGAAGACTAGTAAAGCAAACCATACGATATGGTATATTTTTAAACATACATACCTTTTAGTATTTATTTTTCAAATGACTTAAAAACTAAAAAACTTTTATTGTTCTGAACTGGGTTTTGTATAAAAATCAAAGTAAAAATTATTTTACTTACGACCAACGAATAACACTAATTTTACGACCATCTCAACAAGATTTTGTTGGCTCATTTACGTAAACCACAAGATGGCGTGACAAGCGCAGAAAACCAAAAAAATTGACATAGGTATTACGCATTTTTAAGAGGAAAAACCCTTGTTTTTAAAAAGATATATGAAAAGTCCCTTAGTAGCCTTATTTTTTTTTGAAGTTTTAGATAGAACATCAGTGAAACTTCAGGTTATGAAGGATGTTTTAAAATTTTTTTTGGAAACGACTCTTTGCAGACGATCGAGAGAGTGTGCAAATAGGTTTCCAAACGAGTTTTTTACGATACTTTTTATACGACTTCAAATAAACAGAGACCAGAAAAATCAAATTTCAATTTATTCTATTTGAAGTATCTAATCAACAAAACAAAGGCGCTGTGACTGTTGCTATGGAACTCATCCAACTTATATTGTTGGGTGACAACAACAAAAATCACAATGACGGGAGACCCGTCTGCAAAAATGACGTAAGCGTGCGCAACACCCCCTTTTTCAAGACAGTCGTATAAAAAGTATAGTACACTAACTCGCATGTTATGGTCATTACACGCTCAGACAAATTAAGACACTCGCCTGCAGCCCGTGTCTCAAACTTCATCTAACATGCTTGTTATGTAAACTACTATTGTTTTATACTTTTATAAATATGTAAAAACCAAAGGCGAATCTTATTCAACTAACAGACACTAATCAACTTATAATCCTTTTTCACTAATTAGATGTGACTATTAATCATATACTAATTATTATTATTATTTATTTTTGCAGCGTTATCACAGTTTTTTTTTGTTTTAGAGCTTAACGTTTTTACATCAAATAAAGTTAGCCAACCCAGGTTTTATACCGGACGACGTTACTTCCAGCTTTTTGGACTGCGTGAAAAAAATATCCGAGGCCAGATTTCGAACGCACTATGGCGCTTTGGACATTTTGACAATCCTTAAAGGTACCTAATACAGTTTAAGATGGTGGCGGTCCTAGGGGGGTGGGGGCTCTTTGATCCAGAAAAAAGCAGGCAACAAAGATGCTGGTGGTAAACGTGAAGTCTTTAAAGAAAAAACGAGAAATTGCAGAAAGTTCCTTTAAAGACGTTCCAGAATCTCCCCACAGTATTTTGGGACAGATTGGCCTTCAATTCGTCACACCAAGAATAAACAAACACAGAACAATATTGCAGAGTTTCTATTTATAAACAAGTTTTAGATAAAATCATTTCGAACATAAAAAAGTATTTTTGACCCGAACATATTCATGTTTTTATTCAACGTGAAGCCCAAATCAAGGTAAAATTAACTAAAGTCGTTTCTAAATACTGTTTGATTAATCCAAAACACGAATTTTTAAACTTTTATTCGGAGAATTCAGTATTTGGAAACAATATTGGTCAGAAGTGGGCAAAAGCTTAAATAAAAACATACCTGATAATGTTTTCGAGGCAATGAATAACCCAATGAGCATTTTTGTCTATATAAAAGTTACAGCAAATAATATAAAACCTTCATAAAATAACCAAAAGTTATATTATTTAGTGTTGGTGATAATTTTATAACTCTAATATATCTCTTAAATGAGTAAAAAAGACTTGAAACACAACTGCTCAACACCAGCTTATAAAAATTTATGGTACATAGTAATGGATAGAAAAACAACATATAGATTTTATAAAACTTCCTTATGAGCCCTCAAGTATAGAGATTATTATAAAAAGGTTTTACAACTGTTCTAACAACACTACATAACAAATTAAAGGTTTCTATGGATTTAGAAATATAAATTTTCCATCTTTCTTGCCTTTGCTTGTTATGTATTATTCTTTTTCTTTTTACAATAAAAAATTTTATAAAATGGTGTTTAGCAATCTTATAAAATAAACAAAAATGAAAGTGAGATAAGCTGAAGCAGGAATATGAATATTTATTTATATACTATAGTCAAATAAAAGCTGTTTTTCAAGTCATCCTACTCTGAAAATCAACTGCGGTCTCGTGTGTACTGTATAGTTTTCGAATACACTCACGTAAATTTCATGGGCTCCAAAAATACTTAAGAAAACGGGGAAAAAAATATTCATTTCAATATCAGTTTTTTTTTCATACGCGTTTTTTTCTTTCTGGGACAAATATTGAATTTTGTATGTTGTTCTTAACCCTAACAAGCAATATTTCGATTGAAACACATGTTGAAGCCCCATAAATAACGTTTTTATTTAGGCCAAAAACCTATTTTTGTAATCCAAAATGGCGAAAATTTCCGACAATTCTATAAAAAAAAAAAAACAATACAACTATACCACTGTTTACCTCGTCAACACTATTTTATGACCCTTTTAAAAAATGATGCTACTTGGAACAAAGGGCTGCAGATGGCGCAGTGTTGAACACTGATGGTCCGTTTCTGCGAGCTTAACATAGTAAAAAAAATACCCGCCTCCACACACTTCAAGCCCGCATAACTGTCAGAGGTAACTATCTCAAGAATATAGTTAGATTGCGGGGTCGAAGGGTGTACAGGCGAGTATTTTCCGGGGTGTTCACATTTGTCGCCGACCAGCAGTATCAGCGTATGCGCTCGACGTGTCACGGTGCGTTGTTGCGACCTTAACACGGTTACTATATTGTTCTCTTTTTCTAAAACACGGTTCCCATCTATGCGTTTCTCATTCGTGGGTCCCCCGAATCAAAACACGTATCATGTGGTCTAAGCGAGATTTGCCTATACAAGTTCATATCGGACCATGTGATGAGTTTTTTGAGTCAGGGTGACTGCGCATGGGAAACGCTGGTGGGAATCGGGTGTAAAATGCATTCGATCCCGATATCTGTCATCGGCAACTATCTTAAGAAGATTTGTATCTCTTATCTCTCTCAGATTGATGTAATTAAAACAAGATAATAATGGTATGGTATCTCGCAAAAACGCGCTTTTTGATGTCGCAAAAACGCTCCTGTTGATGTCGCAAAAACGCGCCTTTTGATGTCACAAATTAACCTTAAAAAATCTTGTTTGTTTTGATATTATGATTGCCAAAATAAATTAAAATTGTTTTTTTTGTTCTAAAAACAGTTGTATTATAATCACTATATAAAGAAATTAATAACAACATTATAGAAAAAACCTTATGGGCAAAAAAGGTTTATGAATGAGTTCATAAGAATATTACAGACACCAATTTATATAACTATTGTGTGTGAGTTCCCAAGTTTTTATAAGTGTCTCTCGAAATATTTTCAATCTTATCTTATATAAATTTGTTGTTGGTTAATTAAGTTTTATAAGTGGGTTGATAGCAACATTTTAAAAACCAATCTATTATATATCTTTAATTGATAGTTACTGACGGTTTTATAGGTGGGTTGACAGATAGATTTCAAACACCAATTTATATGACTTTTGTCACTGATGACTTATATTTTTATAAATATGTTGGTGGAAACATTGTTAACACCAATTTATATAACATTTGTTACCGATGACTTTAATTTTTATAAAGATGTCCGTAGAAATATTGTTAACACCAGTTTTATGTTACTTTAGGATACCATCAATTTAGAGGCTTTAATAAAACAAATAATATATACAAACACAATTCTTGTAGGAAACTTCTAAATTGGAATGGAACCCTCTTTATCATAATTATATAAATATCTGTCACCAGATGTTTCTGAAAATGCTCATTGGGAAGTGTGGCGATATTTTTCAGTTAATAAAAACATTCTTGGATGTTTGCCAGGATACAGACGCACATTTTTAGCATCTATCTCACACCACCACTTCCTGTATATCCGAGGCGGTCTATGTGAGGTTCAGAAAAACTTTGAAATAAAAAAGGCGAACCTAAACGAAATGATTCGCTAGGTTCGCCTCTTTTTTCTAATCACAACCATCGCCACCAGCTACTTACTAACCTTTGGCTAAAAGATAGTAAAAGCGGCAGCAATAGCTGGACCGTACAGGGGTCTCGTCTCACCGACAAGACGAATCCCCAAGCTAAGGGCTGAGTCTCAACAGATCGCAGCGTGAAAACTCCTCTACCGAGTACAACACCCTGCCAGGTACGTAAGTAAGACCCATGATCGACCGCCAAGTGGTCTGGTCGGACGTGGCAAGGATCGATCCCGCCGCCGACCGATGACCACACGCGGTAATCGGGCTCGTGCGACGATCGGCCCGAGAGCCGACCGCCTAGTAAAGTCACATTGTTTTGAGCCTTTCGACTCTCGGAACTCCAAGAGATATCGTTGCCACCTTTGACTAGAAAGGATACGGCCTTAGAGGCGTTCAGGCATAAACCAACGGATGGTAGCTTCGCACCATAGCCCGCTCGAGCTAGTGCGTGAACCAAATGTCCGAACCTGCGGTTCCTCTCGTACTGAGCAGGATTACTATCGCAACGACGAGTCATCAGTAGGGTAAAACTAACCTGTCTCACGACGGTCTAAACCCAGCTCACGTTCCCTATTCGCCTTATAATTGAATACAGGTTCTTTCCATATCATTCTTACAATTAACCAGGAAATGTTTACCTTCCCTGACCACTGTCGTTTGTTCTGAAAGTTACACGTGTCCATTTCATAAAAAAAAAATTGCGAAATTAAATTTTTTAAATAAAAATGTTTTTCCTTTTTTTTCCTTAATTTAATCAAGTTTTTTTTAACTTTTTATTCAATTCAACTGTATCCTTGTCTCTTTGTTTTCAGTTCTCCACCTAACAATGAGGTTTTAATACTACTTTTCCATAGACACAAGTTAAAATAAAAATAAAATAAAATATGTTTATTTCTAAAAAGCTTAGTAACAACACAAACAAAATATGAAATAAACAGCTCACTTTTGAAGTGGTTGCCTACTTGTTGTGAGTTAGACAGTCATTAAGTTCCTAAACATTGGAATTTATTGAAATGTATGGTCCATTCTTTAGATTTTTCGAAGCGATTCGAATTTCGACACATTTTGGGTATTAGTCACATTCGGCATTTTATAGACACATCCGTTTAAAGTCACATTTGGTATCTTGTAGACACATCCGGGTAAAAACATAGGTAAACTAAATATAAATACTAAAATACGCCTAAACTTTAGAGAAAAAGACTCTTCATTAGATTTAGATATCCATTCCTTTAATAATTTTTTATATTTGCTACCCTAGTGGTTCTTTTTATGTAATCTGGAATTATGTTGTATAATTTAGGAGCTATACAACTTATGCTTTTTGTACCAATCACCTTATATGGTCTAGCTATTTTACATTTTTTATTAACAACGCTTTTTGTCCCATGTGGATGGCCACACTTGTAGCTCCAATTTTAGATTTTTAGTTTTTTAAAAGTTGCAGTTGGGTATGCTTGGTCTCTCCACCGGATGGGCACTGACTCAGTGGTGGCCTTCCTTTGGTGTGTTCCTTTCATCTTCCCATTGGTTGGTTGGCGCTGTTTTTTTCCAAATATCAGTTTTTTCAAATATTAATTTCGTATTTTAATTAGTCTTCTTGGGTTCTTTCAGTACACCCCTGAAGCTGACAGTTTATACTGTCGAAACATGTTGGGTGAAAGAAATTTTTTGAAAACAAAAATAAAAAAAGAGGCTTTTCATTTATTTGAAATCCCTCCACCCATGGACTACTTCAACTTTTAACAGATAGTGTTTCAACTTAAAAAGCTTTTTAGACCTCAAAAAACTGAAAAAATTATATGTAGTTACTCAAGCGCGGATTTTAGGGGGATGGGGGGGTGAGTGTAGTTAATCCCCTCTACCCTGTCGAAACTACTTTTTTTTGGGTTTTTCGCCACTAAGTTAAGGAATTTTTTTCAAAAATATGTTAAAACCCACTGCGTAAATTTCTGAAGAAAAAAATTTGTTCGTTTGTCAGTGGTTTTTAAATAAGATACAAAATTTGTCGATACACACGCAAATCCGAACTAGAATCTAAGTATTTATCTGACCTTTCGGTAGAAATTGTACTGCCGTTATCAAAGAAGTTAATTCGTTTCAAAATCTTTTTCGATTCTTTTTTTAAAATATCTGTCTGTTGTCATACAACTGACTGACTTTAACTGATGTATATTTCAAATATTAACTTGACAGTTTGGTGCGTCGATAGTAGCCAACAAGGTATTGGGTAAATTTTTATTTTAAAATATCAAGTATAAAGATTGGACACTTAAAGTAAATATTTCAACGCATCCGTATCGGTAAATGTAACGCGTTCGAAACAAAGTCAAAATACGCTACATTTTTGACTTGCTCATGCCATGTTTCGCACGATGCCTGCTTCTTTGACGGGTGTGATGACAGAATCTCGTTGCGTACGGAAGGATGTACGTATCGTTAGGGACCCACGAACGTACGCAACGATTTCAATCAGCAGTCCTGTCATCGCACCCTTCCAAAAAGCGGGAATATTTCGAAACATCGCATAAACAAGTCCAAAATGTAGCGTATTTTGACTTTGTTTTGAATGCGTTACGTATACCGATACGGATGCGCTGAAATATTTACTTTAAGGCCTAGATTTGAGACCAAATCCTGGCTTGTAGTTACTAAGTTATGCTTGCATATATCGATATGTTCCTCATAAAAGCTATGTTTTTATTCTAGTTTTTTTTTCGTATCGAAACCGCCCCCCCCCCTTTCAGATGCTAGGTCCGCCACTGGTCATAGGCCGTACGCGTAAGCCAAAGAAATTAAAACAAACGAGAAACCGTCTAAAAATCCTAGTAGTCTCGGCAAACTTTATTTTTTACAATGCTTTTCCGGGAACTAAAAGCGGGCAAGCTTAACTATAGATTTCCACCGTTCTCACCAGCTTGACTTTGGCGCCATCTTGAATCAAAGGATTAAATCGGTTTTTCGACCCTACCCTTCGCAAGAGAAAAAAAAATCAAAAAAAGCATTTTGTAAGGAAAAATAATACCTACAAAACGACCTCTTCCAAAATTACAGTAACTTTTTTGTTCGTACTCAGAATTCCATTATTTGAACAAAATGAAAATAATGATATCTATTTCTAATTTCCTGCTACTCTGATTGAAAAAATTTCTAAACAAACATTGTAGAGCCGCAAATTCTGTGTTCAAATATTTTTTTCTTAAAGTAATTCTTTTTGAAATTAACTCTGTTTTTGGGACTTCCATTTTTTATTTATACACGACGTTTCTATCAGTACAATCTCTGATCGTCTTAAGGTGCAAACTACAATCTATTCCTAAGGCTACGTACTTATATAATATGGGAAATCACTCGACCTTGAAGTTTAAGAAGTGGGCGCCGCACAAGGAGGGGCTTCCAAATATTTGGAATTTCTACACCTGGTTTACTGAAAACACCCTGATTCTGCCCAATAAAGGCAGCTTCAAGGAATTTTCGTTTCTTCCAGTGTGACTCCTTGTGCAAAACCTTTGCTTCTGTTCACTTCGTTCGGTTTGATGTTCTTTAAGCCTAACAGATAGTCTTTTAGTTTCACCTATGTATGATTCACCACACTCACAAGGAACTTGGTAAATGCATTCCTTTTATTTATATTTTGTTTGTTTTCCGGTTTTGTTTTATTAAGAAGGCTTCCAATTGTATTGTTAGAATTAAAAGCTGTTTTAATATCAAAGTTGTTCGATACTCTTAAAATTTTCTCTGCCTGGTTTTGTTCTGGTAATCTCTGTCCTGATTGCTGAAATTTAGAAATAGTCTCTGTTATAAGTTTAAGGCTGTAACCATTCTGCTGCAGATCCTTCTTAATGTTTCTTATTTCGATTTCCAAGTCATGAGAATTGTTACAAATTTGAACGGCTCTATTATACAAAGTTCTTATTATGCCTCGTTTGGTTGTAACAGAATGATTTAAACCTTGATTTAAATATTGTCCTGTGTGAGTGGGTTTACGATAGACTGTTGTCGCTTTCTACTCGTTTGACAAGTACCCTAAGTTGGAGAAAAAATGCGTACAAGAAATATTATCTTGTGATTTATGTCAATATTAATTGAAGTCTCATTTAAACAACGTCAAAGTCAACTGATACCTGAATTTTTATGTACGCAACTTTTGTGCAACTGAGTGTACATCAAGAAAAGGAATTTGACAATTTTGTTCCAACTTCATTGTGAATTTAATGGTGGGTCTTATGTTATTTAGGTGGTGAAGAAATTCTGAAAGTTGTTGGTTATTCCCGGTCCAGACAATATCGGTGGGATTTACTAAAATGGTTTAGTCTATTTTAGAACGGTCCTAAGTTTAAGTGAACTTTTTGGTTTTAAGCATTTTAAACCAACCCTTCTTAAGTTTTGGACATAGTTTGATTTATAAGAAAAATTTTAATAAATTTGTTTATTGAATAATCATCTTAACACAATCTTTTGTTGGATTTAAAAGGAAATTTTCAATTTACAAGAAAATAAAATTAAAAAATTTAAACCCACGCAAGGTTTAAACAGTATATATGTCACTCTAATTAAAACTTACCCTTTTTAATTAATTTTTCCAATTAATACTTGATGTCATACAACGATTTAGATGAGTAATAATAAAATAACGAGTAGATTAATTTTGAATTTATTTAAAAGGTGTTTTTATTTAGGAAATGTATTAAAAAACTTAAATGCAAGTTTTTTTTTACATTTCTGTCACTGTCGCAAACAGCGAGTCCGGATCTTTTACCTCTGCTTGCACCTTGGCTTGCATCAACCTCTACTGATGAAAACTACAGCTTTAAAATAAGTAGGCTTTGAGTAGGGAAAGTTTTTTCAACTGAGCTTTTAGATAACCTCAATGTTTTACTTTTAGTTTGTTAATAAATTAATATAGTTGTTTTGGGTTTTTTTTGTTTGGTTGGTATATTTTTCGTGCATAATCAGTGACCTTCACTTATATTTGTTTTGCCTCGTAGTGCCCTCATAAATATATTTTTTGTGCTGAAAATTGTTTCAAAATATGGCGTTTTTCTGGACAAAATAGGAGGTGTTTTATTGAGTAAGGAACAACTTGGGATATTAAATAATGTAAATTAATCCTTGTAAAAGCGGTTACTTAGGGAAATTATAAATGAACTTATTACCAAATGCCAAAAAATAATCTTTTCTGGGGGCTATAAATTTAAACCACCCCCCTGAGGTGGTCTAAAAAATCACCAACTTTATAACCTCAAACACAAATAATGAAGCTATTATGTGCCAAATTTTTGGCGTATTCACCATTTGCGATTTTGAAACCTGTAAAAAAAATAGTTTTAGGGCATTTTTTTCTAAAATATTGGGTATTTCGACAAAAAAAGCAGTTTTTCAGATGGTATTTTGCAATAACAATACAAAATAATCAATAACTTTCTGTCTTTTCTGTGTGGGTAAGTGTTTTTTGAAAACTGGTTTTAAAATGTCGTACCCCCCACAGGTGTAAATATTTAGACCTGTGGGGGTACTATTTTAGATCTTAGTAAATCTCACTCCCTCCAGCGGCAGGCTGGTATGTTCATAAAGGTATTCGTCATCAACCAGTCTCTGTCTAATAATATCTAGCGATTCCTTTATCGGGCAGAATCAGGGTATTTTCAGTAAACCAAGTGTGGAAATTCCAAATATTCGGAAGCCCCTCCTTGGGCGGGGCCAACTTCTTAAAATTCGCGGTTGAGCGATTTTCCATAGTATATAAGTACGTAGCCTTAGGAATAGATTGTAATTTGCACCTGAAGACGATCAGAGATTGTACTGATCGAAACGTCGTGTATAAATAAAATATAGACAATGGAAGTCCGAAACAGAGTTAATTTCTAATTCTTTTTGTTGTACAGCGCGCCAGATGGCGCAACGTTCAACAAACCTCCATGATTCATCAGTCGATCTCCACGATTTGCAAAGAACTGGCGGTTTTGACATTCACCGTAATTAGTATCTTTTAATTTCCCTAGATAAAATTTTGTTTTTCATTGTCATTCAACATAATGTGTTTCCATTGTACAATATATATAGCACATAAAAAATGCAAAAAAAAAACAATTTTGAAGAAGCCTATGTTAAGATCCAGGTTACTTACCAAATTTAATCGAATCGGTTTAGCCGTTTTTATGTGATTGATAGACAAAAATTTAACTTATTGGCGCTAACATTTTTGACAACATATATACGTAGTGGATGGAAAAGTCCAGATTCACCCTGGAAAAGTCTGAGTACACCTAGGAAAAGTCTGAATACGCCCAGGACACTCCCCAGGGAAAGTCTGGATACAGTCTGCAAAAGTCTGGATACACCCATGAATATTCTGGATCGAGGGGGTAACCACTATTGTCAATCACGTCACAAATCTTATCCGTTCGCAGTCCCTGCAACTACCTAAACCTTACCAAACTCTGGCTACCCTAAGAGCCCCAGGGAGTCTTTAGAAATCTCCTGGCAGTGTCCTGCAATCACTGACAATTTTAACAAAATTGGCAATCATGTAAATTTCTGAACGCTTTGGATACATCCGGTAAAAGTCTGGATACACTCTAAAAAAGTCTGGATACACTCAGGAATAGTCTGGATACACTCTGGAAAAGTCTGACCGACCCAACCCAACCCATGCGCAGTAGTGATTTTACAAGCTTTTATTTAACTTGCAATGTACGTAAGCTTAGAACATTGAACTACTAGAAGGAGCTTTTTTTCGGACTTGAGGTTTGAGTTCAATATCTTCATTCCATTGTTTTCATGTTAGCCTTAATACGTTTTCCCCTGTTTTTAATATTATTTAAAATAGCTTCAATAATTTTTAGTTCTGTTTAATTAAATGGTCTAGATATAGCAATAAAAATCTATCTTTCTATAAAAAAAAAACTAAAAATGTATTCAAGTAGGATGTACACTTCATTTCAAAAAAAAACTCATACATGCATTTTTTCCTATGCATAAGGCACCACCAGCTTAGTATGCCTGACAGCTTAAAATTCAGTGTAACTTCCTTAAAAATGCCACAGATATAAACATTTACAAAAGTTCAAATTATCACTCGAGTTATAGAAGACGGCTGGTCTATAAGAAGAGCGCCCACCCATTTTGGAGTTGATAAAATGACGATAATGCGATGGAAAATGCGCTGGATTGAAAATAATTCTACGGATAGGAAAGATGGATCAGGACGACCAAAAGTAAGTTCTGAAGTGCAAGATGAGAGACTTATTGACCATCTTAGACAAAATCCTTTTTCAACTTCGGTTGAAGCAGCTAATGTAACATTATTTCCGGGTTCTTGAGCAACAGTAAATAGAAGAGTAACGAAATCAGAAGTCTCTTGTCGAGTTGCTGCAAAGAAGCCTTTTCTAACAGAAGAACAAAAACAGGCCAGAGTGATTTGTGCACTGAACAGCGTTCTTCGTGATAATGACTTCTGGGAGAGGGTGGTTTTCACTGACGAAAAAATTTTTCAATCATCTTCAAGCAGCCGGAGAATTTTAGTTTATCGTCCACCAAATTCTAGATTTGAACCCGAATATACAAACCAAATTAAAAAAGCTGGACATTTTTCTGTAAACATGTGGGGCTGGTTTAGTGCTAGAGGTTTGGGTTTTTTTTTGGAGAATCGAAGGAAGATTCAATAGTGAACGATATATTGAAATCCTTGAAAACGTTATGCTGCCATCTGTACAGGCTTTACATGAAAATAATGACTTCGTTTATCAGCTGTCCAGTACACACGGCTAATGTTGTTTGCCAATGGTATCAGAATAATAATATAGAAACACTTCCTTGGCCAGCCAACATCCCTGACCTTAACCCAATGGAAAATATATGGGGTCGAATCGTTAAAATAATATACCAAAGGAATTGAAGACGAAATGATGAAGAGTTAAGCGATGCTATTTATGGCGCATTGGATCAGCTCTCAGAAGACCATCTGTATTTTCAAAATTTAACCTTTTCAATGCCCAGACGTTTGCAGCTTGTAATAGAGAAAAATGGTGATCCTATTAAATACTAAATTATTTATTTTAGTTCTTTTTTAAGCTAAAATAATTAGTATTAAGTTTACCATCATTTTTATCCTAATCCAAGTTTCCCATTCGTCGAATTGATTTCAATCCAGCGCTGTTTCCATCATATTATTGTTATTTTATCAACTCCAAAATGGGTTACCGCCCTCCTTATAGAACAGCCGTCGTCCGTTACTCGAGTGATAATTTTATAATGTTCAATAAAGACTACTAAAACATTATTTTTGCTGATTTTTTAGTATTATGCAAAATTTAATATAAAAATAAGGTTGCCTTTAATTTAAATAAAAAAATATTTTCAGTTTTAGAGACCTTTTTTATACAATATGACAAGTTGTCGTACTTTTGAAGTTTTTAGGCATTTTAGCTGGTAGTCCGTATATATTATACAATTTTAGAAACGTCAATTTTGTACCATTTACACTGAAATTAATGACAAGCTGGCAACACAGATTTCCTGACTTTGTTTACCAAGAATGGCCAAATATGACGAATTCTAACCTAATATTTAGTTAATATTTTAGTTTAACGTACCTGTGAAACGAAATACTGCGGTCCCCCGGCTTCTGTTTCAACTTGCATATAATAATACACTTCGGAACCATTTTTCGCCACAAACTTTTCACAGAAATATGAAAAAAACACTATTGACAAGTGCTGAAACTTTCACTTTTAAAACAGTAATGACATTCCAGGAAAAAAAACATCGAAAGTTTTAAATAGCTTGTGAGTATTATATATTGTGTGTATTAGCTTTTTCAACATATATCTTAAACCTCATTAATTAATTAACAAATAAGCGTCAAAACTTAATCCAAATTTAATAAGTTTTTTGTTGCATAATTCTGTTATTAAAATTGGCAACACAGATTTTTTTCTCCCCTTTCCCCACTGTAGATGCTGCACTCAAATAACCAGTGTAACTAGACAGACCAGACTCCTTCTAGTAGTTCAATGTTCTAAGTATGTAACTATCTATGTAACGAGATATGTTTGTTCGGGTGGAATCTTGCAACTTAATTTTGACCAATTTCCCGACATCCAATCGGCTTCAAATTTGGCATGCCTCTATAGTTGCGGTGACAACACAAGAATATAATGTGATGAAATTGACAGCATCCCCTCACTTGAAGGGGGTGGAGGGGGGTACAGTTAAAGTACGCCCGATTTCGTTCAAATGTGGTGTGTTGGGGCACTCGGTGATAGAGATAACAAATTTCTAATCAGATTTTGAAAATTCAAGATGGACGATTTTTGATCATCTTTTGCTAACCAATTTTAACTAACTTATACACATCCGATTGCCTTCAAATTTTATATGAATTTATAGTTCCGGTGACAATACAATAATATGTCATTATTAGGCACCCCTTTGTGACATGATTGCCAACAGTGGTTACCCTCTCGTTCTGGAGTAAATCTTTACTCGATTTATTTTTTAAAGATATTTATCTTCATGTTTCGTGCCTACAAGATGACGATGTAAGAGAGATGTCAGTCAGAATGTTAAATATTTTTTATACGAGGCTGGATTGTTATGGACCCGATGTTACTGTCGCCACTTTGGATTGTATTCAAACCCTTTGTCAGGTAAGTGCACCGTCATTGTTTTCTTAATCCGTTTGTGCACTTTACTGCACTCATTTGCGTCCGCACTCAGTGCCGTAAGGTCAACGTTATGGCACTTTACCGCACTCTTTGCGGTAAAGTGAATATGTTTATTTTAAAAAATTAAAATACAGATATTTATATTTCTTTTTTGGGAATTTTTGAGGCTTGTAGATTTAATCGTGTACCTAACACATGCGTAAAGTGTCTTTATCGCTCTTGCTGGCTTGACCGAACTCGCTTCAGTCAACTATTAGTTACAGTTAATTATCACTTTCCGCACTTGTTAGGTAAACAACTATTACGTTATGATTGTTTTCAACAAACCAAAACTACACTTTTTTGCACTCGACGCGCGTTTTGCTAACAACGTTAGCATCATCAGGAGACGATAAAAAATAAACTAAATTATCCTGCACTCTATCTTATATACTATCTTTTAGTGGGCGGAGATAAAACTAATAATTTGTGATTGGTCACGTTTTATAATCCTATCTCTCCTCAACTAAAGAATAAAGTGTACTAAACTCTGTTCCATCTTTGGATCGTAGGGGATTGATACCTTGTGTAGTGGGACCATATATCATCTTAGTAGCTTGAAAGAAGGCTCTGGTGTTGTTGGACTCAGCTAGATGTTGCATTTCATGTGATTTTGTTGTCCACCATTGGTTTTTTAATCTACGTGTTTGCCTTTGTACTTCTGCTTTGGCTTCTTGATATTGCCTTTTCCTTTCGTTAGAGTTAGGGTGGCTTTTCCAAGCATTATGGGCTTTTCTCTTTCTTTCAATAAGGTCTTGAATTTCTTTGTCGTGCTCATCAAACCAGTCTTGATGTTTTCTTTGTTTGTAGCCGACCGTTTTTTCGGAGGCAGATGTTATTGCTGTCTTCAAAATTCTCCAGTGATCGTCAATATTCTCCGGGTATTCTAAAGTACCCAACTTTTGATTCAGAGAAACTTGGAATTTTGTTCTGGTTTGATCATCTTTAAGGCGTTCTACATTGAATCTTCTTTTAATTTGCTTTTTTTGACGGCTACTTCTTGGTGGAATGTGCAAGTTCATTTTGGCTCGTATCAGGCGATGGTCTGTCCAGCAGTCGTCTGCACTCGTTATTGCTCTTGTAATGTTTACGTCTTTTTGATCTCTGGAACGTACAATAATGTAATCAATCAGATGCCAGTGTTTTGACCTCGGGTGTTGCCAGGAGGTCTTGAATTTGTCTTTTTGTCGGAAAATTGTATTTGAGATTGTGAGGTCATATTCCAACACCTTCCTTGCCAATGACGCCCTTCCATAGGTTTGAATTCGTACCAACTCGAGCATTGAAATCACCTAGGATGATAAGTTTATCAGATTTAGGTAAAGATGTTATGGCTTCACTAAGTTGAGAATAAAATTCATCTTTTTGTTTTTCATCAGCTGCAAGAGTTGGACCGTAGGCGCTGATTATAGTAGCGTGTTGGTGGTTGCTAAGGTTTAGGCGCAATGTCATCAATCTTTCGCTTATTCCGGATAGAAATTCGGTTAGGTGGTCCACAATCTCATTTTTTATAGCCAAACCCACTCCGTGAATACGTGGTTCATCTTCTTCTTTTCCTTTCCAGAAAAATGTGTAGCCTCCTCCGTGTTCTTTAAGTTGGCCTTCGCCTGCTCTTCTAGTTTCACTGAGAGCAGCGATATCGATGTTATATTTCCTTAGTTGACGTGTCACTATTGCCGTTCTTCTTTGTGGTCTTGTGGTTGTGTCTGTATCCATAAGTGTACGGATATTCCATGTGGCAAAGTTCATTGGATTTCTTTTTCTTTTGTTTTGACCGTATGTGGTGTACCCTCTGGATGCGGTTGTCCAGTCGGGCAGTTGTTGGCTGGCTATGTTTAGGGCACCTTTTATAGCCCCTTCCCTTTCAGGGTGAGCAGAGTAGGTCCTAAATAGGGCTGCTCAGTCACGGATGCAGCACACGAGTTGCTCTACAACCAATCCTTGAGCAAAACGGCGATCACACTTCCGCCGCTTTCGTGCCGGTTTGTCACTAAGAGCTTCCAGACTACACTGTCCTGCTCCCGTCGCAACTTGCCGATCGCCGAAAGACTTTGGTGTGCGTGGACTTCATGGTCTTATGTGTCCTAGAAAGTATAGGATCTCAGAGTAGAGAATGCATGTGCGAGACTTTTATTAACGTGGACATGATGCACAGTCAGCAAGCCCACAATCCCTCGAGATTAGGCCAGCTGACTGCACGATTGAGCACTAGACTCGAATCGTGCGCGGGGGGTCGCCAGATCCCCCCGCCTACAGGCTACAGGTAGTATGGTTCGCCCAAATTCCCATAGCGGACAGATTCATGCCACAGTGGCCTGATCTGTCCGGCCTGAGATAGTATATAAGATAGAGTGTAGGTTAATTTAGTTTATTGTTTATCGTCTCCTGATGATGCTAACGTTGTTAGCGAAACGCGCGTCGAGTGCAAAAAAGTATAGTTTTGGTTTGTGGAAAACAATCATAACTTTGTTATAGTGCAACCAAAGGTTCCAAATTCCCAACATAGTTAACTATTACGTTTATACTTTTTATTAACGATTTGATGTATCATTTATACAGGATTCGACAGTTCGACAGGCTAGTAAATGAGAGCAAAAAGATAGTAAACTTGAGAAACCGATACGCTGTTGTCACCCACAATTAACTAAAAGATTCTCAAGTAAGATCCCGTCAAATTTATCGATAAATGTGGCTTTCAAAGGGCAGTCTTGCATTCTCACAAAATATCTTGTTGAAATAAATTTAAAACAAAATTATACTTTTTTAAAAGAACAAAAAAATTAAGACAACGCAGCGCAGTCTTTCATTCTGCAACCCTCTACCCTTTCTACTTAGAACATTTTTTGTAACCGTGTTCACGTCTTGTTTATCTTCAAAACGGATTTAAAGCTGTTATTAAATTTAATAACATACGAGTGTCTTATTAAATAATTGTCGAGGAAACGGGGCTCCTCTCCCCTCCTCAGATGTACAGAGTTGCGAAGGGAGGCCTACTCTTCAGATCTTACACAAAAAATATTTTGTGATATTTTAGTTTCATAATTTCTCTATCAAATAAATAAAATATGGTGATATTTTTCTAGTCGTTTGATATGCCTTCTGTTGGTATTATAACTGTGTTGTATACGACACGAAGCTTGTTCTCCGCATTGATGTCGTGATTGTTCAAGTATGGTGATATTTTTCTAGTCGTTTGATATGCCTTCTGTTGGTATTATAACTGTGTTGTACACGACAATTGAGAAAAATGACGTCTACGATCTCCTTCACGCCCGAATCTTCGAATAAAACAGACTAAAGCGCTGGGGACGGAATTATCGATCGACTGTTGCACCTGATGGTTGCATCGATGCTACTTTTCATTCAAAAGACACTGAACGACAATTGCACTCTGAATGAGAGTGACGCTAATAAAACTGTCGAACCCTGTATAAGTAGCTTTAGAAATGCTAAGATCATTTAATAGTATTTTAACAACATTTTGTTTATACTTTTTCATATTTTTTCTTTTAGACTATATGTTTACGAGTGTGCACGTTTTAGGTAGACCCAAAATGTCAATTTTCCCAATGGAACGGCGAGGAAATCATCAAAAAAGTCCCGGAGTTTTTATCGAGCGATTTCCAAAAAGTTCGCTTTAAAGCCATTGACATTTTGGTGGATTTTTTCATTTGCACGTCGAAAAGTAAAAGTTTAAAAGATTTCCATCGGCAAGAAGAGTTATTTTTAAAAATGTATGAAATGGTAGGTGAAATTGATGTCAGAGTTAATTTTTGCGCTTGTACTTTGATAAACGCTCTGTATATTTTTTTTTTATTTTCTAAGAGTCTATTGCAACTCGTAATTTATTTGTATTGGCTTCCCTTTACTTATTTTAGGACTCCTAATTAAGTTCATGAGATATTTCTGGCTTTTAACTTTTTTATTTTGACATCATCAAAGAGTTTCTTAAAATTGGTCCAATTTTTAATTTGATAGATAGTCATTTTGAACTATTAATTTTTAGAGCATAAAAGTCTTTGAAGTGGAAGGACAGTTGACGGACGAAAGAAGGACCGACGAAGTTTCATTTAGGACTGCCAGCGTGCTTCAAACTTTTTTGTCGTTGATGGCAAGTTGCAACAGTTGGCTTGAGGAGTCTTTGCTGGCCCTGATAAAATTGGAACATCACAAAAAATTAGGTTAGTACTGGTCTTATGTTTTCTTGGTGGTATTCTAGGCGTTCTACGCTAGCACCACATCTCGAATGCCTCCAATTTCAATACAAATTAAATCGCTATTCAATTCCGTCATCAAAACTTAGTAATTGTATCAGTAGTTTATTCGGATTATCAAAAAAAGTATTATTTTGTGCTTAAAACAAGATACTTTTTTAGGTTTACTAAACAGAATTTATCCAATTCTCACAAAGCTGTTCAAAAACGAAACCTACATGAAAAAGTATCTTGGCGGGCTGATCGCCAAGTGGGTCAACAGCGGTTACAGTATAAACGACTTCCAATTTAAGTTTTTTAATTGTAATGACAAGTCTGAATTGTACGTCAAATATTTCGACATTTGCATGCCTCAACTACTAAGGCACGACAGGAACGATTTGTTCAAAGTTGCCAAGCAGCTCAATATGACGGAAAAGGAAGTTTTTGAGGTAATAGAAACATTAATGTTAATATGGGTCTTGGGACATAAAGTTTAGATTAGTATTATTCAAAAGCAAAGAAAAAATATATTGTTTCAGAAAACTGGTACAAAAATATTTGGTCACTCTTTGGCCAACGATATAGAATATGTTGGGGAGCGATTTTTAGAGAAGAGTGTCGAGGTGTCGTACCTGCATCACGTATTGAAAGATCGTCTTCTCGAAATTCTCAAGGAAAACTTGGACGAGCTGATTATCAGTCTTTTGCAATCGGTAACGGACGAGAGGTTGATTTATGAGCACTTGGGTGAAAATGTCATTTTTACGTCCAAAGGATTGTCGTTCAAACAATTTTTGGACTGTTTAAAATATATCGAGGTAAGTTTTGTATACAATGAGCTCGAGGTAAGTTTTGTATCCAATAAGCTTCAGGCTACTGCGAACATAGGGGAAATCAAGTCCAATTTACTCTCCGTGCCGTACGACCGAGGTGGATTCGAAGCACGCTACAGTGTTATCTTTTGAAAATTTATTTTGTTTTTATTATTTTGTATTGGTAAGTTCTTAAGTGAAATAAAACATTTTTAAAACTAAAAATGGATGTCTACGAAGTTGCCGAAAAAGTGCAGATGGTCAAATGGTACTTTCAAGGCAGACCATTGAGACTTTTTTTGGAGAATTTTGTAAGTCGCCTAGAACCTAGTTTATCAACGATTCATAGGTTTGTGCAGAATTTTGAAAAGTTTGGTTGTGTAGCGCCAAGAAACCATAAAAAAACCCACTGTTTTAAATGACGAGCAGGAAGTACGAGATGTGATGATTTGCGCTGCAGTGGAGGAAAATCGAAAGTTAACTAGCCACCAAATTACCGAAGCAGTTGATACGTCTTCAGCCACTGTCTGCAAAGCGTTAAAAACGCTTATTGAATCGTCATAACCCAACACACGTTCGATATTGGTCTAGGGAAAATTTGCATTTGTATTTTGACGTAAGAACACAGTATCCCCAAAAACTAACAGTGAGATTTACCAAGATCTAAAATAGTACCCCCCACAGGTCTAAATATTTACACCTGTGAAGGGTACTAAATTTTAAAATCAATTTTCAAAAAACATTTACCCTACAGAAAAGACACAAAGTTAATGAATATTTTGTATTGTTATTGCAAAATACCACTGAAAAACTGCTTTTTTCTCAAAATATACCATATTTTACGAGAAAATGTCCTAAAACTAATTTTTTTTGACAGGTTTCAAAATGGCAAATGGTGAATACGCCAAAAATTTGGCACAAAAAGCTTCATTATCTGTGTTTGAGGTTATAAAGTTGATAATTTTTTAGACCACCTCTGGGGGGTGCTTTAAGTTTATAGCCCCCAGAAAGAATTGTTTTGTGGCAACTGGTAATAAGTTCGTTCATAATTTTCCTAAGCAACCGTTTTTATAAGGATTAATTTACCTTATTTAATATCCCAAGTTGTTCATCAATCAATAAAACACCTCCAATTTTGTCCAGAAAAACGCCATATTTTGAACCCGTTTTCAGCACAAAAAATATATGTATGAGGGCATTACGAGGCAAAACAAACATAAGCGTAGTTCACTGATTATGCACGAAAAATATACCAAACAATAAAACCCAAAACAACTATATTAATTTATTTACAAACTGAAATTAAAACATTGACGTTATCTAAAAGCTTACCCAAGAAAACTTTCCTTACTGAAAGCCCAACCATTTTTAAAGCTGTAGCTTTCATCAGTAGAGGTTGGTGGAAGCCAAGGTGCAAGCAGAGGTAAGAGATCCGAACTCGCTGTTTTGGATTTGAACGCAGATAATATTTTGAAACTGACATTTCGACAGTGACAGGTAAACAAAACTTGCATTTAAGTTTTTTTAATACATTTCATAAATAAAAACACCTTTTAAATAAATACAAAATTAATCTACTCCTTATTTTATTGTTACCCATCTAAATCGTTGTGTAGCAAGGGTAAGCTCTAGAGAGTGTTTACTATTTAAACCTCGCGTGGGTTTACATTTTTTAATTTTCTTCTGTTCTAAATTGAAACTTTCTTCTTAAATCCAACAAAAGATTGTATTAAGATGATAATTCAATAAACAAATTTATCAAAATTCTTCTCATAAATCAAACTATGTCGAAAACTCAAAGAGGCTTGGTTTGAAGTGCTTAAAACCAAAAATTTCACTTAAACTTAGGACCGTTCTAAAATAGACTAAACCCTTTTAGTAAATCCCACCGTAAATTTTTGGGGAGGGTATTGTAGGGGAACACACGGCAATTTGAATACTAGATACTTGGATCTACTGCAGCAGCATATTATTCCAACTGCTAGGCAGTTGTTAGTTGTGAGATTTGGTGAAACATGGTTTCAACAAGATGGTTGTCCCGCTCACAATGTTGGCCTTGTTAGGGAATATCTTGATAATGTATTTCCTAATCGGGTTATAAGTACACGGGGAACTATTTTATGGCCAGCTCGATCACCCGATCTTGCTCCTTATGTCTTCTATCTGTGGAGTTATAACAAAAATAAAGTTTACGGACATGAAAGGGCTAATAATTTGGAATATTGGGATATTCTCTAGCCGAGCACGGAGAACTTTTCGTACATTGCCGCTAATTTATTTTTGACTGGGAGAATCTTTGGTTTTTAGAATTGTATTATTTTCTTTTGAGAACTTGCTTTTATTTTGTTTCTCCTTATTATTTTCATTGTAACACATTGTTACATAAAACGCTCTAATTTATCAGTGACAAAAAACAAGAAAATTGACCAAATTCCGGTTTCATTGACTACGCTTCACATGGCACCGTGGTTAGAGGTGATCGCAAGCCTGAGTGTTGGTTGTTCCTCTGATAGGTGTGCGGTGTCCCTCCGTGTACGTACACTGGCAAATTGGACTTCTTCCAGCCTATGTCGCAGTAGCCTGCAGCGCTCTGTATAATCATGCGTCAGTGCTCTTATTTTCTACCCCCAAATGAAGTGACAAAAACCAAGCGCCTCCACCATACTATTTTATGTGATTGGTATTGTCAAATTCTGAAGACTTTAATATGTTATATTTACCCATTTGTCCTTTTTATTAGGCGATTTCGGCAAGCTTTCCTTGGTTTACCATTTGGTTAACCAATTGGTACCTGTGACTTCATAGTAATGAAGTAACATATCACTTTCTTCCAAATTCGTTCGGTAGGCCAAGATAAACGAGCCTTAATCACGTTTGTTGTTTGTGGTTATTTTGTTATGTTGTAGTCAGTGTTCAAATTGGTCACAATCCCTCACACAATCTTCACCAACCTTTAAATCAAGAAGAATTCAAGAATATTTGTCAGTTGGTGTGCAAATTTTTCATCAACTGTTGACCTCTCCAACAAATGTAAACATCAGACAGAAATATTCACCTTCGAGTAAACTATGGGCTCAATAAGCGTATTCGGTAAAAGTAAACGATATTCGATTTAGGAAGAAAGTATCCCCGTTTAAATCCATTAGAACTGAAAACAACAAAAATTTTAAATGTAACTCTTTTGTTTACATTTCTAAAGCAGGACAAAATGAAAATAGACGGAGATAGCACTGTACCAAACCACAGAACCGTGCTACATTCCACGGTATGCAATTTGACACAACAAAAAGGATACCAGAATCACGGTGACATCATCATTTTTGTATCCGAAATCAGTTGGTAAGCATTTGATAGACCAAACAGGGTATCAAACCATGTACCAAAGCTTGTCGAAATCACCTATTGTCTTCGGTAGAAAGAAGAAAAAATTAGCTCCTCCACCATAGTATTTTAGATTCGTGATTTCCCCGTAATCTCATGACTTATTGAGCTGTCATTTATTTTTTATTTCCTCATTTGTTATTTCTTTACTTTTGATTCATTATTTATGCGGTGTATTACTTCTCACTTAATGATTTGAGTCCGACAAAAGAGATGTCTAAGTAAAGTTTCTGCTAATTATTTGTTCTATGTATGATTTTTTAGTGCTACAAATCATTCACTAATTTCATATTTTTGTTATGTATTTTTAGGAACTGCTTTGCAACGGAGAGAGTGTTATAAAATTCCTCTCTAATGGAAACTTAAACAAGATACAAAAAATTATCCTTGAACTGCAAACTGACGTGTACAATGTCTTGGCAGACGAACAGCTAAAGAGTTTTCATAGATACATGATTTTCGTGGATTTGATAGCCAAAAATTTGACCGAAAATTCCGCTTTCACGCCATACTTTTTGAGGGACACCGTATATTTCAACATCCATTTGATTAAAAACACCTTAGAAGATAAAAAAATTAGTTCGGCCACTGCTAAATACTTTAATTCGTTTATCAAAAAAGTTGTGCCAGATTTTGCGCGACATCTCGAAGATTTCTTGATATTCGCGGTAAACTCTTTAAAAAATTTGGCCATCGCAAAAGCTCACATTTCCAAATCTTGCATTGACACATTAGAATATTTGCTCGTCGATAACGCAGTTACTTTGATTACTGCCATAGAAAAGTTGGACGCGTTTCCTCAAGGGAAAGAATTCGAGAAAATCAAGACGGTTCACAATAAAATTAAATACGGTAACAAGAAAGTGACTCTAGAAGACGAAATTAAATGTTTCCTGGATTACAAAGACATAGCAACGAGACAAGATAGTCTGGCGCACCTCAGAAAGATCTTGTCCAAAGAAAAAAGCCAGTTGAAAGCCCTCTTCGATAACCTAGAAAACTTGCGGGGTTTTTCTGAAGACTGCGAAAACAGCCTACTCCATCAGCTCATATCAATGCTCGTCAAGATGAGCAGTTATCCGAACCAAGAGCTCAATTTCGAGGCTATCAAGTGTTTGGGCGAATTGGGACCGGCAAATTTAATCACTCTGGTGCTCAAACCTGAGGAACGTGTTAAAACTTTGGGACAAAATGCCGCTCTAATATTTACCGGAGCCGTTGTTAGTTTGTTGAGTCAGTACATTGTTGATTCCGATATAAATGTGGCGAACAATGCTAGCGCCGCTCTATATTATATTATGCAGTATAAGGATGCGCGAAAAGTAATAGGTAAGTGTCGTAACGCTCTCGTAAAAATTATTTGAAAAATGGCGCCAGCAGGCATGTATAGCCATCCACAAATAAAAGTTTAATGTTTTTTTTTCTTTTTATTTCTTCGATTTTAAAGGATCTACACAATAGAACACAGCCCATTTCTTCCTAAAAAATACCTCTTTAACTTTAAACATCATCCAGGCTACCAAAACGTAAATGGCAAAATACTGTACCCATGCCATTTTTATAATTTGTAATATATTCGGTTTGAAGTAAATTGCATGGTTTGGATATCTTACGGTTAGGCTTATGGCGAAGGTATCCTTTTTGGCAATTTGAAAGGTTGTCAGGATGTTGCTGAGAGTTGTCTTGACTAAAAAATATTAAAATAGCTTAGTTTAAGGTAGAAGAAGAGAGAATGTTTTTTTATTGGTCAGGAAAATTTCTCCAAAGATAGCGATTTGAGGGGGATTTTTGTAAAAAAAAATTGTGGTTACCCTATTATAATTCCTATAAAATACCTGGTCTAGCTGCGTATTCCTTCAAAATGTGTTCCAAATAGTACTCTTCAAATTTACCATTTTCCTCAATCACACTCTTGTTGTAGGCTAAGTTTTTATGAAATTTTGAACACCGAATAGCTTCGGCTTGATGCAGATGTAAATCGGCTAAAATCGACAGCTCCGAAGTGACAGGCGCTTGTATGTATTGTTGGTAGACAATGGCCGACTCCATTTCTAGGAGACATGTTGACTAAAATGTTTTTGTTTTTAAATTGGTTTCATTCAGTTTGTTTACTATCGATGTAATATCCAACGAAAAAAGTTGATAGAATATCATAATTAAAATTTAATGGTCGATTGTAAATTGTAAAGCTAGCTTCTTTCTTACCCTCAGTTCGTAGTCGATTGGAAGAACCAAATTTATAGAAGACAATTGAACATTTTTTCCTAGATTAAGTTGAAAGTTAAAATATATTAAGTCGAAAGTATCATCCTTGTCGGCATCTTCTTCTCTGGCCTGAAATGTCCAAGATTACATAACATTCAAAATGGAGCTAGCGTTCAAGAGCTCACGAACGAGAAGTGTCGTGGAAAGGATAAAATTTACGTCGGCCTTATATTTCATTAAAAATGAAATATCTCAAAAATACATACAGCTAGCTAAAAGCGTTTGGTAACTCTAATGCTAGCTAATAGTAGTTTTTTTTTTACTTTTATCAAAAACATGATTTTAGTAACTGTCTGCAGATAACTTGATTACCGATAAAAAAAACTTTTTTTTATACCTTCATATGATTTTAGTAACTGTCTAGCTGCAAATAACTAAAGCATGGCGTTTTGGGTTACCGATGCAAAAAACTTTTTTTTTTATCACGGATGCAAAAAAAGATTTCGGTCCGTTTTTCACCCAAAATTAAAGGGAAATAGCGGAAAATAGTAATATTGAGAAAATCTAATTATTCTTGCTGAAAAATTAAGCCATTTCCGCCAGTCGTCATTAAGTATTTACGAAAAAATCATTTAAAAAAACCGGCAAAATATCAAACTGTCAAAGATTAAAATGTCGCAACAATAAACGTCACCGAGTAAAAAGGCACATCACTATAGAAACCATATTGTTATTTCATTTACCAGCCGCCTTGATTTATAGTGTAAAGATGGTGTCTAGAAGTGCTCTTCGTTCGAGATTTTTAAAAGCATTTTCCTGTTTTTCTGGGATTCTTTGATAAAATAGTGTTCATAACTCGCGGCTAAACTGTGCTTTTTTTTACTCGCGTTTTTAAATACCTCGCTGCGCTCGTTATTTAAACCAACGCTTGTAAAAAAAGCACTATTTTAGCCACTAGTTGTGAAAACTACTATTTTGATCACGGGTGCAAAAAAGATTTCTTTCCGTTTTTTACCCAAAGTTAAAGAGAAATAGGGGAGAATAGTAATATTGAAAAAATCTAATTATTCTTGCCTAAGAATTAAGCCATTTCCGCCAGTTTTCACCAAGTATTTACGAAAAAATCATTAAAAAATATCGTCAAAATATCAAATTGTCAAAGATTAAAATGTCGTAACAATGAACGTCACCGAGTAAAAAGACACATCGCTATGGAAACGATTGTTATTTCATTTACCAGCCGCCTTGATTTATAGTGTAAAGATGGTGTGTTGCGAGAAGTTCGAGATTTTTAAAAGTATTTTCCTGTTTTTCTTGATTTTTTTGATAAAGTCGGGGCTAAACTGTGCTTTTTTTTACTCGCGTTTTAAAATACCTCGCTGTGCTCGTTATTTAAACCAACACATGTAAAAAAGCACTATTTTAGCCACTAGTTGTTAAAACTACTATTTCACAACAAGCGTTGGTTTAAATAACGAGCGCAGCGACGTATTTAAAAACGGGAGTAAGAAAAATCACATTCTAGCCGCGAGTACAACAGTATTTTTTTAATACGTTTATCAAAAAATTCAAGAAAAACAGGTAAATACTTTTAAAAAAATCTCGAACGAAGAGCACTTCTTGCAACACACCATCTTTACACTATAAATCAAGGCGGCTGGTAAATGAAATAACAATGGTTTCCATAGCGATGGGCCTTTTTACCCGGTGACGTTCATTGTTGCGATATTTTAATCTTTGACAGTTTGATATTTTGACGATATTTTTAAATGATTTTTTCGTAAATACTTGGTGAAAACTGGCGGAAATGGCTCAATTCTTAGACAAGAATAACTATAGATTTTTTCAATATTACTATTTTCCACTATTTCTCTTTAACTTTGGGTAAAAAACGGACAGAAATCTTTTTTCGCACACGTGATCTAAAAAAAAGTTTTTTTGCATCGGTAACCAAAAAAAGCCATGCTTTAGTTATCTGCAGACAGCTACTAAAATCATGTTTTTGATAAAACTATTAAAAAAAAGCTTTTTTGCATCGATAACCAAAAAAGCCATGCTTTAGTTATCTGCAGACAGTTACTAAAATCATGTTTTTGGTAAAGGTATAAAAAAAAGTAGTTTCAACTTCTTGCCACCGAAGTAGTGTTTGTCATAAAATTGTCATAAATTTTTTTTTAAATTGTCATAAAATCTTAAAAAATTTGTTTTTTCCTATATTATTTTGAAACAGATCCATAAAATCATGAGTATATTTTTCTTGGAACTAAGCTAATAGTACCTTAATTATAGAGCAATCATCAAACCCCTCCAAAAATTTTCTGTAATATTTAAAGGTACTGCAAATGATAGTTTTGCTAGAATTGTTTGTGGTAGCGATAAGCAAGTAATGTCCTTTAAATTTGACCCTGGGCTGTTCGTAAAATGTCCCATGTTTTAACCAGAAACCTAGAAAAAATGAAAAAATAAAAGATCAAAAGATCTTAGGTGAAAAAACCAAAATTCAAAATAGGATGGGTATCCCACAGGGAGAACTCAAAGGACCAAAGCGAAAATAGAAATAATTAAACGATGTTTAGCCCCGGGCAACCAGTGTGGGCTCATCAGTGGTTCCATTGGTCACCCTGCCCAAACATCATTCAACATCATCATACAGTTTGATTAATTGATTTAATTAAAAGTATCTAATTGAGAAAAAGGTACACTTACCTTCACTTTTATAAGCCAAAAAAAAAGGTCCAACTGTAGAGACTAGACTGCAAATTAAAACGACCAAACTCGCCTTCGATATAAGTGTGGTCTTATATTTCACATTCACTGGTGTTTCGAAAATTTCTATGATCACCATATCTTTTTGTTTTTGATATTCATTCTAGAGTTTTTTTATGCAAGTGTCACTTTTGTTTACAAAACTTTTTTGTTTGTATTTCTGATGGCTATGCGTTGCTAAGGCATCCAGATGAGGGTGTTTTGTTTGTTGGTATCGGTTACCGTTGTCATGATTACCGCAAAAGGGAACAATCAGATGCTACGTTTATACGCACCTAAAAGCGGTTTTATATAGGGATGGTTTTAAATAAAATCGCTTTGTCCAAGGGCTTATACGTTCTTCGTTAAATGTAATTTTAAAAAGAAAACAAATAAAGCAACTAAGTTAACAACAGATTCTTCGGTAAAATCAGGGTTAAGTATTTCTTTAGGTAAGCAATCTGATTTAAAGCGATAAATCGCTTTCTTAAATCGCTTTAAGATAAAATCGATTTACTTCCTAAAACGATTTTAGTGGTGTTTATACGGCTATTTCACTACGAGTATTTTTAACTGGTAAAACCTTAGAGCAACGGCCCGTTTCCTACTGACAAAATTCCGACAAAAGTATGACAGATCTGTCACAAAGGTTTCTGATGGTACAACTATTAGTGTCAGTTTGACAACCGTCATTAAAGCGTCTTATGTTGTTTTTCTAGCGAAAAGTTTTGTCGAATATTATGCGACAGAAAATTTGGCAACGGCAAAATTTTCTCTTGGTTTTATTCAAGTTAATTTTTGGAAATTATCGCTCAGAAAGTTTTAAAATTGTCAAGCAACAAACTTTCATACTAGTCGAAAATTTTCTCTCTTATGATATTCACGACAAAATTTGAAACCGTCCTTATATAAAAGCACTTAAAGAGGCCCGTATAAACAAAGTGAGTGTAATGCTACATTTACATTAACTTTCAAGCCAAATTCGAATTTAAACATTTTAAATTTACATTGAACATGAATTGGTTGTATTTTTTCTTTGTTGAAAAATAAAATGTTGGGAATTTGGACCCTTTGGTTGCACCATAACAAAGCTATGATTGTTTTTCACAAATCAAAACTACACTTTTTTGCACTCGACGCGCATTTCGCTAAGAACGTTAGCATCATGAGGAGACGATAAACAATAAACTAAGTTAACCTACACTCTATCTTCTATAGTGGGCGGAGATAAGACTAATAATTGTTGGTCACGCTTTATAATCCTATCTCCCCTCAACTAAAGAATAAAGTGTACTAAACGGAATGGGGCCTCTATCTTTATTTAAACTGTTTCTGGATTTAAAGATTTCCATACTTTTTAGAAGTTTTAGTTTATCTAATGTGAATCTATCATTGTTTTCAAAAGCATGCTCGGCCACAGTTGACTTTTCTGTTCTTCCGTATTTTAAGTGTGCTAAGTGTTCTTAGAATCGTGTTTGAATAGAGCGTCTCGTTTGGCCAACATGTTTTTTGTCACAATCAATGCAACTTAATAAAAAGCTACAAAAGTCAAAAGGTTCTGAACCAAAACCAAAAAAGTTGAATGAAATCGCAAACATTGTAGAAAACCCATCCTCTCAAACTTTTAATAACAAAGAAATATCACTTTTAAACAAAGGTCTTAATTTTGCTCTGCCCCCACAAAAAGATAATTTAGGTGATATTATTGCAAATATTGAAAGTTCAATCTCTAATCTTTCAGAAGGCAGAAAGGGCTATGTGCGAGATGCTTGCCGATATCAGATTTCTCAGAACATCATTCAGAACAACAAAAATAGTACATTAAATCACAATAAAACAATTAAAAGTTTGAGAGAAAAAGATGTTTTCTATCTAAAGGCTGACAAGGGTAATAAGGTTGGTATATTAGATAAAACAGATTATTTCGAAAGGGTAGATAACCTAATAAAAAATGGACCCTACAAACAAGTCCCAAAGAACCCCTTACCAAAAATGATTAACGAAGTAAAACACAAAATCAAAAAATGTAACAATATAATTACTGACAATATTAAATATAAGCTACAAGTAAGCAATCCTACTATGCCGAAAATTTATTGTCTCTCGAAAATCCACAAACCGGGAAAATCGGTTAGGCCTATAGTTTCTGCTGTAGGATCACCTACTTACAATATTTCGCAATGGCTAGCAAACGAGTTTGAAAATTTACCTATAAAGGCAAAAGGTTTTTCTGCTAAAAATCCCTTAAAAAAACTTAAAAAAAAAGTTAAAGATATTTCACTCCAAGAAGGTGAAATTTTAATCTTGTTTGATGTTAGTTCGTTGTTCCCTAGTGTGTCGATACCCAATACCTTACAATACCTGAAGGAACTACTAAGAAAAAACAATCTAGAAGACAAACAGACTTTGGAATACCTATCTTTAACAAAACTCTGCATGAATCAAAATTACTTTCAGTATAAAAATAACTACTACCAACAATTAGAAGGAACCACAATGGGTAATGGTTCATCACCTTTTATTGCAAACCTCTTTATGAGCAAATTTGAATCAGATATTAGTAAAGAATTTGAGTATTTCCCCAGAGTATGATTCAGGTATGTAGACGATGTGTTTGCAGTATTCAACACTAAAGTAACTAGTGTTGAAAATTTTATGGAAAAAATAAATAACAAATTTCCCATAATTTAATTTACTTATGAAACAGAGAACAACGGTACACTGCCATTTCTAGACACTTTAGTTATAAGAAATAAGAATAAATTAGAATTTGACCTATAGAGAAAAGGAACGGCCACCAAAAGGTATATTCCAAATGACTCTTTTCATTGCTTAGAACATAACCTTGCAAGTTTGCACTTTTTAACATATATATTAGTAAATTTCCCCTTAAACAAAGAAAAATTTGAAGCACAAAAGAATAGGATTAGGAATATAGTTGGCGAAAATGGTTAGGACGAAGACTTAATAAATAAGCTGATAAATAGACATTCTTTTTAAAATATATTTCGGAATTCTACTTTTTTCAGACAAAAAGATACCTCCGACTCTAAATTTGTATCAATTCCTTATAATCCTAATTATTAATAATAGTATTTAATAACACCGGTCTTAAATTAGAATATCAATCAGAAAACACAATAAGAAGTTTACTAGGAAATCCCAAGGATAAAAGTACAGTTCTAGAAAAAAGTGGAATTTACGAAATTAGTTGCATGAATTGTGACAAAAAATATGTTGGCCAAACCAGACGCTCTATTCAAATACGATTCAAAGAACACTGAGCACACTTAAAATACGGAAGGACAGAAAAGTCAAGTGTGGCCGAGCATGCTTCTGAAAACAATCATAGATTCACATTAGATAACCTAAAACTTCTAAAAAGTGTACCAAAAAAAGGCTTTTGAATGCATATGAACGAATGAAAAATATTAAATCCAGAAATAGTTTAAATAAAGATAGAGGCCTCATTCCGTTTAGTACACTTTATTCTTTAGTTGAGGGGAGATAGGATTATAAAGCGTGACCAATCACAAATTATTAGTCTTATCTACGCCCACTAAAAGATAGTATATAAGATAGAGTGTAGGATAATTTAGTTCACTGTTTATCGTCTCCTGATGATGCTAACGTTGTTAGCGAAACGCGCGTCGAGTGCAAAAAAGTGTAGTTTTAGTTTCTGCAAAACAATCATCACTTTGAAAAATAAAATGTTTTAAGCTTAAACCGTTTTTAAAATATAAAAGAGATAAGTCCCCCAAATTAACGACACATTTTTGTTTGTAACTTTTAGCATTTGTTTTACGCTGGCCCATGCTGTCAACGTATTATCACGGATTAGACTAACAAAGTGATTTTTATGTGTGTATTTGAATTCAAGTAATAAGAGGTTTTGTTCTTTTATGTTTAGTTATGTATGTATTGTTAATCTACTTTTAAGTTAGTTTGTGCAGATTTCAAGGTAGTAGCTGTTTTACTTGGCATGCAGTTGGGGTATACAAAATACTGGTGTTTTCTATGCGAATGGGATAGCCGAGCTAAAAAGGATCACTATAAAAGAAGAAATTGCCCACAAAGACAATCTTGTACCGGGAGTGAAAAATATTACGAACAATCCTTTAGCTCCCTCAAATAAGATATTACTTCCGCCGTTACATACCAAACTTGGCTTATTTAAAAAAGAATAAGGGGCATGGGAAGTCTTTAGAATGGTGGTGGCTAAATTATTAGGAAATAAAAGAGCAGAAAATTATCCAGAGATTGTAAGCAAACTTCTACAATCATATGAAAATATGGGTTATAATATGGCCTTAAAAATACACTTTCTACGCTTTCACTTAGACGATTTCCCCGAAAACTGTGGAGATGTAAGTGACGAGCATGGAGAACGATTCCATCAAGAAATTGCAAATATGGAAAAAAGATACCGAGGGAAGTGGAATGTGTCAATATTAGCGGTTTACTGTTGGACGTTTTGTCAAGAGGAACCAGAGGCTGTATATAAGAGAAACTTAAAAAGATAAAAGAAGTGATTTTTTAACTTAATTTGATATTTTTTAATTAGCTATAAGTTAATTAAATTTAATATTAGTCTAATCACTAAGAAAAATTTAAAAAAAAACATTTTAACTCTATTGAAGTCATAATCAGTCGAAAGACTATATTTTTACCCATGACCTTGTGTGGATTTACACGTACAGGAGCATTTGTTCGCTACTGCCTATTTCGTTTTTAAATTTTGCACTATATCCTTAAGTAAGAAAGTAAGTAATCCTTTATTTAGTTTTTTAACTGATATGTACAACAACAGTTTAAGTAATTTGCAGTTAACAACGAAATTACTAAAAATAAAAAAATTCATAAAATAATATTCAATCAAATAGTTATACACACAAAGCTTATAAAATTGAGATATAATATGTTATAGTTAATTATGTATAAGACGATCAAATTTAAAGTACACAAAACTCTTCCTTAAAAATAAAAAACACAATATTTACAAGCAAACACGCTGGTTAAAATATGGCATAAGAGGACAATGTAATTAACACAAGAAAAATTATCTCGCAAACTAAAATATGGGTAAGGTTAAAAGTAATATGTATTTAGTCAATCTTGCTTTTTAAGAATACTTTGGTTTTAGTTTAAAAATTACTTAATGTAGTACTATTTTTTATGTCTTTTGGGAGTTCATTAAACATTTTGAAACCTTTATAAAATACCGAGTTCTGTGTTGAGGATATCGTATATGGCGGTAGCTGGAAATTTTGTCGATTTCTGGTGTCGTCGTGATGAATTTGGTGATTATATCCGACTTGCTCAAGTAAATAAATGGGAGCTTTTTCTATTTTGAGTTGATAAATGAATATAAGAGTTTGATATACAAAGAAATCTCTTACACCTAGCCAATCGAGCTGGTTTAGCATCTTCTTTACTGGTGTTCTTTGAGGACAACTTAAAATGCATCTCATCTAATCGATCCAGTTTGTTCTTTTGAAGCAAAAACAAGACAGTTGCGCAGTATATGTAAGGCGATAATATTAGCGAGTTATACTACTAATTTTGTCCATTTGTTCAAGAAATGACAAGTTCCATAAAAGTGTGACAGCTTAAAAGACATTTTATGAATAATATAATGACTCCAAGATATTTAAACGGTGTAAACTTTTGGACCTCTTCTATCCCTAACTTGTTTACTTTAAAATCTTTTAGATATTTTCTAATTCCAAACACCATACATTTTGTTTTTTTAACGTTAACTTTTAGCGAGTTTACGTCACACCATTTTTGGATATTAACTAGGTCATTATTTATTGCTCCTAGAGCCTCAATTATATGTTTTCCAGCATAAAACGTCAGATATATCGTTGATATAAATAAGGAATAGGATCGAAGCCAAAACACATCCCTGTGGTACTCCGAGGTCATTAGCTAGTTTGTCTGCAGAATGTTTTTCATTAAGTTTTACCTTTTGCAATATACCGCTCAACACACTTAATGCTGGTTGATGGTTAAATTCTTTTTCCTTTTCTGTAACTTTTGCTGTAACTTTTTCCTTTTAGGGTGCTCATGCTTGATCCTTTTCCGTAACTTTTTCTTTAGCCTTAAGGAATGAACTTGAAAGTTGTCTAATATTTAACTTTTACGGAAAAAGAAGCGGAAAAATCGCGTTGCGCGAGTGCCGGCGGCAAAATATTTGTTGATGTTTTTTTAACCTCAAAATCGATTGTTTTTATTTATTTATTTAAAGCAGTAGTTATTACAGAAATGGATATTGATCATGGTGAAAGTGTTTCCTCATTTGTAGGACAAAAAGAACCCCAAATTTTGTAAACAAAAGCCAAAATCGCGAGTGCACCTGTCATTAGTGTCAATCTTAGTGACTAAAGTTAAGGAAAAGGAATTTTAGCATGAACCAGCTTTTTACTTAAGGAAAAAGAAAAGGGCAAATTTACAGCAAAAGTTACAGTAAAGGAAAAGGAATTTAACCATGAACCAGCCTTTACAAAAAGATCCAATGCTGAGTCCATGATTCCTATTTTCCGCAGCTTTTTTACTAACCTATGTCTATTAATAGTTTCAAACGCTCTATGTAGGTCAAGGAATACTGCAACAGTAACTTCATTTTTATCAAAATTGTCTTTCCATTTACTTAATACACATTGTATAGTGGTTTCGCAGCTATGGTCGGTACGGAATTCCCAATGAAATTTATTTATTATTTTATTGGTACTAAGGAACTCTAATAGCTGCTACCATATTGCCTTTTCCAAGATTTTAGTGTTCGTGTTAAGCATATTAATGGGTGTAAAGTCAGATGGGTTGGTAGCGTTTGGAATTTTTGGCACTGGTGTGATAGTAGATGTCTTTAATTCAATGCTATGGATATACATGATTGCTTAATGCACTTACAGTTAGCCATTTTTTGTTTTGCATCAGTAACCAAAAAAGCCCTGGTTTTGTTATTTGCGGCCAGTGATTAACATCGTGTTTTTGATAAAGATATAAAGAAAAACTCATATTTCTTACAGACTCAAACACAGATTTTGGCCACGGACTTATAAAAAAGGACTACATCTTGCCGTACATCAAAACTAAGACGAGCGTAGCGGGCAAGGTTAAAATCGACTTGGAAAGTTTTTCGATCGCAGTCAACGATCCCGAAATTTGGTGTCCGCAAACCGTCACCAGCAGTAGCCAATGGGTGACCGCGCTCGTGTCCGCCATTTTGGAAACGTTCGACGACGGTTGTTTTATGCCAAAGTTGTTGCCGGTTTGCAAGGTTAAAGTGAGTATGAAAATAGTTTTTGCGTAGCGTTTTTTTCTGCAACGTTGCGTCGGCGTTTTTACACGCGACTAAAAAACGTATTTTTAAACAGTTTTCAAGTTTATTCTTAAAATCATTTGTGAGGCTGTGAGAGAACTCTTACTTTTATTTATTTTAATCGTTTTCGTGTGTTAAATAGGGCAAATATTTTCAAAGGATATCGCCCTTTTTTAAATGGAAATTTGTATTCGGTAGAATTACCTGATTTTTTTTATATGTTGAAGTACTCGTTAGTTCACTGAAATTAGCGTTTTACCTTGAACAAATTGCAACACGAGCGGTTTTAACGTTATTCAGCTTCGATTTGCCTACTTTTTAACATACCCAAAATCGTATATGCGGAACATTGTCATTTTAGAATTTTTTTCAAAATGGAGGCCAAAAAAATCACAAAAAAAAACATCTTCATTAACTAAGACGTGTGATACATGTTTTTAGACTAGTTTTCAATGGTAGTTTTAAATATGAAAAAAAAAATTGAATAAGATAGAAATAAGCTCGCTAGTCACGCTTTCTCTCTCTATCCTAAAGAAATATATTATGATCATGGCAAGCATAAAGCGAGATATGTAGCACATGTTTTTGGATTTAATTTCAATGCTGATCTGATCAAAAAAAAAATAGTGATACGGTAAAAAAAAATGATGATTGTTTTCCACAAACCAAAACTACACTTTTTGCACTCGACGCGCGTTTCGCTTACAACGTTAGCGTCATCAGGAGACGATAAACAATAAACTAAATTAACCTACGCTCTATCTTATATACTATCTTTTAGTGGGCGGAGATAAGACTAATAATTTGTGATTGATCACGCTTTATAATCCTATCTCCCCTCAACTAAAGAATAAAGTGTACTAAACGGGATGGGTCCTCTATCTTTATTCAAACTATTTCTGGATTTAATTATTTCCATACTTTCATATGCATTCAAAAGTATTTTGTTTGGTACACTTTTTAGAAGTTTTAGGTTATCTAATTTGAATCTATGATTGTTTTCAAAAGCATGCTCGTGTTCTTTGAATCGTGTTTGAATAGAGCGTCTCGTTTGGCCAACATATTTTTTGTCACAATCCATGCAACTAATTTCGTAAATTCCACTTTTTTCTAGAACTGTAGTTTTATCCTTGAGATTTCCTAGTAAAGTTCTTATTGTGTTTCCGGATTGATATACTAATTTAAGACCGGTGTTATTAAATACTTTTTGTAATCCTTTCGTATCATTAAGATTATAAGGAATTGGTATAAATTTTGGGAAGGATCCTTTTGCCTGAAAAAAGTGAAATTCCGAAAGGTCTTTTTAAAAGAATGTCTATTTATCAGCTTATTTATTAAGCCTTTGTCGTAACCGTTTTCGCCAGTTATAGTCCTAATCCTATTATTTTCTGCTTCAAATCTTTGTTTGTTTAAGGGGAAATTTACTAATCTGTATGTTAAAAAGTGCAAACTTGCAAGCTTGTGTTGTAAGCAATGAAAAGAGTCATTTGGAATATACCTGTTGGTGGCCGTTCGTCCCAAAGTCCAATTTATTTTATTTCTTATAACTAAAGTGTCTAGAAATGGCAGTGTACCGTTGTTTTCTGTTTCATAAGTAAATTTAATTGTGGGAAATTTGTTATTAATATTTTACATAAAATTTTCAACACTAGTTACTTTAGTGTTGAATACTGCAAACACATCGTCTACATACCTGAACCATACTCTGGGGAAATATTCAAATTCTTTACTTATATCTGATTCAAATTTGCTCATAAAGAGCTTTGCGATAAAAGGTGATAAACTATTACCAATTGTGGTTCCTTCTAATTGTTGGTAGTAGTTATTTTTATATTGAAAGTAATTTTGATTCATGCAGAGTTTTGTTAAAGACCTCCAGGTATTGTAAGGTATTGGGCATCGGGACACTAGGGAACAACGAACTAACATCAAACGAGGTTAAAATTTCACCTTCTTGGAGTGAAATATCTTTAACTTTGTTGATAAATTCAAGGGAATTTTGGTCATTAATAATGCCTTCTCTCTCTGAATTTTATTGCTCATTTCAAAAAAAGAATAGAAATAAAATGGTTAATCGTGTTTTTTCTTTCTATCCTTTGCAGACAAATGATGTACGAGTACACAGATAAATAGGTACCTACTTATTTACCCTACATGAAATATAGATATTTTTGATCGTGCCCAAAATGCTCGACAACTAAAAACTATCTAATATATAGGGGGATGTGGTACATGTTCATGAGAAAAACTTTCGGGATCAAAATAACGTTGATTTTAACATTAGTAGTTTACCTGTCCTATGCCATAAAATTATACACGCTTGGTGGTACACTTTGTAATGATATTCATTTAATACTAACACTGTCTGTTATTTGGAATCGATTGAAGGCCAGATTTTTATTTCTTCAAACGAAAAGGAATTCAAATTACGTGTTAGTTCGTCTCAATTTCTAAAAGCAGACATTTTTATCCTTTATGTTGATTTAATTTTGCGTTTATTTACTGTCATAGCCCTCTACAGTTAAACCTCCCCCCCTGAAGTCAATTCCTGGGTACACCACTGGCCCTCTATTCCATAGTGAAAGTTTAATAGGTAGGTAGTGGGTAGGTATTCGTTCCATAATATGTGACATCAGTTCAGTTTTAAGAATTTAACGCAAATTTCCTATAACTTACTCTAATATTTTAAACAATAATTGAGTAGGTACCTAACTACCTACTTACATATGTAAGTATACCTACGTACCAAAAGTAGGTTCCAATATTAGAGTGAGAGAGATGACAACTTTAGCAGTCTCTTTTCAATCTTTTTTATGAGTTTCAAGATCAACGTTAAAAGTTATTTTTACCAAAAAAATGATGTGTGCATAATAGTATGATGTGTTATGTGTTTGGGAACGTTTTTTTTTTTATAGAATAGAGGGAGAAAACATGGTTCACGGCTATAGTTCTGTCTTTTTCTGAAAATAAGTCTAAAAACACAAATGATATCTGTAAAGTGGTTAGGGTTTTCTAATCGCGTTTTTAAGGGTTTTTTCAAGAGAGCCGCCAAAAAATTCATAAAAACTTGCATTTATATATTAACATATAAACCCATAACCATTTGGCCAATGGCACATGTTTTTGGACCAACTTTTATCGCTGATTCCAAATATTTTATCATATTTTAGAAAAAGACAAAACTATAGCCGTGAATCTTGTTTTCTCTCTCTACCCTAAAAAAAGGCTCTTAAAACACGTAAGAAATCATATGCTGTGTTTTTAAAAAAGAGCAACACGATCTGTTTTAACGGTTTTTAACTTTAAAATCTCTACTTTTTAACATATCCAAAAGTAAACTAATTCGGATTTCAGAACATCGTTTTTTTACGTTTTTTCAAGATGCAGAAAAACTTTCATTTATATATTAACATGCAGACCGCTTCAAGCTACTGCGAACATAGGGGGAATCAAGTCCAATTTACTCTCCGTGCCGTACGACCGAGGTGGATTCGAAGCACGCTGCAGTGTTATCTTATGGAAATTCATTTTGTTTTTATTATTTTGTTTTATTTCTGCCTTGCTCGAGAAACAGATGGGTAAGTTCTTAATTGAAATAATACATTTTTAAAACCAAAAATGGATGTCTACGAAGTTGCCGAAAAAGTGCAGATGGTCAAATGGTCAAATCGTCATAACCCAACACACGTTCGATATTGGTCGAGGGAAAATTTGCATTTGTATTTTGACATAAGAACACAGTATTCCCAAAAACTAAATGTTTGAGGGGGGGGGGGTATTATAGGGGAACACGTAATTGGGCCATTTTTTATTAACGGCAATTGCAATTTGAATGGTCCTAGATACTTGGATCTACTGCAGCAGCACATTATTCCAACTGCTAGGCAGTTGTTAGGTGTAAGATTTGGTGAAACATGGTTTCAACAAGATGGTTGTTCCGCTCACAATATTGGCCTTGTTAGGGAATATCTTGATAATGTATTTCCTAATCGGGTTATAAGTACACGGGGAACTATTTTATGGCCAGCTCGATCTCCCGATCTTGCTCCTAATGACTTCTATCTGTTTTTGAAGAAGCTTTTCAAATTATCACCCCTAACATGCTTGGAAACGTTAGAAGGGGTTTTTATAGTAGGCTCGGATATTGTCTAGCCGAGCAAGGAGGACTTTTCGAACATTTGCTTTAATTTTTTTTTGACTGGGAGAATCTTTTTGGTTTTTAGAATGTATTATTTTATTTTGAGAACTTGCTTTTATTTTGTTTCTTCTTATTATTTTCATTGTAACACGTCGTCACTGATAAATCTGAGCAGTTGACAATAAAACGCTCTTATTTATCAGTGACAAAAAATAAGAAAATTACGTTATAAAAATTTGCGTATTTATTGACCAAATTCCGGTTTCATTGACTACGCTCCACACAGCACCGTGGTTAGAGGCGTACTAAATACCAAAGGAAAGTCATGCAAGTGGTGATCGCAAGCCTGAGTATTGGTTGCTTCACTGATAGGCGTGCGGTGTCTCTGCATGTACGTACACTGGCAAATTAGACTTCTTCCGCCCTATGTTCGCAGTAGCTTGAAGCGGTCTGTATAAAACCCTAACCACTTTACAGATATCATTTGTGTTTTTAGACTTATTTTCAGAAAAAGACAGAACTATAGCCGTGAACCATGTTTTCTCCCTCTATTCTATAAAAAAAAAAACGTTCCCAAACACATAACACATCATACTATTATGCACACATCAGTTTTTTGGTAAAAATAACTTTTAACGTTGATCTTGAAACTCATAAAAAAGATTGAAAAGAGACTGCTAAAGTTGTCATCTCTCTCACTCTAATATTGGAACCTACTTTTGGTACGTAGGTATACTTACATATGTAAGTAGGTAGTTAGGTACCTACTCAATTATTGTTTAAAATATTAGAGTAAGTTATAGGAAATTTGCGTTAAATTCTTAAAACTGAACTGATGTCACATATTATGGAACGAATACCTACCCACTACCTACCTATTAAACTTTCACTATGGAATAGAGGGCCAGTGGTGTACCCAGGAATTGACTTCAGGGGGGGAGGTTTAACTGTAGAGGGCTATGACAGTAAATAAACGCAAAATTAAATCAACATAAAGGATAAAAATGTCTGCTTTTAGAAATTTTAGAAACTGTGTTCTTATGTCAAAATACAAATGCAAATTTTCCCTCGACCAATATCGAACGTGTGTTGGGTTATGACGATTTGACCATTTGACCATCTGCACTTTTTCGGCAACTTCGTAGACATCCATTTTTGGTTTTAAAAATGTATTATTTCAATTAAGAACTTACCCATCTGTTTCTCGAGCAAGGCAGAAATAAAACAAAATAATAAAAACAAAATGAATTTCCATAAGATAACACTGCAGCGTGCTTCGAATCCACCTCGGTCGTACGGCACGGAGAGTAAATTGGACTTGATTCCCCCTATGTTCGCAGTAGCTTGAAGCGGTCTGCATGTTAATATATAAATGAAAGTTTTTCTGCATCTTGAAAAAACGTAAAAAAACGATGTTCTGAAATCCGAATTAGTTTACTTTTGGATATGTTAAAAAGTAGAGATTTTAAAGTTAAAAACCGTTAAAACAGATCGTGTTGCTCTTTTTTAAAAACACAGCATATGATTTCTTACGTGTTTTAAGAGCCTTTTTTTAGGGTAGAGAGAGAAAACAAGATTCACGGCTATAGTTTTGTCTTTTTCTAAAATATGATAAAATATTTGGAATCAGCGATAAAAGTTGGTCCAAAAACATGTGCCATTGGCCAAATGGTTATGGGTTTATATGTTAATATATAAATGCAAGTTTTTATGAATTTTTTGGCGGCTCTCTTGAAAAAACCCTTAAAAACGCGATGTTCGGAAAATCCGATTTTGTCCGATTTTGGATTATATTATATATTTATGCATATAAAGTAGGCTTTTTTTACAATAAAAACCGTTAAAACCGCTTGTGTTGCAATTTGGTCAAGGAAAGGCCTGTTTTTTCGTTAATTTCAGTGGACTACGTCCTAAGAAGATTTTTATTTCATTCCGCCAACTCTACCCCTCCCAGAAGTACTTGAAAAGTGACGTCAAAGTCGTCGATTTCGCACTTTTTAGCAATTTTTGAATTATTCTGACCTTATTTGCAAACCAACCAAAATCTAATTTTCTTTTTTGAATTTGCCATAACTGAACAAATTTAAACGTCATTTTGGATCCGCCAAAAAAAATTTCTCTAAATTATAGAACGTTTCCAAGACACCTAACTGCGACAGGAAAGTGACAGATGTCAGTCTCCATCTTGCGTCGTCCATATTGAACTTCCTTATTTTTTGTCCGATTTACCAAACTTTTGTTGCACATAAAGCGTTTTCAACAATATCCAATTTTTGTCCAAAATTGACATATTTCAGTAGCCATCTTACAATTTAAACATAACTTTTTATACATTTTAAGGTTTTCTAATATTACTTAAATTGGACGCAAAATTGACATGTCAGTTGCCATCTTGCGTCGGCCATATTGAACTCCGTTGGTTTTTGACCGATATAAGCCAAACTTTTTTTGCACATAAACCGTTTTTAACAATATGTAATTTTGACCCAAAATTTACGTCAGTAGCTATCCTGTACCTAAAGCGTCTTTAACAATATCCAATTTTGACCCAAAATTGACATATATTTCGACAACTTTGACGTCACTTTTTGGGTACTTCTGGGAGGGGTAGAGAGTTGACGCAATGAAACAAAAATCTTCTTAGGACGAGTACTTCAACATATAAAAAATCAGGTAGTTCTACCGAATACAAATTTCCATTTAAAAAGGGCGTTTTCGTTTCTTCAGTGTGACTCCTTGTGCAAAATATTTGCTTCTGTCCACTTTATTCGGTGTTCTTTTGACTATGCGTGTTCGGCGATTCCTGATTTCGTTGTTTCACCTCTTTGGACATTCGTCTGATGTTCCTTAAGTCTAACAGATAGTGGTCTTTTTGTTTCACCTATGTATGATTCACCACACTCACAAGGAACTTGGTAAATGCGTTCCTTATTTTGTTTGTTCTCCGGTTTTGCCTTCTTAGTAAAACAAAACCGGAGAACAAACAAAATAAGGAATGCACTTCCTTGTGAGTGTGGTGAATCATACATAGGAAACAATACAAAGACCACTATCTGTTAAGCTTAAAGAACATCAGACGAATACCCAAAGAGGTGAAACAACGAAATCAGGAATCGCCGAACACGCATGGTCAAAAGAACACCGAATGAGGTGGACAGAAGCAGGTTTTGCACAAACATTCACACTGGAAGAAACGAAGATTCCTTGAAGCTGCATTTATTGGGCAAAATCAGGGTGTTTTCAGGAAACCAAGTGTTGAAATTCCAAATATTTGGAAACCCTCTTTGGGCGTAGCCAACTTCTTAAACTTCACGATTGAGTGATTTAGGAATAGATTGTAGTTTGCACCTGAAGACGATCAAAGATTGTACTGATCGAAACGTCGTGTATAAATAAAATATAGACAATGGGAGTCCGAAACACAGAGTTCATTTTAATGGGCTTTATGTGTTGATTTCGATTTAATTTAAATAAACCACTTTTTTTTTTAAATAAAGTAAACTCATATCTACAAACAAACACCTTTTATTAATTTTTTTAAATATTAGCACTTAATCATAACTAAGTACAAACTCGTCTTTTAGATCCGTTCTGGTAAAAAATTCGATCCGGCAAGTACTGTCAGGACCTAACCACCTTTTTCGGTTTCGAGGACGCAATAACAAAAGCAAAAAGCCAAAATTACAAGAAAAAGTACATCGATCATTATGTTTTCAGATAAAAATTCGAATCTGTTGCTGCTTGCTGAAACTGCATATATAGGGTGTGCCAAAAAAAAACGCACTTTTTTAAATGATTATAACTTAACGGGAAATTGTCCGATTTTAATAATATTTAGCTTTTTAAAAAGCCAAAGCTTTAAAATTTATAGGAACAATGTCAAACTGGACATTTCCTAAAAATACAAGATGTCGGACCTATTTCAAAAATAGGCATTTTTAACCCCCCTAGATATTTTTTGTGTACGACACTGTAATAAATCTGAAACATCGGTTACGAAGCCATATTCTTTCGAAGCACATTGATGTAACATTTTAAAATTTCGGACAATAAATAAGGAAGTTTGCAATTTTTAAATAGACCAAAGTTTACCTGCAAAATCAAGCATAATAAGAAGAAATCTACTTGCTTAGATAGCAATAACTTTTTCAAAAATTGATCGATTTTAATAAGTTTAAACTTTTTAAAAAGAACAGGCCTCAAAATTTATAGAACTTATGTCAAAAATTACATTTGTTAAAAATTCAAGATGGCGGACTTTTAAAAAAACATACATTTTTGACCCCCTAGAAAAATCTTTTTCTGCAACAATGTATTCAATCTAAAACATCGGTTACAAAGCCACATCCTTGCCAAGCACACCAATGAAATATTTTAAAAATTGGGACCAGAAATAAGGAAGTTTTAAATCTTTATATAGACCAGAGTTTGCCTGCCTTCTTTATTTCTTGTACGAATTTTTTAAATGACACATTGATGTGCTTGGAAAGGATGTGGCTTTGTAACCGATGTTTGAGATTGAATACAGTGACGCAGAAAAAGTTTTTTCTAGGGGGGTGCCATCTTGGATTTTTAGTAAATGTCATTTTCATCATTAGTTCTATAAATTTTGAAGCTTGTGCCTTTTAGAAAGTTTAAACCTATTAAAATCGATCAATTTTTAAAAAAGTTATTGCTATTTTTCTGAATAAGCTTGATTTTGCAGGAAAAGATTTCCTTATTTCTTGTCCGAATTTTTAAAATGATATATCGTTTTTTTTGTATATATGTTTGTTTCAGATTTATTAAAGTGTGGCACACAAAAAAATATCTAGGGGGGTTAGAAATACCTATTTTTTAAATAGCTCCGTCATCTTGGATTTCTAAGAAATGTCATGTTTGGCACTGGTCCTATAAATTTTGAAGCTTTGACTTTCTAAAATGCTAAATATTATTAAAATCGGACAATTTCCCGCTAAGTTATATTCATTTAAAAAAGTGCGGTATTTTTTTGCCACACCTTATATAAATGTATTTTTAAACGTTTTCACTATATCAAAATTTTCGCCGCAACGCTGCGGAAAAAAACGCAACTTTTGTCAATAATCAGAAAACTAAATTCGAACCTTGTAAAAGCAAATCAAAAGTGTTTTTTTTTTTAGTCGAAATTCTGCGAACTGATCCTACCGCTCCTGATCCACCTGCTCCTACACGTCAACAACAATCTAATAAACGACATCCTGTCCATTCAGATCAACAAATTCTTCTCGCGTCACTGGCAAATGACAGTGACGACAAAATCCGACCGGAATCTGATACCCGTCGACAAAAAAGCCGTCAAATGTATGTTGGACGTGATCAATTTTGTCAGGCAACAGTACAGTCATTCTCAGGAGTAAGTGTGTAGTTGCGAGTTTTAAACATAGACAGTACAAAAAAGTAGGTTGCTATTAAAAAGCTGTAATATGTTTTTATCGTTTTTACTGTCAGAACCTATCAAAAAGACAACATCAATCAACTTCCAACGTTTAACAAACAAAAACCTAGTACTATCAAAACGCCATTTCTAACTTTCACCATTTCTTCCCCTTTTTAAAAAAATTGCATGAGTAGAAACGCATTCTCAAACTTCTGATGTAAGTAGACCACCTACTCCTCGGCTTCGACGCTCTCCAAACATTCTATAGGACAAAGCTTTACAACAGGCCTTCTATATGTTCCAGTGGCTGTTTTTACATCAACTATTTGGTCTTTTCCTGGATACAATTTGATGACCCTACCCAAGGGCCAATTATTACGCGGTAATTGATTATCCATAATTACAACTGTATCGCCAACATTTAGATTATTTTTTTGCTGCGTCCATTTACTTCGAAGTGTCAGGGATGGTAGGTATTCTTTTAGCCATCTTTGCCAAAACCTTTCTGAAAACTGTTGCGCACATTTCATTGTCACTTTATAATACATTTCTGAATGCTTTTGGTGAGCTGTTTTTATCTGAATTTTGTTTTTCAACTATAGACTTGTTATAGCCTTTTGCATTCATTTTTTGTAATATTTATCATTCTCTATTTTTTTAAATTAGATTTTGCACTGTTCTTTGTACTACTGCCATCTGTACTGTCGTTATTTGGTCTAAAACTATGCTTTGTTGTTATTTCTGTATTACTTTGTTGTTGAAAATCCCTAAAGCTGTCTAAGTTAGACAAAGATTGGAATATTCTCACCGATCTGCTGTTATTTATACTATTGAAACCACCTCTGGCGTGACTTCGGTTGATGCTTGCAGCTGACCAGGTAGATGCTCCATGGGTCAGAACCTATCAAAAAGACGACATCAATCAACTTCCCATGTTTGACAAACAAAAACCAAGTACTATCAAAACTCCATTTCTAACAGAGAGTAAGGTCCCCTTGTTGTAAAATAAATCGTGGATGGCTGCGGACCAAATGGCGCGTGAAGCGGCTTCCACCCTCTTCATTGGCTCTGAATCAGCCTTTGGAATAGCGTAAAACATGTTTGAAGGTGATAGATAATTTGTTTGAAAGTTTGAGACAATGATGTATTTGAAATTTGTGTTTCGGACTTCTATTGTCTATGTTTTATTAATATACGACGTTTCAATCAGTACAATCTCTGATCGTCTTTAGGTGCAAACTATAATCCAGGGTTCCGGGTGACCTGGAAAATCTGGAAAAGTCAGGGAATTTTGAGAGCTACCTGGAAAAGTCAGGGAATGACCAAAAAATCCTCAAAAGTCAGGGAATTGGCCAGCAAAACCTGGAATTTCTCTTTCTCAACCTATTTTTTAAATCAACTTTGTAACAAATATGTGAGTTCTTCTCTGCTTACCTAGTATACAGACCGCTTTAAACTACTGCGAACATAGGGCGGAAGAAGTCTAATTTGCCAGTGTACGTACATGCAGAGACACCGCACGCCTATCAGTGAAGCAACCAATACTCAGGCTTGCGATCACCACTTGCATGACTTTCCTTTGGTATTTAGTACGCCTCTAACCACGGTGCTGTGTGGAGCGTAGTCAATGAAACCGGAATTTGGTCAATAAATACGCAAATTTTTATAACGTCATTTTCTTATTTTTTGTCACTGATAAATAAGAGCGTTTTATTGTCAACTGCTCAGATTTATCAGTGACGACGTGTTACAATGAAAATAATAAGGAGAAACAAAATAAAAGCAAGTTCTCAAAATAAAATAATACATTCTAAAAACCAAAAAGATTCTCCCAGTCAAAAAAAAATTAAAGCAAATGTTCGAAAAGTCCTCCTTGCTCGGCTAGACAATATCCGAGCCTACTATAAAAACCCCTTCTAACGTTTCCAAGCATGTTAGGGGTGATAATTTGAAAAGCTTCTTCAAAAACAGATAGAAGTCATTAGGAGCAAGATCGGGAGATCGAGCTGGCCATAAAATAGTTCCCCGTGTACTTATAACCCGATTAGGAAATACATTATCAAGATATTCCCTAACAAGGCCAACATTGTGAGCGGCACAACCATCTTGTTGAAACCATGTTTCACCAAATCTTACACCTAACAACTGCCTAGCAGTTGGAATAATGTGCCGCTGCAGTAGATCCAAGTATCTAGGACCATTCAAATTGCAATTGCCGTTAATAAAAAATGGTCCAATTACGTGTTCCCCTATAATACCCCCCCCCCCCCAAACATTTAGTTTTTGGGGATACTGTGTTCTTACGTCAAAATACAAATGCAAATTTCCCCTCGACCAATATCGAACGTGTGTTGGGTTATGACGATTTGACCATTTGACCATCTGCACTTTTTCGGCAAGTTCGTAGACATCCATTTGTGGTTTTAAAAATGTATTATTTCAATTAAGAACTTACCCATCTGTTTCTCGAGCAAGGCAGAAATAAAACAAAATAATAAAAACAAAATGAATTTCCAAAAGATAACACTGCATCGTGCTTCGAATCCACCTCGGTCGTACGGCACGGAGAGTAAATTGGACTTGATTCCCCCTATGTTCGTAGTAGCTTGAAGCGGTCTGTATAAGCTGGCAGATCGTGTTTATTGAACATATTTGGTTTTCGTTTCGAAATAATAAATATCATCTGGTATTATTTCTCCTTTCAAGTGTAGTCTAGCTTTTTTCTAGTCCTACAATATTTGTCATGTAATTTATTTATTCCTAATTTTTAAATGATAAGGGGTGCATTTTCAATTTTTTTAAAAGTAAGGATTCTAATTTAGACTGGATAAGTCTTTCCATAAGTCCACCAGAGTGGCAGTGTCTACAGGCTGTGAAAACCAATAAATATCAAGCATATTGTAAGCTTTGTTTAAAAAATATTGAATTGAGTAATATGGGGCGTCAGGTCATCTCGAGCCATTTTAAGAGCAGTGGTCATGTAAAGTACGTGGAGGCTGAAAAAAATTCAAGGAAATTGCCTTTGTTAATTGAGAAAACTGATACACTATCATTCTTAGCCCAAAATGACAAGGGACCTACATCTACACCAACTACTGTTAATGAAAGAACCTCCACAGCAACTGCTTTCACTGCTAAAAAGGGTTCTACTCCTTTTTTGTAATCTTTTCTTATTGAGCAATCAGTTATGGATGCAGAAATATTGTGGTGCAAGGAGTCTTTAAGATTAATACTGCTGTTGCCAATTATGTTCACATCATCTGCGAAGGCAAGTAGTAGATTGGGTCCTTCCTGGTCGAATATAGCCGTTGGTGTCTCAATCTTGGCTTTCCTAATTGCATATTCTGCATGCTATGTTGAAGAGTTGGGGTGAAAGAGAGTCACGACTCTGCTTAAGCCCATTGTTGATACCAAAGAAATCAGACTAGCTCTGTTCCACCCTTATCTTGCACCTTGTATGTACACATTTTTACCAGGGATATCAGCTTTTAAAAGCCCAGTTCTTGCATTGCTTCCCACAACTTTGCTCTACATAATCTGTCAAATGCCTGCTTGAAATCAATAAACATCTGGTGAAGTTTTTTTGTCAAATCTACAGCATTTTTCCATTATTTGTCTAACGGTGAAAATCTGGTCTATATGCTTATGGGTGATGTAACGATATTTACCTCTTCATGTGGTTAGGATCTCTCTTTCTTTGGTTATCAGTTGTCCGTTGTTTGTTGAGAGGAAGTTTTCGGTTCTGGGTTGGTATCATGTTTTGTGCTTTGTTATTCCGTGGAAGTATCCTTTTATTCTGTTGTTTTATCTGTTTCCTCCATTTCTCTTATTATATTTAGATGATGGTCTCTCTTTTTCCTTTATATCATTCTGCGTGCTTCAGATCTTTGTTGTTTATACTCTTCTATATTAGATGCTGTTGGGTATTGAAGCATTTTTTCCTGGTCATATTTCGTCTATCCGTCGCTCTACTACAGTCGTCATCAAACTACTTCCTTCTTTGTTTTCTCTTTTTGTCGAGCACTTGACTAGCCATCCTAGTTACTGTTTCTTGGATGTTCTTTCAGAGCTCGTTTACATTGTAGTTCCATTGCGGTTCTTTTATTTCTTCAGTAATTGGTTTCTGGTATTTATGCTGGTCTTCTTTTTCGTGTGCATGTGCACATGTGCATATATATTAACACTTCGTGCAATTTAGTTTTATAACTTGCTAGATGAACCAAAAACGTTGGTAGAAGTAGGCAAATTAGTCTTTTATTTTTAATACTGTTACCTGATTTGTTTTTAGGATTTAACGAATTCGGTTCCTGTGATTTTTGTCGTCAAATAAAGTTTCGAAGAAAGTTTTTCATCTTATTTATCTGCTTTTTACCTTTTTATCTCGATAATATAACTACCTGCTAAATTCGAAAAGGTCTACATTTACTTGGTGTCTACGTAGGCAAGCAATTTATATCCAAAAAATACCTGGAATTTTTTAAAAAATAGTCAGGGAAAACCTGGAAAAGTCAGGGAATTTGGAAATCAGAATTTGGTGGGAACCCTGTAATCTATTCCTAAGGCTACTTATATACTATGGGAAATCACTCAACCGTGAAGTTTACGAAGTTGGCACCGCCCAAGGAGGGGCTTCCAAATATTTGGAATTTCAACACTTGGTTTACTGAAAACACCCTGATTCTGCCCAATAAAGGCAGCTTCAAGGAATTTTCGTTTCTTCCAGTGTGACTCCTTCTGCAAGAGCTTTGTTTGTGTCCACTTCATTCGGTGTTGTTTTGACCATGCGTGTTCGGCGATTCCTGATTTCGCTGTTTCACCTCTTTGAATATTCGTCTGATGTTCTTTAAAACTAACAGATAGTGGCCTTTTTGTTTCACCTATGTATGATCCACCACACTCACAAGGAACTTGGTAAATACATTCCTTATTTTGTTTGTTCCCCGGTTTTGTTTTACTAACAAGGCTTCGAATTGTATTATTAGCTTTAAAAGCTGTTTTAATATTAAAGTTGTTCGCTACTCTTCGAATTTCTCCTTAATGTATGAAATTGTAAGGAATGCATTTACCTGGTTTTGGTCTTGTAATCTCTGTCCTGTTTTCTGAAATTTAGAAATAGTATCTGTTATAAGTTTAAGGCTGTAACCATTCTGCTGCAGATCCTTCATAAAGTTAAAACTGAATGGTTCAATAGTGAGCCACAGTAGACCCGCTCATAACATAATCAGTCAATCAAATACTCCTTTTATTTTTAGCTTGGGGATCTTGAAATTGGATTACCTCCCGATTTCGAAAGCGGCAGCTTTCTGCTCGGCGCATTTTACCGCCCTGATGTACGCGGAATTGTGGTGCAGAGAGAGAATATCGGAAATCGAGCAAACAAATCGGGGAGAGTATACCCCGCTCGAGGATGGATACACTTTGCTGGATATTATTTATGAAAATACCTCCGAGGAGATTGGTATTACTTTGCACGGTATTTTACGTGGGGTAAGTTTAAACAAAGATACTTAAGGTGGTCAGTGGTATCAGTATCTGCAACTTTTTCTTGTTTTTTTTTAACAAAAACTTTTTTTTATAAGGGAAAAAAATAATGTACAGACTAAATTTGAAAAAGTGTAACATGGACAAAAATGTCAGGAAATTTTTTAAAAAATGGTCAGGGAAAAACTGGACAAGTCAGGGAATTCAAAATTCAAAATCACTTTGAACCCTGTATAGCCCCCGATAATACCCTTTTAAATTAAACTGACTGAATTCTAGGCCTACGAAGCGATAGGAGATACCGAGGCTCTCTCGGGCTGCGGCATCACCTTACTACAGCGGCCCGAGTATCGGGTGGAACACCAAAAAAATTTGGGCCAATGGGACCAAGTGATGCGGTACTACAGTATGGAAGCCATGAATTGCCCTTCCAGCTCCACGTACGCTTATTTCGTCGAGAGTTTAAAAAAGAACGGTCTGTACCAGCTGCCGCTGCTCTGTAGCGATATTTCGGCCGAGCCGCAGTTCGAGTGCTTGTGGAGGTTTGTTTTAGTTATTAAAAAGACGATTATTAAATACCTTAGAATATTGAACTACTAAAAGGAGCTTTTTTTCAGACCTAGGGCAGGGTGTTTGAGTTCAACATCTTCATCCCACTGTTGTCATGTTAACCTAATACGTATTCCCCTGTTTTTGATATTATTTAAAATACCTTCAATAATTTTTGGTTCCGTGTAATTGAATGGTCTAGATATAGTAATAAAAATCTATGTTTCTATAAAAAAAAAAAAAAACTAAAAATGTATTCAAGTAGGATGTAAAACTATAAAAATAAGAAAAAGGTGCTATGGAAATTATTACACTGAAATTAATGACAAGCCGTCAACACAGATTTCCTGCCTTTGTTTACCAAGAATGGCCAAATATAAAGAATTCTAACCCAATATTTAGTTAATATTTTAATTTAACGTACCTGTGAAACGAAATACTGCGTTCCCCTGGCTTGTTTTAATTTGCATATAATAATACACTTTGGAACCATTTTTCGCCACAAACTTTTCACAAAAATATCAAAAAAACACTATTGACAAGTGCTGAAACTTTCACTGTCAAAACAATAATGACATTCCAGGAAAAATCGAGAAACCGCAATAAAACAATCAATGTTGCCACGTTGATGGGAATGGTCCTAATCCACAAAATTATCAATTTTGAGTTAATGATAGCAACTAGTTTAAAAATGTCCAAATTTTATGTTCGGTTCTTTTTTACTTATTACTTTTTTTTATGATAGCGAACAAAAAAATAACCATTCTTATGCTACAAAAAAGTTTTAAACTTATTTTAGTCAAAAGTCGTGTTATGTGGATTAGTTCTATTCACATCTAGGGCGACGATTTGATAAGTGTGCGATAGGTATTGTAAAAGTAGTATTTTTACCAGAGGTGGGCAACTCATATTGCCCTCTCTTTCTAGTTTTTTTTTCATATTTGCATGTAAAAGCGATTTTATGAAATGAACTGATGTTTTGTTGTCTCTTTTTATAATTACCCCAGACAGTTTTTAAAAGATTGATTTTTTTTGGTTAGTAAAATATGTCAAGTCTTGACAAAAAAAAACAAAAACAAACAGTGAATATACATGCGGAGATATTAAAAATGTAAATAATACGTAAAATATAAAGACTCCTATTGATCTATATTTTTGTTACTCTTTTTCTTACAATAAAACATGGAAACATAATGTGTTATTTATTAAAGTATATGCTAAATGCGTATGTTTCTACCTAATGCTTATAGCTCACTTACCTCGCAAATTTGCCTATTTTTATTAATTTTCCAGCTTGGTAAATGCATATTTTCTTTCCACTTTTCCTGAGTTTCTTTTTCCGTTGGACAACGGAACAATACAAATTCGTCGAGGCACGTGTTTTTACAAACAGCAAAATTCCGTTTTTAAACCGGACGTTTCTTAGTCAAAAATGTGACAGTGACAAAATTATTTATTGCATTGCATCATTGCCAACACACAATTTGTTTTTAAACATTTCCCTAGCAACTGTCAAATTCAGTTGCTTACGTCTGGTAAAACAATAACTGTCAAAAATCGTATACAGGGCCTCTAGTATTACAGGGTTCCCACTGACCTGGAAAATCTGGAAAAGTCAGGGAATTTTGAGGGGTACCTGGAAAAGTCAGGGAATGACCAAAAAATCCTCAAAAGTCAGGCTTGGCACGCAAAACCTGAAATTTCTTTTTTTCAACCTATTTTTTAAACCAACTTTGTAAAAAATATGTGAGTTCTTCTCCGCTCACCTCGTATATAAGCTCAATCTCTTTCGCGCTCAATCAGTTCCAGTCCACCTAAAATCCAAGAGCAAGAGAAAAGAGAGAGGAAAGCTTTTTAAAACGTGTAGGACAAGAATCGCATCATTACTCAGGGTGGCAGATTGTGTTTATTGAAGATATTTGGTTTTCGTTTCGAAGTAATAAATATCACCTGATATTATTTCTCCTTGTTCTAAGCACACATCCCGCTTCTGTTAAAACTTTCAAGTGTATTCTAGCGGTATTTTCTAATCCGACAATATTTGTCATGTAATGTATTTATTCCTAACCTTTAAATGATGTGGGGTGTAAATGCGATGCGAGATTTCGAGAATTTTCAATTTTTTTAAGAGCAAGAATCCAAAATGTCGAAAAAACAGTTTCTAATTTAGACTGGATAAGTCCTGCCATAAGTCCCTCAGAGTGGCAGTGTCTACAGGCTGTGAAAACCAATAAATATCAAGCATGTTGTAAGCTTTGTTTAAAAAATATTGAATTAAGTAATATGGCGTCATTTTAAGAGCAGTGGTCATGTAAAGTACGTGGAGGAAATTGCTTTTGTTAATCAAGGAAACTGATACACTATCAGTCTTGGCCCAAAATCTACATCATCATCAAATACTGGAAGTAAAGGAACCTCTACAGCAACTGCTTCCACTGCCAAAAAGGGTTCTACTCCCTTTTTGAAATATTGTGGTGCAAGGAATCTTTAAGATTAATCCTGCTGTTGCCAATTACGTCCACATCATCTGCGAAGGCCAGTAGTAGGTTCGATCCTTCCTGGTAGAATATAGCCGTTGCTAATTGCATATTATAATGCTATGTTGAAGAGTCGGAGTGAAAGAGATTCACGACCCTGCTTAAGCCCATTTTTGATACCAAAGAAATCAGAGCAGCTCTGTTCAACCCTTATCTTGCACTTTGTGTCCTCCGTACACATTTTTTCCAGGGATATCGGCCTTTAAAAGACCAGTTCCTGCATTGCTTTCCACAACTTTGCTCTACATAATCTGTCAAATGCCTGTTTGAAATCAATAAACATCTGGTGAAGTTCTCTGTCAAATTCTCAGCATTTTTCCACTATTTGTCTAACGGTGAAAATCTGGTCTATATGCTTATAGGTGTAGTATCGGTATTTACCTCTTCGTTGATTAGTTCGCAAAAGTAGTTCTTCCATGTGGTTAGGATCTCTCTTTCGTTGGTTATCAGTTGTCCGTTGATTTTTGAGAGGAAGTTTTCGGTTCTGGGTTGGTATCATGTTTTGTGCTTTGTTATTCCCTGAAAGTATTTTTTTATTCTGTTGTTTTTTTTCTGTTTTCCTCCATTTCTCTTATTATATTTCTATGGTGGTCTCTCTTTTTCCTTTATATCATTCTGCTTCCTTCAGATCTTTGTTGTTTATACTCTTCTATATTAGATGTTTTTTTTTCTGGTCATATTTTGTCTTTCCGTCGCTCTACTACAATAGTCATCAAACTATTTCCTTCTTTGTTTTCTCTTTTTGTCGAGCACTTGACTAGCCACCCTAGTTACTGTTTCTTGGATGTTCTTCCAGAACTTCGTTTATATTCTGGTATATTTCCTGTGTTTATTCTGTGGGTTTTTCCGTATTCCAGCTTATGCTGATCTTCCTTTTCATGTTCATGTGCACATCTTCATATATATTAACACTTCGTGCAATTTCGTTTTATAACTTGCTAGATGAAACAAAAAAACTGTTCCTGTGATTTTTGTCTTCAAATAGTTTCGAATAAAGTTTCTCGTCTTATTTATGTGCTTTTTACCTTTTTATCTCTATAATATAAAAACCTGCTAAATACATTACTTGGTATCCACGTAGACAAGCAATTTATATCCAAAAAATACCTGGAATTTTTCAAAAAATGGTCAGGGAAAACCTGGAAAAGTCAGGGAATTTGGAAATCACAATTTGGTGGGAACCCTGTATTACTATACCAGCCCGAAAATGGGTCAAATATTGGTTAATTTGGCAACAAAATTTATACCGTTTTTTAATTAGATTTACGTACGCATAGGGCTGTCTAACAAATTGTCAAATTCAACTATTAATTACGCGATCGCTCTTTAAAAATGGTGGGTGAATGGTAAACAAAGCGATTTTCCATAAGACCTAATGCTAATAAAAATGAAAATTTTGTGTGACTATTTTATAGAGTAATCCATTCTGAATCGGGGAGAAACGAGCATTTTGCCAAAATGAAACTTTTATCTCTCTCGCACTTGCACAGTGTGGATAGGCATTGTCTCTCTCACTTCAGCCTGAAGATCGGGTCAGATCGGCTTGAAGAGAGACAGTTGCGCTATCTAATTTGAGAGAGATGACGTTATATGTAATTAGAAGGGTGCGACAGAGATAGGTAGATGTCGAGGGGTGAACAACTGTGGGCAGGAGGAGTACAAAATTTTGGGCTGGACTAGGCAGTACTTGAGCGGTACTTTGGGCAGGACTAGGCAGTCTTTGGGCAGGACTAGGCAGTCTTTGGGCAGGACTAGGCAGTAGTTGGACTGCCAAAAAAAGAAAATTGCATATGGCTTAATTCCCTTCATTGTAAGCTCGGTTTCAGAGCTTTATTTTTCTTTAATTTGGAGAAGAAAAAATCAACAGAAGAAAAAATCTTGCCTAGTTTTTTTTTAATCTGTATCTGAAACTCCGAATGGGTTAGGTTATACTTACTAGGGCTACTTATTTTAGGGGGACGTCATGTCCGGTTAATCCATGGAATATTCAAATATAACAACATGAAAAACAAAAATGATTGCACCATTCCGCCGCCGGCAAAGTTTAAAAAAATTCAGGCAGGCTGAAGCATTAGAGAAATATCCTGGACAAAAAGTGCTGCGAGGAAGGAGAAGGGGGCGTGACTAATAATGAAGTGTGCTAGTAGCAGCGTTGTCAGGTGTAATAATCTCTTAAAAAAGGAAGAGACATTAGCCTTATGATTTTCAGCAGCTTTGCATGATTTTGTTTTAATTTTCAATAAAATATTCTTAGGGGGGTGGGGGGAGGTCGACTTCTTGTCTCGGTAAAAAAAAACGTAAAATGAAAATTTATGTTACTTTTTTGTAAAAAAAATAAAAACACATATTTTCTCTATCAGGCTGGTTACGTTAGGAAAGGGGGGGGGGTCAATTTTGTGACATCATTTTGAGGAGAGAGTCAACTAAAACATCACAAATTGTGACCAAGGGGGGAGGGGGTTTTTCCTTTTTTTAATTATTGAAAATGTGGTAAAATAATAACTTCGGAGATTCTCAGGGAATTTTGTTTTTGTCGGGATAACCCAAGGAATTTCATGAGATATCCGGCATTTCAAAATATTCGTTGAGTGTTCTTTCATATACTCCCTTGTATTCTTTCTTATTGATAATCCCTCATAATGACGGACCGCGAAGCTCAGATTCTGTGTCGTGTAGAATTCCTTACCGGTATGTTTTTCTCTCTTTTCGTTCTTTGTTCATAGAAATAGATAACCTATACCTCACGGAATCTCGCTGGCGTGTCCGGCTCGCTTCGATCATTTAGCGCAACACAAAACTATTCTGACTTCTGTAGGAAGAGAGAAAGATAACAAATAGCGAGTTTATTATAATAAACAACATTTCATGAAAATGAATGAAAATAACGCGAGATAAAAGTTTTCAGGGTGCAGGATTAGGCAGTACTTGGACAGTACTTAGACAGAACCAGGCAGTACCCTAAGCACCTGCAGAAGGTGTACATATTTTCTTCAGTTGTTCACCCCTCGCTAGGGGTATATTTCCACGTTTAATTGCGAATTTTCATTTTATTGTAAAAATTTCGGCAAAGTGCGTGTTTTTTCCCGATTCAGAAAGAACTGCTCTATAAAAAATCACTTTGCTTTATCTGCGTCTTTTTCCAACTTTTGATTAAGTTAGCATTACATCTTATGGAAAAACGGTTTGTTTATCCTACACCGGCCATATTATTTTTGTTATTTGATTATTGTTTTTGGAGAAAATTCAATCTTTATTAGTCGATATTCAATGTACATCCAGATACTTTAGTTATTTTGAGTTTTTGCTCTAATTACGATTGAAATTGAATGATTGCAGGCTCGGTCAGTGGAACGCCGGTAAAAAAGAGAAAACTCGTCCTATAGAACACCAACAAATCGATCCGAACCATTACGAAAAATACAAATTCGAATCCCTGAAAGCTCTCTGCGACAAAGACCAATACAGTTTTTTCGAGTCGAAAAAGAAACTAAGTTTGACAATTATCGAGAACCTTAAACACTTAAGTTTGGAGGGCAGCAAAAATATGTATCCCATTTTAAGTCAGCTGCAAAGTTTGGTGGAACTGGAAGACTTCCATAATACGTTGGAAGGGCCTCGGGATTTTGAAGAGTTGATGAAAAAATGGAACTTGCAAGACATGATAATCAGGAAAAACGATTTCCAGTACGTCGAGCCTGTTTCCGCGCAGCGGTGGACGATATTGAATGAATTTAGCAAGGAATCTGAAAAGCTGAAAAGTTGTTTGGTTCAGATGAGTCTGGATTTTACAGGTAATGGTAATAGACACTTAAAGCTGCACAAATAGAGAGTGCTTAACAGATTCGTCGTACAACAGCGACTACGTCACACCTATCTCTACAACCACCCTTGCTGCAGTATTCGTAGGTAGCTAGCGTATCCTGTTATCTGTGTGTTTTTATAAATGCCTGATCCGCAGTTTCACTCCTTGTGAATTTTCGTACATGTGTATGATGGTGGTTAATGATGTATAGTGGAGGGTGACCAGTGAAACTACTGATGAGCCCACGCTGGTTACCCAGGGCGAAACATCGTTTAATCTTTTTTCGCTTTAATCGTTTGGGTGTTCCTTGTGGGATGCTCAGTCAAGTTTGAATTTTCGTTATTTCCAGCCAAGATCTTTTGATCTTTTATTTTTTAGTTTCTTTTCGGTTGAAGTAACTGATTTGGAGGTTTTTTTTAACTTCTTTTTTGATTGATGATTGATTCTTTATTTCTTGAAGCCATTTTGATCGTTTGTTAAGAGTCGATAAATATTCCCTCCGCCATCTATTCCAAAACATCTCAGATAACTGTTGAGCATATATCCACTGTCTTCTTAAGTCAAATTTGATTTCAAAAATTCCAATTGGTTTCGCGGCGCTTGATGTACCAATTAAAATATGATTTGGTGTGAGACTTTCTACGTCATTGTGATCCGAAGATACATAGGTCAGCGGTCGACTATTTACTATGTTTTCAACTTCTGATAACAAAGTTTGCAAGGTTTCTAATTTTGGTGTCTGTTCTTTGAGCATAATCTTCAGTGTGTCTTTTACACTTCTAACCATTCGCTCCCAAGATCGACCCATGTGAGGGCTAGCTGGTGACAAATACTTCTAATCAATTTCTTCTGCCAACATCTTTTGTTCATCTTCTTTTTGTTTTATACTTCTAAATGCTTCTTTGAGTTCTCTGTCTGCAGATTTAAAATTTGTTCCACAATCAGTCCATATCGTATTGGGTTGTCCCCGTCTAGTGATAAATCTCCGAATTGCTAAAATAGCGCTATCCGTATTTAATGTATCAGCTATTTGTAGATGTATGGATCTTGTTGATGAACATGTAAATAATGCACCATATTTTTTTTCAGTTCTTCCGATTTTCACATGCATTGGTCCAAAATAGTCTATACCAGTAAAATAGAATGGTGTTGGAGGTTTTGTAATTCTTTCTGGAAGTAAATTTCCCATCAGTTGCACACTTGGTTTTGCTTTTCTCCTTCAAGATTCAGTTCATTTGCAAATTCTCCATGTATTAAGCTAATAGTAGATCCCTCGTCGAATAAGGCGTAAGCTTTAATTTCTTTTGAATTAATCTTAAGAATGACAGATGCAATTTTTAAATAAACGGAATTTTGATTCTTCATTGTGTGTCCAACTAGGTCTTGACGTTCTTGAGTTGATTCATTTTGTAGGTTTCCAATCCAAAAATGTTCGCATAAACTGCATGGTCGATTTTGTTTATTCTGCTCTTGAACAAAAAAACTTCTTTTTGCTACAACTGATTTGTCCCATAGCCATTCGCTGAAGTGTGACAGGTCTAAGTTTCCTGAGTTCCTTGCCATTTTTTCTGCCCAATTCATCTGCATATGAAAAGGTCATTTTTGCAAAAGACTTCTAGAAGGGTCGAACTTTTCAAATGATGCTGCAATATTAGTGATTCTAATGTCAACGTTAAATTTAAAACCGTTTCGGAAAAATGTGTGAGGGCTGTAAAATCATAATTTTTTACCATTGGTAAGCCTCTTGCTTCTGCAATTAGATTTCTTGCTATTAAATCTGTTTTGCCAAATCTATTCTCTAATATACTTATAATATTGTTTTTGCATTTCCTACGAGGCACTTTCTAAGTCGGCAAACATTTTCTTCATTAGAAATTTTGAGTGTGTTGGTTGTGCATGTGAAATGACTATAAAAGTTGGCCCAATCTTTCATGTTACCAGAAAATATGGGTAAGTCTTTATCTATAGTTTATCTCAAAACAATATTTTCTAAAAATTTAACTTCAGTTCGCAACATATCTTTTGTCTCTTGCTTGCGTGGGACGCACTTTTTCTACTCTGTTTTCGTAGGTACTTTTATCATATTTATCGATTTCATTTTTCAATAAATTTTCTTTTTCCTGCTCTAACCATTTGTTTGCCTTCTGTCCTCCATCTTCTTCTTGTTTAACATCAAACTTTTCAAATTCTATCTCGGAGACTGTAGAACTACGGCCATGACTACTCAAATTTAATTGTAATTCAAGTTCAACTAATCGTTTTTGTATTTGTATTTTCTCATTATGAATTTGTATTTCCTCATTATGAATTTCTCTACGTTCTTTTAATTCTAATTCTTTTGTCTGTCTTTCTTTTTTATTTATTTCCGCTAGTTTTTTCATGGTTTCTACCTGTGCTTTTAGAGATTTCCTAGACGAAACCTTACTCACAACTATGAAGCCTGACGTGGATTTTCCTATTGTACATGACTATGTTTATCTACCTTTTTATGTGAAAATCTTTTCAGCTCTTCTATTTTATCCAAACTATTGAGGTCTACAATTTCTGTCTGGGGTGTCTCCTTGCTATTCTCTGGGCCTTTATGGTTGTTCTCCATGGGCTTGTTCTTCCTTGTAGGACCAAAAATGTTGTTTTTCTACTCTATAAATTTTTCGATAGCTATTCTATAATGTCTATATTAATTTTTAGGAAAAAGCGTCTCTAATTTTCTCTATTAATCAAATATTGTCAATTTTTTAGATTTCGCCCGATCCGAAGGGCATATATCTGTAGCCGCTAACGCCATAAACAAATTGCAAAAGCTCCCCAATTTGGCCGAAGAAGTTAAGAACGAGATACAATTTAGGGAAGCGCAGATCGCGTGGTTTAACAACGATAAGGTTACGGCCAAACATATTTTGAGGAAACTTGTCAAAAGTGATAACATATCGCCTAGGTGAGCTCAATATTCTGACTTTTTGATTTTTTAAACGTGTTTGAAAACAGAGAGGAACACATTGTAGCTGTCTATTTTTAGATTAATAGCTAATGCCTTGGTGCTGCAGGGCGATTACATGATCGAAACTTACGCGGAAAGAAACGCCATTTTGAACAGCTATTTCAACTCTTTCGAGTATATGAATAGCATACAAGACGAACTGTCGCTGGAGGACCACGAAAACGTTCAAGACACCTTTGACAAGTTGGCTACGTTTGCCGATAAAGAATATCAACAGGTAACACAGGGTGTCCACAACCTGGAAAGTCAGGGAAAAGTCAGGGAATTAATAAACTATTGTATGTAGCAGTGTCTTTTTTATTTCGGGAAAAAATATATCTTATTTTTATGTTTGCTTCCCACTTATTCAGAAGCAAAGCGTTCAAAAAGCTTGGCCATTTGTCTCGAAAATATTTGTAATTTTTAGTTTACTATTTTATCAATAACTTAAGCTTTTTTAACTACTTCTACTTTGTTCTTTAGAGACACTAGGTTTGTGTAGTTTGTTTAAGTTTTTGTTTACTTTTTACATGTCGCTTTTTAAAAGAAAAGAAGACAGAAATATCTAGGTTGGTGAATGGTCAAGGGATGGTGGACGGTGATTTTGTTTTCTCTTTTTTAATAAAGACGCACCTAATATGAGCTTGAGTAAAATCACTTGAATTTTATAATAAAATTAACATTCAAAAAAAATTGTTTTCTTATTAAGAATCTGGTCAGGGAGAAGTCAGGGATTTTTTCTCTCGAAAAATCTGTGGACACCCAGTAACATCTTTAAGTAAAGTAAAGTAAAGTAATAGTAGTTTGCATAACAAGCATGTTATGACGGTCATTAAACAGGAAGATGAAGTTTGAGACGCGAGCCGCAGGCGAGTGTCTTAATTTATCTGAGCGTGTAATGACCATAACATGCGAAAAATAGGGCTTACCTGGAAATAAGTCCGCAAGGTTTGAAACTTTGCCTGTTTGTAGGTTTGGATGTCCAGAAATAAAATTCACAAAATGCACAAAAAACTATTTTTGGGCGCACTCTTGACAAGATGGCGGCGCCGGCGGCATGTCTCGAATTGTACATTTTGTGAATTTTAGTTCTAGACCTAGACCCCCAAACCTATAAACCTACAAAGTTTCAAAACTTCCGAACTTATTTCCAGATAAAAATCCCCAATGACTGGCCTATAATTTTTTCAATATTACTATTTTCCGCTATGTCTCTTTAATTTTGGGTAAAAAACAGACAGAAATCTTTTTTTGCACCCGTGAAAAAAATCCTGTAAAAAAAGCCATGCTTTGGTTATCTGCAGACAGTTACAAAATCATGCTTTCAGAGCCAGTTTCTTTCAGATAATAATATTTTAGATAATGGCTCACATAAAATCAGACATATTCCAAAAGAAGATCAAGAACATGAACGACTCCCGAGATATGGCCGCGAAGTTGAGCAGTTCAAAGAATATGACGTCCGACGAAAAAAAAGTCCTTAGTTTTTCCCTTAAATACAGTAACATGGACAAAGCCGAGATAAACAATACTTATCAGGAGAAAAACCGAACGCTGGTGCTGGCCATTAAGTAAGTTTTTTAGGCACTAATTTTGATCCCTATTACTCTTTGACATAGAAAGTCAGACCTGTTACCTTGTATTTTGATTGTATCTTGAAGTTACAACCCAAGCAGCATTTATCTGACTTCCAACTAAGTCTGACGTAATGCGACGTTATATATAAAATTTAAGTCACTACTTCGTTATTTGGTGAACGATGTTGCTTGGGAATGGAATTACCCCCATTTAATCTTGCTCGTTTTTTTACAGATACTACCTTAAAAGCCTGGTGATGAGCGAGAAAAACAACATCAAAATCTTCCGACTGATGTCCCTGTTTCTTGAAAATCGAGAAAACCGTCAGAGCGACGAAACAATCGGTCAATACATCGACAACATCCCGTCTTACAAGTACATCACGATGTTGCCGCAACTCGTGCCCCACATCTGCGACCAACCCAGCGACCTTTTTGGACAAAAAATCAATGAAATCATCGAAAAATGCGCGAGGGAGCATCCGCATCACACCTTGCCCCTGTTGCTAGCCCTGTTTAACGCCGACAAGGATAGGGAGTATTCCAAGTCGAACAGAAAGGGGTAAATACTATTTTGTGTCTTTCTTTAGCCCAATGAGTCACTTTTTTTAAGAACTTTTTATTATCGTTACTTGTTACGTCGTAAAATACGAGCCAAAATGACTACACTAGCGGCCTCTTTGTTATTGATTTTTTGGTGGTGTTTCACTACCCAAAATGTTGCCCATCTCAAACTTTGGGATTTTCTATTACTAAAATGAACTTATTTTTATACAATTTAGAAAATGGGAAACTAGAAATTATAATTTGATAATTACCGTTTATTAAATAGTATTTATATGGTCACTATGGGAGCAAAATTTAAAAACGCAATTTACGCAAGGTTTATTGACAAATATGCTAGAAAAGAAATGAAAAAACACGCGCGCCCTTGATTTGTTTGTGTTTAAACGAAAAATATTGCTTTTTTTTTAATGTAAAAAAAATGGATACTACTAAAGCCCTCTTTTTAGGATTCCATGGTCAAATACCTATCTCGTGGTTTTTCTAGTATTTTTTGCCGTGTTTAGTAAATACCCAATGAGCATTTTTGTCTATATAAAAGTTACAGCAAATAATATAAAACCTTCATAAAATAACCCAAAGTTATATTATTTAGTGTTGGTGATAATTTTATAACTCTAATATATCTCTTAAATGAGTAAAAAAGACTTGAAAAACAACTGTTCAACACCAGCTTATAAAAATTTATGGTACATAGTAATGGATAGAAAAACAACATATAGATTTTATAAAACTTCCTTATGAGCCCTCAAGTATAGAGATTATTATAAAAAGGTTTTACAACTGTTCTAACAACACTACATAACAAATTAAAGGTTTTTATGGATTTAGAAATATAGATTTTCCATCTTTCTTCCCTTTGCTGGTTATGTATTATTCTTTTTCTTTTTACAATAAAAACATTTATAAAATGGTGTTTAGCAATCTTCTTAAATAAATAAAAACGAAAGTGAGATAAGCTGAAGCAGAAATATGAATATTTATATACTATAGACAAATAAAAGCTGTTTTTCAAGTCATCCTACTCTGAAAATCAGCTGCGGTCCCGTGTGTACTGTATAGTTTTCAAATACACTCACGTAAATTTCATGGGCTCCAAAAATACTTGAGAAAACGCGAAAAAAAATATTAATTTAACTATCAGTTTTTTTTTTCATACGCGTTTTTTTCTTTCTGGGACAAATATTGATTTGTATGTTGTTCTTAACCCTAACAAGCAATATTTCGATTGAAACACATGTTGAAACCCCATAAATAACGTTTTTATTTAGGCCAAAAACCTATTTTTGTAATCCAAAATGGCGAAAATTTTCGACAATTCTATAAAAAAAACAATACAACTATACCACTGTTTACCTGGTCAACACTATTTTATAACCCTTTTAAAAAATGATTCTACTTGGAACAAAGGGCTACAGATGGTGCAGTGTTGAACACTGATGGTCTGTTTCTGCGAGCTTAACATAGTTACCATTGTTCTCTTTTCCTAAATGCATTCCTCGAGAGATCCAGCATACTACACATACCAGGAAAAATACACGCCTCCACACACTTCAAGCCCGCATAATTATCAGAGGTAACTATCTCAAGAATATAGTTAGATTGCGGGGTCGAAGGGTGTACAGGCGAGTATTTTCCGGGGTGTTCACATTTGCCGCCGACCAGCAGTATCAGCGTATGCGCTCGACGTTTCACGGTGCGTTTTTGCGACCTTAACACGGTTACTATATTGTTCTCTTTTTCTAAAACACGGTTCCCATCTATGCGTTTCTCATTCGTTGGTCCCCCGAATCAAAACACGTATCACGTGGTCTAAGCGAGATTTGCCTATACAAGTTCATGTCGGACCACGTGATGAGTTTTTTGAGTAAGGGTGACTGCGCATCGGAAACGCTGGTGGGAATCGGGTGTACAATGCATTCGATCCCGATATCTGTCATCGGCAACTATCTCAAGAAGATTTTGATCTCTTATCTCTCTCAGATTGATGTAGTTAAAACAAGATAATAATGGTATGGTATCTCGCAAAAACGCGCCTTTTGATGTCGCAAAAACGCTCCTTTTGATTTCGCAAAAACGCGCCTTTTGATGTCACAAAATTAACCTTAAAAAATCTTGTTTGTTTTGTTATTATAATTGCCAAAATAAATTAAAATTGTTTTTTTTGTTCTAAAAACAGTTATATTATAATCACTGTATAAAGAAATTAATAACAACATTATAGAAAAAACCTTATGGGCAAAAAAGGTTTATGAATGAGTTCATAAGAATATTACAGACACCAATTTATATAACTATTGTGTGTGAGTTCCCAAGTTTTTATAAGTGTCTCTCGAAATATTTTCAATCTTATCTTATATAAATTTGTTGTTGGTTAATTAAGTTTTATAAGTGGGTTTATAGCAACATTTTAAAAACCAATCTATTATATATCTTTAATTGATAGTTACTTACGGTTTTATAGGTGGGTTGACAGAAAGATTTCAAACACCAATTTATATAAATTTTGTCACTGATGACTTATATTTTTATAAATATGTTGGTGGAAACATTGTTAACGCCAATTTATATAACACTTGAACCGATGACTTTAATTTTTATAAAGATGTCCGTGGAAATATTGTTAACGCCAGTTTTATGTTACTTTAGGGTACCATCAATTTAGAGCCTTTAATAAAACAAATATACAAACTCAATTCTTGTAGGAAACTTCTAAATACCCTAGGGTATCAATGGAACCCTCTTTATAATAATTATATAAATATCTGTCACCAGAAGTTTCTGAAAATGCTCATTGGGTATAAACAATGGCGGCCACTTCGAACATAAACAACGGCATCAAAAATGGCGAATATTATGAGAATTCCAAAAATTACACGTAAATGGACTACGGTAGTCAAACATTCCCAAATGAACCATTTGCCATGACCGTTGGTTACTATCAACCCAACATGCGACTGGAAAACGCTCCAACAATTCCGACGATGACAGTTGACAGTCCCCAGCAACCTTACTTTTTATTCGATTTTTCTGAATAAATGGCCGGTGAACTGTGAAATAAAATTTAGTTTTTTCAAATATGGCAGGACACTTCAAAGATCCTACTTCTTGGAAGCAAAAGCAAAAAGTATTTTTAGTGAGCAGCAAGAAGTGAAGCTGTGGATCGGACATTACTGTTTAAAGAGCACCAGTCTTTCATGCGCGTAAAATGTATAATTTTCAATCTAAAATTTTGAAGAGGTTTCAAGGAAAAGCATATTTTTTTCGAGAGATGGGATCATTCCCCGGGATTGATCCTTTCTCTTGAGGGATCGATCCTTCTCTCGAGATTCAAGAATTATGCCCCCAGTTGAGCCAGTTATTTAAAATCTAGAGAGACATAGGGCGATCCGCCGTACATAAGTGCGGCAGAGAAGGAGAATATAATGCCATTAGTTCCTTTGGAAACTTTTCTTCTTCACAAGAAAAGGGCACTTAAGTTCGTCAAAACTCCGGCCGGAAAACGTCTCAAGAACGCCGAGAAACGTCGCAAGTTCACGTAATGTGAAAGTTGTTTAGACGTTGAACTAAAGTCTTATAAAAACGTCCACACGACGTCACTGGTTTACTAGAAAATCCACCAACGCATATATTTTACTAACCAAAAAAATTCAATCTTTCAAAAACTGTCGGGGGAAATAAAACGAGACAACAAAACATCATTCCATCTCATAAAATCCGTTTTACATGCAAATATGACAAAAACTAGAAAAAGAGGGAAATATGAGTTGCCCACCTCTAGTAAAACAATAACTGTCAAAAATCATATACAATAAATATATACGCTGGGTTACCAAACATAACATTTTAAATATACAAGGTTTGCTGTTCGATCTTTTACACCCTGTACAGGGTTCAAAGTGAGAAAAGTCAGGGAATTTGTATGCCGGCAGGGAAAAGAAAAACCTAAAAGTCAGGAGAAAGTCGAGCACGGTTGGTCCAGAGAGGGGTTTTAAGAAAAAAAATTATAATCTTTAAAACATAGATTTACTACCCTTTACCGTAAAAAGTAAATCACCTATGTAGCCCTTTTCTGGGGGGCTATTTTTGGAAAATATTCTAAGAACCTTCAATAGCAACCCCCCATTTTGACTTCATATTGGAATTCTCGCTAAAATTCTCTTTCCAACGGTACCCCATATCATAAGATTTACTTTACTAATTTTCGAGATATTGGCTTTCAAAATGTCAAAAATTTAATTTTTGAAGGCCCATATCTTAGAAACTAAAAAAATATCTCTATTGTGTTTGTTATCGATTTTATTCCAAAAATATGAAGTAGAAGGCCAAATTGTCAAACTGTTGTCCTTTTTTATTTCCTTGTAAAAAAACCCTAAAATCAGTATTGAACACAATAGAGATATTTTCTTTAGATTATATGGTCCTTTAAAAATTTAATTTTTGACATTTTAAAATTCAATATCTCGAAAACTAGTAAAGTAACCTTATGATATAAGGAAGATTTTCAGTATATTTTCCAAAAATAGTCCCCCAGAAAAGGGCTACATAGGGGATTTTACTTTTTACGTTAAATGGTAGTTGGCGGTATATCGAAAAAAAAATCTATGTTTTAAAGATTATATATTTTTTTTCTTAAAACCCCTCTCTAGACCAACTGTGATCAGGGAATAAGATTCATTCATAGTGTGCAAATGATTATTTTGGAAATAATCCTGGTACAACCAAAATATTTAGCATCTTTGTTAACAATGTTAAAGTAACTTTGCTTGTATTTTATAGCTTGGGGAAGGCGTACAGAGACTATGAGGCCAAATTTGAAAAAAAACCTTTGGATTTATTGCTAAACTAAGTCGTGAATTTCAAAATATTAACAGTCTTATAACTCTATTTTACTCTTTTATCATGTCGAAATTAGAATATGCCTCGCTGGTTGTGTTGGTGAATATAACACACATATTGAAGATCTAGAAAGAGTTTCACAAAGATTCTTAAAATTACTGTATCTAAAAACTCATGGCACCTATTCCCCTCAAGGTTACCCATAGGCAAATTTGCTGGAAATGTTCAAATTTCAATCCCTTGCTGACAGAAGAACATATTTCTCTTTCTATTCAAGATAATACATAACCAGATAGATTGTCCTGATATATTAAACAAAATTAACTTTCTTGTTCCACGTCTATCATTACGTCAAAATCTTACTTTTTCGCTTTCAAGAGCTCGAAGAAACAAACTACTTTTTTCTCCACTCCATGTTATGTGTAGAACTCATAATATCCATAACAGGGAAATAGATATATTTAATACCTCAATTGCTAAAATTAGCAGATATTTTATTTCAGTGATTCCAGTACATAATTGCCCTCCTGTCCTGCCTTTCTCTAATCTGTGCTTTTATTACGTTTGTCTTCTTCTTAGTGTTAATTTTTGTTTTTTTAGTGTTTGATTTTATATTTTTTGGTTTTTAAGTGTTTCATAGATTGCATGACATTTATATACATAATTTTGTAAACTTTGATTAAGTAGGTACCTTAGTGTGATTAGTTTTAGCGAATTTTGCACTTTTTCCTGCTTTGTAATTGGGTATTTTGGACCTGTTAAGCAGTGTATCAATAAATAAATAAATAAAAATGTCAGGATTTTTTTTTAAATGTTCAGGGAAAACCTGGAAAAGTCAGGGAATTTCAAAATTGAAAATCACTTTGAACCCTGCTGTATTAACCTACCTCTTTCTTTGACAGACTAACAAACGACAAGTCCACCACGGCGGCGCTCATCCTGAAAAAACTAAAAAAAAAACCGACACTATCGGACATAATCACCAAAATGTACCTTAATGTAATTAGTTTTAGCGAATTTTGTACTTTTTCCTGCTTTGTAATTGGATATTTTGGACCTGTTAAGTAATGTATCAATAAATAAATAAATTAAAATGTCAGGAAATTTTTGTTTAAATGGTCAGGGAAAACCTGGAAAAGCCAGGGAATTTCAAAATTGAAAAATCACTTTGAACTCTGCTGTATTAACCTATCTCTTTCTTTGACAGACTAACCAACGACAAGTCCACCACGGCGGCGCTCATCCTGAAAAAACTAAAAAAAGACCCGACACTATCGGACATAATCACCAAAATGCAATCCGTATCGGAGGCTCTGATCGAGTTGGCTTATTACCAGGCCGAGGCGTCCGGTAGAAAGAACGAGATCGAAATGAGCCGGAAACTCAAGATACACAAGATCAAGAACTTCGACAACGTTCTGGTGCCGACCTATACGCTGCCGGTCAGTAAGACGAATTCGTACGAAAATATCGTCGGTAAGTGACACTGCTCACGTGTTTATTTCTGTTTTTTGGATCTTCAATTTGACGTTTTGTGCGACAGTCTCTAGAATATAAACAATTTAGTAATTTTTTCCTATTCTTCGTCCGGATGACGACTCGAATCAGCTATTTTTTATTCGTCATTTGAAAATTGTATGGTAGGTTTGACAAATTGAACGAAATTTTCCGATTTTTGTTTAAATAATAAATAATAATAAATAATACGTTTATTTTAGTAAAGAAACATTTTACAATCCTTGTATAAATAAAATGCAAAAATAAACGCACAAAAATGTCTTAAAAGCATAAACATGCTTGTTGACTTACCATATTATTTAGATAAATAGTTTTTTTTCACAGCAGTTCGAATTGATGATAAAATTTTAGAGTAGGTAGATTTTACATATAAAATTAATCTTAGAGAACCTTCATCTTACTTCTGATTACCTAATATAATTTATCCAATTTGTGACTAATTTTTTGAAAACACTAAATTTTAGTATATTTTTGAAGTCAGTAGGCAAGTTATTTAATATTCTTGGGGCAAAGTATTTGATTGAACGTTGCGTTATTGTTTTGGAAGCCTGAACATATTCAACATTAAATGATTAATGGAAGGGCAATTTTTTGATTTTATCTTGTAACATTACTGTTTCTGCGTGTGTAAATCATAGTCCTCTCAAGTAACTTTTGCGAGAAGGATTTCGGTACTTTAACACTAAAAATTAAAAAAAGTTGCATTTAAATTTCAAAATCTTACACTTTTTTAGCAAACATTACAACAATTACTCTTTAAGTCAAGAAAATGCAACAAAACAACACCTCTATTTCCAAAACAACTGTCAGCACCCTTTGGTTACTCAGTGTCACCTAGAGGAGAAATTTTTCTCTTATTCACATAAAGGTATAACTAAAATAGAGACATTATGTTTACCACAGTTGCAAGACATAAGGTAAACAATTTGGCGACGATGCCAGATTGCGCTGAAAGTTGTGTATATATATATATGTATATATAAGTTTTTTATCAGTTATCTGCATCATAAATCCCCATGCCCCACTCCTGCGCAACTGTCGGTTATTGTGTTCCATTCATAGGTACACTTCTCTCCACATAAAAGTGGTACAGCAAAAGGTAGCTGCAAATGCGATTTTTTATATTTTCCTATGTGCAACACTGACTTTTTGACTTTGTCATTTTAGGTTATATTTTTGGCACATATAAACTTTTTATAAGGAGACGGCTTGTTTATTTTTTACTAATTTTTACAAAAACCACATTTAAAAAAAGCAAAAATGATTTATTAACTAAACAAAAACTACACAGTAATTGGTCTATTCGGCTAGCTGATTATAAAAGAACCAAGTCTACCATAATAAATCGATTTCAAGAAGAAGGAACTGTCCCTCGAAAGGAAGGCACCGGTTTGACGAAAGTTACTAGCCCAAAACAATTAAAAGGACAGATCGAGTTCACGAAATAAATAAAATAAATGTTTTGAAGTCTTCTGGGCATTGAATTGGGTAAATTTTCAAATAAGTTTGGATTTTAAGCAATAACTTCCCTATATGCCCTTACGATGAGTTCCATTAAATGTTCTGAATTCCTGGGAATGATATTAAAGCTTGGTAATTTCTTTGCGATAAGTCCCCAAACGTTCCCTATTGGATTCGCATCAGGGGCTTTTTGCAGGCCAAGGCAAAACTTCGATATTATTATTCTGGAATCATCGCTGCGCAATTCTGGCCATATGAACTGGACAATTATCTTGTTGGAATACAAAATGATCTGGATAAGAGACTCTCACCTCTGGATGTATTACATTTTCCAGCATATTAACGTACACTTCGGCTGTAAATCGCCCATTAATTCTAAATAGAGCGCCATGTCCTCTAGTCGACATCCAGCTCCAAAAATTTACTGAAAATCTTCCCGTCCGGTCTTCGTTTCCAGCAATATATCGTTCTTCGTATCGGGTTCTTGGCGGTCGATAAAACAGAATTTGTTTTTTTTTATCGATGTTAGACTTAAAGATCTTCTCATCTGTGAAGACCGCCTGCTGCCTTCTCCTTTTAAGTTTAATCTTCCTGCCTAATGTTGTTATGGACCTGGAAAATTTGATTCCATTTTACTTCTTTCGCTTTGGAAACGGATCATTTTCCAGAAAATTGATTGCTTCTTGGTCTTTCTCTGAGCTAGTAACTTTTGTCAAACCGGTGCCTTCCTTTCGGTGGATAGTCCCCTCCTCTTGAAATCGGTTTTTTATGTTTACTATCGTAGACTAGCTTCTCCCATAATGAACAGCTAATTGCCGAATAGACCAACCACCGTCTATTTTTGCTAAGATTTGAGCTTTATCAAATTCGGAAAGATGCAGCGGAGGAGTCTGTGACATTGTCACTTAGAGGAAGACAATGCCGTACTATAAAAATTTGAAAAAGTAAACAGGCTGCTAACTTCTGCTGTACCAGTTTTATGTGGAGAGAAGTGTATGTATGTAATAACAAACTGTTTGTTCGGATGGAATCTTGCAATTGAATTTTGACCAACTTCTCGACATCCGATCGGCTTCAAATTTGGCATGCTTATATAGTTGCGGTGACAACACAAGAATATAGTGTGATGAAATTCACAGCTCCCCCCTACTCGAAGGGGATGGAGGGGGGTACAGTTGAAGTACGCCCGATTTCGTTGAAATTTGGTGTGTTGGGGCAGTTGGGGATGGAGATAACGAATTTCTAATCAGATTTTGAAAATTCAATATATAGCGTCATCTTTTGCTAACCAATTTTAACTAACTTATACGCATCCGATGGCCTTCAAATTTTGCATGCATTTATAGTTCCGGTGACTAGCGATATTTCCGATATATTCGATATATTCCGATACTAGTAACTACTGAGTAGGTATCGATACTTTTGTTTCGATACCAAGTACTTTTATCGAAAGATTATACTCGGTATCGAATCGAATCTGTCGGTCTCCCTCGCGTTTTTGGCATAGACCATGTCTTTCTTGGGCAGTGTTCTTTAGAGCGATCGGTTCGCATTTCATTTCAAGAAATTTTCAACCAGGTTATTGCAGCTCTCTCTTGGTCAATAGTCAAGAAAAAGAAAGACAGACACATCAGAGCGGATGCTCGTTGCAGTCTTTAAGTGGAAGGGAAAACAAAGCTTGTGTACTTGCATCGTCACTCGTTTCCCATTTTCATGTCATGATTCAAAGAAAATAAACTCATTTTGCAAGACCGAACTTCTCTTACAGCAAAACACATTTTTCGCAGGCATCTCCAAATTCGACACCACCTACGTGCTGGTCGGGGGCATAAACGCCCCGAAAAAGATCTCTTGCAAAACGAACACGGGAGAGAATCACCTGCAACTGGTCAAGGGCCAGGACGATCTGCGGCAAGACGCCGTAATGGAACAAGTTTTCAGCCTCATGAACGACCTCCTCTCGCCCAACAAACAAACGAGAAATTTGTTAATCAGGACTTACAAAATCGTGCCCCTTTCGATGCGAAGCGGCATACTAAAATGGGCGGACAACAGTATGCCCATCGGGTCGTTCTTGACGGGAGATCACGGAAACGGCGGGGCGCATTTTCAGTTTAGACCGCAGGATATCAGTGCTAACGATTGCAGGAACTGTTTTAAGGTATGTGGTCTAGTCAAAGATTTCAGATTTTCTAAAAATGTGTACTACAGTGAGGAATCTCATCTCATTCCTTCTTTTTCTGCCTTCTTATTTCGTGTTACCGGCTGCTCTAGCCCGAACAACAGATGAGAAACAGTATGCCCATTGAGTCGTTTTTGGCGAAGGACCACGGGAAAATATTATTAAAAGTTTGTACTACAGTAAGGATCACTCTATTGAGGTAATTAGAGACTGAAGGTTTCCATAAAGATGGTTATAACATTCCTTCTTCTTCTTCCTTCTTTTTTCTTCTTCTGGGCGAAGCAGATACGACTGACGACGTAACACAAGCTGATAGAATTTACTGATAAGGAACTACAAAATCGTGCCTATTGGGTCGGTTTTGGCGGGGGATCACGGGAACGGAGGGGCACATGTTCAGTTTAGTTCACAGGATATCAGTGGTAATGATTGCAGGAACTGTTTTAATGTATGTAGTCTAGTCAAAGATTTCAGACTTTCTAAAAATTTGTACTACAGTGAGGATCTCAGACTGAAGGTTTCCAAAAAGATGATGAAACATTCCTTCTTGTTCTTCCTTCTTTTTTCTTCTTGTTATCTGAGCGAAGCAGATATACCCCAATCCAAATTGCTGCGGACCAGTTTTTTGAGACTAACAGTGACAGTTCCATTTAGCTCTGGTGTTTAATGGTCAGGCGCCATATTAAAATTGGTCTGGAGAAATGAGGTATACTACCGACGTAACACAAGCTGACAATATTCCTTCTTCTTTTTCCTTTTTTGGTATTCTTCTTCTTTTGAGGGAAGTAACACAAGTGGCTCTCGCCCGACAAAACAGACGAGAAATTTACTGATAAGGACCTATAAAATCGTGCTCCTGTTTAAGGTATGTAGTGTAGTCGAAGGTTTCAGACTTTCTAAAAATATATACTACAGTATAAGGAGCAAATTTAGAGACTGAAGGCTTTTTTTTTATTCTTCCTTCTTGTGCTTTTGATATATTCTTGGGTACTTACACTCATCTGCTGTTCAAAAGTTTCTTTTATTTGAGGTCTGTCTCTTTTTATGAGTACAAGTCCCAGGCACCGACTCTTTCTCATCTGTCAATTAACCAAAGGTCCCATCAACAACTGAACAAAGAGGAGGAAACCAACACATTGTTAATAGTTAATTGAAGCATAGTAAAAAGTTGTTGCAAACGGGCGTAAGAATTATAGGTGAATTATCCTTTCTCTTTTCAGAAATGTCAAACGAACGAACAAAAACTCAAAACGTTCACGGAAATCTGCAAAAAATTGAAACCGGTTATGCACAAATTTTTCGAGACGTACTTCCCCCAGCCGACTGTGTGGTACGAAAGGCGGAGGGCCTACATCCACAGCGTTGCCACGACGAGCATGTGCGGCTACATTCTGGGCATCGGAGACAGGCACGTGAGCAACATTTTGATTGACAAGCAAACGGCAGAGGTTATACATATCGATTTCGGTAAGTTTAGTATGACCCAGTGTTAAGATTGTAGACTGGCTATGGTTGGCTTTTATTTTTGTATTTTCGTATTTTATTTTCTACATTTTATTTGTGAACTTCCTAGTCTACTTGCTGTTTCGGTTCTTTCTCTATCGGATCATTACTTCTATTCTAAACAAGTCTTTCTTACATTTTAATCAGATCTTCAATCATTCAAATGACTGATAGTTGTTCGCGATCTTTGTCTGCTGCCTTCTCCTATTTTATCGATTTTCGTGCGTGCCCGCTCACGCGTCATATGACTGTCATAAAATTTCATATTGACATCATGTGACGCGTGAGTAAGCACTCACGGGAAAGCCATAGGTAAGAACCGGGTTTAATACCTACAATCCATTTCAAAGTCTATCGAAACAATTTTTTGACACTGGCAATTGCAGTTTTATATAGCTTATGTTAGGATAGGCAATTTATATATAAATTTTCTGAATAGGGAAAAAAATTAGACCCCAATTTTTTTTTTCAATAACAAGCTTAGTAAAGTCCACCGTTTAACATACTAAAAGTCCAAACCTCCAAAAAAGCGTTTTTCTTGAATAAGTCCTAAACGGTGACAGACTGTCAAAAGTGACAAATATGAAAAATGTTGCAAATTTAATTCTCTATCAGTAAGTAAATAGTGATAGTGCAGCTAAGTAGTACCAAACTTGGCAGAGTTGATCTAAGAGCACTGACCTAAATTACATCGGAAAATTAAATTTTTCCAGTGACGTACTCCGATTTTCTTAACTAGAAAATTCGAAAATTTACCAACTCTGTTACGCTTTTCACACAATTTTTTAATGTATTTGTATAGTATAGTAAATAAGTGGCGCTTGTTAGAAAAATTATTTTCACAGAATCTGAAAAATTTTTATATTTTTTCAGGTATTTCATTTGATCAGGGAAAATGTTTACCCACGCCAGAAACGGTGCCTTTCAGATTGTCAAGAGATATCGTGGATGGTATGGGGGTGTCGGGCATTGAAGGTAAGTTTTATATACAGGGTAACCACACCATTTGCTAAAAATTTTTCTTTTTTTTTATTTTGTTTTGATAAAAAAAATTTCGACTTTTCATAAAATTATTTTGTAATGGTTTTTAAAAAAAATATTTTTTCCAATGGAACTTTTTCCGCATAGATTTTTTCCGAAAATCATTTTTTAATGACAATTTTTTCAAATGGATTAAAAAAAAAAATGTTAAATTAAGTTTATTCAAATAGCATTTTTTTTTAATAATTTATTTTCAGAGGGCTAAGGGAACAAATCGAAAAAAAAGTGTTTCCTCGACCAGGATTTGAACCCGAGTCCAATACTTGGTCTAGGAAATACTTTTTCCCGATTTATTCCCTCACCTCTCACTCTTTACGCGACACATTATTTTTCGGTAAGATTTATCGTTGCTAACGAATTTTGAAAATAAATGATTTTGAAAAAAAATGCAAATCGGAAAATTTCGCCACGCATCCTCATTCATGTTTTAGGGTGAACTGGGGGCTTTTTTAAAATAATTAGAAATATAAAAAAACTCAAAATTACGTAAAACCACTGTACAAATTTTTTTTCAATTAACTCAAGGGGGTATAACCACTGTTGGCAATCATGTCACAAATATCCGTTCGCAGTCCCTTGCAATTACTTAAACCTCACCAAACCCTGGCTTGCAGACCCTAAGAGTATCTGGGAGTCTTTGGAAATCTCTCGGCAGTCCCCTGCAATCACTGGCAACTAGTGGTTACCCCCACGAATTAACTTAATGCCACAAGCTCATTTAAATTAAAGTTGCCCTCTCAAATAGTTTTATTATTTTCAGGCCTATTTAGAAGTGCCTGCGAGCGTACGATGGAAGTTTTGAGAGCCAATTCTCAGACTATCCTCACGATTTTGGAGGTTTTACTGTACGATCCACTCTATTACTGGACAGTAACGCCCGCGGAGGCGAACAAACGTCAAACCGAAGAGGAGTTTGTCGGTAGGGAGGATGAATCTGAGGAAGGTAGGTCTAGTCCCTGTTTTTTATCTATTGTTGTTGTTTCTGTAAGGCCCGGTTGTTCAATAGCGGTTTAAACTCGGTTTGGAGTTTAAACTTGGGTTAAGTTTTTGAAGGAGTTGTTCCAACTTGATTGAGCCTTAAACCGAGTTTGGAGGCAGGTTTAAACTAATTTTTTCTAAACGCCTAAATTGGTAGGTTTAAACCAAATTTTAAATACAAAAATCATGTTTTATAGAAAAATAAAGTCTAGAAATCAATCGTTAATGCTTTTATTACAGATAAAAGGTCATATTTTGTCTCAATTTGTGAGCTTTATATACTGGAGAACAAAAAAATGCAACAGCATGTATATGGATAATTATTTAAATGAAAATTATTTGTGTGTATACTTATCTCAAAAGAAATATTTGTCTTTTTTTTTGTCCTCTAATCTTTCCTTTTTTCACAGATTTTTTTCTATTCATTTTCAAAAACAACCAACACATAAAAGACCTTTTCTGAAAATTTTAAATCATTTTTCTCTTAGTTTTTGGTCTTTTTGGATTGCTTACAGTTTACTTAAAAAATAAAAATTCCAAGAGTTCGCGGTCGCCAACAATTTCGTCATTTAAACGACTTCGAGAAAGGACGCATCGTGGGCATGAAAGAGGCTTGTTCTGGTTTACAGGAAATTGCAAGAATGGTCCAAGGGCCAATCCATTAACAGTGTTAAGAGTTTGGAGAAGGTCGTGATTTATGGCATCTCAGACTTTTTGCTCTCAGAAATCGACGTAACAGTATACACCAAGTAAGAGATTTTCTAGTTGCAGCTACAGGACGAGTGTTTTCAAGGATGACAGAGAGGGCTTACCGTCCTTTTGGTGCTACCTTTGACACCACAACATAGGGCTCGCCGTTTGGAGTGGTGCAGAGCTGGAATGACGAATGGAATACCATAAGCTTTAGCGACGAATCCAGGTTTTGTTTAGGCGGCCATGATGGACGCATAAGGGTTAGGCGATTTCGAGATGAGATACGAAATGTAGACTTTGATGTTGAACGTGATACAGCAAGACAGCAAAGTATCATGGTATGGGGTGCTATACAGACCGCTTCAAGCTACTGCGAACATAGGAGGAATCAAGTCCAATTTACTCTCTGTGCCGTACGACCGAGGTGGATTCGAAGCACGCTGCAGTGTTATCTTTTGGAAATTCATTTTGTTTTTATTATTTTGTTTTATTTCTGCCTTGCTCGAGAAACAGATTGGTAAGTTCTTAATTGAAATAATACATTTTTAAAACTAAAAATGGATGTCTACGAAGTTGCCGAAAAAGTGCAGATAGTCAAATGGTACTATCAAGGCAGACCATTGAGACTTATTCAAGAACTTTTTTTTGGAGAATTTTGTAAATCGCCCAGAACCTAGTTTATCCACGATTTATAGGTTTGTGCAGAATTTTGAAAAGTTTGGTTGTGTAGCGCCAAGAAACCATAAAAAACCCACTGTTTTGAATGACGAGCAGGAAGTACGAGATGTGATGATTGCGCTGCAGTGGAGGAAAATCGAAAGTTAACTAGCCACCAAATTGCCGAAGCAGTTGATACGTCTTCAGCCACTGTCTTACGTGTTCTCAAAAAGAATGGTTATCATTCTTACAAAGCGTCAAAAACGCATCAAATTTTTCCTGAGGACAACTATCGTCGTATGGAATTTTGCGAAACAATGATGGAAAGGGCTAATCGTGATGAAAACTTTCTGAGATCTATTCTTTTCACAGATGAAAGTACTTTTCCATTATTGAATCGTCATAACCCAACACACGTTCGATATTGGTCGAGGGAAAATTTGCATTTGTATTTTGACGTAAGAACACAGTATCCCCAAAAACTAAATGTTTGGGGGGGGGGGGGTATTGTAGGGGAACACGTAATTGGGCCATTTTTTATTAACGGCAATTTGAATGGTCCTAGATACTTGGATCTACTGCAGCAGCATATTATTCCAACTGCTAGGCACTTGTTAGGTGTGAGATTTGGTGAAACATGGTTTCAACAAGATGGTTGTCCCGCTCACAATGTTGGCCTTGTTAGGGAATATCTTGATAATGTATTTCCTAATCGGCTTATAAGTACACAGGGAACTATTTTATGGCCAGCTCGATCACCCGATCTTGCTCCTAATGACTTCTATCTGTGGAGTTATATCAAAAATAAAGTTTACGGGCATGAAAGGGCTAATAATTTGGAAGAACTTCGGATTAAAATTGAAGAAGCTTTTTAAACTATCACCCCTAACATGCTTGGAAACGTTAAAAGGGGTTTTTATAATAGGCTCGGATATTGTCTAGCCGAGCAAGGAGGACTTTTCGAACATTTGCTCTATTTTTTTTTTGACTGGGATAATCTTTTTGGTTTTTAGAATGTATTATTTTATTTTGAGAACTTGCTTTTATTTTGTTTCTCCTTATTATTTTCATTGTAACACGTCGTCACTGATAAATCTGAGCAGTTGACAATAAAACGCTCTTATTTATCAGTGACAAAAAATAAGAAAATTACGTTATAAAAATTTGCGTATTTATTGACCAAATTCCGGTTTCATTGACTACGCTCCACACAGCACCGTGGTTAGAGGCGTACTAAATACCAAAGGAAAGTCATGCAAGTGGTGATCGCAAGCCTGAGTATTGGTTGCTTCACTGATAGGCGTGCGGTGTCTCTGCATGTACGTACACTGGCAAATTAGACTTCTTCCGCCCTATGTTCGCAGTAGCTTGAAGCGGTCTGTATGTTTAGGAAGCAGATCACCTGTAGTCCTCATCACCGCTAATCTGACTGCTCAGCGATATATCGATGAAGTGCTGCAGCTAGTTTTTCATCACTACCTACAAACTATCCCAAATGCGATCTTTCAACAAGATAATGCCAGACAGGATATTGCTCGTGAAACAATGGACTTCTTACATGAATTTGGCATAGAGACTTTGGAATGGCCTATATGTCGCCTATCGAACACGTAAGGATATGATAGGGCGCAATCTTAGTCGATTACCACGTTCCCCTGGAAACTTAGATGAAACTCTGGCAGGCCGTAAGGAGGATTTGGATGAGAGACCATCTTAATTTGTCAATGCCCAATAGAACAAACGAGTGCGTAAATAACGATGGAGGAGCCACTCATTATTAATTTTTTGATGATTATGATGGAGGAATCTTCTTGGAAATGTAATCAATTACTACTACGACTACATAGCGCACACAGCTGATTTTGGCTTGCGTTTGTTTGGTTGTGAAAACAAGTCATTTTTTAAAACCTCTCGAAACCACAACTCTCACTTGGAACATGCTTTTCGGGCCATTTTTTTTACCAAAGACGTCCAAACAACACGAAAAAACCCCCACTCAAAATTTCATAAAGTTCTTGTAAAACGTCAAATTTCCGTGATATTCTATCAAAGGTTGTTCGAGTTTGCGCAATTATAAGAAAATGGTTATTAAGTTCAATACCAAATTCTAAATTCTTCTGGATTCTAAAAAGTCAAAAGTTCCCAGCATTATATTTTTTGAGATAGCATTATATATTTGTGGCGGGCGATATACCAAAATTTGTTTCATTGTGGGACTGAAAGACTTTTTCATCCGTGAAGACCACTTGTTGCCCAAATTCTTCTTCTTGTAGTGAATAGTCAGATTTTCTTGGCAGCAACGCGACATCTAAGCCTAGAACGGCTTATCCGTCTGCGCGTCGTTCTCATGGATCCAGGAAAATGTGACTGCCACTGGGGTCATCGCAAATGGGTGGTCTTCAAGAAAGTCGGTCAGTTGCTGATCGTGCTGAGGCGTACTGACTGGATCAAGCAACACCTGCTTAACTAAGAAGCCAGTTAACTCTTTTTCGATTTAGTATCCTTTAGCCTACTATAGCGGTCATATTGACATCCAACCTGTCAATTTGATTATAAAAATGGCGGCTATCTTTGGCTAAAGGGCACTGAAGAGATAAGAGTTAACTGGCTTTTTAGTTGAGAACGGTGTTGGATCAAGCCAGTGCCTCGCCTTCGTCGAACAGTTCCTTCTTCTGGATACTTTCTTCTTATTCTTACAATTGTAGCCTTGTTTCGTCCATAATGGGCCGCTACTCTTCGAACCGACAAACCAACGTCTAATTTTGCCAAAATTTGGGCTTTTTCGAATTCGTTTAGTTGGATCACTTTTAAATATAAGCTTATGACAACAACAAAATCTGACGGTGACATGTTCTGTTAAGTTGAAAAGGTCACTGAGTTGCGAGGCCCATAATACATCTTCTTCAAGTGCCATGCTCTCTTCGAACGTTGGCTATCATCAGCACGATCTGCACCCTATCCACTGCTTTTCGGAAAAGTGTCGTACCATACCATTGTCTAAGATTTTTAATCCATGATATCCGTCTACGACCTGGACCTCTTCTGCCTTCAATTTTGACGTCTATTATCAATTTTAAAAGTTTATATTTGTCATTTCTTAAAATATGACCAAAATATTCAAGTTTTCGTTTTTTGATGGTAAATAAAACTTCAAGCTCTTTATTTATTCTAAGGAGAACATCCACATGAGTTACTTGATCTATCCAAGATATCCTTATTGTTCTACGATAACACCACATCTCGAATGCCTCCAACTTTTTGCACATGGCCTCAGTCAGTGTCCATGCTTCCATACCATAATATAAGATGCTAAAAACATAACACCGAAGCACACGAATTCGGAGTGGTATTAAGATCGCACGAATTGCATGTTGTCCCAGTTCTCATTGAGGAGATAACCCAAGTATTTGTAATAATCCACGCGTTCGACTTGCTGCCCACTTACTTCTAACATGCCTCGGATGTTCTTTTCCTTGGATATGACCATCCATTTTGTTTTTCCAACATTTAAGTTAAGCCCGAATTGCGAACTTTTGGCAGCAATTTGATTCAGGCCTTCCAGCGTGTCTGCTATTATGACAGTGTCGTCGGCATATCGTATGTTGTTGATTTTTATGCCGTTTATGGTCAGACCCTCTTCGCAGTGATGAAGTGCATTCTCTATTAGTTTGTTACTATAGATATTAAACAATAGCGCAGACTCAGACTAATAACTAAAGAGAGACCAAACATTCCCTATTGAAATCCTCTAATGTTTACAATCCAACACCCTTCTGGACGATTATATGAACAGAAAAGAGATAGAGCAATAAAACGGCAACACTGTCAAAAATTGCTTTTCCCATTACCAGTGGCGGCGTTAATTTTAATTTAAATATATAAATGTGAAAACGAGATATAAGGTAGGGTTGGTCGGATTTTCTTATTCAAAAGAATTAACTGCCAGAACTTGCATAACCACAAAAAATAGATTTATTCAAGGATAAAGTTTATTTTGAGGAATGTAGGTATTTACGAACAGATCAAAAGTTTACCAAAGAGCACTTGAAATGATTTTTATTTATTTATTTATTATTTTTTAATTGTGCAGTATCCCACAAAACAAAAGTAAAAAAAAATATTTTCATAGCAAAAAAAAACGGTTATTAACCCGTTTTATAACGTTTTTGTCCAAAAAAAAACACGCTAATAAACGGCTTATTAAGCGTTTTTTTCACTATGATAATAATGTCTCTTTTAGTTTTCTTTAGTGAAATATAAACTTTATTTATCAAATTAAGAGAACTTTTTGTGATGTTAATTATGAAAATTTTAAGGCCAACAAATTTTATTCTTTACACATTGGCTGCATGTTCATTTCTGAATACAGAACACAAGAAAAATTTAAGGAAGAGGTAAAAAATTAATTACTAGTAGTTTTTCAGGAAACAGGAGTCAAAAGGCAAAAAAATAAATAATAAATATTAATGAAAATAAAAATAAGATTGGCTCAGAGTAAATATCTCCAAAACGGTTTTATTCACATTATAGAAAGTACCCAGGTACCCATTAAAATACAAAAAATACCTGCCCCAGTACCTGACTATCAGCACTTGGTCTTATTGTCTTCTCTTGTTATGTATAAATTACAATAAATAAATATTTTACATGCTGCAAAAGGAGCAAAATTATCTGGTACTTTTGTTTCTTAAAAAAGATTAGTATTAGTCTTAGATTTTTGATGTATTAATAGTATAATCATAAGCTTTTTACGCAGTTTTTTACCTCATACTACGCCCATGACTAACGTAAAATGACAGGATCTTTCTTACCTCCGAAATATTAGTTCTGGGCTGGAATATCCGCTTTTATTGCATACCAGGCAATGGTAAACCATTTTGTTGGTCCTCAAAATAGCTTGATACAGTTCCTTTTTCACAAATAGTCACAATAAAATTCAAAAATCACCGAACAACACAAACCCCCGTTAACAACAACGCCGTCAGCTGCAACCAAACATGTCGGCATTTATTCGCGGCTCGTCGAAAAAACGTTGCCGGCTTGTGTTCTTTTTTATAAATCTCGAAATTCTACTTATTAAAAATTAAAAAAAGTTAATTATTGAGACTAAAAATTAGGACTAAGAATTAAGTTATTAGCATAAGAAAAATTATCCTATATAAAAATATGTCAAATAATCAATAATATTATCAAAAGAGCTTCAAGAAGTTTATGAATTGTTTTGTTTCTAGGGAAACCCCGCAGTAAATTGGCAACCATGTATTTTTTGGGAAATAAACATTGTGGCTGGTTGATCGGGGTAATATTGTTTACTGTTATATCTCTTTTTTTTTTATTAATCTGAGAGCGCAGACAATATACAACCTTGGCGTACTCCTCTTCTTATTTGGACCTCTTCGGACAGTTGACCATCAACCTTTATTTGAGCAGCACTGGGCCAGTGTCAGTGCGCAACTGGAAACAGGCGAGTGCGGAACCTCAGGGTCGATTCGTTTTCAAACCTTGCACTAAAACGGGGCGTAGTAAATTGTCCCTAAAGCTAACGCAAGAGTGCTCGATCGTTCAGAAAAAAAAAAACAAAAAAAGCAAGTACCGCACTGTTTTTTTCCTTTCAGAAAACAAAAACGTTTCGGCAGAGCGGGCGCTCCTGCGGTTGCGCAGCAAACTTCAGGGTACGGAAGAGGGGGGGAAGCCGACCAGCGTGGAGCAACAAGTGGGCGCACTGATTCAACAAGCTGTCGATCCTGTCAACTTGTCGCGATTATTTTACGGTTGGCAACCCTGGTTGTAAGTGAGAATTACATTCCGTTACGTTTTTTTTTTCCGTTGGTAATATGTTACTTAATATTAAGTAAGAAAGTCAAGTCGTTGGTACATTGGCAGAATACACTAAGGTTTATTTTGAAATTTTCTTTTTATTCCTGATGAATAAGAGGAGACCAGCGTTCGGTCATTTCTGGTAAAACTTTAACTCATACTTTGACAGCGATTTATTGACGAAACCTATGTAGAGAGTGATCATTTTTAAATTTTCCCTATTGAGAAATGTTTTTTTAAAGTCTCGTCACACTTTTTTTCGTTTCGTCTGTGCCGGTTGTCTTTCAAAACCCAACAAAACCGCAATTTCGACAGATCAGTAGCACAAATGTTTATTTTTTGAAACAACAAATATTTTCTCGCAGTTTTCTCACAAAAAGTTAAAAAACTACCTATTCCAATGACCTGGACCTTTCCCTTTTGTTAAAAACTGAAAATTTATTTTACGCATTTCAACAACTTCTTTTTAATCGTGCCAGTTTAGTTATCAAATGTGCTCTAAGATGGTGCCAGTAGGTGCAAAACTTAAATTTTAAGGAGGCTGTGAAAAATCCTACGTGCCATAATGCTCTCTCTCTCTTTTTTGTATTTTTTTATTATTTAAAAACTAACACTCGTAGCTAAAGTTAAAATTGACTTAGTGGGTTTTGATAGTGGACTGACTACGTTAGGTTAAAATGATTTTATTTTTGTACTATTATACGGGAAGTTAAAAAGATGAATATTTGTTTAACCTGTATCTATACTGTTTCAATAAAATGGTGAAAGTAATATTTTTGCTTTTTTTCAAAATTTTGGCACCTTTGATAAAACATTTGCATTGTAACGACACACATTTGTTGCTACCTTCAGGATGTATAGGGAGACCACATACCTGTGAGTCTGATTGGGTAATGTGCCAAATTCAATTGGGAGAATTTTTCTTAGAGGTAGATTCAGACACTGTCAGGCAGCTTTCGTCAGGTAAGTTATTTAATGGTGGGTTTACACGGAATTATAAACCCGGGCTAGGAAATAAAAACGACCAATAAAAAATCATATACAGGGTTCCTAAGAAAATCCTTAGGGGGCCAAGCAGCCGTGTATAAGACGCAGACAAACGGAAAAGCACATTAGGCAGAAAAGGATTGGCATGGGGCGATGTTGTCACTACATCTTACACGTAGTAAATCCATTCCAAGTTGTTGTTTTCTAATGTTTTCCATTTTCATACCTTTAGGACTGGAATAAAAATTGGTTTTGCTCGACTTTAATACCAAACTGATAAAAGATATCGTAAAAAAAAATATTTTTCGGCTTTTCATTTTGTAACCATTGTCCTTACGCACTGTTTACAAGCTGGGGACTGAGATACATGCAAATGCCTAACCTAAAGCGTTCATACACGGCCGGAGAAATCGACTGAGATATTTTTGTAGAAACTTTATCAAGCAAATAGGACGGGTTGACGCCTTCGAACGTCCAACCCGGGTTTTGCACTTTGATTCGAAATCAAAAAGGAGGAACAGTCAGATGTGGGGCCGTGCACAAATTACGTAACGGTGATTTTACCAATTTTTGACTCCCTCCCTATGTAATGTTTTGTAACGGTTTGGCACGCCACTCCTAATATTACGTAACGATTTCAAGACCACTACCCCCCCCCCCCAAAAAAAAACACTTTTCAGTTATTTTCATTCCAAATTTTCTTAGTTTCCTATAAATGCAAACGCTGTCGAAAACCCCCCCTCCCCCTACGTAACGTTTTGTAACCCACGTCCCCCCTATGACCATTACGTAATTTGTGCACGGCCCCTGTAGTCCCAGTGGAGGAGGGCGAGAAAATTGATATTTTTTTCTTAAAAATTATACTCTTTAGACCTATTTCTTTGCGTTCCCGAAATTACGTAATTTTTGAAAAAAAATTGTAAGCGGCGCCATTTTTATTTCATGCTTTTGTTTGTCTAACATTTTTGCGTTCAGCTAATTTAATTGAAAAATGTTTGCCTGCGGCGCCCTTTATCTTCTCACTCGAAACCCCCGTTTTAGGAAAACTGATCCCGTCTCTGTTTCTAAATTTTTTCGAACAAAAGTAGAGTATGACCATGGGGGAAATAATTTTTTTCTACGGTATGACGAAAATTTCGAGAAAGTTGAAGAAAAAAATAAAAAAAGTGGCAGAGCTCAAGTTTTTCGTAAAAAAAAACGTTTTTTGTAAAGAAACAGAGCAAAATAAATCTTTTCACCCCTTTTGGCAGCCCCTTATTTCTCGCTTTTACCCTCCCGCTAGTTTTGAAGAAATGTTTCGAGATCATGTCATAAAACACCTCGAAAATATCAAATGTAGTGTAGGGCCAGCTTTATTTAAAATCAATAATATCGCAAGCAAAAAGCTCTGCAGGAATAACAGCGCCGTTTATTGATTTCTTTGGCTGCTAGTGCTAGCTGCATGGATTGGCCGTTTCCGGATAGATGTCACTAGTAGAACAGAATCGAAAGAAATTTAATTAAAAGCGAAGATATTTCTTTCTAATGTTAACAACCTCACGAGTTTATCGCTCAGTATCGTAAATAATGGACACTGCCGCCTCCTTTAAGCAAGAAAAAGCTGTGGTTTGGACCTGAAAACATCTAATTTTTAATTAGATTAGATGTTCAAATCTCATGGTGTGGCCGCCATCTAGCGGAATTTGCAGACATCTTGTCAACGGTTATTGCAACTATGATTTATGCTCACAATGAAAGAGTGGCGACAATTTTTTCTCATGAAAGCAGTCCGGAGATAATAACAAACTGGCACCATTGCTCAATATTTCTTTTGTGCGCGCAGAACTTTCTATGCCATTTCTGTTTGATTTATTGAAATCCTATCCCTAAGGAAAATCTTAGGAACCCTGTATTTGCAATCATATTTGATCAAATCAATCAAACGTTGAATTGGATCCGACAAATCCATGCAAGTAAGAAGAATTGATTGTAGATTTACTATATGGAAATAGTAGTTAATAAAATTCACCTAAGGTTAAACGCGAAGTTGTCTCTATTGTCGTCAATTTAACTGTTTTTTATTTTACATTTTATTTTATTTTACAAATATTTTAAAATAAAAATAATTTCATTTCAATCATTTAAGGAACAAAGAACTAAATTTAAATCTTAAATTAGAGTGGTCTGATAGTACTTATGTTAAACTTATAGTAACTTTCATAAAAACTTTGTTACCTACTTTTATTTTAATACTACGAATAAATTAATTTGTTCTTTTGTGCACTCAAAAAAATCTAGAAAAGTCTACTTAAACTATGATAGTAGACTATTTTTGAAAGAAATTGAGGAGGATCAGAGTCTTTTTCATTCAAAAAGTTTGTACAAAATTCTCATTTTTAATAGAACTCATTAAGCAGGCAGTGACACAGGCATCATGCATGAATCTTCACGAGGGAAAATTGAACCTATAGAGAATGGAAAAGAAGTGGAAAATTTTGAACGAGCGGAAGGAGCAATCTGAGAGGCATAACGGTCAGGTAAATTTGTATTCCCTGGGTAAATTTGATCTCTGGTCCAACTTAACGTATAACCCAACTTTTTTGTTTACTTTTTATAGTTGGTATTTCTTGGACTTTTTTTGAGTCGTTTCTCTAAAATATCTAATAAACTGCTCCATTTTAACTTTTAGAGTTGTCCTGCTTCGTGGATTGTATAAAAATTACACAAACAACCCCTTGGGTCAAAGCATAGAAAAAGTGACGTTTCCCCAACCGTTATGCCTTTTTAGCTATGAAACTGTCAATCGCATCGTTACCCCTAATATATCCATATATCCATTCGCCATACGTTCTATTTTCCTTTTGACATGTGTATGTTTTGCGTAACCTTGAAGACGGCTTAAAATTTGATTTGTTTCACAATATCTTTGAACCTATTAAAACACAGACGTGCTCATAGAAGTGCTCTGTAGCTACTCCGCATTTTTATACTTTAGCATGGTCGATATCTTTTTCAAATGCTCCCGAAGATACGTCCGAAATTTCGTCTGATAACTGCAGGTGAATAGCTCAGTCTCGCTTACCGTTTGGTGCGTCATCAGATGCATTTTGTAATTCTTCTTCTTGATTTTCACGCCGCATACTTCGCAAGCCAACAAATCGGGCGGCTCGTGTGTTTTTTTGTGCGTATCGTAACTGCCCTTGTACCTGCTTTCGAACTTGAACTTTTCGCACTTGTACATCTGAATTTCGCTCGGGTCCTTGTGCAGTTTCGAATGAGTGATCAGCGAAGATTTCGACCAGAACTGAAGACCGCACACGTTGAATATGGTCGATTTGGCCACGGGGCCCAACTTGGTGAGGTAAGTATCGGGTCGCGGTTTCCAACGTGCGCCTTCAAGTGCGTTTTGAATTTAGTGTAATACAGACAGACGGCACAACGATAAATTCCGCACTGATTTTCGTCTTTGTGCCGCTGCATGTGCATTTTATGATTGTATTTGCGTCTGCTTTTGAAGCCGCAAATGTCCTAGATAAACTCGGGTTCCCGATGCAGTTCCATGTGCTCCTTGAAGCCCAATTTATATTTGGTCTGGAACGAATACTGCGAACATTTTTGCACCTAACTCAGTTCACTTATGTCTGTATGTTTCACTTATTGAGCCTATTAAGACATAGACGTGTTCATAGAGGTGCTCTGTAGCTGCTCCGCATTTTTATACTTTAGCATGGTCGATATCTTTCTTCCCGGTCTCCCGGCGGTTAAAATATTATGCCTCTTTTTCAAATGCTCCCGAAGATACGCCCTAAATTTCGTTTGATAACTGCAAAGACCGCAGGTAAATAGCTCCGTCTCGCTTACCGTTTGGTGCGTCATCAGATGCATTTTGTAATTCTTCTTCTTGATTTTCATGCCGCACACTTCGCAAGCCAACAAATCGGGCGGCTCGTGCGTATCGTAACTGCCCTTGTACCGGCTTTCGAACTTGCACTTTTCGCACTTGTACATCTGAATTTCGCTCGGGTCCTTGTGCAGTTTCGAATGAGTAATCAGCGAAGATTTCGACCAGAGCTGAAGACCGCACACGTTGCATATGGTCGATTTGGCCACGGGGCCCAACTTGGTGAGGTAAGTATCGGGTCGCGGTTTCCAACGTGCGCCTTCAAATGCGGTTTGAATTTGGTGTAATACAGACAGACGGCACAACGATAAATTCCGCACTGATTTTCGTCTTTGTGCCGCTGCATGTGCATTTTATGATTGTATTTGCGTCTGCTTTTGAAGCCGCAAATGTCCCAGATAAACTCGGGTTCCCGATGCAGTTCCATGTGCTCCTTGAAGCCCAATTTATATTTGGTCTGGAACGAATACTGCGAACATTTTTGCACCTAACTCAGTTCACTTATGTCTGTATGTTTCACTTATTGAGCCTATTAAGACATAGACGTGTTCATAGAGGTGCTCTGTAGCTGCTCCGTATTTTTATACTTTAGCATGGTCGATATCTTTCTTCCCGGTCTCCCGGCGGTTAAAATATTATGCCTCTTTTTCAAATGCTCGCGAAGATACGCCCGAAATTTCGTTTGATAACTGCAAAGACCGCAGGTAAATAGCTCCGTCTCGCTTACCGTTTGGTGCGTCATCAGATGCATTTTGTAATTCTTCTTCTTGATTTTCATGCCGCACACTTCGCAAGCCAACAAATCGGGCGGCTCGTGCGTTTTTTTGTGCGTATCGTAACTGCCCTTGTACCGGCTTTCGAACTTGCACTTTTCGCACTTGTACATCTGAATTTCGCTCGGATCCTTGTGCAGTTTCGAATGAGTGATCAGTGACGATTTCGAAGAGAGCTGAAGACCGCAAACGTTGCATATGGTCGATTTGGCCACAGGGCCCAACTTGTTGGTGAGGTAAGTGTCGGGTCGTGGTTTCCAATCCGCGGGCTTGTGTTTGCCTTTGCTCACGTGCGCCTTCAAATGCGGTTTGAATTTAGTGTAATACGGACAGACGGCACAACGATAAATTTCGCACTGTTTTTCGTCTTTGTGCCGCTGCATGTGCATTTTGTGATTGTACTTGCGTCTGCTTTTGAAGCCGCAAATGTCGCAGATAAACTCGGGTTCCCGATGCAGTTCCATGTGCTGCTTGAGGCCCAATTTATATTTGGTCTGAAACGAACACTCCGAACATTTTTGCACCTCGCTCAGTTCACTTATGTCTTTATGCACTACACTGTGGCCTTGTAACTCTCCTTTAGTTCTGAACCGCTTGCTGCACACCTCGCACATGAACTTTTTCTCGGGGTTTTCGTGGTTGAGCACGTGATTTCTTATGCTGGCTTTGTGTTTCGTCTTGAATTCGCAGTATTTGCAAGTCAGCCACGTGATTTCGTCCGGGTTCTTGTGCTGCATCAGATGGATGTTGAAAGACGATTTTAAGTCGGTTTTGTAATCGCAATTGGGACATTTCAAATTTTCAGTGTGACGATAGCCTAAAAAAAATTACATATTAGAGCGTTAATAGATAGATCAAAATTGGTGATACCGTAGGCAAAATCGGTTATTTTTCTCCCGCACCGAAATACATTACTTACGGAGGCTTAACGGGACCCGCTCAGATTTATTTGTGTGCAAAAGCCTCGGCAAAAGCTGCAGCTGGTAGGTGATAATTCATTTTTTTGTTTAGTTAGGTTTTGAATTTTTTTGTGAAAGTGAATTTGCAATTTTTCTTTTATATTTTTCCATTCTATTTACATTGGCAGTTTGTATGTAGGCAAAAGAATACGGTTGCGGTAGTTTGTGCTTGTGGTTTAAAGACTTTTTACCATCTCAATTACGGTAAGTACGATAAACTGGTGGTCTATTACCTCTCTATCAAGTAAACTAGTTTCGAACTTCCATTGTCTGTATTTTTTACTTTTTCACAACGTTTCTAATGCTTATGTATCTGCAATATCTCGCATAGATCGAGCCACCTACATCTACAATACAGAAGAAGCTTTAAATAAAGGAGTGGTTTCTCCAACTACACGATCAATAAAATTTTTCAGACCACACCAAAACACAGACGTAAATACTGAAAGAAATGCGACCCTTATAAATTAGATACATCAAAGGAATCTCGAAGATAAGAAGAATAGGCAATCAATACCATCTTCGGACTGTCTTCAAAGCGACCACAACAATGAGAAGTTAATTAACAAAAACTAAACCACACCGCCACAACACCAAGAACTACATCGGAGAAACCAGACCATGGAAGTTCGCCTTACTAAACACAGACGCAAAACTCGACAAGGGGACACAACTGGATCGAATATAGCTCAATATTGCTGAGAAAATCAACATCATATGGAATGGAAAGAGGCAAAGATCGTCGTCAAGGAGGAAAATCTATTCATGCGGGAATTCAAAGAAACAGCATTGATCCTGAGGAACCAGAATGCATTTTCTCAACCAAGCATCACCATCAGGGATATTTGAAAACCCATACTTTTTGGAGGTAACAGATTTCAATTGCGAAACAGCGGAACCAACCACCTGTAAACTTCATGCTTCACTGAACACAAGTTAGATTTATGATTCACTGAACACATGCTAGTCTTAGTTTTTGTTAGTATTCGGCTGATGACGATTGCAAATACATAAGCATTCGAAACGTTGTGAAACAGTAAAAAATAAAGACAATGGAAGTTCGAAACTAGTTTACTCTCAAGTTACACACATACAGGGTGTCCCAACGAAGGAGGAACACGTCGATTTGTTATTCAAGGGGGGCACGTTTTGGCTATATTCGAATTTTCGTGAGACACATCACAGAATTTAAATAGGGAAAGTATGTCAAGTGACACCTTATCTAGCGATTCGCTTCCGAGATAATACTAATAGACACTTGTTTATGGCATAATTCGAACGAGGCCTGAATAGCTTATTGCAATTTGCGTACCTTGGTAGGTCCGTAACGGTACGCAATGAGTGCAGTTAGCTGTTCTCCCATCGCATCCACCATAAATTCGAAATATGCCGTAAACAAGTGAAAAATTTAGTGTTTTGAACGCGTTAGGTATACGGTTTTTGACAGTTATTGTTTTACCAGAGGTGAGCAACTGGATTTGACAGTTGTTAGGGAAATGTTTAAAAACAAATGGTGTGTTGGCAACGATAGTTGGTAACCCCTGACAATAAATAATTTTATCAGTCTCACATTTTTTATTAAGAAACGTCCGGTTTAAAAATGCTGTATCAAAAACTGTAAAAACACGTGCCTCGACGAATTTCTATTGTTCCGTTGTCCATCGGAGAAAGAAAACATGCATTTACCGAGCTGGAAATTTAATAATATGTTTCTGTGTTTTACTGTAAGAAAAAGTGTAACAAAAATATAGATCAATAGGAATCTTTATATTTTACCTATTATTCACATTTTTAATATCTACCGTGTATATTCAATGTTTGTTTTTGTTTTTATTTTGTCAAAGCATGACATATTTTACTAACCAAAAAAAATCAATCTTTCAAAAACTGTCTGGGAAAATTATAAAAAGAGACAAACAAAACATCAATCCATTTCACTAAATGCGTTTTACTTGCAAATATGAAAAAAACCAGAAAGAGAGGAAAATATGAATTTCCCACCTCTAGTAAAACAACTGTCAAAAATCGTATAAAGGGCCTCTAGGTATACCTAACGCTTTCGAATCAAAGCCAAAATACACTTGATTTTTTACTTGTTCATGCCATGTTTCGAACGATGCCCGCTTTTTTGAAGGATGCGATGACAGAACAGCTGATTCCACTCGTTGCGTACGGAGGGGGTACGTAACGTTACGGACCCTTGAACATACGCAACGATTTCAATTAGCAGTTCTGTCATCGCAGCCTTCAAAAAAGGGTGTGTGTCTCTTCTTTAGTTATTAGTTTGAGTCCAATTTAAAGGTAAACTTGATTTCAAAAAAAAAAACTCATACATGCATTTTTTCCTATGCCACAAAATTTAGCTTTCCATTAGTGTATACTATTATAAGGCTAGGATACGGATAGGAAACATGGATCAGGACGACCAAAAGTAAGTTCTGAAGTGCAAGATGAGAGACTTATGGACCATCTCAGACAAAATCCTTTTTCAACGTCGGTTGAAGCAGCTAATGTAACATTATTTCCAGGTTCTTTAGCAACAGTAAATAGAAGAGTAACGAAATCAGAAGTCTCTTGTCGAGTTGCTGCAAAGAAGCCTTTTCTAACAGAAGAACAAAAACAGGCCAGAGAATCAGTAAACTTGTGGGGCTGGTTTAGTGCTAGAGGTTTGGGTTTTTTTTTGTTGGAGAATCGAAGGAAGATTCAATAGTGAACAATATATTGAAATCCTTGAAAACGTTATGCTGCCATCTGTACAGGCTTTACATGAAAATAATGACTTCGTTTATCAGCAGGACAACTGTCCAGCAGACACGGCTAATGTTGTTCGCCAATGGTTTTTAGAAAAAACGCATACATGCAGTCACAAAATTATTATTTAAATGCCTAAAAACTTCAAAAGTACGACAATTTGTCATATTGTTTAAAAAAGGTCTCTAAAACTGAAAATATTTTTTTACTTAAATTAAAGGCAACCTTATTTTTATATTAAATTAAAATAATGTTAAATTATCACTCGAGTAACGGACGAATGCTGTTCTATAAAGAGGGCGGTAACCCATTTGGAGTTGATAAAATAACAATAATACGATGGAAACAGCACTGGATTGAAAACAATTCGACGAATAGGAAACTTAACACTAATTATTTTAACTTAAAAAAGAACTAAAAGAAATAATTTAGTATTTAATACGATCACCATTTTTCTCTATTACAAACTGCAAACATCTGGGCATTGAGAAGGTTAAATTGAAAATACTGATGGTCTTCTGAGAGCTGATCCAACGCGCGATAAATAGCATCGCTTAATTCTTCGTGGTCTCCAATTCCTTTGATATATTATTTTAACGATTCGAACCCATATATTTTCCATTGGGTTAAGGTTAGGGATGTTGGCTGACTAAGGAAGTGTTTCTATATTATCATTCTAAAATCATTGGCGAACAACATTAGCCGTGTGTACTGGACAGTTGTCCTGCTGATAAACGAAGGCATGATTTTCATGTAAAGCCTGTACAGATGGCAGCATAACGTTTGCAAGGATTTCAATATATAGTTCACTATTGAATCTTCCTTCGATTCTCCAAAAAAAACCCAAACCTCTAGCACTAAACCAGCCCCACATGTTTACAAAAAAATGTCCAGCTTTTTTAATTTGGTTTGTATATTCGGGTTCAAATCTAGAATTTGGTGGACGATAAACTAAAATTCTCCTGCTGCTTGAAGATGATTGAATAATTTTTTCGTCAGTGAAAACCACCCTCTCTCAGAAGTCATTATCACGAAGAACATTGTTCAGTGCAAAAATCACTCTGGTCTGTTTTTGTTCTTCTGTTAGAAAAGACTTCTGATTTCGTTACTCTTCTATTTACTGTTGCTAAAGAACCCGGAAATAATGTTACATTAGCTGCTTCAACCGACGTTGAAAAAGGATTTTGTCTGAGATGGTCCATAAGTCTCTCATCTTGCACTTCAAAACTTACTTTTGGTCACACGTAACACGGTATGCTACTATTTATTCCAAATTCCGTCGCCTTCCGCGCACTCATAGACGGACGTCAACATTCGAAGTTGTATTAGCGTGCTCGATTGAGAGAATGACTTCACTGAGTTGATATATTTGTCTCATGTTTTAATTGAAACCGTAAAGAACACAAATATTCTCGATGCGCTTGCCCTCCCAAATATACGACTGCCTTCTACGATAACAACACACAACTTGTGCAAGTACCACTTTGTTGTTTTATAATGATTATTTCAGTGTCAAAATTTATTTATAATTATGTCAAACTGCGCTGTTTTTGGATGTAAAAATTAAAACACAAATAAAAAAAAACATTAAATACTATAGCTTTCCAAGAGAAAATGATGTAGAAATTAAATGGATAATTGCCTGCCAAATAAACGAATAAATACAGTTAAAAAATTGTAAGTTTTTAATATTTATTTTAACCCTTATGTTTTAGCCCCTATATTTAGGCTATGATTTTCAACCTGTTTATTTTTCTTTTAAAATCTAGTTTTGTTTTGTATAAAGTACTATTAGGCTAAAAACGGCATATAATCGGTAATCTTATTTTTTTTCGAATTTCGAAGATAGTTGTTTCGAAATACCTCTACAACAAAAACTTATGAACTACACCCCAAAGAACCCTCGTAATTTAAGGGTTTATACAGTACCTACTTTAAATTTAGCTGGAAGTTTAACATAGGTATTCTGTAGCAAGCAAAAATATGAAGAAAAATCACCGGTTGTTGCCAAAACAATTGTCAGTTATTTTGATTGGGGTTGGGGCGAGTAAGGTGTTGAAGTTAGAAAATATCTTTTGAGACCCGAAAATAATGAAAGGAAAATTATAGAGTTTTTAAATATTGTGAAGAAGGCAGGTATTTTGTAAAAACTAAGACACGGCTCGGAGCTCTTCCGCAAATTTTTTTTTACTTTTTAAACTAAATGAGCAAAACCTAACTTAAACAACCGCAAGCCAATCCATTCCAACCAAGAAACAATTAAACGCGCGGCGACCCAAAATTACATTAAGGAAAATTAATACCTTTTCCTTGCACATGTGCTAGTATCGGATTCACAAAGTGACGTCACGCCGAAATGCGCATTGTCATACCGTGTTAAGTGTATCGTGCACTAATGGAAAGCTAAATTTTGTGTAAATCAAGTGTATGTGGATGGAGATACAAATCAACTGATAGTTTAATTGTCTAGTGTCGAAACAAAACCAAAACACGATACATTTTTTACATGTTTTGAACGAGGCTGTGTCTTTTGGCCTTGTTTTGACAGTGGCGCACCCAGGAATAAACTTCGGGGGAGGGGGGGGGGGCTCAAGGATAAATAATAAAAAAAATTAATTTGAAGTAAAAATGTGACCATAATTGATACAAGAAAACAGGGGCAGACACGCGCGGACCTAGGTTTTAATTTAAAATTTAGAAAATAACACTTAAAATGCAATTTTTGACCTCGTTTTTGACTTAAAATAAACTATAATCGTAAATACTGATGGGGTTTTGGAAATTTGCGTTGTGTATTTTTTTTTAAATGCTAAAATCTGCCGCAGGCGAAATTTTTACGAAAATGACCCTTAAAATGCTATTTTTTACACCAAATCGCAGGCAATATGTTTTGACAAATCTGGGGAATTGTTTTTTGCAACACTGTACGGGAAATCAATTTAACTATGTCGACCTGATTTTTTTGCAAAATTTTACGTCGTTGAATTTGTTTTCCATGGCAACGCGGAGACTTTATTTGCGTTTATCCACAGTGGGACACAAGAGATTTTTTAGCACCGGGTCAAAAATTTTGGGTTAGGTTACTTATTTTGACTTTGACGCTTTTTTCGTAAAGTGTGTGTGGTTAGCGCTAAAAGATTTATAAATGGCGGTATGATGGAATTTCAATAATTGATCTTCCAACGATAACAGCAACCTCGCCGTTCGGCTATACCGACCAACAGGTTAACTTAAAAGCATGCAGATTTAAAAATCGGCGACCTGTTTTGTTAGTACTCAAGTATCCGTGTGTTTTTGAGACTGAGGTTGGGATCTAAAATCTATCCTTTGCACTCCAACATTCACTAGTACACTTGCACGTAACTATGCCGCAATAATATAAAATAAAAAAAATGGTTGAATCAAAATAAAAACAAAATTATGTGGGGTTATGGGCGCCCAATGTTTCTATGGGAACCACTAAATTTCTCTTGGTTCTTTGATAGACTCGGGGTGATGCCCGCGCAGCGCCGGGCCTTTTTCGGCGGGCGACCGCACACGCGGAGTGGTTTTATATTTCTTTTAAAACAATGTTTTTGAAAACACTTTTTTGAAAGATAAACATAACCTCAAATGGTTTTCTGTCAGAAAACGTAAAAATACTCTTCTTCTTCCCACTGCGGCCCGATTTAAAGTTTGTTAACAAAACACCTGCATTTACCATGGAATTGTATAAATTCTGCAATCTATCGGCCAACACTTGAACTGCGTGTGTGTTCGTGATTGATTGATCGGTTTTCTTTTCCGGAATGCACAGGCCTTTAGAATAAAGGAAACTTAGTTTTTATTGTCGCTAAAGCAAGGAAATATGTAATCCAGAGGAAATTGTGAGTATTTCTCTATTTTTTATGTAAATCACGTTTGTTCTAAGCCGCAATTATTTTGAGGCTTTTGGGTAGATGACAGCACCAGCGCTTTTACTTTGAAGGCAAAATAATTGCGAATTTTGAAAAATCCTTCAGATATTTTCGTTGAGCATTTAAAAATGATCACCCCTGTAAAATTTCAGCTAATTCTTATGTTTAGTTTTCCCTGTGCACTCTGGCAAAAGATCAAAAAATTAAAGGACAAGGCATTGCCAGTTGTACTTTTTTTTACTTAAAATCTGGGGAGAAACTATAGCCTTAAAAAGAACAATTTGACACCAAATAGTAAAAATAAAAGGTGTTTTAAAGACTTTTTAAAAAAATATCTTGCTTTATTCCCTATATATTTTATGGGGGGGGAACCCCAAAATCCCTCCCCCTCGGTGCGCCACTGGTTTTAAACACGAGGGACGTGCAACTGAATAGTAACTAACCTTTGAGTTCGACTTGGTGATTTTTTACCAAATGCCTTTGCAAAGATTTTTTCTGCACAACTCCATAATCGCACAGATAACACAAATACCTCTTGGGATAATTAGGATCTTTATGAGTCAATTTGTGCTCTTCAAACGCATCTTTTTCATAGGTTTCGAAGGTGCAAAAATCACAGTTCCAAATTCGATTCAGATCGTCAATATCGGGTATGTCTAAGTCACTGTATTTTTCATCTTCACTACTTTCCACATGCGTTAACTGGTGCTTTTTTAGAGAGTTTAAATTTTTGACTTTATAACGGCATTGCAGACATCGATACCAGGTCTCTTCAATCTCTTTTTTATGGATCAAATGTAAATGAGTTTTCAAGTTTGCTTTATGAATGGTTTGGTAGTCGCATTTGAGGCATTCAAACGTTTCTAAATCGGCAGCTTCGCGTAAATATTCGACGTATTTCGTTTGGAGTTCTTCCAGTTTTTTCTTGTCCATATTTTCGAGAATGTCATTAAAAATTTGACGATGGAATGTTTTCTTTTCAATATTCACTTCATTTTCTTCAAATATGGTATTGATATTTTCCATTGGTTTTTCTTTTGCCGAACTCGATTTGTAACTTTTAACAATAACAGTTTTGTATTGTTCTTCTTCCCCGTTTTCATCATCTTTGGCAGGCTTTGTGGGTAATTCATCCTTTACACTGAAACAAAAATGATATGAAAAATCGAATATCTTAAAATTAAAGGGATATGGTTTGTACTCTGATTCAGATGGTTAAAGTACAAAAAAAATTAGCACTTTAAAAAAAGTGAACCAAATCATAAAAATAAAATCTATATGTTTGTGGCGGATTCATAATGTCGAAACTACTTTTTTTGGGTTTTTCGCCACTAAGTTAAGGAAATTTTTTCAAAAATATGTTAAAACCCACTGCGTAAATTCCTAAAGAAAAAAATTTGTTCGTTTGTCAGTGGTTTTTAAATAAGATAAAAAATTTGCCTACACACACGCAAATCCTAACTAGAATCTAAGTACTTATCTGACGTTTCGGCAGAAATTCTACTGCCGTTATCAAAGAATTTTATCCTTTTCAAAAACTTTTTTTGATTCTTTTTTAAAATATCTGTCTAAATAAAATTTTAGAGGAATTTAATTTTAAACCGGTCATTTGGTTTCGCTATATAGATGATATTTTTAGTATTTGGCCACACGATTTAAATAAACTTATAAACGGTAAAGAACCAACAATAAAATTTACTTTAGAAGTAGAAAACGATAACAAAATTTCATTTTCAGACGTTTTAATAAACAAACAAAATATATTACAAACCTCAGTTTATAGGAAACCAACACATAGAAATAGATATCTAAATTTTAACTCAAATCATTGCTCATCGGTTAAAAAAGCACTAATAAAAAGTCTATATATACGATGGAGCTAAAATTATTTGTTCGGACAATAACACATTTTTACAAGAAAAACAAATAATAAAAGAGGTCTTAATTAAAAATTCGTATCCAAATAACTTCATCGAAAATTCTTTTAGACAAATCGAATTTCCAAGACAACGCGAACGTAGACATAATAATGTACAACCAACAAATTTAATAATTCCGTTTATACCAGGTATTTCGGAAAAAATTAAACGAATCGCTAATACTTATAATATTAGAACAATTTAAAAAAAATCAAATACTCTTAGATCAATTCTAACCAAAACAAAACCATTAAATTCTGAGCAAAACTCAAAAAATATCGTTTATAAAATTCCTTGCGAGTGTGGTAAATTTTATATTGGAGAAACTTCAAGGCCTCTTGAAGTTAGAATAAATGAATACCTCAGAAGGGGAGACTGGGAGAAGTCTAAAATTTGCCAACATTCTTTTGAAAATGATCATAGAGTAATGTGGGAAGAAACCAGTATATTACAAAAAGAACCAGACAAAATTAAACGAAAAATCGAAGAAGTAGCTTGCATCTATCTTAATGAAGATGAATGCATAGCTAGCATATCAGTTGATATAAATACAGTTTGGCTTCCAATTTTAAAACAAGATTTTCAAAAAGGTTTTCTTAAAATAAATTAAAAAATAGCATTGATGTTCTTTGGGTTTCTAATATATTTTTTCTTAAAGTTAGTCAAAAGATAATTTTTATAATTGATATCTTAAAATAAAAATTTTGTATTTTTATAAAGTAATCTAAAATCGAAAACACTCAAACAAATATAATTTTGATTTTAAATTTGACTAAATTCACCCAATACCTTGTCGGCTACTATCGACGCACCAAACTGTCAAGTTAATATTTGAAATATATATCAGTCAAAGTCAGTCAGTTGTATGACAACAGACAGATATTTTAAAAAAGAATCGAAAAAAGTTTTTGAAAAGGATAAAATTCTTTGATAACGGCAGTAGAATTTCTGCCGAAACGTCAGATAAGTACTTAGATTCTAGTTAGGATTTGCGTGTGTGTAGGCAAATTTTTTATCTTATTTAAAAACCACTGACAAACGAACAAATTTTTTTCTTTAGGAATTTACGCAGTGGGTTTTAACATATTTTTGAAAAAATTTCCTTAACTTAGTGGCGAAAAACCCAAAAAAAGTAGTTTCGAAATCATAAAAAGTCAAAAAGACCTTAAACAGCCACTGAACAACCTCGAAAAGACCTGGAAAATGAAAATGGCATAAAAAACCTGGAACATACCTGCTTCGTTCTTGAAAAAAGGTAACATTGAATGTAATTGGTTTGTAAATTTAAAACCACTTATCCTTTTGAAAACAAAGTAGGAGGATAGTTAGTGTAATCCAAGGCTAACATTATCCAGCAGTAATGAACTCTCCAAGAAATGTCTCCATGGAAGAAAAGTTGTTCACACCATGTGACATGTCACTTGGTGTGATCTGTAACATTGAAAAATGTTAATAGATTGATATAAGTTTTTTGTCTTCATAAAAAAAACACGTGTAATTGATTTTGGTGTCATTTGTGTGACCACATGCAGTCACAGATTTTTTTTTAAATCTGGCATCACTGCATACAACACCCAACTCATGTACCTGAAAATGGAGAAGCACGGAAGACACAGTTTAGGAGTGTAACCTGAAATGTGTTACATAATTCAGTTTTTGTAAAATTTTGGGGGTTTTAAAACAGTATTAACGTTTTGGCCGAGATAAATGTCACACGTGTTTCTATATATATATAAGGAGTAAATGGTAAGATATTTACTTTCAAAAATGTGTTTTAAGTATGAAAAGTAGGCATTTTACTAACATTAAAATACAAAAGTAGTAAGTTTTTAATTTTCTTGTTATTTAGACATTTTGATAAATTAAATATGTCACTAGTGTGAACGTCAGTGGTGTGATTTTTCAGAATATTTTATTGATAACACCTGTGAAATATTTCGCTTGTAACTAAAAAAACTCGATAATTTTTTGAAAAAAAAAATGGCAAAAACTATTAAGTCTTTGGCAAAAGCACCAGAAACGAAAAAGAAAATAGACAAAAGAGAAAAAAAAAGAAATGAAATAAGCAACATATTATATTTACTTAAAAAGTGGTAAATCAATTTTTGTTTTTTAAAAACTCACACCAAATGTTACCATTTTTCAAAAACAAGCCAGCTATAAACATTCTTGATTTTGGTAAAATAGGTATAACTGGTGTTAGCTGGCTATCATCTGTGTTAGCAGATGAATTAACAAACTTAAAAATAACTAGCACATTTTAGTCCAACCAACCAACATTTAATAATTACCAAAATTCAAAGAACACTAATTTGTTTTTTTTTAATTATCTCTTGAAATGTTACCTTTTTTCAAGAAAATATGCAAAAAACTAAAAAAACCCATCATTATGTAACATTATCAATTTCAAACACTAAAAAAAGTAAAATTTGTGGAGAATTTCAATGTCAATTGTTACAACTTTACTTTAATTTTAATTGTTCTTTCATATATATCATGTTCTTTGTCAGAACAGAGAACATGCTCTATGAAAGAAAAAGAGTTCAATCTTTTCAATGTGTATTGAGTATGATGTGAAAACATATTAATTGTCTAATCTACATGTGGTACAGTCCTGTGCAGAAATTTTTTTTTGTATAAACGCTGGTAAAAAAAACAGCATAGGATGAAAGTTGGTGAATTTCTATGTTGTTTTACAGGGCTTTATAAGATTCTATGAGAGAGGCTGCTTTGCTCATAAAAACTGAAAGGAAAAATATGTACTTTATGAGATTTGACTTGGTTTTTACAAGGTTGTTTCACAGACCACAGAGAAAACATATCAAACCCCATAAAAAATCTCGTCAAACTTTTCTAAGAGATTTGACACTTTTTTTGGCAGAGAAATCAGTCTTTTTACCCTATATATATATATATATATATATATATATATATAAATATATATATATATAAATATATATATATATATATATATAGAGGGTGGATTCTTTAAACGGAATGGTGCTCCTAGCGCGTTAGAATTTGGTTTTATAAAAAAATCCAAAAACACGTCAACTTAATTTTCTTTAATTGTGCTATCTTGGATCTTTTTTATGTCGTTTTGTTTACGAGATATGGCAAAAAAATATAATTTTTTTAAATAGGACACCCTGTATAGTTTGACATTTTTGAATTCTAAAAAAAATTATCTTTTTGGCAATACCACACACTAATATTCTATCACTTATGGTTTCCAAGATAGAAGCATTTAAACTAGCATGGAATTCATCACGTCCTGTCACTGTCTTTCTTGTTTTACGTCTTCCCTGTTTTACAAGGGATATTTGAATGAATATCGAAGTTTTCCATACAGATTTAGATAAAAATATCTTGATTATCGTAAAAGATAGATCCTACTGTGTGATATTGGTGAAGAGAGAATTGTTTGCAGATTTCAAAAATTGCAAAATATACAGGGTGTTCTATTTTAAAAAAAAATGTTTTGCCATATCTCGTAAACTAAAGGACATAGACAAAATATTCAACCAAATTCTGACCCCCTAGAAGCACCGTTCCGTTTAAAGAATCCACCCTGTATATATATAATGTCTTCTGTCACCTGCAGATTATGAACTGACACCTTGACTGACACATTTTGACACACATTTTTTTACCAAACCCAAAAATAACTAGAATAGACTCAGTGCTCCTGAAGGGTCAGGTTTCCCTTTAGTGGCAGAAAAAAACTATTGAAATATCTTGAGTAAGGACACCTTCCTGAAAATATATCAAGTAACCTTTAAATCGAATCTGATTCTTAACACATTTTATCTCTATTTAAACAAAAAAAAGCGTTAGAGATGTATACTGTTTTATCAAATAAATATATTTTTTTAAACATGATTTTAATAACTGTCTGCAGATAACTAAAGCATGGCTTTTTTGGTTACCGATACAAAAAAACTTTTTTTTTGATCATGTGTGCAAAAAAAGATTTCGCTTCGTTTTTTACCCAAAATTAAAGAGAAATAGCGGAAAATAGTAATATTGAAAAAATTTAATTGTTGTTGCCTAAAAATTAAGCCATTTCCGCCAGTTTTCACCAAGTATTTACGAAAAAAATCTTTTAAAACTATTGTCAAAATATCAAACTGTCAACGATTAAAATGTCACAACAATGAACGTCACCGAATAAAAAGGCACATTGCCATGGAAACCACCATTGTTATTTTATTTACCAGCCGTCTTGATCTATAGTGTAAAAATGGTGTTGCGAGAAGTGCTCTTCGTTCGAGATTTTTAATAGTATTTTCCTGTTTTTCTTGGATTTTTTGATAAAGGTATTAAAAAAAATATTGTTCACAACTCGCGGGTAAACTGCGTTTTTAAATACCTCGCTGCGCTCGTTATTTAAACGAACGCTTGTAAAAAAAGCACTATTTTAGCCACTACTTGTTAAAACTACTATTACTGATTTATCTGCGATTTTTTCTTTGCCTGAAAGAGCGATATTAGTTATCGGCAGCTACCTACCACTTCATTCGAAATTCTCTGGACCAATTTCAATATGGCGGCTGACATTTAACCACACAAACTAAATGGAAGTGTCTTTGTCAGTGTCAATAAATTGGCCTGGAGAATTTAGAATGGAGTATACGGATTTAGTTTTTATTTGTTTCTCTTCAGTAGTGTATTCAAAATATAAAAATGAAAACCAACCCAAATTGCAAGTGCGACCATGAATCTAATAGAAAAAAAGTGTGTGCAGGGTGCGGTAGAAAAATTATTTTTGGAAAATCATATGTATCTGACTTTAAAGTTTAAAAACATTGATGTGTAAATATTTAAACGAAAACTTCGATGAAAATGATTCAAGTGTCAATATGTACGTCCTGTAAACATTCACTGAGCGAAAGGAAAAATGATGCCCTTAAGCCTTATTAATAAAGTAAACCATCATAGAAATTTAAATTTTTCTAAAAACTACAAAAATCTTTAAAAACTTGTTAAGAAGCAGGTTCGATTTAAAGGTTACTTGATATATTTTAAGGAAGATGTCCTTATTCAAGATATGTCAATAGTTTTTTCTGCCACTAAAGAGAAACCTGCCGTAGTATGTAGAGGTAAGAAGAAAGTTAGGATTGGTCCATAAAATTCTGAAATAACAAGACTGACTTATCTCTGGTTTTGGTGTTGTGCTTGATGGCTTGGAATCATACAGCGGTAAGCTCTCAGGGTAACCGGAGGGGTAAGCATTTGCCCTTCACAAATTTTTGCAAAGGTTTAACCATAAAGTTGAATGTGAGGCTAAAGTATCATTTATACTCATCCTAGTTTCTTATGAGAGTGTTCTTCAATGTTTTTGAGATTCTATTCTTTTTTATTGAATTAAACCTGGAAACAGGGCCCATATCCTCGGTCTTGTCAAAATTCCTGTCTCAACTTGAAATACAGGTTCTTTTCAGTTAGGGCCCCACGAACCCATAATATAAAAATAGTGTGAAAACTTACTCATCATTTATACTACCCTTGTCGGGCTTATGGTTATCAATAAGCTTGATGTCTTCTTCCTGTTTCATTTCATCCTTTACCTCAGCCGATTCGCGTTGTGGATTCCCAGTGGACTCTCCTGCGGCCGAGAGCCACAAGCTTTCCGAATCTTCAGAGGCTAATATGTCGTGTAAGATAGAGCTTTCCTTATTCTCATTTTCTCTGGCCATTCTTTAAATATTCATCAGTTTTGCCTAAAAACACAATAGTTGAACTTCTGTTTTTTGTTACAACAGCTGATGTTGACAACCTTCCTTACATGAAAGCGACGCGAAAAAGTTTCAGTTCGGGCTTTTAAAATGTACGGTCAAAAGTTCGTTTACAAATTCCAGTGTAAAGTGTTCAAACTATCAGAATAGTGCACAGTGGAAAACGTGTGCGTTTATAGGTTCTAGGCCCGTATTCATAGTCCTCTCTTGAAGGTAGAGGCGCCATACGTCCGGATTTCCCTGGACATGTTCGGGTTTTGGAGGCGTCCGGTTGGGTTTTTGAAAATTGTCCGGTATTTCTGCGACAGGCAGCACGGCAATATTTGTGGCTTCAAGAATTATTTTCAAACCATAAAATATATGATTTTTAGCAAATTTAACTATAAACGCACATGTTTGGAATTTTACGATTTTCTTTTGCAGCCGGAATAGTCTGAACTGTTAAATAAAACAACAAAATATTTTTTTAGACTAAATTATACATTTTTGAAGAATTGAGACTGGATCCCACTCCAACCCACTTTTTTTAAGAATATGTAAACTTTTGTGTTCTGATTATATTGCAGAAAAATTGCAAATTATTTATAGGATCACAAACTTGTGATTATTACTTTTTCTTTCAAACATTTTCAGGACGTAAAAATTTAAAAAAAAAATTATTATTTTTTATGTGCTTGTAGAATAACCTGGAAAATCCGGTATAAAATGTCATTAATTGTTGTGATTTTAGTTTAATTTTTGTCGGGAAAGGCATTTAAGAAGAAATGGCATTTTTAATGCATTCAAGAAGAAATGGCATTTTTATAGGTACTTATACACCTGCTGATGTCAGGAATATTTTTTATTGGGTAACAAACGTTCTAAAACTTAGGGCATTTCTAACATATATATACATTGTTTTTCTTGTTAAAATCATATTTTTGTCTTTTTTTACTTAGATCTAAGAAAATTTGTCTTTGACAGAACGTGAAGGTTATAAGGATATATTTCTTTTATAAACCAATAAACGAATTGAAAAATTGAAAATTGAGGTAGTGTTCTCAAAATTTTTGCCTGCGGCGCATTTATGACGTGATTTTGGAGAAAAATCTATAATTGAAACTATATGTAACCCAACCCACTTTTTCATAAATATTTTAGAAAAAATTTAAATTTTCTAGAACTATACATATTTTTTTAAATTATAACATCATTGCTTTTGTCACAAATCTTTTGTCAAAAATATTTAAGTATCATTCATAATTGGAATAGTAATTGCAATAGTCGTAATTTTTGTTATAACGCACGTCCTGTCACTTGTCTTTCTCGTTAATAAGACAGTTACAGATCGTGCTTTATAAAAAAAACTACAACTATTTCAATGACTATTCTAGTTAGCTATACTTTAAAACGAATAAAAAATTACATTTTTAATGAAATTTTCTTAAATTTTCGCCTGCGGCGTGTTTAAGACATGATTTGATTGAACCATTAAGTTGGTTATTTTAAAAAGTGTCAAATAAATTTTTGCAGCAATGTCCGGGTTTTTAAGTGTTTTTGTCCTAGTTTTATTTTCAATTGCACCAACGTTAAGTTCGTACTTTAAGTCTGACTTAAAAGTTCTCTCTCTCTCTTATTGCGTGCTTCTGAGAGATATAAAAACTTTTAAGTCAGACTTAAAACACAAACTTAACGTTGGTGCAATTGGCAATTACAATTTAAGGGCAGTCACAGTCCTTGAAGAAAGCCTTGAGGTTTCCTTCCCAAATTAATTACAAAATCGAAGGTTGCCTTCGTTAATGAAACCTAAGGGTCGTATTCATAGTTTTTTCTTCAACGAACAAGCGTCGTTAAGGTGTTCTTGGACCAAAACAGTATCCATAGTCGAGCAAAGTAGCCTTAAAGCCTCCTTCTACCAAAGGAATATAAAATCAAAGGACGCCTCCAGGCGAGCTTAACATAATTACAATAATACAACATACCAGGAAAATACCGGCCTGTACACCCTACGACCCTGCATATCTGCCAGGGACAACTATCTCAAGAAGATAGACATGTGGGGTTGAAAGATGTGCAAGCGGGCATTTTTCTTGGGCCCTAATTCTTGAGCAGGGAACAATATAGATTTGTGTCGAATGATCCCACGTCAAACGCATTTCGTATTCGCAACAATAGTAATTGTTATGCTCGCAAAAATGGACCTTATGACATGCGGAGCAGGTGTACAGGCGGTTATTTTCCCGGTATGCTCGCAAAAACGAACTTATTCTTCGAAAAGCTTTCAGTAACGGATTCTGGCAAAATCAGCTGTGATAAACAAAAATTCAATATTTTTGTTTTTGTTTTTATAGACAAATTCATGAATAAAAAAAAAATGAACACGGGAGATGAGAATACAACAGAATCCAAAGATTCGGAGGGTGATTCTAGTGAGGCATCACAAGGTGACTCTGAAATCAAGCTTGACTTTGAGATAAAGGATGAATCCCTGGATAAATTGATTCAAGAAGAAATTATAATCAAGCATTCTGATGACGAAGACGGTGGCTCGGACGGTGGAGTAAATGATGAGTAAGTTTTTATAGAATATTCTCTGATCTCTTATTTTTGTTCTAGTTCTAGTATGTTGTACATGTATTGTGCATTACATGCTTTTTTCATAGTAATGCTAGTAATTCCAGGGTAATGCTGGTAATTATAGTGTAATGCAACATTTTTAATGCTATAGTAATCCCATGTAATTCCAATGTGATTCAAGTAATGCTAGTGAAATTCTTGATAATGCCAATGTTATACCTACTCAAAATTCAGTTACTTAATGATGGACGCTCTCCACTAATAGGATTTGAATGATCCAGATTTGAGATACATTTCTATGACTTTAAAATCTTAACTTATTCAGAATGAATAATTAAAAGAAATTTTTTTTGTGGTTGATGACTGAATGACATCAAAGCCAGTATACGGTTTTCTGCCATTTTTGATTTTTTTTGAAAAATTCTTTATGGGGGCACCTTCTAGGGTCCCTAGGACCCCAAATCCGCCTGCGCCCGATTTTTTTTTTTTTTTTTTTAACGAGGAAAAAGGGTGCCCAGGGGGGGGTTGTAAAGTGTTTTTTTAATTGTTTTGGGTTGGTTTGGATTAGGTTGGGTTGGACTGTGTTGGTTTGGTTTGTTTTAGTGAAAAAAAATTAAAAAAAAACAAAAAAAATAAAAAAAAAAACCAAACGGCGCAGACGGATTTGGGGTCCTAGGGACCCTAGAAGGTGGCCCCCTAAAGAATTTTTCAAAAAAAATCAAAAATGGCAGAAAACCATATACTGCATAATTACCGTTTATTTTTCTCAATTATGATATGTGTTGTGTCAAATTGTATGACAGTGAAATGTTTTAATAGTGTTGTTGATAAGAGTTAGTACTACTAAGTAGTGTCTTGAATTTTAATAAGTTATTTGGACTTTTATGACCTGTTTCTCAGATTTTTTAAACTTCTTTGTAACAAGTTTGAATCTGTAGAAATAAGACCATTTTGATTGATTTGATTGATTAAGGTCTATTACACCAGTGAAATTCAGTAACAAGAAAAATATATATTTTTTTAAATATCATATTCAACATCAAAGAACACATAGTATGCGATGTATGTACACTCCTGGTGAAAAAAAAGTAGGACACGGAATTGAAATATGGGTAAATATAACACCTTATATTAATACAAATTTCCATTCTTAGTCATTTGTTAGTTATTATTAACCTCTCGTTATTTACCTTCATACCTTTGACACGTGTTTGTCATAATAGTAAATAAATAAAAGGAGATTTTTTTAGAGTAATTTATTGAAAATTTCTTAAAATCCTCTGTTAGGATCTAATAGAGTTGCAAAATTCAACTTATAACTTGAGTTACGAAAAATAACTGGTCTATAAGAAGAGCGGAGAACCATTTTGGAGTTAATAAAAATACATTACCATGCTGGGCAAAGCGCTGTAAGAAAAACAATACCGCAGAGAAAAAACAAGAATACAATAAACGGCGATAAAAAAAACTGAACTTTTTGCAAGTAAATGAAAACAATAATTTTCATACTTAATAGGCTCGCTGTTCTTGTCTAAAACAAGCTGCAGACGAGTCGGCATAGAAAAAATTAAATTTTGAAAATATTGCTCTTCTTCTAAGATGATATCTACGGCTCCTTCAATGGCTTCATTCAACTCGTCTGAATTTCTGGGGAACCAATTTTGCTGATAAATTATCTTCACAAGTTTTCCACAAAAATTTTCCCTGGGATTTAACTCGGGGCTGTTGGATGGCCAAGGTAGAGTTTCAATATTGTTCTCTCAAAAGCAAGTGTTCACTACATTCGCCGTGTGCACAGGGCAGTTATCTTGTTGGTAGATGAACTCATTATTTTCATGCAAGGCCAAAACAGATGGATACATAATATTACGCAGAATTTCGATGTATTGTTCACTGGTAAATCTACCTTCTATTCTCCAGCAAACACCCATGCCTCTCACACTAAACCATCCCCACATGTTGACGGAAAAATGTCCTGCTCTCTTGATGTTGTGTGTGTATTCTGGATCATACCTGGAATTTGGTGGACGATAAACCAAAATTCTCCAACTATCTGTCTCTAACTTTGTAAAAAATATTATGTGAGTTCTTCTCTGCTCACCTCGTATATAAGCTCAACATCTGTTTCGCGCTCAATCAGTTTCAGTCCACCTAAAATCCAAGAGCAAGAGAAGAGAGAGGAAAGGTTTTTAAAATGTGTAGGACAAGACATCATTACCCATGGTGGCAGATTGTGTTTATTGAACATATTTAGTTTTCGTTTCAAAATAATAAAGCACACATCGCCCTATCTTCTGTTACAACTTTCAGGTGTAGTATAGCGCGTTTTTTCTAATTCGACAATATTTGTCATGTAATGTATTTATTCCCAACCTTTAAATGATGTGGGGTGCAACTGTGATGCGAGATTTCGAGAATTTTCAATTTTTTTTAAAGCAAGAATCGAAAATGTCGAAAAAAACAGTTTCTAATTTAGACTGGATAAGTCCCTCCATAAGTCAACTAGAGTGGCAGTGTCTACAGGCTGTTAAAACGAATAAATATCAAGCATATTTTAAGCTTTATTTAAAAAATATTGAATTGAGTAATATGGGGCATCAGGTCATCTTGAATTCAAGGAAATTGCCTTTTTTAATCAAGAAAACTGATACACTATCACTCTTGGCCCAAAATGACAATGTAGGTTGGGTCCTTCCTGGTGAAATATAGCCGTTGGTGTCTCAATCTTGTAATATTTTAATGTTGAAGAGTTGGGGTGAAAGAGAGTCATGACCCTGCTTAAGCACATTGTTGATACCAAAGAAATCAGAGTAGCTCTGTTCCATCCTTATCTTGCACCTTGTATCTTCCCTACACATTTTTACTAGGGATATCAGCTTTTCAAAGCCCATTGCATTGCTTTCCACAACTTTGCTCTACATAATCTGTCAAATGCCTATTTGAAATCAATAAACATCTGGTGAAGTTCTCTGTTAAATTCCCAGCATTTTTCCATTATTTGTCTAAAGGTGAAAATCTGGTCTGTATCTGGAATTTTTTTAAAAATGGTCAGGGAAAACCTGGAAAAGTCAGGGAATTTGGAAATCAGAAACGGAGTTGTAGGCAATAATTTCTAAATTTACTTCAATTGATGATCCCTAACCCCTTTTTTACTTTGAGTACGGATACCACTAATAAAACATAAAAAAACATAGAAACACACTTAACTTGTACCTACGGCCACTGTACAAAATACCTAGTCTAGTGTCATTCCCCAGAATTCGAGTAGAATGCCAACGTAATGCCGTGCAATCCCAACGTAATACCGTCTAATTCCGAGTAATTCTTTGTAATGTTGAGTAATGCCGAGTAAAAAAGTTTTTCCTCTAGAGATCCCGGGTTCAAATCCTAGTTGGGGAAAAACTTTTCCGATTTATTCCCTCACCCTTTGCCCTCTACGCCATAAATAATTTCTGTAAATTTATTAGGGCGCTAAATTTTCCCTTCATTATGTGTTTACTCATGTAATTTATTTATTCAACATTTAGGCAAATTTAGGTGCTGTCCATAAATGATGTATGCTCTTAAGGTGGAGAGGGAGTAGTGCCTTCTGTGATATTGCGGGGCAAGAGGGGAGAGGGGATGTGATGTTATGAAAATTAAAAAAAAAATATTTAACTTGAGAGACGTATGCAGATGACGGAATTGTGGAGGTGATAGGTCACTTCACAGCACACCGTCTGCAGCAGAATGCAACGAGCTGTACGAATCATAAAAAACTAGTGCCAACAGAACGGCCTCTCTGGTAATCCAGGAAAGACAGAGATGATCCTGTTCACCAAAAGGAGAAAAATGGAGGGATTCACAGCACCCATAATGTACGGGAAACCCCTGACTTTGGTCTCAGAGCTAAAGTACTTGGGGATCACCCTGGACAAGGGGCTCACCTGGACGCCGCATGTTGCCAAAATGACCGAAAAAATCCAGGCAACAATGTGGCAATTGCGTCGGGGTATTAGACCCAGGAACGTCCACCGGATGTACACGGCAATACTAAAGACCTAGGATCCAATATGGATCCATCGTTTGGTAGTCGGCAGTGGAGAGGACCACCATATCCCAAAAGCTCAGAAGCCTGCAAGGGCTAATGTGCAGAGGTGGTATGAAGACGACACCAATCCAAGCCCTCGAGACCATTCTGGAACTGCCTCCGCTACCGACTTGCATCAAGAACAAAGCGATGGCGACCCATTTGTGTCTGAGAGAAAAAGGGAAAGCCGTTGGACACCTAAGGCTTGCCCAAATGGCCACCAGGGAGCCATGCCACTTGCGTCCTTTGATATCAAGCCAACCCGAATTCCCTGGAGATTCAATAAGAGGTACAAAGTCGAAATTCCCGATAGGGAATTCTGGCAGAGGGAGAACCTCCACCAACAGTTCGAGAGGAACGCTGTGATATGTTATACCGATGGCTCCAAGCTATCGGAGAGGCAGACAACAGGGGCGGGGGTCTACGTGCAAGACCGAGAAGTTCGGATGAGCTACCCGCTCGGAGAGCAAGCTATGGTCTTCCAAGCCGAGGTATACGTCATTATAATGGAGGCAACACTAGAAGAGGTTCGCAATGGTCCGGAGCCGCATGTATACATATGCTCCGACAGCCAAGCGGCCCTAAAGGCACTCAGTGCGCCAAAAATTGCCAATACTCTGGTGGAAGAGTGCGTAGAAGCACTGGAAGCCTTGAGTCAAGACAAGAGTTACAGTGATGTGGGTACCGGGACACACGGGAGTGTCGGGCAACCAAAAGGCGGATGAACTCGCTCGGATCGGGGTCAGCACTCAATACGTGGGGCCGGAACCACTCTTAGGTATAACAACAAGGAAGTAGGATGCAGACAGTCCAAAGAATTCATCGACGGACCGGACGCGACCAGACTCAAATGGCTCCTGGGAAAAACACGAAAAGATATTGGACTACTGACCGGCCAAAACCGACTCGGTAAGCATCTGACTCGCATCGGGATGGGCAACGACTCTATCTGCCGTGCCTGCGGGAGGGCGGAGGAGACATCCCGGCAGCAAGTTGCGGAGTGCGATGCATACCTAAGGATGAGGCATCAGGTACTCGGACAACCGAACCTGGATGCAGAGGATCTACGAGCTTTCAAGTGAGCCAAAGTACTGGACTTCGTGAAGAGAACAGGAAGGCCCGGAGAGCCTACTACCGTACAAGCGGTACAGGTGGTGGATTAGAGGGCTGGGCTGAGGTAAAGTAAAAAGGGACCGATTGGACCTACTTGCCAGGTCTTGGGCCGCCCCCTAGTTACTACTACTAAAAACGAAAGACGTGATTCCTAATACTGATTGGTGTTTGAAATGACGATTCATTTGCTTAAATTTGTTTAAGTTTTCCCAAAAAAAATAAAAATGTGCTAAAACATTTTCTTCGCTTTCGACTGTACATTGAAGGCCTTAAATAAAAAACAATCATCAAGCAATCTTATCTCCATGTTTGTTTTGAATTTTCGTTATTTCCACCCAAGATCTCTTGATCTTTTGTTTTTTAACTTCTTTGCCACCGAAAGCTTTGAACTAACTTTGTAATTCAATGCCGGTAGGGGTATTTGCCCTCGGAGTAGTTGTTTTATTTAGTTCCCTGTATTAACTCTACACGGAGCTTTTGCCGGGATCCACCTGATGAGATTCAATAAAATTGAAACCGATCGTGGATTGTATCAGGACGTGTCCTTACAAAGACCACTCGTGTCTTTGCAAAATACGTTGGCCGAGACGTTGGCTAATACGTGAAAAAATTGTTTTAATGTTTTAAACTATGCAATATTAGCTGCTTCAGGTTTGAATGTCACGTCGCGTTGTGGTGCGGAGTATTAGTTTTTTTAGTGATTTTGTTTTGTATTTTGTTGTAAAAAACCCGCAGCAGAAGCTTACCGAACATTTTTGAAGTTTCTGACATAAGTTTTAAAACACCCTGTATACCATAAAATAAAATATTAAACCTTAATTTTTTATTTGAAGGCGAGGGGGTATTATGCTAGAGTGACGTGATTAAATTGAAGGGTAAGCAAGAGGCTGATGAAGTATGACATCATTTATGGACAATCCCTTAGCACCAATTACTGCACATATTTTTTTTATCAGATTTTAAAATTTAGTTAGACAAGTCTTTATGAGGTCCGATTTATAACTCGTGAACTTTAATAATAAGAACTTGTAGAATTTTCACAAGATTTATGGGACGAAGAAGAGCTTAAACCTTAAAAGAATCTCCACCCGTAGATTCTTAAAATCTTGATAATTCTAATCTGTATTAATCACATTTTGTTTGTTTCCAAAAAAATCCACATTTTTTTTGTTTCCAAAAAAATCTATCATTAAATTTTTGTTTTAGTGTAGAGGAAGAATCACCTTTAGATCCTGCCGAAGATGAAGAAAATGAAGTACAATACAAAACCCTTATCATTAAAAGTTACAAATCAAGTTCGGCAAAAGAAAATCCAATGGAAAATATCAATACTATATTCCAAGAAAACGAATTGAATATTGAAAAGAAACTATTTCATCGTCAAATTTTTAACGATATTCTCGAAAATATGAAAAAGAAAAAACTGGAAGAACTCCAAACGAAATATGTCGAATATTTACGCGAAGCTGCCGATTTAGAAACATTTGAATGCCTCAAATGCGGCTACCAAACAATTCATAAAGCAAACTTGACAACTCATTTACTTTTGATTCATAAAAAAAAGATTGAAGAGACTTGGTATCAATGTCTGCAATGCTGTTATAAAGTAAAAAAATTTAATTCTCTAAAAAAACATCAGTTAACTCATGTGGAAAGCAGTGACGATGAGAAATTAGACGTGCCCGATATTGACGATTTGAACCAAACTTGGAACTGTGATTTTTGCACCTTCGAAACCTATGAAAAAGATTCGTTTGAACTGCACCAATTGTCACATAAAGATCCTAATGATTCCAATAGATATTCGTGTTATGTTTGCAGTTATAAAGCCATACAGAAAGGATCTTTTCAAAGGCATTTAGTAAAAAATCATCAAATCGAACTCAAAGGTTAGTTCTAGCTAAATAACAAAACTGCATTTCAAATTCAAGCGGACCAATTTTTTGATCATCATTTACACAGCTCTTCTTATAAAAATAGAAAATATGGTATTTTTGGTCAGTGTTTTTCACTTTTCGTTATAGTTATCATTATTTCTACGACTGGGCAATTGCTAAATGTCATTCCGTAGTGATTATTAACCATAACTGAGTCCGGTATTTAATTAAGGATAACTTTATAGTTATCGTTATTTGTTTTCGAAGTAAAAAAAAGTATACTCTATTCTAATTCCCTCGCTAATTACATATGATGTTCTTTATAAATGATGATATTTTTTTTCACCTAAACAAAAAAAAGACTAAAATCTGAAATATTGGAAATGTTATCAATACTGTTTCCGAGTCTTTCACGCATTCAAATAGGCCGCAAAGGATGTATCTAAATGAATTTCAGGTAGCTAGAGCAGTGGCGTTGATACAAGTAGGCTACTCAAGACCGCGTTGCTCAACTGCTTAATGTAAGTCATTCTGCAGTTTCCAGAGCTGTGAACCGGTACCTTATATTCGGTATTTTAAGAAGAGCCCCTTATCCTCAACGCCAAAGAAGATCGTTTTTTGGAATTTTGGGCAGTCAGACGTCACACCAACACTGCTACATCGTTACAAAATCGACTAAGCTCCTGGGACCCGAATTTCCAATCCAACGGTACGCAACAGACTTCACCAACCTCAATTTCGTGCCCGACCACCCGTTAGAGCCCCTCGATTAACGCCAGTTCACCGCAGAGAACGTTTAAACTTTTGTCAGGAACATGGAAATTGGACCATAGAGCAGTGGTGCAACGTTATGTTAAGTGATGAGAAAAAATTTATGTTATTTACTAATGACGGACACGCACGCGTATGGAGACGTCCAAGAGAACGATATTTGGACGAAAGTGTATAAGAAACTGTCCATTTTGGAGGTGGGTCGATAATGGTATGGGCGGGAATATCTTTGACAGGACACACAGAGCTTGTGGTGTTTCGAGGAGGAACGGGTGTACGTTATATAAGGGAGATCCTGGAGCAGGATAATGCCAGGCCGCACATTGCACAAGTAGTACGAAATTTCTTAAATGAGAATAGTATCGATGTTATGAGATGGCCGGCTAATAGTCCAGATCTCAATCCAATAGAGCATCTTTGGGATGAACTGACAATGCGCCCTTCTAAAATCTTGATCAAGTTGCTAATGTGCTTTTCGAAATTTATGAACAATTACCACAACTAGCTAGTAATACGAAATTTGAAAGTATGCCTCGTTATTGCGCCGAAGTTATTAGAGCTAGAGGTGGACGTACTCATTCACTCATTACTAAATGTATTTTTTTATGAAATAAATTTCTATTTTTTGTATATTTATTATCAAGTTTTTCTTCTTTTTACAGGGGCAAGCATTTATAAATTAAATAATAGTAAATTTTAATGAAGACATTTATATTTATAGTATAGTTTTTCGAATTTTAAATATATGTCTCTATATTCGTTTTGAGTAGTTTATTTTTGAAAAACCTATTTATAAAATTGTTAAATTTACTGAAGAGGTGCTTATCATCGCCTTCGTCTTTAGTTCGAAGAAAATCGGTAAAAAAGTTGGGTTATATTTAACGTCAACTGCAAAAGTGGATCTGACCGAAAACTCTTTCTGCGAACATTCCCGTTATCGTTATTAAAAATAAAAATGAGCATAACGATAGCGATTACTTCGCCGTTAAATGTACTGACCAAAAATACCCTAATAAGCTCGAATAACCGAAAATCTAATTTGTTTTAGGCTATCGTTATTCCGAAATTTTGAAATGTCCCAATTGCGAGTATGCAACCGACTTAAAACAGTCTTTCGATGTCCATTTGATGAGGCACAAAAATCCGGACGAAATTCCATGGCTGACGTGTAAATATTGTGATTTCAAGACGGTGTACAGAGGCAGCCTAAGAAATCACGTGCGCACACACGAACACCCGGAAAAAAAATTGATGTGTGAAGTGTGCAGCAAGTGTTTCCGAAATAAACAAATGTTACAAAAACACAGTGCTGTACATAAAGAGATAAGTGAACTGAGTAAGGTACAAAAATGTTCGCAGTGTTCGTTCCAGACCAAACATAAATCGTGCCATAGTCAGCACATGGAACTGCATCGGGAACCCAAGTTCATTTGCGACATTTGCGGCTTCAAGAGCAGACGCAAGTATAATCATAGGATGCACATGCTGCTACACAAAGACGAAAAACAGTGCGACATTTATCGGTGCGCGGCTTGCCCATATTACACCAAATTTAAACCGCACTTAAAGGCACACGTGAAAATGGGAAATCACAAGCTCGCGGATTGGAAACCTAGCGACACTTACATCAAGAGCAAGTTGGGCCTCGCAGTCAAATCGACCGTATGCAGCGTCTGCGGTGTTCAGTTTCCTGCTAGAGCCAACTTAAGGAAACATTTAAGAGTTCACAAAAGTCCAAGCGAAATTCGGATGTACAAGTGCGAAAAGTGCCAGTTCCAAACTAAGCATCGCACCAGTTACATTACGCATAAAAAAACGCACGAGCCTCCCGAGTTGGTGGCTTGTGAATTGTGCGGACTGAAAATTAAGAAGAGGAGTTATAAAAAGCATCTGATGACGCACCAGACTGCAAGCGAGACAGAGCTTTTTACCTGTAGCGTCTGCAGTTATCAAACGAAATTTAAGACGTATCTTCGGGAGCATTTAAAGAAAAGACATAGTATTTTAACCCCCGCTGAAAAACGGGGAACAAAGACATCGAAAATGCTGGGGTATAAAAATGCGGACCAGCAACAGACCACGTCTATGTCTTAAGTGCCGCGCATAAAAACTTTGACGATCGTTTTGAATTGGGGCAAAAATCAAATTTAAAATTAAGTCAGGTACAAAAATGGTAAGCTTACATTACCATATGCAATGTCTGCGGTCTTTAGCTCTCCTGTAAATGATCCCAAACAAATAACATTCAAAATTTCACCAAGACCCAAGTGAAATTCGGATGTAGGCACAGAAATAGTCACCTACGCATAAAAAAACGCACGAGCCTCCCGAGTTGGTGGCTTAGGAAGTGTGCGGACTGAAAAAGAAGAAGTTATAAACCGCATCTGATGACGCACCAGACGGTAAGCGAGACAGAGCTTTTTACCTGTAGCGTCTGCAGTTATCAGACGAAATTTAAGGCGTATCTTCGGGAGCATTTAAAGAAAAGACATGGTATTTTAACCCCAGCTGTAAAAGAGGGAAAGACACCCAATGAGCATTTTCAGAAACTTCTGGTGACAGATATTTATATAATTATTATAAAGAGGGTTCCATTGATACCCTAGGGTACTTAGAAGTTTCCTACAAGAATTGAGTTTGTATATTTGTTTTATTAAAGGCTCTAAATTGATGGTACCCTAAAGTAACATAAAACTGGCGTTAACAATATTTCCACGGACATCTTTATAAAAATTAAAGTCATCAGTTCAAATGTTATATAAATTGGTGTTAACAATGTTTCCACCAACATATTTATAAAAATATAAGTCATCAGTGAAAAAAGTTATATAAATTGGTGTTTGAAATCTTTCTGTGAACCCACCTATAAAACCGTAAGTAACTATCAATTAAAGATATATAATAGATTGGTTTTTAAAATGTTGCTATCAACCCACTTATGAAACTTAATTAACCAACAACAAATTTATATAAGATAAGATTGAAAATATTTCGAGAGACACTTATAAAAACTTGGGAACTCACACACAATAGTTATATAAATTGGTGTCTGTAATATTCTTATGAACTCATTCATAAACCTTTTTAGCCCATAAGGATTTTTCTATAATTTTTTTATATAGTGATTATAATACAACTGTTTTTAGAACAAAAAAAAAAACGATTTTAATTGATTTTGGCAATTATAATAACAAAACAAAAAAGATTTTTTAAGGTTAATTTTATGACATCAAACGGCGCGTTTTTGCGACATCAAAAGGAGCGTTTTTGCGACTTCAAAAGGCGCGTTTTTGCGAGATACCATACCATTATTATCTTGTTTTAATTACATCAATCTGAGAGATAAGAGATCCAAATATTTTTGAGATAGTTGCCGATGACAGATATCGGGATCGAATGCATTTTACACCCGATTCCCACCAGCGTTTCCCATGCGCAGTCACCCTGACTCAAAAAACTCATCACGTGGTCCGACATGAACTTGTATTGGCAAATCTCGCTTAGACCACGTGATACGTGTTTTGATTCGGGGGACCCACGAATGAGAAACGCATAGATGGGAACCGTGTTTTAGAAAAAGAGAACAATAAAGTAACCGTGTTAAGGTCGCAAAAACGCACCGTGAAACGTCGAGCGCATACGCTGATACTGCTGTTCGGCGGCAAATGTGAACACCCCGGAAAATACTCGCCTGTACACCCTTCGACCCCGCAATCTAACTTGAGATAGTTACCTCTGACAATTATGCGGGCTTGACGTGTGTGGAGGCGGGTATTTTTCCTGGTATGTGTAGTATGCTGGATCTCTCGAGGAATGCATTTAGGAAAAGAGAACAATAGTAACTATGCAGTGTTCAACACTGCGCCATCTGTAGCCCTTTGTCTCAAGTAGCATCATTTTTTAAAAGGGTTATAAAATAGTGTTGACGAGGTAAACAGTGGTATAGTTGTATTGTTTTTTTTTATAGAATTGTCGGAAATTTTCGCCATTTTGGATTACAAAAATAGGTTTTTGGCCTAAATAAAAACGTTATTTATGGGGTTTCAACATGTGTTTCAATCGAAATATTGCTTGTTAGGGTTAAGAACAACATACAAAATTCAATATTTGTCCCAGAAAGAAAAAAACGCGTATGAAAAAAAAACTGATATTTAAATGAATATTTTTTTTCCCGTTTTCTCAAGTATTTTTGGAGCCCATGAAATTTACGTGAGTGTATTCGAAAACTATACAGTACACACGGGACCGCAGCTGATTTTCAGAGTAGGATGACTTGAAAAACAGCTTTTATTTGACTATAGTATATAAATATTCATATTTCTGCTTCAGATTATCTCACTTTCATTTTTATTTATTTTAGAAGATTGCTAAACACCATTTTATAAATTTTTTTATTGTAAAAAGAAAAAGAATAATAGATAACAAGCAAAGGGAAGAAAGATGGAAAATCTATATTTCTAAATCTATAAAAACCTTTAATTTGTTATGTAGTGTTGTTAAAACAGTTGTATAAAACCTTTTTATAATAATCTCTATACTTGAGGGCTGATAAGGAAGTTTTATAAAATCTATATGTAGTTTTTCTATCCATTACTATGTACCATAAATTTTTATTAGCTGGTGTTGAACAGTTGTTTTTCAAGTCTTTTTTACTCATTTAAGAGATATATTAGAGTTATAAAATTATCACCAACACTAAATAATATAACTTTTGGTTATTTTATGAAGGTTTTATATTATTTGCTGTAACTTTTATATAGACAAAAATGCTCATTGGGCATCGAAAATGCTGGGGTCGTCGTGTACGTCATAAGTGTAAGTACGTAAGTAACTTTGATGACCGTTTTGAATTGGGGCAAAAATCGAATTTAAAATCAAGTGAGGTACAAAAATGGTAAGCTAACATTACAAAGAAGTGGACTCTGCACCAAATCTACCATATGCGACAGTTACCTACACATAAAAAACGCACGAACCTCCCGAGTTGGTGGCTTGTGAAGTGTGCAGACTGAAAATTAAGAAGAAGAGTTATAAAGGGCATCTGATGACGCACCAAACGTTAAGCGCGACAGATCTATTTATCTGTAGTGTCTGCAGTTATCAGACGAAATTTAGGACGTATCTTCGGGAGCATTTAAAGAAAAGACATAGTATTTTAACCCCCGCTATGTCTTAAGTGCCTCAAATAACCAATGCGACGTCCTATAAATAGTTCACTCAAGTAAAATTCAGGCATACAAGTGCGAAAAATGCCAGTTCGAAACTGAGGACAGAAGCAGTTAGCTCGCATAAAAAAACGCACGAACCTCCTGAGTTGATGGCTTGTTCACTGTGCGAACTGAAAAATAAGAAGAGTTATAAAGTTATACCTGTAGTGTCTGCATCTTTGGGAGAATATAAGTTTAACCCCCACTGAAAAACGGAGAACAAAGACATCGAAAATGCTGGGGTAAAAAAATTGCGGAGCAGCAACAAAGCACGTGCCTCGTATAAAAATAGTGTGTTAAAACTTTGATGACCGGTTTGAATTGGGGAAAAATTAAATTTAAAATCAAGTTTGGTACAAACATTCGAAAGTACACCAAGGGAAATTCGAATGTGTTGTTAATTTAACTTGTATAAATAATGCACATATTTTTATTATTTTTTATAAAATTAATATTTACTAAGTTTTCTGATTAAGAAATGCACGGCACTTGGTTACACATTTTATCCGCAATACAATCGGATATTATAGTTTTACAAAATTAATCAGATAATAATTATGTTAATATTGCATTTTCCTAAAATCAACTGACCGTTTAGAATGCGAATACTATCCGATTGCACCACAGATTTAAGCCGCTACTTAGAATGGGACTGGCTTAAAATACGGCGAAATCTACTTAAATATTGGTGTTTTCTTTGCATTTATTATTCACAACACTTTAATAAACCAACATAACCTACTACAAAACCATTCGAAAAAATATTTGTGTTTTGCTTAAGTCCTTTAAGATGTAAAGTTTAGGGAAAGTTTACTTTGAAGGCTGACATATATATGGGAATTTTCGCTCAGGCGTTTGCACATCTTGTCAGAGGCGCGAGGTTAATAAATATGTAAAAAATTTTAAAAAAATGCTTTCGAAAATTCGCGGTATTGTTTCGTATGATGTAGAAAATATTAAAATAATTAAAGTCAAAATATTTGTTACCTAATTTAAGAAGGAGGGAAGTTTCGAAAATGTTACAAAGAACAAGAGAGGGTCCAAATTAACTGTGGAAAAATTGTTGTTATACACGTTCATTAAGATATAAAAGGCTTTTTTTTTTATTTCAGAAGGTAAGGTTCTCGTCCAAAATGAGCAAAACGTCAGCGAGCGAAACGTCACTTAGGTGACTTGACAGTTTTTAATGGATATAATGGTCGAGCAACACCTTTCTCAACTAAAAAGCCAGTTAACTAATTTTCGTTTTAGTATCCTTTGGCCTATGATCGGTGGCATATTGACACCAAACTGACATTAAATCTATGTTTTACTTGTCAATTTGGTTATATGGCAGCCACAGTAGGCTAAAGGGCACTGAGACAGTAAGAGTTAACTGGCTTTTTAGTTGAGAACTGTATTGGGTCAAGCCATGATGGTAATTTAAGGCTTAAAATATTTTAGCATAATTTAAGAGGTAACGTTTTTGATTAAGCAATTTTTACAATGTTTTTCACATTGTTGTCATGATTTTGTTCACATTTTAAAGCTTTCTTTCCAAACTTTCGATTTATAGAATAAAACAATCACATTTTTTATGTTTTCACTGTTTTTTTTAGCGTTCAAAAAAAGTACTGCCAAAAAACATTTTCTCTGTTAAAATGAAAAATTTTTAGAGAGAGGGCAGAATTTTAGAGATAGATGGAGAGATAATTTAGTAAAGTGCAAAAATTTTTAAGGTTGTTGAAGAGAGACAGCAGGCTATAAAAAAGTATTTTAGAGAAAGATGAAAATAATATAAGGCAATTGTTTAATAAAAATTTATCGGTCTGTGCATATGATTTTTATTTTGCCATTTTTACACAAAAAAAACAGCAAAAATTGTAATTTTTCAAAGCATAAAGTGTGTGAGACATAAGGTGGTATTAATTTCTTTCAATAAAAGTTCTTTAAAGTCTTTAAATTTACCAAAAAACTTGTCCTGCTATAAGTGTATTATTTTAAGGGTCATCATGGCTTTACCATTAATATATGAATTAAAACAATACGACCTACATACCGTGGAGGCGGTGTTGATTAAAAATTTTAATGTCATTTTCTTATCATAATAAAGATGTGTTGTGTTGGATATTTCTCTTCATATGGACCTAGGCAAATTTAGGAAAAAAAGGGATAAAAAAATATGAGAAAGTTTTTTTTTCACGAAATTCTTGGAACACCTGTGTTTTTCTCTTGCGAAATCACTTATATGATTACGCAAGTTCAAAATTCCAACAAGTTTTACTCGAGTTTAAAGAAAAATTCGCATAATTGGATAAAGCCTAGTCCATTTGTCCATATGTCAAATTCTTAACATCTCAAGAATAACCAAAAAGTATACCAACAAATGATAATTGCAATTAAAACAAAAGCTTAGACAAAACTGGCTGCCTATTTAAGCAATGTTTTCAAATGTTTAAAATAATGCACAGATGAATAATTTTTTTCTTAAAGGTTTTGTGGTCATGTTTGTTTATTATAGTGTCCTTTCTGAATAAGAAATGACAAAAAAAAAACGGTATTTTGGAACATTTTAGAAAGGCACAATTCGCGTCTTGAATCTGGAATGCAATTGGTACATTCTCGGCATCATCACAAACCAAATAATTATTATTGTCACGCATTTAAAAAACTAATGCAAAATAAAACATTTTATACCTACCTTTACCTACTTAATTACGTAAAAAAATATAAGTCAATAACTATAAATCACTGTGTAAATAAAAAAAAAATAAAGCATTTATCAATAAAAAATGATAAAGAGATTCTACCTACCTACATAATAATCAAAAAAACGTAATTGAATATTTGTCTTTTTAATACGTTGCAATAAAGTTGATTTGAAGCTGTTTTTTTTTTCGTTTTCTAAGGGTGCGCACCTGAGATAGATAATGTTATAGCGGGTTCCATTGAGACAGTCAGTGCCCGGATATTTCTGTCCTTTTTGGTTTTAGGTAAAAACAAGAGACAGAAATATCTTAGGGCCGGTTTCTCAATAGCCAGTGAGCGTTTAGTCGAGCAACGTAATCATGGTGAGGGTAAGTTATTTTACCTCAAGGTTAACCTAAAAAAATAACAGCAAAAATCTGAGATTTATAACCCCGAGGTAATTTAACATTCACAATAAATTTCAGAGTCATGCTCATGTCAAAAGTAACAACAACAAACAAGTCCTTATTTGTATGAATCACTTGAATTACTTAAAAAGCATAAAAAAAATTTAAAATCACAAACAAAACGTGACAAACACCCGTTGAAAATGTCAAATCATCATAACAAAACCAAAGGAAATTAAATTGATTATTAAAAATTTTAACCTTAGGCGATTTCGGGAAGCTTTCCTTGGTTTACCATTTGGTTAACCAATTGGTACCCGTGACGTCATAGTAATGACGTACCATACCACTTTCTTCCGAATTCGAAAGAGCCTTAAGGCCACAAAAACGGTATAGATTTGTCAACACTGCTTTGCTGTTTTTGGGCCAATCTTTACCGGGCAGAATATCGGAAACGAGAAAATGAAATCTGTTGAAATGTGCCAGGAACGTTTATTTTTGAATTCCTCACAACCGTATCCAAACAGTTTTTTGCTGGACTCTCTCATTCCTGAAATAAATACAGGAATCTGTAACAACAATTTTTGGATTTCTTAATTTAAAAAAAAAGACGCCAAATTTTAAAAAATCCTTTGGATACGGTTGTAGATTTTTATAAATCCTATTATCTGATAACAAAAAAGGTATGTTGTTTTTCTTTATAAGCGAGATTCTGCCGGAATTCTGAAACGCCAAGGTCACGTAATTTGGCAGGCCTAGGGAAACTGAGTGAGTTCGATTGGAGTATTGGAATTCAGGTTCCCCATAGCCATGGGCCACTTGTTCCACACCTTCACCATAACTTGAAATCCGCGCGGAAAATCTGCTAATGGAAGGCTAGCCTCACATATGGTGTTCGTACCGTGTTATCTTTCAAAAAAATAGCAAAGCAGTGTTGTCAAATCTATGCCGTTTTTGTGTCCTTAACCAAACTTTTTTGGTTATTTTGCTTATTATTATGTTGCCGAAAAAGATTTAACAAATGGCTAAAAGAAAAGCTGATATGGCTATCAGACAATCTTCCACAACCTTTAAATTTATTCTATTCAAGAATATTTGTCAGTTGGTGTACACATTTTTTATCACGTGTTGACCCCTCCAACAAACGTAAACATCAGACAGAAATATTCACCTTTGAGTAACCTATGAGGGCTAGCTCAGCGTTTTCGGTAAAAGTAAACGATATTCCATTTAGGAAAAAAGTTACCCCGTATACCGATACGTTTAAATCCATTACAACTGAAAACAACAAAAACTTCAAATCCAACTTATTTGTTTACATTTCTAAAGCAGGACAAAACGAAAATAAAGGGAGATAGCACTATACCAAATCACAGAACTGTGCTACATTCTACGGTATGCAATTTGACATACCAAAAAGTAGTGTGACCATAATTTTTAGAGAGCAAAATACTACATACGTATTCAAAAAAACAAGATGGTTAATAATTTTTAAAATAATATTCATGGTAAAAGTTACCTATACCATTTGCAAGGGCGATTACCGCTTTTTTAAAGGGGGGGGGGCGGTTGATAGGTATTGGTTTTATTTTTACGCGATTTAAGTGTTTCGTTGTCTAAAATTGCTTAAGATAAAACTAATATTGTAACAATCAGCGATATAGCGCTGCATAATTCTTTAAATATTTTGATCTCTTATTACGTTTTATGTAAAAGTGTTGTTATTAAAATCAAGTCATAAATGCGTCGCAGGTAAAATTTTTTACAAATTTATACTCAAAACTGCTTTTTCTTAGAAGTTTTTAAAGAAAAATATCTCAAAATTAAAATAAATGTACAACAATCAATAAGGTTGTAGCGCCGCGTGCGGAAATTTGAACTTTTGAAAATTAACCCAAAAATTTTGAGCTTGTTTACGTTTTCGTCAAATTTTTTAAAACAGGTGGGTTGTGTTGGCTGCAAAAAAGGGGGGCGAGCGCCACCCTCCGCCTTGCATGATAATACATACCTATAGTTAAATAAGTAGCAGTGGTGCATCCAGAGAAATATTTTGGACGGGGGCTCAAAATATGACCTACTTGATTTTTTTTAAAAGAACTCGAATTAAGGGAGAGTGGTTATAAGAAAACATGTTTTAAACGAGACACAGGCGAAAAATTGTAAAAAAGTAAACTAAACGTGCCATTTAAAACAAGTTCTCAATGTTGGTTGATAAAAATTGTGTAAATTTAAACTAAAATCGCAAAAACTAATGATTTAATAGTGGCGCACTGAGATTAAAAAGGGACAAGATATCTAGTCCAACGAAAACTCCTTGGCAAATAAAAACCACTGTTTATCTACAAATAAAATCACAACAAAACAAAGGTGAGTAATATCGATTATTTTTCTATCCTTTTAAACGACGTTAGAACGATAGGGACAGAAAATCTGTCTCAATCACTTTGGGTCGTAATCGAGTTGTGGGTGGGGAAAGTCGGCAGAGCGTAGACGGGTCGGTATTGACTTAAGCTTTTTCGTGTTATTTATTTTAAAATTTCAGGATGTTTTAAGCAGTTTGTAAGTCGTTTTAAAATCACATTTTGTCAAAAAACGTTTATAGTGTGTTTTTTTACCAGTAGGAGAATATTTCAGTGCATTTAAAGTGATATTTTGAAACAAATCGTCCAATGTTTTGAAAACAAAGGGAGAGCAAGTGAAATCAGTCAGTGGCGGTACATGCCGGTAGATCCACAGATTAAAATATCAACAAACACGTTTTTTTTTTGTTAAGTTTAAAAATTTAAAATACTTTTAATAAAGTAGTTAATGCCCAATGCGTCAAATGATTATTTTTGAACGTTTTTATAAGGTTTTTTCGTTTTTTTTTTTTAATAAAGACGATAAAATAATGCATACTTTTGATGAAGTAGTTAATGCGCAAATGAGATATTGTTTTTTTTTATAAAAACTATAAAATAGGTAGGTAAAGTCCTTAAACCAACTTGCAAACAACAATAAAAGTTAATTCACATGTGTTCAGGTTTGTAAGAGTATTTAATTCCTACCTCTTATCACAATATTCGAATTGATATTTGAATCTTTTTGTGTGTCCTAGATGTCTCTATATACCCTAAGCAATATTGACTTTATTGTGTACTGAAGAAGTCACTATAAGTAAATTTCTGCTAATGACCAGAAAAAATAAAAAAATTAACAAACACAATAACATAATTTTTAGCTAGTAGGTAATATTTCTTTTTTCTTGATGTTCCAGGTGCTGTGAACTGCGTTTCTTTGTTTTAATGTTTGGCATAATGTTATTGTGTTGAAAATTGAAATTGCTATAAATAATATAAAAAGTCTGTAATAAATTTATTTTGTATAAAATTATACTACAAACATTTATTGTTTGGAAGCTTCTTCCAAAGCCCAAATTGGCAGAATTATTTTTTGCATGTTTTTTAAATTATTTTGCAGATTTCATATTATAGTAAAATTTTGATAATATCCACGTGTAAATTTATATTTAAGTAGGTACGCCACTAGTGTGTTTACTGTAAACAACAGAAAGGTAAACATTGTTCCATATAATAATATAACCAAAGTCTTCGTAAGTGTCAGGTATCTTGTCTCTTTTTAATCTAAGGTGGCGCAGGCAAACATTTTTTTAAATGTTACTTTTAGACTTGGTGTTTCATTGATATTAGTTTGTTTGGCTGTTTGAAAATAATATACAAATAAAAAAAATGGTTATTACTGAATATTGTTGTGATATGGGGAAAAAGAGTAGTTCTAATTTAATAGATTATAAAGTACAAAGCTTTAAAAAAGAGTAACGTACTCTCAAAAAACGTATAAATGGTCACACTACAAAAAGGATACCAGAGTCACGGTGACGCCATCATTTTTGTATCCGAAATCGATTGGTAAGCATTTGACAGATCAAACAGGGTACCAAATTATGTACGAAAACTTGCCGAAATCGCCTCTTATTATTATCATGGTTTTATGTAAACAAAACCATTTTACTACTCAATTAAAACAAATTGAAATTTACTACCTACATGCTTCTATCGAATTCTGCCAGTTATCTGATGTAAATAATTTGGCACATAACCTTAAACTACATCAGTACATGTCTGAAGTTTTGTATATTTTAGTTTCTTTATTTCTTGCAGATTTTTTTTTACTAATATTTCTATCTAAGTCAAGAAAACCTGTAAACAACGCCCCCCCCCCCGCATAGTGCAAAAAGAAGTCAGTGCGTTTGTCTGAGCTATATTGGTATGAGGATGTAAAAAATGTGCGAGTGTATTTGTTGTTTAATTCCGCCCTTACTGCATCGGCTCTCCCCCTATTTTCAGCGACTTATTTTTATGTGTTCATTAACTAAAACGTCCAATAATTAAAGCGCGTAGAAATTTTCCTGTTTTCTTGCAGAAACTGTCAGCCAGGCAGACAACAGGCGCAGGAGTGTATGTGGAAGACCTAGAGGTTCAAAAAAGCTACCCGCTTGGCGAGCATGCTACGGTCTTTCAGGTGGAGGTATACGCCATTATCATGGCGGCAACCCTGCCAGAGGTCATAAATGGCAGGAGGGACATTTGTATATTTTCCGACAGCCAGGCTGCCCTCAAGTCCCTTAGTTCACCAAAAATTGTCAGTAGCCTAGTGGAGGAGTGCGTTAACGCGCTACAGACATTGACTGGAGACAAGAGGGTGACAATGATGTGGGTCCCAGGCCACGAGGGAATACCAGGGAACGAGAAGGCGGACGAACTTGCCAGAGCTGGTGCCGAAACTGGGCGAGCGATCAACTGAAGTCGTCTTGGACGGACGAGCGAGAGTGTAGACAGTCCAAGCTGTTCGTGAATGGACCAGACGCAGCCAAAACTAAAAGGCTCCTGTGAAAAAAACTCGCAAGGACATTGGACTGTTAGTAGGAATGCTAACAAGGCATAATCGGCTGCGTAAGCACTTGACATGCATCAGAGTTTTGGACGACTCCGCCTGCTCAGCATGTGGGTGGGCAGAGGAATCAGCGGTGCACCTGATAGGAGTGTGACGGGTACACCAGATTGAGGCAGCAGACGTGGGGCGCCTCCACAATAGAAGAGGAGGAGCTACACTCTCCAAATGCTGACGTTCGTAAGGAAGGCAGGAAGGCCCGGAGAGAGAGGCAGGATATGTAGAGGGAGTGGAAGGAGAAGGGTGCGAGACGGGGTATGGCAGAAAGGGCCCATGAAGAGGCCTAATTGCCAGGCCTGCGGGCCGCCCCTTACTACTACTACTACTACTAATGCGAACGCTCCACCTGATTGGGTAAAGTGTGATAAAAATAAGCCATTGGAACTGTCCAGCATGGGTCGCCAGGCAATAAGCAGTCCCACTTTGAAGGATCCAAACACAAACATAAAGTTGGGCTTTTTAAAAAATGCAAAAACTAAAAGAGCTTGTTAAAAATATGACGACAGTGTGATGACAGTGTGGGCGGAGAAGGGTGCGAGACGGGGTATGGCAGAAAGGGCCCACGAAGAGGCCTAATTGCCAGGCCTGCTACTAATGCGAACGCTCCACCTGATTGGGTAAAGTGTGATAAAAATAAGCCATTGGAACTGTCCAGCATGGGTCGCCGGGTCCCACTTTGAAGGATCCAAACACAAACATAAAGTTGAGCTTTTTAAAAAATGCAAAAACTAAAAGAGCTTGTTAAAAATATTACAACAAATAAACAGCAAAACCATGAAGACAGTGTGATGACAAACAAAAATAATGAAGCTACCTCAAAAAATTCTAATAATGTGTGATACTGAGAAAAATGTATTTCTGACAGATTTTATTCTAAAACAAGACGTTGTAGATACCGGGATGTCGTGGTGCTTAAATACTGTAGTGACTGTTATTAAACTCAATTATTTTGTCTTAAGCAAGGTTCACGGTTTGGCGTATGCATCAGAAAAAAAAACTTGCTTATATTTTATCTTTGGTGAAGGTGTTGTCTACCTAGTCGCATTGTCTTGTATTAATTAGCGAGATTTGGTGAAAGCGTTAGAAAAAAGTAAACTGTTTTGTAGTTTGGTGGAGACATTGCGCGTATTTTGTGTTATGTTAAAGGTTTGCCGAATGCGTTGGAAAAAAGTAAATTTGCTTGTATTTTATAGTTTGGCGAGGGCGGTTTTCTCAAATAATAACTTAACTAATAAGGGAAAAAAGAATGAGACTAAATTTTAAAAAATGTTACATGGACAAAAATGTTTGGATTTTTTTTTAAATGGTCAGTGAAAACCTTGAAAAGTCAGGGAATTTAAAAATTGAAAATCACTTTGAACCCTGTTCAAGTAACCAAGTGTAACGGGGAAATACATAAAGTTTTTTTGATATGTATATTTTCTTTTTTTTGGGTGGGTTGCATCGGGAAAAAATATCAGATTTAGTAACAATCAAATTTTGAAATAAAAAAAGATCAATAATAAAGAAAAACCAAAACTTCGGACTTAGTTTGAGGTTATGCTTTAGTGGGATTTTTCGATGAGTGGGGTGACATAATTTTCTTGGATCTCTATTTGATACATTGCTTTAGAGAGCGACAATAAATATACTAGAAAGTCATGTCGGTAATTGCTTTAACTTTTACCTCAAAATTTCAATAACATTATTGCCAAAATTTTGAAGTTGTCATTTTTGCAAAGCAATTTACGGGCCAAAATTAATTATTATCGTTCTTTGAGTTTGAAATAGACAAATAGCTGCGGGAATCCTCCTGGATATCGGAAATATTTGATGACGAAATCACAAGAAAAAGAATACCTAAATTTTTCTTTTTTTTTGTCACAAAAGCTGGAATTTTAGCATTTAAAAAGTATAGATTATTGTACAATTTTTGTATAACAAAATCTTATCAGTTAAAGGCATATTGATATAAATGTTTCTATTAGAATCCCTAATTTATCAACAAATAAAGATTTTAAACAAGGCCCAGTGTCTTTTTCGATTCATTCATTCAAGTAATTTGGTACGCTGTTTGTTGATTAAAAAGAAATAAACGTTTTCAGAGTCAAATATAAGGTCACTCCACTCATCAAAAAATTCAACTACACTTGCAAATATTACTAAACTTAGTCTCTTAAAATTCATTAAGTCTTTATGGCCATACCAAAAAACAACGAAAACTTATCAATCCTCGACGTGGCACATCGAAAAATGCTTCTCAACGTTCGATTTGTAACCACTTTTGTAGAAACACAGCGGACATTTGAACATCTTTTTCGAAGGCGAACCGGCACTGCTAGTTTCCGACGAAGTGTCGCCACATCCGCTTTTTTTGTGCATCAACAACCTTTGTTTGTTGACAGTCCTGAACGGACATCTATCACATTTCAATGTCGTAGTGGATTCCTCTTTGATTTTTGATGTTAAGGTTTTATTTTTGAGGAAACGCTTCTTCGGCTTAAGTTCGCAGGAATGCCTTTTCCACATAACATTTCCGAAGGTTTTGAATCCGCATTGACATTCGAAACTTTTCTTGTTTTTGTGGACCTCTAAAATGTGCAGTCGAACGGCCTGGCAGGATTTTCCGGAGAATTTACCGCATTGCCTGCACATAAACACCGGAGTTTTCGACTTCTTATTGATCGCTTCGCTAGGTTTATGCGTATCCTTATTGTCATCTGAATCCGTCAAAATTTCAATAACATCCGAAGATTCTTTGAGTTTCTTTTTGGGCTCGTCCGGTTTCTCTTTCTTGATTTCAATGTAGTTTAACAAGTTTTCCAAATCGGAATCTTCAAAGTTACCTTTCGAATTTTCTTCTATAACTTCTTTCTTAATGTCTCTATCCATCAGTTCTTTTTCCTTTAAAAGTTCTTCCAAATCACTTGGATCGCTAGTATTTGAAACTTTTGTATCGTCAATGGCTTCGTTAATTTTTTCTTTAGTGCTTTGTTTTTTCTCCAAGCTTTGTCGTTTTAGTGATGAACGCCTCACTTTACCCAGGAGTTTCCGTTTTTTGTGCCTGATCGCGGGTTTTAAACGGTTCGAGGCGGATGGTTTATAATCTGAGTCGCTGAGATCAGAACTATCGGCATTGGATCCCGAAGTTGTTTCACGCTTCGACTTTGTCGGAAATACGTTTTTTATCTTACTGGCGATTATTTTACTTTCTATAATCGAGGCTACGCCTTTTTGTTGTGTATAATAACTATTTTCGTGAGCGGCTTGAATGGCAACATCGTGAATGGACGGGGTTTGGTGCATTTGTTGATGAATTTGAAGTTCCGACATCCTGTTGGTTTCGTACGTACATTCTTTACATTGGTAGACGTCAATGCTGATGTTTTGACCTGCCGCCGGCTGAAATAAAAGTTTACAGTTACGAACGAAACGAAAAAATATAAAATTCATTTAGAAATTTCTTACACTCTCTATGAAATGGATAACTAACAGTAAACCCGTCCTAAAATGAAAATTTTAATAGATATAACAAAGTGAATCTCATGTCCGCCAATAAAAATTAACACTCGTGGCATATCGGACCAGTGTTGCCAGGAGGTTGGAAAAAAAACTATCATTTGCAATTCGAAAAATTTTCAAGTTTAGGGAAAAATTATCATAGTTTTTATTTTTACATGACATTCGCTTGATTGTTGTATTGCTATTGTTGAGTGGCCAAAAAAAAACATACTGGATTATTAATTCCAATTCCGCAAGATGTACCTACAGTTTTTGTGTGAATTGTTTGAAAGTTCCTTGGGAGTACGGTGAATCATACATACGTGAAACAAAAAGACCACTATCTGTTAGGCTTAAGGAACATCAGACGAATACCCAAAGAGGTGAAACAATGAAATCAGGAACCGCCGAACACGCATGGTCAAAACAATACCGAAAGAAGTGGACAAAAGCAAAGGTTTTGCACAAGGAGTCACACTGGAAGAAACGAAAATTCCTTGAAGCTGCCTTTATTGGGCAGAATCAGGGTATTTTCAGTAAACCAAGTGTTGAAATTTCAAATATTTGGGAGCCCCTCCTTGTGCGGAGCCAATTTCCTAAACTTCACGGTTGAGTGATTTCCCATGGTATATAAGCACCTGAAGACGATCAGAGATTGTACTGATCGAAAAGTCGTGTATAAATAAGATATAGACAATAGAAGTCCGAAACACAGTTAATTTCACATACAGGTTTTGTGCTTTTTGTTTCGCAGTAAAGGGGAAAGTGAGCCAGACTACTTATTATTATTGTACAGTTTTTATCTCAATTAAAAAAAAGCCTTCAGTGTGTGCGTTGGACGCATTATAAGAATAAATGGCGTTTTATGTGAGGATTTGTTAAATTATCATAGATTTAGGGGTTGATAAATAGGTCATTGTTAATTATCATGTTTCACCTAAAGTTATCATAGATTCTGATAATTATCATGTTCCTGGCAACACTGTATCGGACAAAGCGTTTTTATTTCTCATTTCATTACGACCAGGCGTCCAATATCTAATGGAGAATCCAGACAACTATAGAGATGTTTCGTCCTTATTAGGAATCATCAGGGAGTCATAGGATTGTACCGGGCAGTTGAAGCTACACAGGCAACCATGCACACCTCTCGAATTTAAAACAAAAAGTTTGTAATCCGCAGAGACGTGGTACCTGTTTGCGTCAACAGGTGCCAAAATGTGTTTTAAAACTCTCTCATACCTTCTATACTGATGCACCTGCACATCTGAATTTCGGTCAGTTGATAGCTCACAGTATTACCTACAAGTATACTGTACCGAAAATGTTTTTATAGCTTTTAACAAGGCCACTAGGTTAGGGGCTAAAAATTTTATCGATTTCAATTAAAAAATTATATTTCACTTATGTTCTATACCTTATGTCCACTGACACTGGTGTTGCATTTTTGTTGACATTGGCTGAAAGATAAGTGAAATATAATTTTTCAATTGAAATCAACAAAATTTTTAGCCCCTAACCTGTTAACAGCCAAGAAATTTTTTTTGGCCTAATAAACTTGTAGGTAATAGTATAAACTCAACTGACTTAGATTCAGATGTTCAGGTACATTAGTATGAGGGACAGTTTAAAACACATTTTGGCACCTGTTGCCCCCTAGGGGCCACATATGTAATTTTTTATAACACACGAGGGTACGTTGTCGGAAGGCCAACATATATGCCAAATTTTATTGCTCTAGTCAAAAAAAATTGACACCCTAACCGTACTTTTTGACTGCAGCATTTTTAGGGCTGTTAACAGGTTAGACAGTGTTGGAAGTTAGGTTAGGTTAGGTTTGGCAATGATGCACCCTCCACTGCGACCTAAAAAATAAAGGAAATCAGTCTATTTGGTGAGACTTCCTCGAAATCTTGGGGCACTCTTAACCCAGGACCAAATATTTTCGCGACAGACCTGTGATTATTCTCAGGCTGTTCCTTGATAGTTGCAGGAGCTGCTTTGCTCTACGTTTGTCTGGCTTATTCAGAAAGGCTTTGGAGTGCTGTTGTTCCGGAGTTAAGCGCCAGTGCTGCACCCTTTTCTTTCAACCCACTCGGATAATTCCCTATTGACCGTGGGTTTAGTTAGTCCAAAGCAGGGCTCTGGCCCTAAGAACGCAGATTCCGCTCCTGCCTTAGCAAGAGAATCGGCTTTTTCGTTTCCTTCAATTCCTGTGTGGCCCGGGACCCATACAAGAGTGATTTTGTTGGTTCCACAGATCTTTAGCAGAGTTTGAAGGCAGTTCCAAACTAAAAGTGATTTTTTTCTTCGTAAAATCTTCATCAAAACATACTTAGGGGAGATAATGTATTCCGTGGGACGGAAAACCGACTTCAATGATAAAGCCCTAACGGAATATGCTGAAGACTCAAAGTTTTGAAATTGGCACTTCAATTTTGAATAAGTGTGCAAAATTTCGTGTCTCCAAGACACTCCGTTTGTCACTACTAAAACCCAACCTATACCCCAAGTAAGTAACCATTCGAACCCCGGTACTGTGTTGGTTTTAATTAAGCAAATTAGGTATTAAAACCAAACCATCGTAACATATGGTGAAGGCGCCGAGTAATTTTAAGTGTTAAAACAGCAAGAGTTACCTGTATGTTATAACTGATAACTTGTCTTTTAGCTCCTTCAGTGGCCTTTATGTGGAGTTCCCTGTGGGCAGCAAAATTCGTCTGACTTTTGCTGACGTAGTCGCATTCTTGACAGGCGTAAGATTCTAGTTGATTATTGATGGCCAGTTTCATTAGTTTAGCGCTGGCAGGTGTCACGTTTATATTGAAACCAGCAATATGGCTGTCGTTTGCTAATTTGGGCGGAGTTACTGTTTTGGTAGCGTGTAACGAACTGATGGCTTGTTGGTGGGTCATAATATGACTGTCGATGTGACCTAAGAATATTAATAAAGGCTTTTAGATTGAAACTTAAAAACTAGGCTACAAAATAACAAAGAACAAGGCAGTTTTTAAATGGAAACTGGGTATTGCATCACAAAGACAACATCTAATTTTTTTAAATATTTATTGAGGCACACAATATCACTTCCCAAGCAACGATTTTTAGTTTCCTTAGTTGCCGAGGTATACGCCATTATAATGGCGGCAACACTAGAAGAGGTTCGCAATGGTCCGGAGGAGCATGTGTACATATGCTACGACAGCCAAGCGGCCCTAAAGGCACTCAGTGCGCCAAAAATTGTCAATACTCTGGTGGAAGAGTGCGTAGAAGCACTGGAAGCCTTGAGTCAAGACAAAAGAGTTACAGTGATGTGGGTACCGGGACACACGGGAGTGTCGGGCAACGAAAAGGCGCATGGATCGGGGCCAGCACTCAATACGTGGGGCCGGAACCACTCTTAGGTATAACAAGGAGACAGCTGCAAAGTCGAGTCATTAAATGGGCTAACGATGCACTGGCAGACTCCTGGGAGAACGAAATAGGATGCAAACAGTCCAAAGAATTCATCGACGGACCGGACGCGGCCAGACTCAAATGGCTCCCGGGAAGGTCACGAAAAGATATTGGACTACTGACGGTATACTGACCGGCCACAACCGACTCAGTAAGCATCTGACTCGCATCGGGATCGGGAATGAGCCTACCTGCCGTGCCTGCGGAAGGGTGGATGAGACATCCCGGTACCTCGTTGCGGAGTGCGATGCATACCCTAAGGATGAGGCATTAGGTACTCGGACAACCGAACCTGGATGCAGAGGACCTACGAGCTCTCAAGTGGGCCAAAGTACTGGATTTCGTGAAGAGAATAGGAAGGCCCGGAGAGTCCACTACCGTACAAGCGGTACAGGTGGTGGATTAGGGGGCTGGGCTAAGGTACAAAGGGACCGATTGGGCCTACTTGCCAGGTCTTGGGTCGCCCCCTAGCTACTACTACTACTACTTAGTAACTAAGAAATACACTAAAATTAACGATGTATAAAGTACAAAAACCAGTCATTTGTGCAACGGCCACTATGATGGACGAGAAAATGATGCCACACCGTTGTTATTAACTAGGGTAAATTTGGGAAGTTTCTAACGTTGCAACAAACGATGACAAAACATTGATAATTAACTACAGTTAATTAATTCTTCTTTCAACATTTTTCTTTACGAGACAATTGTGGCCAAATATCAATGCACTTGCAGACAAACGGTTTTTTCAGTAAACCAAGAAGCGACCTATCACTCAAATATTATGAAAATATGCAGTTGAAATTTTTTTATATGAATAAAATATGAAAAATTTGTCTTTTTTATGAAAAAAATATGCAACTTCCACCAAGCGCGATTTTTTTAAATACTAATATTTAATTAATTTAATAATAAAAAATATTTGTAATTTTTGTAGAGATGTTACAATAAAACTGTTTTTCTTGGATGGTGAAGGGGATATTAGTTTTACAGTACCGTATAAATAAAATATTTTCTTTTCTACATTGTTTAACCTCGTTGGAAACTTATAAACCTTTAAAATGTAATGGAAAAGTCTGGATACACCCTGGAAAAGTCTGGATCCACCCTGGAAAAGTCTGGATACACCCCGGAAGTCTGGATAGACCCTACCCTGGAAGTCTTAATACACTCTAAAAAAAGCCAGCAAACATCCAGAAAGTCCGGGTATACCCTGTAAAAGTCTGGATACACTCTGAAAAAGCCCGGATGCATCCTGGAAAATTCCGGATATACTCGAAAGTCTGGATACACCCGGAAAAAGTCTGGATACACTCTAAAAAAGTCTGTTATACTCTGTAAAAGTCTGGATACTCTATGAGAAAGCCTGGATGCATCCTGGAAAAATCCGGATAAACTCGGAAGTTTGAGTACACGCGAAAAAATCTGGATACACCTTGGAAAAGTCTGGATCAACCTTGGAATAGTTCGGATTCACTCTGGAAAAGTCGGATAAACCCTACAAAAGTCTGGATACGACCTAGAAGTCTGGTAACCCTATGGAAAAGTTTGGAAATACCCTGGATACACCCTGTAAAAACCTATATGCACCCTATAAAATTCTGGATACATCTTTGAAAAGTCTGGATGCAACCTGGAAAGCTCGGGATACACCTTGAAAAAGCCTGGATACACCCTGGAAGTCTGAATACAACCAGAAAAGTCTGAATACAGCCCGGAAATGTCCGGATACACCCTGGAATATGCCCTGGTAAATACTGGATACATCCTAGAAAAGTCTGCATACACCCTAAAAAAGTATGGATACAACCTGGAAGTCCAGATACTCCCCGGAAGCCAGATTTCTTTGGGTGGACAATTACAAAAAATTTTTGAATTTAATTTTGTTCATATAATAAAAAACTAAAAAAACAATAAATATAAGGTACATAAGTTTCAATAAAAAAATCTACGAAGCTAAAGTAAAACAGTCAAGGAGCAGAAATATAAAAAATAGTTAAGGCCACAGGCCCATTTAAAAATTTAAAGACCAGAAAGGAGTGAACCCTACTTTATGAATAAAATATGAATTTTTTTTCCAATTTTTGTCAAAAATATGAAGTAAGTAAAAAAATATGAAAAAATTATGAAAATATGCGCTGTTATTACCGCCATACTATTTTCTTTTCCTGATTTGCGCCGCTACGCCATTTGTGTATATCGTTTAAAAAATCTTCTTTTTTGCTGGATTTCGATGATTTTTTAGTTAGTTTCAGTAATTTTTAAGTATTCTTTTACAGTGGCTACAGTTTAAAATAGGTTTAAAGCGTTTTTAAAATTTTTAGTATTTAATTAAAAAAAGAATTAACTAAAAAATAAGAAGGATTGAAGGCCCGCTTATTTTTTTAAGCTAAAATATCCATTTTTGACGGAAAACTATGGTTCGTTGATAAATTTAGTGGATAGGAATCTTAAAAAAGCTACTTTAATGTTATAAATTAACTGTAAGTTACCTAGCGACGTATTTTAGAATTATTAATAAAAATGGTGTTTGAAAATTAGTCCATTTGTGGTTGCTGACGTGGAAGTCTTGATTTCAGAGAGAGGGCACTTCAGTCGCTTCGGCGACGCGACGGTGTGGAATCGCGACTCTAGTGGCAACGTCAACACAACTCAAAAAATCTCCGCCAAATTGGTGCAGAAGCCTTTGGCAACGTTAAAACGTTAACCAATTGTTCCTCCCCAATGAGCATTTTTAGAAACCTCTGGTGCGAAAAATTTATATAATTAATATAAACAGGGTTCCATTAATGCGGTATTTAGAGGTTTCCTACAGGAATTGAGTTTGTATATTTGTTTTATTAAAGGTTCTAAATTGATGGTACCCTAAGGTAACATAAAACTGGCGTTAACAATATTTCCACGGACATCTTTATAAAAATTAAAGTCATCGGTAACAAATGTTATATAAATTGGTGTTAACAATGTTTCCACCAACATATTTATAAAAATATTAGTCATCAGTGACAAAAGTTATATAAATTGGTTTTTGAAATCTTTCTGTTAACCCATCTATAAAACCGTAAGTAACTGTCAATTAAAGATATATAGATTGGTTTTGAAAATGTTGCTATCAACTCACTTATAAAAGAGACACTTATAAAAACTTGGGACCTCACACACAATAATTATATAAATTGGTACCTGTAATATTCTTATGAACTCATTCATAAACCTTTTTTGCCCATTCCTTCTATAATGTTTTTATTAATTTCTTTGTATAGCGGTTATAAATACCACTGTTTTTACAACAAAATAAAAAAAATTTAATTTATAACAAAACAAACAAAATTTTTTAGATTAATTTTGTGACATCAAATGGATCGTTTTTGTGACTTTAAAAGGTGCGTTTTTGCGACATCAAAAGGCGCGTTTTTGTGAGATACCATACCATCATTATCTGGTTTTAATTACATCAATCTGAGAGAGATAAGAGATCCAAATCTTCTTGAGATCGTTTTCGATTACAGATATCGGGATCGAATGCATTCTACACCCGATTCCGACCAGCGTTTCCCATGCGCCGCCACCCTGACTCAAAAAACTCATCACGTGGACCGACATGAACTTGTATAGGCAAATCTCGCTTAGACTACGTGATCCGTGTTTTGATTCGGGGAGCCCACGCATAAGGAACCCATAGATGGGAACCGGGTTTTAGAAAAAGAGAACAATATAGTAACCGTGTTAAGTTCGCAAAAATGCACCGTGAAACTTCGAGTGCATACAATGCGCATGACTGTTCGGCGGCAATTGTGAACACCTTACGACGCGACGGAACGCAGCCTCAAGGTCCGTTTCTGCGAGTTTGACAGTTACTATTATCCTCTTTTTCTACATGCATTCGTCTGAGAGAGATCCAGCATACCAGGGAAATACCTGACTGTACACCCTTCGACCCCGCAATCTAACTATCTTCTTGAGATAGTTACCTCTGACAGTTATGCGAGGTTGAAGGGTGTGCAGGCGGGTAATTTTCCTGGTATGTGTAGTATGCTGGATCTCTCTCAGACGAATACATTTAGGAAAAGAGAACAATGGTAACTATGTTAAGCTCGCAGAAACGGACCTTCAGTGTTCAACACTGCGCCATCTGCAGCCTTTTGTTCCAACTAGCATCATGTTTTAAAACGTTGATAAAATAGTGTTGAAAGAGGTAAACAGTGGTGTGGTATAATTGTATTGTTTTTTTTTTATAGAATTTTCGTAAATTTTCGCCATTTTGGACTCCAACAATAGGTTTTTGACCAAAATAAAAACGTTATTTATAGGGTTTCAACATGTGTTTTAATCGAAATATTGCTTGTTTAGGGTTAAGAACAAAATACAAAATTCAATATTTCTCCCAGAAAGCAAAAAACATATGTGAAAAAAAAAGTATTATTTACATGAATATTTTTTTTTCCCGTTTTCTTAAGTATTTTTGAAGCCCATGAAAGTTTTGTGAGTGTATTTGAAAACGATACAGTACACACGGGACCACAGATGATTATCAGAGTAGGATGACTGGGAAAACAGCGTTTATTTAACCTATAGTATATAAATATTCATATTCCTGCTTCAACTTATTTCACTTCCATTTTAATTTATTTTAGAAGATTGGTAAACACCATTTTATAAATTTTTTATTTTAAAAAGAAAAAGAATAATACATAACAAGCAAAGGGAAGAAAGATGGAAAATTTATATTTCTAAATCCATAAAAACCTTTAATTTGTTATGTAGTGTTGTTAGAACAGTTGTAAAACCTTTTTAAAATAATATCTAGACTTGAGGATTCATAAGGAATTTTTATAAATTTAAATAATTTATTTGCTGTAACTTCTATATAGACAAAAATGCTCATTGGGTCGGGTTGAATCCAAATCAGTCACGGCAGTCACAAAACTTATTAGGTTGCATGAGTTCTTTTTAAAAGTGACAGGTATTATCTTACCCTGAAAAACAAGATGTGAAAACGTCGAAAAATCACACTCTTGGCATTTTAAGTTATGGCTTTCCTCGTGTTTTTGTAAGTCTTTGAGATTCTCTGATACAAAACTGCACATGGAACAACCTTTTTGTAGCATACTTGTTAAGTCTAATGCACTGGTATCCTCATTATTGTTTCCACTCGCTATTTTATGGTTGCCATCGACAGAAATAGGTAACTAAAAAAACGAAAACGAAACATATTGAAATTATTACTTTTAAGAGAAATGCTGTTACCACAGAGGAAATACCTACGGAAGTATTTCCTCTGTGCTGTTACTCAGGCGCTAACTTTATAGAATATTGTGTTTGTTAAAATGTATAAAATGTTAATGAGTATGTACAGGGTTTGACAGTTCTTGTCTAAAGTGTCGAAATAGCGTGCATTGAAAAAGACGCGCAATGGCTAGTAAATGAGAGTGAAAGAGATAATAAATTTGAAAAACCGATACGCTGTTGCCGACGTCACCCAAAATAAACTAAAAGATTCCAAGTAATATAAAAAAAAACAGAGGGATGTTTTTTTTTTTAATTCTAATTCTTGTAGACTACTTTATTTTACAAAAATTGCCGAGGAAACGGGTCTCCCCTCCCCTCCTCAGATGTACAGGGTCAATGTTTATAAAGTTCCACCTGGGAAAACTTTTTTATTATTCACCACAAAAAGATAAACAAAAAAGTGAATTACTCGTGAAATTATGTAGATTTTTATTACAGTTTCACTTTTTTTTAAAAATCACCCGTTACACGCAGGATGGCCATGAGGTCCTTTTTTTAATGAAACACCCTGTATATTTTTAAAATTTCTATAGATTCCAAAAATAAACCATATGTTACCATTGTCTTGCATAATCACTGAGCAAATTCACAAACACTTTGCTATAAGAGTAATGTGTTGAACAAAGAATCACCTATACTATTTTTCCTTGCCCTTATGGCAAATTATTTTTGATTTTACTCTAGAACCGCCAACGATAAACCCTACATATGATATATATTTGGAATCAAAAAGAAAAGATCTATCAAAATTTTATAAAATATGCAGGGTATTCAATTAAAAAAATAGAACCTCATGGCCACTCTGCGTGTAGTGTGATTAAGAAAAAAACTGAAAATGTTACAGAAATCTACCTAATTTCATAAAAATAACAAAAAAGTTTTCCCAAATGGAACTTTATAAACGGTCACCCTGTACAGAGTCGCGAAGGAAAAAATATTTTGTTGTAAATATTTCTGCGAGGGCCACTTTACTGACAAAGTTGATCAAGATAGGACGAAAAATAACTCCCCCCGTTCCAAATTAGCAGAAAATAGCAAAAAGAAAAAATATTTCGATTGTAATTAATACTAAAATCACTCAAGAAACGAATCTTTAAGGCATTATTAAGTCTCTTTTATTTTTTTTTTAAAGAAAAACAACAAAAAAATTGTTGTCAATAATGGCTGCAACTCCAAAATGGCCGAATTTGCAGACCTAATTTTATCCAAATTTAACTAGCCAACGTTAAACTACGTAATATGTGCAAACGTTCGGAATCCGACTCCATTCTTTATTGACCATGTAACCAAAACTGAAGCTGAACATAACCTAGAAAAATATTTTTCGTTTTTCCTTGTTTTTTGCTTAAAAACATGGATTATTTTAAAATTGTATTTAATAAAGCACACGAACCTGTTCCGTAGAGTTAGGAGAAGGATAATAATTGGTAGTTCCCCATCAAAAAAAGCGACATTAAACAATATCAGTGTGACCCCCACTAATGCTCCAGATAAAGTCGGCTGGAAGAAATATGTGCGAGCTGAAGGGCAATTTGATGTCCCAGCTGCAAAATTGTAGGTTAAGTATCCTTCTATGTTGGGAATTTGGAACCTGTTTATCATCATTGTTTATCGTCTCCTGATGATGCTAACGTTGTTAGCGAAACGCGCGTCGAGTGCAAAAAAGTGTAGTTTTGGTTTGTGAAAAACAATCATAACTTTGTAAGTATCTTTCTTTTTTTCGTTCCTTTTTTGGCAGGTATCCAAAGTCGTTTAAGGTTCGCATATGCGTACCTGACTACGAAAACGTAGGATTTTACTACAAAAGACGTTTTTCGTTTGAGTTACTAGTAGACAACTTTATTTTGTACCTAATGCGACGTTGCTTTATGACAGAATAGGTTGGAAGACAGATAAATGATACTTGGGCTAAAGCGCTGAAAGTTCTCCTAAACTGTTTGCTTGACAACGTTGCCTAGCTCTTCAATGCATCTGAATTGAATAGCGTTTTTACTCAGACACATGCATTTTGGCACTCTAGACAAAATCTGTCGAACTCTGTATAGTAGTAGTCAGTCAGTTATTAAAAAAATCATTGCTCCTTGGAAGTGTGCTCTCAATAACAAAAAAAGTTACCTTTTCAGTCATTTTGACGTTATTTTGAGATAAATCGCTTGGAATAGATCGATCTTCATTTTGGTTAGTGGCAGGCGAGGCGGTTTTCTTAAACGGAATTAATGGAGGCAACATCGATCTTTGGTTTGTTTTAGATTGTGTGTTTTTCGACTTTGGATCACAGGGAGATGCTTGTGACGAAACCTACCAGAAAAAACAGAAAAAAAGGGATTAGTGATCAGCATATTATTATATAGGGTGGGCCAAAAAATTTGTCACTTTTTGAACGCGCTATAACTTTGAAACCAATCGACCGATTTTCGAATTTTTTGGATGTTTTTATAGACAAAAGATGAAACTTTATTGACGCGACACAAAAATATGATATATGTCAAATGATACTTTTATTGACATAAGCTAATTCAAGATGGCGGAGACATTTAAAACCTGCAAAACATTTGTGTGCGACCCTGGACTTGGTTTTTATCAATGAGGCAAAAGAACCATACTTTCTTTGCCTACCGAGGTAGCACTTATCTAAATTGGTTATTGGACAAAAAAGTTATACAAATTTTAAATCAGGACTATTTAGATCAAAAGTTTTAATGTCTGTAGGAAGGTGCACTGTTTAGGGCTATCATAACTTGCGACTTAGACTAGACTAGAGGCCCTGTATACGATTTTTGACAGTTATTGTTTTACCAGAGGTGAGCAACTGGATTTTACAGTTGTTAGGGAAATGTTTGAAATTGTGTGTTGGCAATAACAGTTGGTAACCCCTGACAATAAATAACTTTGTCACTGTCAGATTTGTTATTAAGAAACGTCAGTTTAAAAATGGAAATTTGCTGTATCGAAAACTGTAAAAATACCTTCCTCGACGAATTTGTATTGTTCCTTTGTCCAACGGAGAAAAGTGAAAATAGAACATGCATTTACCAAGCTGGAAAATTAATAAAAATAGCCGAATTTGCGAGGTAAGTGAGCTACAAGTAGTTAGTAATAAATGACACATTTCCATGTTTTATTGTAAGAAAAAGAGTAACAAAACTATAGATCATAGGAGTCTTTATATTCTACCTATTATTTACATTTTTAATATCTACCGTGTCTATTCACTGTTTGTTTTGGTTTTTTTTGTCAAAGCTTGACATATTTTTCTAACCAAAAAAAATCAATCAAACTGTCTGGGGAAATTATAAAGATACAACAAAACATCAGTCCATTCAAATATGAAAAAAACTAGAAAGAGAGGGCAATATGAGTTGCCCACCTCTGTTAAAACAAAAATTTTGCGAAAAATTTGTGTGCGTACCTGGACTTGATTTTTGTCAATTCGCCTACTGAGGTATCACTTATCTAAATTGGTTATTAGATAGAAAAGTTATAAAAATTTTAGAGCAGGAATATTTAGACCAAAAATTGTTTTGTTTTCACAAAAACTTTTGACCCAGTCGCCCAATTTTTGACATATGTCAAATTTTGAACAGAATTAGTGAAGATTTATGTCTCGTTTTACCAGAGCTTAAAATTCTGGAAATCGGACTACTAGGTCGCAAGTTATGCTAACTTTAAACAGTGCACCTTCCTACAGACATTACAATTTTTGATACTCCTGATTTAAAATGTTGATAACTTTTTTATCTCTTAACCAATTTAGATAGTTAATACCTCGGTAGGCGAAGGAGGTATGGGGCTTTTGCCTCACTGACAAAAATCAAGTCCAGGGAAGCACAAATTTTTTGCGCAGGAGGGTGAAATTTACCCATTTGTTAAAGGTCTCCGGATTTTTGACATATGTCATATTTTGAGCCAGATTAGCAATAACTCATGTCTTGTCCTACTAACAAGCCTAAAATTTTTAAAATCGGACGAAGAACCTTGGAACTATTTTATAACAATCATGGCGTTAATGTAAATAAAAAGTATTTCATATTTTTGTTTTAACTTTGATTTTAAACGATCTTATTTTTCAAATTACGTTTTTTTTCTTCTGTTTCTAAGGTTTCCAACGACATTATGCATTTTTGCCAGAACTTGTTTTTAAGAAAAAATAAAATGAAAAGTTATTATTTCCAAGGCGCGTGTGTTTTTTAAGTTTTTTAAATATGATTTTATCAGACAACTTTGGTTTTCATGTCTTTTTTGGTAGGAACAGAGCTTTTAAGGATATAACAACACGTTAGTAATTTATAAGGACTCTACCATTTTTATGCAGTTAGATTATTTATATGACCGTTGTTTTTTTTTTAAATGTTGAAAACATGTAAAGAAACTTCTTATGAACTAAAAGTTTATTTGGAAACCCAAAGACCAGATAATCTATTCTGGTTCTGTAGATGGTATTAGAATATAGCTGGGTCTTTTTTATAAACAAATCAGGTTGCCTTGTGTTTTATATTGGTGTGCCAAAGGTTATAAACAGATGTTTAGAATCTGTAACGGGTTTTATAAAAAAGGTGGTCGCAACCTGTTTGGCCTTGTTCATTTAAGAGGTTTAGAGTATAGCCCTGGTGATAGGAAAGTCATGGAAACTAAATTTTAAAACCTAAAGTTTTTAATGTTTTGTGGCGGAAATATTGTCAATACTATTATAAATAAAAATCATTCACTTTTTGATTTATCTTCTTGTGACCAATAACAAAAAAGTTTTCCAAAGTGCCACCTCGGTTACAAATATGTTTGTAAATATGTACTAGTGAACTCAAAAATATGTACTTTTATGTACCAATATTTTTTTATGTATAATATATTTAAAGTAAAAATGACTTCTTTCTACTTCCGTGCGAGAAGTACCTACTTCTCTATATTAAGAAAAAAACTTACCTGTGGAGATGGAAGATTTTCAGTTCTTGTATTCGACGGGGGATTTTGTTTATCCGTCTTCGGAAAATTCATTATTGCAGGCGTCTCATCAACGGTTTTCTAAAACAAAAACTGGACCAATAGAAAATTGGGTGTGCAAAATTGTCTGGGGGGAAGGCTAACCTGATTACCTGAAACTCCTACTGAGGGCTTCTGGGAGTGAGCAAAAATTGAAATTGGGTGTGCAAAAAAATTTTCTGGGGGGGGGGGAGAACCGTCAAGAGCCCCAACCTCATATATGTGAGATGGTGTGCAAAATTGTGTAAAAAAGTTCAAGGCAAAAATTGAATGTTCTCTATATTTTAGAGACAGAAGTCAATTAGGCTACAAAAACCGCAAAAAAAATCGAAAAAATAAACCAAGCATGTTTACCTCTTTGTGCCGAAATCTCATATGATTTTTAAGCCCACAACCGTTAACTGCCACGAAATTACAAAAACGACATTCACTTTTCACTTGCTCCCACTTTTCAAATGGACCGGTCGGCCTTGCCGTATTCGTAACTGCGTCGTTTTTGGGATTTGGAGGTAAATTCGCCGTGTCACCTGTAAAATGAGATATTATACTGTACGGTACTCCCAACTAACATTTATAGTAACAGATACATGGGTAAAGGCTTTGATACTTTCCCATATAGTAGTAGTGTGGTCGTCAGAACAAAAATTGCACCTTACGTAATAATCAATCCCCAGACGAGTTCTTAGTCGTATTCTTTTATAGTGTTATTTGAAAGTATACCTTACCACCATGGGACAATACCAAGTTCCTGTCCCTCCAAGGTTCTTTCTCATTTTGTGAGTGAATTTGTAATAGCCCCGACTTTATCTAGCAGGGGAAAAAGAGGTTGAACTTGTCTGGGTTCCAGGACACATGGGGATCCCAGGTAACGACATGATGGACGAGCTTGCAAGGAAAGGGTCAGCTCAAGCATTCGTCGGACCGGAACCGTGTCTGGCATTTACCAGAGGTCAGATGAAATCTGCTACCAAGGAATGGACCCACACAAGACTAAATCAGGAGTGGAAACACACAGGGGACGCCAGGCAAGCCAAGGAGCTCATCCAGGGCTTCAGCAAAACAAGAAGGGACTGGTTACTGCGCAGGAAACGAACAGAAATAGGACCCCTAATAGGAGTCCTCACTGGACATTGTGCGCTCCAAAAACACCTGGCAAGGATGAAGGTAGTGCGGGACTCAACTTGCGAAGAGGATGAATCCTCACACCACTATCTTGCAAGGTGTCCCGCCTACAGAGGAATCAGAGAGGAAATCTTCGGAGAGGAAGTGTTCGAGCCGGAACACCTTCCACCAAGGACGGGAAGGTTCGACCGTGGTGGAGTGAAAGCGTGAGGGGGAAGCTCTGGGGGATGGCGAAAAGGGCTCGCGTAGAGCCTAGTCGCTGGGCCGGGAGCCCCCCTTATTCTACTACTACTACTACTACTACTAGACCCGACTTTTATTCGTTACTTATTTGCCTCAATAAATTTAAGCCACATTGAAGTACCCGACGTTGAACGCCCAACTAGGAAATTACTTTAATTTTACTGCAAAAGTTTGTGACATCCTAGTTGCATAACAATGTAGCAGTGTGGAGCAAATAACTTTTTATGACCACTTCTAAGTTGCTGGTTGTGTAAACATAACCCCAAAAACCACAGCGAAAAAATGTCATCAACTACACGCGTTTGGTGTTTGCAGTAAACGTGAAGTATATTTCAAATTAAAATTTCCTTCGCAGTTGAATTTTGGCTCTACTTGTTAAACTTCACACTTTTTGATGACATATACAATGCATACTAGCTATATTTTATAAACAAATTTGACGACGTTTGACGAAATTTTGACGACACAAACTGTTTTAAAACAAAGAAGTTAAAAAAAAACTTCCAAATCAGTTACTTCAACCGAAAAGAAACTAAAAAAGAAAAAATCGAAAGATCTTGGGTGGAAATAACGAAAATTTAAACTTGGATGAGTATCCCACAAGGAACACACAAAAGATCAAAGCGAAAAGAGAAATGATTAAACGATGTTTCGCCCTGGGTAACCAGCGTGGGCTCATCAGTAGTTTCACCGGTCACCCTCCATTATACATCATTAAACACCATCATACACTTAGATTTCCAACCTTGAACCACTCACAAATAGGCATAGTTTCGCACTGGTACTTATCCAAGTTACCTGATACGAATTCGTCCTGAAGTGTTAATATTTCCAGTAGGATTATGCTCCTAAGGCAATTAAAACAAAGAAAAAGTTAAAAAAAAAACCTCCAAATCAGTTACTTCAACCGAAAAGAAACTAAAAAAACAAAAAAAAAGTCGGCTAGACACCGTCGTTTCGACTACCTGACGACCGTCATTCACATCTAAATGGGTAATACAGATTCGGGTCGCCTCAACGTCCTTGATCCTGACTAGCATTACCAATGGCCAACGTTATTTTACGTTTATTTTTCTCACCTAAAATTAGTTATTAAACAAGAACTTTAATTACGTTTGGTTTTGTTTCGACTATCTAAAATATATAGTTTTTGTAAAAGAATAAAAATGGATGCCTTTTTTTTAAAGGCGGATCCTGATGTCTATAGGTATACATGAATAATATATCATTGTTTTATTTACTTTTAAAGCACCTTACACATAAAAATTTGTTAACGAAACGACGTTTATTGATAAATGTGATTAAGAAAAAAACCGAGCGGCCTAAAAATTTGCAAGATCTAAGAAAATATAATATAAAAAAAATTGGTTAGAAATATATATATTTTTTTTAATAATGTCGTTAGTTTGATGATCTAACATTCCCCCGAAACCTTATTTGATTACGCACTCTCTAATTTCAGACTAAATCTAAAAAGCCAAAAATTAGTTTACAATGGCCGACAGACGCCAACCTGTTCAAAATGGGGAATTTTTGTATCCTAACTAATCTGAACTAACATTATACCAAGTCGGACCCAGTCTCCAAGTTAAGTCGTCAGGCATGACTTAAGTTACGAAACGCGTCGGTTCGCAAACGTATTACAATGTATTAAAACCGTACGTCTCGCACGGAGTATGTAAAATTAACCTAATCAACGTATTAGAATCTGAAGTCATTTTTAGTAGGTCAATCACACCCTGTGTCCCTAACCTCACAGTTTTGGCGGCTTTATTTATTCTTGTTTGTGGTCGTGCCTCGTTATCTCGACATGATTACTTCAAAATTATTTATATTAAAAAGTTGAAAAAGATGGGGCCCATTCACCACATGTGGGAGGAAAATGGGATATGCTGATTCCCTACAGCAAAGAAAGATATCCAATCGGATGTTTGAATGGTCGTTTTGGCATTTTCAAGAGCACTTGCAACTAGCAATAAGCAGATCCTGGATTCAAAAACTCCAAAAAAAAAGAAAACTTGTTGGGTTAAAATTTTTAAAAAAGTTAAGTTAGAACCAGGGAAATAAAAATAGTTCTGTTAAGTTAGATCCAACGCCCGAAAATGGACGTGTTCGTTTGGGACGTCGATTGACGTAGGCCAGTTCCAACGAGCTACAGGTTTTAAATTTCAACGGCAGGCAGACGTCGCTATCCGGCACGTTTAAATTTCCTACGTACTGAAGACGTCGGCTTTGCAGTAAAATCGTAAGTCGCTTTTGCCGACGTCGGCATATCGTTTGGTTTTGTAACGGATAACCAAGAACGTCGATTTTACCTCAAAAACAACGTTGGACACAAACGTCCTTGATCATAACCTTAATTCTACCCGAAATTGACGTCACATTAAGACGCATTTGGTTGGAAGTCAGATTTTTGCTGCTTTGGGATTGAAATGCGTTTTTACCAAAAATCTTGTCTTGAAATTTGAGCCTCGCAAAGGGAGGTCGAATTTTCTCTATCTCCTCTAGAAGTACCAAAAACCCCCCAAAACCATAGAATTTTGGACACTCTGTACAGTCGAAGGCGAAGAAATATTTTAACAAATTTTTGGTTATTTTTATGGAAAAACTTTTGAACAAATTTAGGCGAAATCAATCGTCATTCTAAACCGACCAGTATTCGGAATCACGTTTTTCATTTTTTATACATAAGTTGTAGAACACGCTGCATACGGACGGACCTACCTTGGTTTTCGTCATCATCCGAGTCTATCTCGATAACAACGTCGGCGACTCGAGGCTGCACAGTGGCGGCAATTTCTTGTGTAGATATCTGGACCACTGCGCAATTCGGACTTTCCTTGTACAAATAAACGTGTCTGGAAAAATCATTAAGATTTCGCGTTTCGAAATTGCACTTCTGACAATTAAAAATAGGATCTTTATCTGGAAAAAAAACTAATACTAGAACAAAATTCGCGGGACACTTACACTAGTCAAAAAAAGCAATAATGGCAAATAATGGCAAATGGTTATGCTGCTAATATTGGAAACTGTGCAATATAACAAATACGGTTGGCAAATTTGTGCAGAGAGAAGAAAAAAATTGGCCGGGAGTGAAAAATATACTTAAAGTAAATATTTCAACGCATGGGTATTGGTATACCTAACGCGTTCAAAACAAAGCCAAAATACACTACATTTTTCACTTGTTTATGCGATGTTTCGAACGATGCCCACTTTTTTGAAGGGTGCAATGACCGAACTGCTGATTGAAATCGTTGCGTACGTTCGTGGGTCCGTAACGTTACGTACATCCCTCCGTATGCAACGAGTGGAATCAGCTGTTTTATCATCGCACCCGTCAAAAAAGCGGGCATCGTTCGAAACATCCCAATGAGCATTTATGTCTATATAAAAGTTACAGCAAATAATATAAAACCTTCATAAAATAACCAAAAGTTATATTATTTAGTGTTGGTGATAATTTTATAACTCTAATATCTCTTAAATGAGTAAAAAAGACTTGAAAAACAACTGTTCAACACCAGCTTATAAAAATTTATGGTACATAGTAAGGGATAGAAAAACAACATATAGATTTTATAAAACTTCCTTATGAGCCCTCAAGTATAGAGATTATTATAAAAAGGTTTTACAACTGTTCTAACAACACTATATAACAAATTAAAGGTTTTTATGGATTTAGAAATACAAATTTTCCATCTTTCTTCCCTTTGCTTGTTATGTATTATTCTTTTTCTTTTTACAATAAAAAATTTTATAAAATGGTGTTTAGCAATCTTCTAAAATAAATAAAAATGAAAGTGAGATAAGCTGAAGCAGGAATATGAATATTTATATACTATAGTCAAATAGAAGCTGTTTTTCAAGTCATCCTACTCTGAAAATCAGCTGCGGTCCCGTGTGTACTGTATAGTTTTCGAATACACTCACGTAAATTTCATGGACTCCAAAAATACTTGAGAAAACGGGAAAAAAATATTCATTTAAATATCAGTTTTTTTTTTCATACACGTTTTTTTTCTTTCTGGGACAAATATTGAATTTTGTATGTTGTTCTTAACCCTAACAAACAATATTTCGATTGAAACCCCATAAATAACGTTTTAATTTAGGCCAAAATCCTATTTTTGTAATTCAAAATGGCGAAAATTTCCGACAATTCTATAAAAAAAAACAAAACCACTGTTTACCTCGTCAACACTATTTTATGACCCTTTTAAAAAATGATACTACTTCGAACAAAGGGCTGCAGATGGCGCAGTGTTGAACACTAATGGTCCTTTTCTGCGAGCTTAACAGTTACCATTGTTCTCTTTTTCTAAATGCATTCCTCGAGAGATCCAGCATACTACACATACCAGGAAAAATACCCGCCTGCACAAACTTCAAGCCCGCATAACTGTCATCTGCATCTCAAGAATATAGTTAGATTGCGGGGTCGAAGGGTGTACAGGCGAGTATGTTCCGGGGTGTTCACATTTGCCGTCGACTAGCAGTATCAGCGTATGCGCTCGACGTTTCACGGTGCGTTTTTGCGACCTTGACACGGTTACTATATTGTTCTCTTTTTCTAAATCACGGTTCTCATCTATGCGTTTCTCATTCGTGGGTCCCCCGAATCAAAACACATATCACGTGGTCTAAGCGAGATTTGCCTATACAAGTTCATGTCGGACCACGTGATGAGTTTTTTGAGTCAGGGTGACTGCGCATGGGAAACGCTGGTGGGAATCGGGTGTAAAATGCATTCGATCCCGATATCTGTCATCGGCAACTCTCAAGAAGATTTGGATCTCTTATCTCTCTGATTGATGTAATTAAAACAAGATAATAATGGTATGGTATCTCACAAAAACGCGCCTTTTGATGTCGCAAAACGCTCCTTTTGATGTCGCAAAAACGCGCCTTTTGATGTCACAAAATTAACCTTAAAAAAATCTTGTTTGTTTTGTTATTATGATTGCCAAAAATCAGTTGTATTATAATCACTATATAAAGAAATTAATAACAACATTATAGAAAAAACCTTATGGGCAAAAAAGGTTTATGAATGAGTTCATAAGAATATTACAGACAGCAATTTATATAACTATTGTGTATGAGTTCCCAAGTTTTTATAAGTGTCTCTCGAAATATTTTTAATCTTATCTTATATAAGTTTGTTATTGGTTAATTAAGTTTTATAAGTTGGTTGATAGCAACATTTTAAAAGCCAATCTATTATATATCTTTAATTGACAGTTACTTACGGTTTTATAGGTGGGTTAACAGAAAGATTTCAAACACCAATTTATATAACTTTTGTCACTGATGACTTATATTTTTATAAATATGTTGGTGGAAACATTGTTAACACCAATTTATATAACATTTTTTATCGATAACTTTAATTTTTATAAAGATATCTGTGGAAATATTGTTAAAGCCAGGTTTATGTTACTTTAGGGTACCATCAATTTAGAGCCTTTAATAAAACAAATATACAAACTCAATTCTTGTAGGAAACTTCTAAATACCCTAGGGTATCAATGGAATGTAAAAAATGTACTATATTTTGGCTTCGTTTTGAACGCGTTAGAAATACCGATACCGATGCGTTGAAATATTTACTTTAAGTGTCTAATATTACTTCCACCGTTACATAATTACTATATATACAGAGAGCTTCAGGCTACTGTGAACATACGGCGAAAATAGTCGAATTTGCCAGTAGTGTCCACGCAGGGACACCGCACACCTCTCAGTGGCTTGCGTTTAGTACGCTTCTAACCACGGTGCGATGTGGAGCGTAGTCGATTAAACCGGAATTTGAATGTTTTTTGTTACTGCCAAATTAGAGCGTTTTATTTTCAACTGCTCAGATTTATCACTAACAACGTGTTACAATGAAAATAATAATGAGAAACAAAATGAAAGTAAAATTCTCAAAATAAAATAATACATTCTAAAAACCAAATGGATTATCCCAGTCAAAAAAAAAATAGAGCAAATGTTCGAAAAGTCCTCTTTGCTCGGCTAGACAATATCCGAGCCTATTATAAAAACCCCTTCTAACGTTTCCAAGCATGTTAGCGGTGATAGTTTGAAAAGCTTCTGCAATTTTATTCCGAAGTTCTTCCAAATTATTAGCCCTTTCATGCCCGTAAACTTTATTTTTGATATAACTCCACAAACAGAAGTCGGCAGCAAGATAGGGTGATCGAGCTAGATATAAAATAGTTCCCCGTGCACTTATAACCCGATTAGGAAATACATTATCAAGCTACTCCCTAACAAGACCAACATTGTAAGCGGGACAACCATCTTGTTGAAACCATGTTGCGTAGCAGTTGGAATAATATGCTGCTGCAGTAGATCCAAGTACCTACAAAACCCCCGAAACATTTATCAACATACAAATGCAAATTTTCCCTCGACCAATATCGTTGGGTTATGACGATTCAATAATGGAAAAGTGCTTCCATCTGTGAAAAGAATAGATCTCAGAAAGTTTTCATCATGATTAGACCTTTCCATCATCGTTTCGCAAAATTCCATACGACGATAGTTGTCTTCCGGAAAAATTTGATGCGTTTTTGACGCTTTGTAAGAATGATAAACATTCTTTTTGAGAACACCTAAGACAGAGAATATGGTGGCTAGTTAACTTTCGATTTTCCTCCACTGCAGCGCAAATCATCACATCTCGTATTTCCTGTTCGTCATTCAAAACAGTGGGTTTTTTATGGTTCCTTGGCGCTACACAACCAAACTTTTCAAAATTCTACACAAACCTATGAAAATAAATGAATTAGTGAATCGTCTCAATGATCTGCCTTGATAGTACCATGTGACCATCTGCACTTTTTCGGCAACTTCGTAGACATCCATTTTTACTTTTAAAAATGTATTATTTCACTTAAGAACTTACCAATCTGTTTCTCGGGCAAGGCAGAAATTAAAAAAAAATAATAAAAACAAAACAAATTTCAAAAAGATAACACTGCAGCGTGCTTCGACCCCACCTTGGTCTTACGGCACGACAAGAGTAAATTGGACTAGTTCCCCTCTATGTTCACAGTAGCCTGAAGCTCATACAATACTTATTTAAAAACTTCGTTAAACCTATGAATCCTGCCTTCAATCACGTAAAACACAAATTTCCCAGAATAAGTGAAGCCAAGATTAAAGAGGGAATTTTTGTGGGACCCCAAATAAGAATTCTCGTGAATTCGGGATCTGATGCTGTGCTTCAGGAAAAAGAGGCATGAGAAGCCTTTAGAATGGTGGTGACTAAATTCTTGGGAAATAAAGAGCAGAAAGTTATCCAGAGATTATTAACAAACTTCTACAATCATATGAAAATATTGATGTTGTCGAGAGAAACTAGAAGCTATGTATAAGAGAAATTTAAAAAGACATAAGAAAAGTAACTAGTTTAATTTGTCATTATTTTAATTAGCTTTCATAATGAACTAATCATTAACTACTAAGTAGTTCTTATAATATGTAGAGATATTGTAGGTAAGATACTATAGCGTGTGGTATTTTTAAAAGGCAAATTTTTAGGAGATGTGAAAAATGCTCTTTTAAAAAATCTAGTAAACTCGTGGAAATCGTTTTAAAAATGGATCTTTTAACCATTTTTTTTTTCACTTCTACCACGCTTTGTTTAACGTCTAGGGGGGGGAGTTATAACTGATAATTCTGTACAATGTAAAAACGAGTACATACCGGTGCTATGATGCTTCTGCAACAAATGATGGTGAATGTGATCCTTTATGGCGGTTTCATTGTTGGTTATAAAAATGCACATCTTGCATTTAAAAGTTTGTCCCTGCGCTTGCTGGATAGGCAAAACGGATGGCCTGATACCACCAAAACTTATTGGAGCTAAAAAAAAACAATAGTAACCTATAAAGAGAAATCTGGCTTTCCAAAGTAGGGCTCAAAGTTATCGGCGCAACCACACAGAAAAAAACAGTATGGTAAAGGAGCTGAGTTATTGTTTCTTCATTTTGTCATTTAAAATTCCTTTACGATAATGTTCGGCATGCATTGCATCTTATGTGTCCTTTAGAAAACAGTACAATAAAAAAGAAAATGTGGAAATATGAAAACACATTCGTATAAGCAGTGGTGCACCCAGGAAATAACAAAAAAAAAATTGAAGTCAAAATGTGACCATAACCAGACTTCTTGAGGAGGGGGGTGGGTTAACCGCTCCCTCGGTGCGCCACTGATATAAGTTACGGAAAACGCAAGGGGTCTTTCGTATGAATTGTATAGTTATTGTTGTTCACAATGTTTTGTACAATTATTATTGTATTTTGCAAATAAAGTTTCATTCATTCATTCAATTCCTGGTAGTAAGTAGAAAATATAGTACAGTAGTTTTAGTCACATTAGTATGTGTTTAGGCATACAAGTTTTCTTTTAAAGTAGGGTAAAAGTTAAGTTGCCACACCTGGGCACTAATAATTTTAACGTTTTTAAATAGCCCAACTCTTCTTCTCTTTAAGCCCTATTTCAAAAAAATACCTAAATACATACTAATGTTACTAAAAATAAAAGCTGCTTGTATTAGCCAACCCACTCACTAATGTGGCTAAAACTACTGTACTATATTTTCTACTTACCTTATTTTAATAAATCTTGTATGCCTAAATACATTAGATTAGATTAGAATGGGGTGGTGTAGACCGCTGTCCACCTCGACTTTCTCAGATCTATTGCGGTTCCCCTTTCTTCTTCCCTGCTTTGCTACAACTACAAAATAAGTTGCAGCCCCGTCCTTCTCATGAAACTCAGAAGCTTTGCCAGTGTGCGCTGTATATAGCTTTCTAGCCTCGGACATTTTAGGTCCCCCAGTAAGGCCCTGGTTCTAAGTAGGACGTTTCTTTCTCTTTCTTGCAGAGGCGGCATGTAGCATCTTCTACCAATCCCATTGCATACAAGGAGTCCCACTATTTGTCTGACAAGCTTCCTTTCCTTACCAAGAAGTTCTGCAGCATCAATTGAACGTTTTTTAATGAGCTGTCTTTGTCCAGGCGTTTGCACAGACAGTTCGTCTCTTTGGTGAGCCACTGTTTAATAGATTGCTTGGCTCTGACCTTAGCGATCTCACAAAATGGTTCAGGCCCTGTGAACTTTATTGCCGAGCCTTGTCTGGCCAATTCATCGACTTTTTCGTTTCCTGAGTGTCCTGGAACCTAGGCTAATGTCACCTTTTTGGTGCCTGCCAGCCTATTTAGAGCTGTTCTGCAGTCTCAAACCAGTTTGGACGTCACTTGCACTTCTTCTAGAGCCTTAAGTGCAGCTTGACTATCTGAATATATAACTACCGAATGAGAATTTTCCTCTACTCTCTGTATTTCTTCGGCACAGTGATGTATTGCCCCTACTTCATTTTGTTTCTCACACTTATAGACTAAAGTATCGTATTGTGTACCAGATGGATTCCGCTCCGAAAGGAGAACCTCCCTCCCAGTCGGCTCTATCTGTAATTTGGACTTTGTATTTATTTCTTTTCGAAATACATACTAATGTTACTAAAAATAAAAACTGCTTGTATTAGCCCACCTACTCACTAATGTGAATAAAACTACTGTACTATGTTTTCTACTTACCACCAGGAATTGCTTCCATGACTCCACTATAATAAAACAGGATACACTTTTACCCAGGAATTAAACAAACTATGATTTTTTTGCTTTACTTCACTTGTTTTAAAACTAAATGGCAAACATCCAAAGTACAACTGATTTTCTGTGAATCATGCAATAAATTTTTACAAAAAGAGTCATTACGATAGCCAGGTACTTAATTTCTTAATTAAGACTGGTTAATAACCAAATAAGTAATTGAAATTTTACTTTTGGGGTTATTTTTATTTATTTCTAAATATGCTTAAAATTATTAAATTCACATTTTGTATTTGATATTTCAACATAATCATAGTATTTTCTCATTTCAAAAAGCAAGAAAAATTATCTTATGTGCTTTTTAAAATTAGTAAAAAATAGAAAAAATCATATAATAGGTTTCAAATTTTCTAAATGTTAATTTAAATAAATTAAAATTATTGCTAATTAATTATTTAGACACTCTTTTTTTGTTCATTGTCTTTAAAATTGCTTCTACTATGGAGTTTAAAAAAAATATTTTTTTTTATCTTTATTTAAAATTTTTTAAACGGTAAAATTTGAATTTCTTTTAAAACTAAATTCAATATTTTTGGTGATAAATACATAAACATCCTTTGACTATGTGTTTTTGTTACTCGTGGTATAAAATAATTTTGATCATTATGATTTCTTTTAAGATTTAATTCACTATTCTTTTTAATAATCTTACAAACGTTTATGCAGAATAATTCAGAAAATTTTAAAATTTTATGTTTTTTGAAAAGATTTGCTGTATGCTCTTTTTTATTGCACCCCTCTATAATTCTAATAAAAGATTTTTGAATAATTTTTAAATTATATAGTTTCCTCATAAATTCCACTCCATATACTGTTTCCGTAACTTAATATCGATTGCACCATTGCAAAATAGAATGTTCTTTTTAACGATACTGGTATGTTATGTTTTATAAAGAAAAAGCTACTCAAAATATATTTTAATTTATTTGTTACATATTTAATATGTTCTTTAAAATATCTCATCAAATATTATTCTTAAATATTAAAATTTATATATTCTGTTTTCGTTGAGTTTATAAACATACTATTTTTTGTATACCAATTTTGAAGTAGTTCTAAATCATTCAATTATATCAACAGCAAAAGCCATAATTGTACCTTTAAAGTCAGAAAAAAATAAACTGTCAATGTATATCACAAACATTAACGGTACTAATACTGAACCTTGTGGTACCCCACTCAGTATTGGTTCACTGTCACTTATTGTATTGTTGTTTATTCTTGTAATTTGAATTCTATTTTCTAAATAGCTGGAAAACCATTGTTAAAATTTTCCTTTTATTCCTATTAATGAAAGCTTATGTACTAAATTTTTATGTGAAATTGTATCAAATGCTTTTTGTATATCTATAAATAATCCACATTTTGAAAAAAAGTTTTGTTGTTGTTAAAAATCATATATTTGTTTGTGTATTATTTTTTCCAATATTTTTGAGCAAGATTTAAAGATTGGAATTATTAAAGATGTATTGTGGCCAAGATTGCGTTGCCAAGTGAACAAGTAAATAATTAACGTGTGACCAAAATATATAGGATGTGGCAAAAACTATACTAGGTAGAGGTAGGGAGTTATAACTAACCATCCTGTACAATGTAAAAACAAGTACGTACCGGTGCTATGATGCTTCTGTAACAAATGAAGGTCAATGCGATCCTTTACGGCGGTTTCGTTGGTTATAAAAATGCCGCTGTTTTTGGTTGACCTTGGTCCTAAAATATAATTCGCAAAATACAAAAAAATGTATGTTCGAAGAGCTAAGTTTTTGTTTCTTTATTTGGTCATCTTATGTAAGCATTCTTTAGAAAATAGTACACAATAAAAACGAAAATGTGAAGATATGAAAACATACGAAGAATTCACCACTACAAAAAAATAGTATGGTGGAGGAGCTAAGTTTTTTTTCTTTATTTGGTCATTTAGAATTCCTTCACGTTAATATTTTGCATGCGCTGCATCTTATGTAAGCATTCTTAAGAAAATCGTACACAATACAAACGAAAATGTGGAGATATGAAAACATACGAAGTATTCACCACTACAAAAAAATAGTATGGTGGAGGAGCAAAGTTTTTGTGTTTTTATTTGGTCATTTAGAATTCCTTCATGTTAATATTTTGCAGGCGTTGCATCTTATGAAAGCATTCTTTACTAACTAGTATATAATAAAAACGAAAATGTGGAGATATGAAAACATGTGAAGTATTCACCAGTAAAAAACATAGTATGGCAGAGGAGCAAAGTTTTTGTGTTTTTATTTGGTCATTTAGAATTCCTTCATGTTATTATTTTGCAGGCGTTGCATCTTATGAAAGCATTCTTTACTAACTAGTATACAATAAAAACGAAAATATGGAGATATGAAAACATACGAAGTATTCACCACTACAAAAAAATAATATGGTGGAGGAGCAAAGTTTTTTTGGTTTTATTTGGTTATTCAAAATTTCTTTACGTCAATTTTGCTTGTATTGCATCTTATGTAAGCATTCTTTAGAAAATAGAACATAATAAAAAGAAAATGTAGAAATATGAAAACATAGAGGCAACACGCATTCCTGTAACGTACAGAGAACACAAAGGCGTCTTTCATCTGTGCGAAACCAGGGGAAATTCGATTCTACTGTTTCTGATTGACCTATGGTCCTAAAATATCATTCACCAAGTACAAAAAGTAGTATGGTGAAGACAAATTATGATTTTATGACAAGCGTTGACACTGCCATTGTGTTGTGTGTAATAGAAAAGAAGACAACAATAAACGCTACGTCCCACGTAAACGTTTACGTGTTTGCACAACTGAAACTGTCCAATATGTAATATCCCTAATACGTTATTGGTTTACCTGGAGCACCTTGAGCGGCCATATCACTCGTCCGACCAGGAGGCGACCAAATAGGGGCGGCAACCACAGATACTTTCTCTTTAGGGTTTCTATAGAACCTTAGATCTTGAATGACCGAAACTTTCGATGGCGCTTTGCCTACAACAAAACAAAGTATATAGAGAGTTTTGGTGCATTTTGAAATTTTCTAGTTAAGAAAATCGGACTACGCCCCCTAGGTCATTGCTCTTAAGTCAACCCTAAAAAGGAATATGCAAGACATTTTTCAAATTGGCATCATTTTTGCTTAGGTTTTTCCAATTTTTCTGGTAGAAGGAGTGGTTTAAGCCACACTATCACGATTTACTCATTGTAAATTTGCAACATTTTTTCCATTTGCCACTTTTGACAGTCTGTCACCGCTTAGGAGTTAACCAAGAAAAACTTTTTTTTTTGAGTTTTTGGAGGTTAGAAATGACAGTTCCCGAGGAGGTAAGAAACGGTGCTAAGCTTGTTAATAAAAAAATATATATATCTAAATTGTCTACCCAAGTAACATTTATTTATTTATAATAGTTATGGCAATAATCTCACCACCAAATAATTAAAACCTTAAGTTTTAAAATTTAGTTCCCAGAACTTTCCTATTACCAGAATATATCCCCTAAACCTCTTAAATGAAAACAGGTTGCGACCACCTTATTATAAAACCATTTACAGAATCTAAGCATCTTTTTATAACTTTTGGCACACCAATATGAAACACACGGCAACCTGATTTGTTTATAAAAAAAGACCCAGATATATTCTAATACCATCTACAGAATCACAATAGGTTATCTGCTCTTCTGGTTTCCATATAAACTTTTAGTTCATAAAAAATATTTTTAAATGTTTTCAACATTAAAAAAAAAAACAATGGTCATATAAATAATCTAACTGTACAAAAATGGTAGAGTCCTTATACATTATTACCATTTTGTTATATCCTTACATGCATAACTTAAAAACGGAAATAAACGCTCTGTTCCTATCAAAAAAGACATGTCAACCAAAGTCGTCTGATAAAATCACATGTAAAAAACTTTTTTATGAAATTTATATGCACCTTGAATTTTGTTTTTTTCCTAAAAACAAGTTCTGACAAAAATGCATAATGCCGTTGGAAACCTTGAAAACAGAAGACAAAAAAACGCAATTTGAAAAATAAGATCGTTTAAAATTAAAGTTAAAACAAAAATATGAAATATTTTTTATTTACATTAACGCCATGATTGTTATAAAATAGTTCCAAGGTTCTTTTAATTTATTAGTAGGTCAAACAACCCCTACAAACCCTTGGTCAACTGGCCATCATTAAAAGAAGAGAATGATATTTCTCCACTATAATCCTACTTTTCAACAGTCATTCAAATCCAGTGATTCAAAAAAAAAACAATGTTCTACATTGTGGAAACGGTCGAAAAGGGCAAAAACATGCTGACTGTGGTACCCGCCGGGTGGGTAGACGGTTCCACCCTGTGTTGGCCATTCCGACAAGCTTTAGCTGGCTCTATTATGTTATGTTTTTGCTCCATAATATACCATTGTATTTCTATAGGTGGTCAAGTTATAAAAATATACTTTAAAAATTAATGATTGCCAACGTGTTCAAAGGGTGCCATATATAAATTATAAGCCAGATAAGAGGTATGGCTCCATCCGTAAGAGGCTAAATATAAAACAACAATGAGCTTCAGCCTACTGCGAACATAGGGGGAATCAAGTCCAATTTACTATCCGTGCAGTGTTGTCTTTTGGAAATTTATTTTGTTTTTATTATTTTGTTTTATTTCTGCCTTGCTCGAGCAACAGATTGGTAAGTTCTTAAGTGAAATAATACATTATTAAAACTAAAAATGGATGTCTACGAAGTTGGCGAAAAAGTTCAGATGGTCAAATGGTACTATCAAGGCAGACCATTGAGACTTATTCAAGAACTTTTTTTGGAAAATTTTGTAAACCGCCCAGAACCTAGTTTATCAACGATTCATAGGTTTGTGCAGAATTTTGAAAAGTTTGGTTGTGTAGTGCCAAGAAACCATAAAAAACCCACTGTTTTGAATGACTAGCAGGAACTATGAGATGTGATGATTTGCGCTGCAGAGGAGGAAACTCGAAAGTTAACTAGCCACCAAATTGCCGAAGCAGTGGATACGTCTTCAGCAACTGTCTTACGTGTTCTCAAACAGAATGGTTATCATTCTTACAAAGCGTCAGGAATGCATCAAATTTTTCCGGAGGACAACTATCGTCGTATGGAATTTTGCGAAACAATGATGGAAAGGGCTAATCGTGATGAAAACTTTTTGAGATCTATTCTTTTCACAGATGAAAGCACTTTTCCATTATTGAATCGTCATAACCCAACACACGTTCGATATTGGTCGAGGGAAAATTTGCATTTGTATTTTGACATAAGAACACAGTATCCCCAAAAAAACGGGGAACACGTAATTGGGCCGTTTTTTATTGACGTCAATTTGAATGGTCCTAGATACTTGGATCTACTGCAGCAGGATATTATTCCAACTGTTAGGCAGTTGTTAGGTGTGAGATTTGGTGAAACATGGTTTCAACAAGATGGTTGTCCCGCTCACAATGTTGGCCTTGTTAGGGAATATCTTGATAATGTATTTTCTAATCGGGTTATAAGTACACGGGGAACTATTTTATGGCCAGCTCGATCACCCAATCTTACTCCTAATGACTTCTATCTGTGGAGTTATATCAAAAATAAAGTTTACGGGCATGAAAGGGCTAATAATTTGGAAGCACTTCGGATTAAAATTGAAGAAGCTTTTCAAATTATCACCCCTAACATCCTTGGAAACGTTAGAAGGGGTTTTTATAATAGGCTCGAATATTGTCTAGCCGAGCAAGGAGGACTTTTCGAACATTTGCTCTAATTTTTTTTGACTGGAAGAATCTTTTTGGTTTTTAGAATGTATTATTTTATTTTGAGAACTTGCTTTTATTTTGTTTCTCCTTATTATTTTCATTGTCACACGTTGTTAGTGATAAATCTGAGCGGTTGAAAATAAAACGCTCTAATTTATCAGTGACAAAAAACAAGAAAATTACGTTATAAAAATTTACGTATTTATTGACCAAATTCCGGTTTATTTGACTACGCTCCACATGGCATCGTGGTTAGAGGCGTACTAAACACAAGCCGCGAACGGTTATCGCAAGCCTGAGTGTTTGTTCGCTTCACTGATAGGTGTGCGGTGTCCCTGCATGTACGTACACTGGCAAATTGGACTTCTTCCGGCCTATGTTCGCAGTAGCCTGAAGCGCTCTGTATAAATTAACACTGCGCATATATTACTACACTAAACACATTAAATTAAATATTTAAATAATAAATGTTTACCTTTGAATCTGTAGGGTACTAAGTATAAAACTTTTGTTACCATATTCCATAAAATGTCAGATATAAATTTTTATTCATGTAAGAGTTATGCTGGCATCTTTTAGTGACCAAGTTATAAACATAACGTTTACATATTATAATATTGACCTAATGTAATGCAACAAAATCTGGAGCTCAGATATAAATTACAAAGAAATTCTGGATGCCTCTATAAAAATTGGAAACCTATTTTTTAAAACTTTAAGAATTTAAAATGCTACTTGGGTATCCTATTAAAGCAAGAAAAACTGGGTAAAACTGCAGGCGAAGCTGCGTGGTCTTCAGCTAATTAAAAGAAATAAAAAACAATGCAACAACGGCAAGTGAAATCCTCCCTGCCTCATACTAACTTCTAAAATTATACCTATCCATAAAAAACAAGACAAAGATCTTATTGTTAACTATCGGCCAATTACCATAATAAACAATTTTTCAAAATGCTTTGAACGCGTTCTTCATACTTCACTTTACTTTCCTCTGAGCAGTCAAATAGACCCCCGTCAACACGGCTTCATGAAACACAAATCTACCACAACCAATTTGGTTACTGTTACACACTTTATAGCTGAAGCCTTGGATGCGAGTGCTCAAATCGATGTCATTTACACCGACTTTTCTAAGGCCTTTGACAGGCTAGACCATAGTATTCTACTCCATACCTTTGTGACACTTGGTTTCTCGGATGACTTATCTAACTTTTTTAATTCCTACTTAACTGACAAGCGTCAGCACGTAGAATACTATGGTTGAACCTCTTCTAGGATAAAGGCTACTTCCGAAGTTCCTCAAGGCTCGATATTAGGTCCGCTGTTCTTTATAGCTTTTATCAATAGCATAGTTCAAGACTTAGAAGTTATTTGCCTCTTGTATGCTGACGACCTAAAGCTTATCTTTAGAATAAATAATATCGATGATTGCGAAAAACTTCAAGCTGCTCTAAATAAGGTATATACTTGGTGTCTTGATAACTCTCTCCCTCTCAATCCATTCAAGTGCAACGTAGTGTCTTTCACTCTAAAACAGGTAATAAAAGTCTTGAATTCAAAGATCTTGGAGTAACATTCGATAGTGCTCTATCATTTGTTCCTCATATTCAAGATATCGTAAAGAAAAGCTACCGAATGCTTGGATTTATCATACGGAATTCTCAGTACCTTGAAAATATTTCTAGTTTAAAATTACTCTATTTTGCGTATGTCAGATCTAAATTGGAATACTCGTCCATAGTATGGTCTCCGTACTATTATACTCACATTCACTCTATCGAAAATATTCAACGTAAATTTCTAAAATACCTCGTTTTTAAGCTTGATGGTGTGTACCCGGAAATTGGAATCCCGAATCAGATCCTTTGTGACAGATTCACTGGAGGATCGACGCAAGTCGGCAGAGTTGCAATTTATTTTTAAATTAATCCATAACCAAATTGATTCCCCTGTATTATTGCATAAGATTAATTTTTTGGTACCTAGAAGTTCAGCACGCTCTACAGTTCCATTTTATCTTCCATACCAGCGTACCAATATTTGCAAAAATTCTCCATTAATTCGGGCTTGTAACACGTGCAATCAAACTTGTGACCAATGTGACATATTTAATTGCAGTATCTCTAATTTAAAAAAAATCCGATTTTCATAATTTTTATTTCTGCTCTTATCTTAGATGTAGTTAATATCTTTTGTATTGTATTTCTTTTTTATTAAGATTCTGTTATCTTAAATTACTGTATTTTTCCCCACTCTGTAATTGGGTTAATTCCTGTTGGGTGGTGTAAAAAAAAAAAAATAAATAAATACTTACCAATATTTGGTTCCTTAATGGGCGTCACGGGAAGGTTATTGACGCCTTTCATAACTACATTTCCGGATTCGGTAATCGGGGTATTGTCACTGCTGTCATCTTGATCACCGCCATCAATGTCGTCCAGGTCAATAGTGACGATTTCTGTGCCATCTTTGTCTTTCGTCACATTTTCCTTTATGGTTCCATTTTGGTCACCGCTATCAATGTCGTCCAGGTCAATAGTGACTATTTCTCTGCCGTCTTTGTCTTTCGTCACATTTTCCTTTATAGGTGACGACGACTTACTGTTAGGTTGCGGTTTGTTGTTGGTCATTGCCACTTGCTTTCTCGACCTCTTGCGCTTCATGTTGACGCATTTAGTGAGATTTTTGTTGTATTCAATGTGTAACTAAAATGTCAGTAAGAGCCACGCTAACAACAATTTTTTATTTTCTTTTAAAAAAAGTTAATTAGAATCAATTTGAAGGCAAAGTTCGCAATTTGGCCATTCGTGTATCCCTTTTGCACTCCATATATTTTTATTAAATGACGTTTTAAAGCAAAACCTCATTTATGAATGAAATTTGAGCCAAAGTAAAAAGCAAAATATTGAAGGATGCAAATATCAATAAGAATGAAATTTGCGAGCAGGACATAAAACAGTTATTGAAAGAAGAGCGTTCAAAATACAACGTTCGCAGCAAGTCTACCCCCAACTGGAATTTATACTACGTCGCCTTATATTAAGGCTTGTTGCGCAAAATGCTTTTTATGTCCTGCTCGCAAATTTCAATCTTATTGATATTTGCATCCTTTAACATTTTGTTTTTCACTTTGTTCAGACAAATTGAAAAGCAAAATGTGTGTCCGATAGCCACGAACTTTTTTTTTATTTATTTTTCACGGACACGAAATCTACTTGTTTATATTTTTTAATTGTTCGCTCTATGTGTAGATGTCAATGATCAGATCGGACTAATTGAGGACCCTGCAGAAACTATAGTAGTGTAACATATAAAACAATTATAATATTTATCCGAAAACCATTGCCAATTCTTTGAAAAATTACTTTTTTTAATAATACACAGGGTGACCAAATGTCCTAAAATCCTAAAATTTTGACAGCATCCTCAATTTTGTCCTAAAATTCCTTTATAATGTCCTTAAATGTTAACTAAAATAAAAAAGTAATTTTTTCTCTGATTTTTTTTAGAGTTCATTCTACCCTTATTGTCCAATCTCTATGGTAGGGCTCACTGAATTGGCATAGGATCATATTGGTGTCTTTTTTCGCGCCCAGAACCAACAAAGATATTATTTCTAAGCGAACATAACCTAGATTGAATTATTTGCCTATGCCTATTTGTGAGTGATTCAAAGTTGGAAATCAAAGTGTATGATGGTGTTGAATGATGTTTGGGGAGGGTGACCAGTGGAACCACTGATGAGCCTACGCTGGTTGCCCAGGGCGAAACATTATTTGATCATTTCTCTTTTCGCTTTGGTCTTTTGTGTGTTCCTTGTGGGATACTCATCCAAGTTTGTATTTTCGTTTTTTCCATCCAAGATCTTTTGTTTTTAGCACGAAATATGTCACTGGGTTGTACAAAAACAAATTATATTGTTCAATTTGGTTTGCCAGTCCACTTACAACAAAAATTAAAATAAATGATTGGTTCCAATCCCTACTCTTTAGTATGTGACGAAACCATAACTTCACAGGTCAAAAAACAGTTAGATATGTATATTCAGTTTTGGGATTCGTAATGATACCAGCGGTCTATATTGGATCTGTATTTATGGGCCATTGCATTTCCGAACATATTAAACAAGTGGCTTTTGTTTTTATAAAAGAGTATGGACTGGATCCAAAAGTCCTAATTCATATAAGTATGGATGGGCCCCAATGTTAACCTGAAGTGTTTTAAAATATTAATGGTTGCCTTGCAGGAAGAGTTTGGTTTGGTCTTTTGTGTGTTCCTTGTGGAATACTCATCCAAGTTTGAATTTTCGTTTTTTCCATCCAAGATCTTTTGTTTTTAGCACGAAATATGTCACTGGGTTGTACAAAAACAAATTATATTGTTCAATTTGGTTTGCCAGTCCACTTAAAACAAAAATTAAAAGAAATGATTGGTTCCAATCCCTACTCTTTAGTATGTGGCGAAACCATAACTTCACAGGTCAAAAACAGTTAGATATGTATATTCAGTTTTGGGATTCGTAATGATACCAGCGGTCTATATTGGATCTGTAATTATGGGCCATTGCAGTTCCGAACATATTAAACAAGTGGCTTTTGTTTTTATAAAAGAGTATGGACTGGATCCAAAAGTCCTAATTCATATAAGTATGGATGGGCCCCAATGTTAACCTGAAGTGTTTTAAAATATTAATGGTTGCCTTGCAGGAAGAGTTTGGTACAGGAAACAAAATGTCCTAAAATTTTTCCAAACTGGCCTAAAATTTTTTGGTTTTTGTTCTAAAAATCCTAAAAAAATTGACAAAAAGGCTTACAAATTACATACCTGCAACGAAGTGAGATCTTCAGTCTTAAAATCGCATTTGTAACACATGTACGTGTCGGATTTTCCCTTCATTTTGATAGCTGTTGTGATTGCTTTTGTTATCTTGATTTTATCTTTATGTACGGAATATTGATGTACGTACCAATACTAAAAATTTAAATAAAACAATTACAAAAGTTTAACTGTTTAAATCTTCCTAGGAAGGAATGAAAATATCTTAGAAGATTGAACTACTAGAAGGAGTCTGGTTTGTCTGGTTACACTGGTTGTTTGAGTGCAACAACTACAGTGGGGAAAGGGGAGAAAGAAACCTGTGATGCCAATTTTAATAACAAAATTATGCAACAAAAAACTTATTAAATTTGGATTAAGTTTTGACGCTTATTTATTAATTAATTAATTAATGAGGTTTAAAATATATGTTGAAAAAGCTAATATACACATTATATAATACTCACAACCTATTTAAAACTTTCGACGTTTTTTGAAAATTTAACATGTTTTCTTTAAACATCTTCTTTTGTAGTCAACGTCGCAACATTAATTGTTTGTTGCGGTTTCTCGATTTTTCCTGGAATGTCATTATTGTTTTGAAAGTAAAAGTTTCAGCACTTGTCAATAGTGTTTTTTTTTTATATTTTTTTGAAAAATTTGTGGCGAAAAATGGTTTCGAAGTGTATTATTATATGCAAGTTGAAACAGAAGCCGTGGGACCGCAGTATTTCGTTTCACAGGTACGTTAAATTAAAACATTAACTAAATATTAGGTTAGAATTCGTCATATTTGGCCATTCTTGGTAAACAAAGGGAGGAAATCTGTGTTGCCGGCTTGTCATTAATTTCAGTGTTAATAGGGATTTCCATAGCACCTTTTTCTTATACTTGAATACATTTTTAGGTTTTTTTTTATAGAACATATTTTTATTACTATATCTAGACCATTTATTTAAACGGAACTAAAAATTATTAAAGGTATTTTAAATAATATTAAAAACAGGGGAAAACGTATCAGGTTAACATGACAACAATGGGATGAAGATGTTGAACTCAAACACGCTGCCCTAGGTCTGAAAAAAAGCCCCTTCTAGTAGTTCAATGTTCTAAGGAAAATATAAATACCACAAGAGGTTACATTATTTCACGAAATTTTTACGAGCCCAAATCAAAAATACCCTTTTCAGGGTGTCCCTGACTTTCCATGACCAACTTGGTAAAGTTTCCCTGACTCTTACTTTAAAAAAAAAATCAGCTTACTACAAATGATCAAATCTCCCCAAGCAGCATTTGGACGTCAAACTACGTCCTTTACTTGTTGGCTTAAAAACCCCGAGGTTGGCAAGCGGACTACAAATCTCAGTCAATGGTATAGTAGTTTACCTATGACGACGTGGTAATACGTCCGCCAGATTACGTAATTTTATATTATTTAATTGATTACCTAATGTGGTACTTGTTTAGTAAATTTTAGGTGAAATATATATTAAAGAATTATAGCTCACAAAAAATGGCCACCTTTTTATTTCATTAACAATGAAAGTTATGTTATTAAAAAGGGCACTTTACCGAGTAACCTAGAGCGAAATATTTCTGCGAGAGCCACTTTACTGACAAAGTTGGTCAAGATGGAACGAAAAATATTCCCCCTCCCCTTCCAAATTAGCACAAAAAAGCAAAAAAAAAAAAATATCTAAAAAAATATCTAAAAAAATATATTTTTTTAAAGCACTATTTCCGTCGTAATTAATACTAAAATCACTGAAGAATAATACTAAACGCATCTTTAAGGCATTCCCAATGAGCATTTTCAGAAACCTCTGGTGACAAAAATTTATATAATTATTATAAAGAGGGTTCCATTAATGCCCTAGGGTATTTAGAGGTTTCCTACAGGAATTGAGTTTGTATATTTGTTTTATTAAAGGTTCTAAATTGATGGTACCCTAAGGTAACATAAAACTGGTGTTAACAATATTTCCATGGACATCTTTATAAAAATTAAAGTCATGGGTAATAAATGTTATATAAATTGGTGTTAACAATGTTTCCACCAACATATTTATAAAAATATAAGTCATCAGTGACAAAAGTTATATAAATTGGTTTTTTAAATCTTTCTGTTAACCCATCTATAAAACCGTAAGTAACTATCAATTAAAGATATATAGATTGGTTTTTAAAATGTTGCTATCAACTCACTTATAAAAACTTAATTAACCAACAACAAAGAGACACTTTTATATAAATTGGTGCCTGTAATATTCTTATGAACTCATTCATAAACCTTTTTTGCCCATTCTTTCTATAATGTTTTTATTAATTTCTTTGTATAGTGGTTATAATACCACTGTTTTGACAACAAAAACACAATTTTAATTTATAACAAAACAAACAAGATTTTATAGGTTAATTTTGTGACATCAAAAGGTGCGTTTTTGCGACATCAATAGGCGCATTTTTGCGACATACCATACTATCATTATCTGGTTTTAATTACATCAATCTGAGGAGAGACATAAGAGATCCAAATCTTCTTGAGATAGTTTTCGATGACAGATATCGGGATCGAATGCATTCTACACCCGATTTCGACCAGCGTTTCCCATGCGCGGCCACCCTGAGTCAAAAAACTCATCACGTGGACCGACATGAACTTGTATAGGCAAATCTCGCTTAGACTACGTGATCCGTGTTTTGATTCGGGGAGCCCACGCATAAGAAACCCACGGACCTTCAGTGTTCAACACTGCGCCATCTGCAGCCTTTTGTTCCAACTAGCATCATGTTTTAAAACGTTGATAAAATAGTGTTGAAAGAGGTAAACAGTGGTATAATTGTATTGTTTTTTTTATAGAATTGTCGTAAATTTTCGCCATTTTGGATTCCAACAATAGGTTTTTGGCCAAAACAAAAACGTTATTTATGGGGTTTCAACATGTGCTTTAATCGAAATATTGCTCGTTTAGGGTTAAGAACAAAATACAAAATTTAATATTTCTCCCAGAAAGCAATAAACATATGTGAAAAAAAAAGTATTATTTAAATGAATATTTTTTCCCCGTTTTCTCAAATATTTTTGGAGCCTATGAAAATTTTGCGAGTGTATTCGAAAACTATACACTACACACGGGACCGCAGCTGATTATCAGAGTAGGATGACTGGGCAAACAGCTTTTATTTAACCTGTAGTATATAAATATTTATATTCCTGCTTCAACTTATCTCACTTCCATTTTAATTTATTTTAGAAGATTGGTAAACACTATTTTATACATTTTTTATTTTAAAAAGAAAAAGAATAATACATAACAAGCAAAGGGAAGAAAGATGGAAAATTTATGTAGTACTGTTAGAACAGTTGTAAAACCTTTTTATAATAATATCTAGACTTGAGGGTTCATAAGGAAGTTTTATAAAATCTATATGTTGTTTTTCTATCCATTACTATGTATCATACATTTTTATAAGGTGTTGGTCAGTTGTTTTTCAAGTCTTTTTTACTCATTTAAGAGATATATTAGAGTTATAAAATTATCACCAACACTAAATAATATAACTTTTGGTTATTTTATGAAGGTTTTATATTACTTGCTGTAACTTCTATATAGACAAAAATGCTCATTGGGTTAAGTCTCTTTTATTGTTTGTTTTTTCAAGAAAAACAAGAACAAAATTGTTGTGCCCAAGCTTGCAACTCCAAAATGGCCGAATTTGGGCTGGTATAGTACTTTTACCAATTTATCACCTATTTGGACAAGGATTTGCAGCCCTAATTTTATTCAAAGCGAACTAGCCAACGTTAAACTACGTAATATGTGCAAACGTTCGGAATCCGCCTCCATTCTTCGTTGGCCATGTAACCAAAACTAAGTTAAAAGAAGAATAACAGTTCAGTTGAACATAACGTAGAAAAATATTTTCCGTTTTCACTTGTTTTTTCCTTAAAAACATGGATTATTTTAAAATTGTATTTATTAATTAAAGCACTGAATGAGCTCGAACCAGTCTCGCAGATGTGGGAGAAGGATAACAATTGTTGGTTCCCCATCAACAAAAAGCGACACTAAACAATATCAGTGTGACCCCATTAATGCTCCAGATAAAGTGGACTGGAAGGGCGGGCTGAAGGTCCATCAGATTTTTGTTTGGTAGGAAGCCAACAAATTGTGCAATTTGATGTCCCAGATGCAAAATTGTAGGTTAAGTATCCCCCTTTTTCTTCGTTCCTTTTTTGGTAGGTATCCAAATAAGGGCACAGAAATGCGACGTCGATTAAGGTAACAAGGCCGACGATTTTTCGTGGTCGATTTAGGTATAGGCGTTAAAACAGGCGCCTTTAAAACGTAAACTGACGTGAATCCGTCTGGACAAATATTTGTACAAATTACGTTGCCTATTTTGACGTCGTTTAAGGTTCGCATATGCGTACCTGACTACGTAAACGTCGGATTTTATTACAAAAGACGTTTGTCATTTGACTTACTAGTAGACAACTTTATTTTGTACCTAATACGACGTTACTTTACGACAGATTAGGTTGGAGGACGGATAAATGCTACTTGGGTCTCGTTTAACATTTTTACTTCCTTTTTTGAAGGTGCTTTGTGACACTCAGATTTATTTGTCTATTTCAAGCAGCGATACGAACATGATAATTAAAATGCGCCACATCTTGAGGACATTATTCTAAAAATTACACAGAAAATTTTTCGAAAATGATTTTTTGACGTTTTTTGTAATATACATTTTCTATACAGATTCTTCAGAAACGACAGAAAATCTCACCCGTCACAATTCTGGAAATTGGCGATTTTTACTTATATTTATATCCTTAATATTTATCCCAACGTTGTAAGAGAAACAGCGTCATTTTTTTAATTAACACTTTGTAAATTTCATATTTCAAAGATATTCTGCAGGACTAGTTTACTAGGAGGAGCTAAATTGCTACTACGCGTACCAATAAAGGTCAAAAAGTGTCGAAAATTCTCACCATGTAAAAGGAAAGACAGAATTTGTGTGACTTTTCTGAACAGTGACAGCGTTTTTCACAAAAACTGCCTACAAAAATTAAAATTGACAGATTTTTTATTTACTGTAACAGTATTAAGAAACTAAATTTTAAGAAATATTAGTAAATAAGTCCTGACAAAAAAGCAGTTAGTGTAAATTTGTGTTTAAAAATAGTCAGATTTTTTGTAAGGGTGAGATTTCCTGACAGTTTTTGAAGAATCGCGACCCTAGTGTCAATTATTTATAGATTGGTTGCCAAAATCATGTGATAAATGACAGATAAATGAACGGTGTTAAGAAAAGTGGCTAAAATTAAATTTGAAAAAAATTAATATTTTGATATTTTTCACGTTTTGATGAAATAGTAGAAAAAAGTGTGTTGGGTTAACTGCAAAGGGCATTTTTAATACTCTGAAAGTGCATATTAATGGCAATTCCGATACTTATCGGGGAATTTTCCTGACTTTTGAGTAAGAGCCATGACTTTCCAGGTTTTTTCAGAATGCGGACACCCTGCTTTTATTCTCGAAAATGCATAATAGACGTATTATACACCTATCGACTAAATTGCTACTTTGAATCCCGAGTCAAAACGTTTATAGCTCTACCGAAGGATTCAAAAAACCGAGGGGAAATAAAGTAAAAATGTAATCCACAAAGATTTAATTATTACTAATAGTAAAATTTAATCCCAGGGAAATAAAGTAAACATTTATTTCCCCAAAAATAAAGTAAAAATCTCGATAAAAATTTAATCCCGGGACTCAAAAAAATTATTGCCAGTTGCACTAACTTTGCCGTGCTTCTGAGAGATATCAAAACTTTTAAGTCAGACTTAAAACAGACTTAACGTTGGTGTAATTGGCAATTAAGCGCATAAAACAATAAACCAATTTTTAAGTACTTACTTTTTCCGCGCCCCAAAAATCGCAATACAGACACTTGATTATTTTAAGGCCTTTTATGTGGAGCTGCATATGGCGATAGAGCTGAGGTTTTGATATTGAAATAAAAGGACATTTTGTACATTTGTGCCTTTTTTTCACTAGCGTTTGTTTGTCTAAAAAAAACAATAAATTAGGTTTATTTGGAAGTTTGAGAAAATGATGTGTTTGAAATTAACTCTGTGTTTCGGACTTCCATTGTCTATATTTTATTTATACACGACGTTTCGATCAGTACAATCTCTGATCGTTTTCAGGTGCAAACTAGAGTCTATTCCTAAGGCTACGTACTTTTATACTATGGGAAATCACTTAATGGTGGGTCTTATATTATTTAGGTAGTGAAGAAATTCTGAAAGTTGTTGGTCATTCTAGACAATAAAAGTATCATCAACATATCTCAGCCAGAGCCTAGGTTTCGATTCCATGTAAATATTGGCCATCACTGGCGAAACATTGGCAGACCATATAGATGATCGCTCCTAAGAAGATACCCACTATCGCTATCATCACCGTCATAGAACGTCATCCTCTTCCACGACAACGAGTTCAGACATTAAGTAAGGACCATTATTGACAAACCTATTGAGCATACCTCTAAAATAAGCAAGACAGAGAAAATTGCGTTGAAGAATCTTCAAAAGGACAAATTAGTTAAAATCTTACCAGCAGACAAGGGCAATGCAACACTGATTTTGGACACGGAAACCAAAAAGTTGAAGAGGTACTTGCCAAAGAAAACTGTAAACTTATCCCAAACGACCCGACCAATTAATCGAAAGTAAGGTTTATAGAACTTTCAAAAAGTATTCCAGAGATATTCCGGACAACACAAGGTGTCAAATTACACCACATTATAGCAAGCCTCCTCATCTATATGGACTTCCCAAAATGCACAAAGATGCAATGCCCTTAACTTGAATCACAAGTTCCAGAAATTCTCCAACAAGCAACCTGTCTAAATTCCTTTATTTTCAGTAAACCAAGTGTTAAAATTCCAAATACCATTTGGAAGCTTCTCCTTGAGACAACTTCTTAAACTTCACGATCGAGTGATTTCCCATAGTATATAAGTACGTAGCCTTAGGAATAGATTGTAGTTTGCACCTGAAGACGATCAGAGATTGTACTGATCGAAACGTGTATAAATAAAATATAGACAATGGAAGTCCGAAACACAGAGTTAATTTCAAATAAATCGTTGTCTCAAACTTTCAAACAAATAACTTTATTTTGTAATCTTATGGCGTTTTTAATCGAATTTTAATGATTGAAAAATTAATAAGATGTGAAAGTGCCAAGGCAGATGTTTTCCCCGGATGATACCAAAAATTTTACAGGTATTTGTTTTTCTCTGTTTAAATAACTTTATTTTGTATAAATGTCTGCCATAAACATAGAAGATAAAGAAAAATCACATTACACTATAGTGTGTGTACTGTGAGTAAAATTAAAAACCGAAAAAACACACCACTTTTGGAATCAAAAATCATAACAAACAAAAATGGCATCAGGAATAACATCAATCCAACGCACTTGCGCAAAACGGCCGCATATCTTTATTTTCATGGACTACTTGACCATGATATGTTCCTAACAAAATTGCCACTTCCAGAGCGTGTATATAAGTTGATTGATTCGTTTGTGAGTGTGCCAGTATGGCACTGTCCACTGCGACCACTATTGGGTCTATTGTGGCTCACATTTGAATATCCAGCCCTTTAAAGAGGCTCGCAACTTGCTTTACCGAAGATACATTGACGCTGACGTGCAATGGCCGGACATTCACACAGCACATGTCTGGCCGTCTCATCATACTCCATACAGAGCCTACATTAAGTGTCCTCACTTAGACCCATTCTGTGTAATGGTACTTTCAGCCTGCAGTGTCCGGTGTATAGACCAACCATTGTTCGGATACAAAAACAAAATTATGATTGTTTTCCACAAACCAAAACTACACTTTTTTGCACTCGACGCGCCTTTCGCTAATAACGTTAGCATCATCAGGAGACGATAAACAATGAACTAAATTAATCTACGCTCTATCTTATATACAATCCTTTAGTGGGCGGAGATAAGACTAATAATTTGTGATTGATCACGATTTTTAATCCTATCTCCCCTCAACCAAAGAATAAAGTGTACTAAACGGGATGGGTCCTCCATCTTTATTTAAACTATTTCTGGATTTAATGATTTCCATACTTTCATATGCATTCAAAAGTCTTTTGTTTGGTACACTTTTTAGAAGTTTGCTCGGCCACACTTGACTTTTCTGTTCTTCCGTATTTTAAGTGTGCTAAGTGTTCTTTAAAACGTGTTTGAATAGAGCGTCTCGTTTGGCCAACATATTTTTTGTCACAATCCATGCAACTAATTTCGTAAATTCCACTTTTTTCTAGAACTGTAGTTTTATCCTTGGGATTTTCTAGTAAGCTTCTTATTGTGTTACCGGATTGATATACTAATTTAAGACCGGTGTTATTAAATACTTTGTGTAATCCTTTCGTATAATTAGGATTATAAGGAATTGATACAAACTTTGAGTCGCAGGTATCTTTTTGTCTGAAAAAGGTAGAATTCCGAAAGGTCTTTTGAAAAGAATGTCTATTTATCAGCTTATTTATTAAGCCTTCGTCGTAACCGTTTTCGCCAGCTATATTCCTAATCCTATACTTTTCTGCTTCAAATCTTTCTTTGTTTAAGGGGAAATTTACTAATCTATATGTTAAAAAGTGCAAACTTGCAAGCTTATGTTGTAAGCAATATACCTGTTGGTGGCCGTTTCCAAATGACTCTTTTCATTGCTTACAACATAAGCTTGCAAGTTTGCACTTTTTAACATATAGATTAGTAAATTTCCCCTTAAACAAAGAAAGATTTGAAGCAGAAAAGAATAGGATTAGGAATATAGCTGGCGAAAACGGTTACGACGAAGGCTTAATAAATAAGCTGATAAATAGACATTCTTTTCAAAAGACCTTTCGGAATTCTACCTTTTTCAGACAAAAAGATACCTGCGACTCAAAGTTTGTATCAATTCCTTATAATCCTAATTATACGAAAGGATTACACAAAGTATTTAATAACACCGGTCTTAAATTAGTATATCAATCCGGTAACACAATAAGAAGCTTACTAGGAAATCCCAAGGATAAAACTACAGTTCTAGAAAAAAGTGGAATTTACGAAATTAGTTGCATGGATTGTGACAAAAAATATGTTGGCCAAACGAGACGCTCTATTCAAACACGTTTTAAAGAACATTTAGCACACTTAAAATACGGAAGAACAGAAAAGTCAAGTGTGGCCGAGCATGCTTTTGAAAACAATCATAGATTCACATTAGATAACCTAAAACTTCTAAAAAGTGTACCAAACAAAAGACTTTTGAATGCATATGAAAGTATGGAAATCATTAAATCCAGAAATAGTTTAAATAAAGATAGATTAATTTAGTTCATTGTTTATCGTCTCCTGATGATGCTAACGTTGTTAGCGAAACGCGCGTCGAGTGCAAAAAAGTGTAGTTTTGGTTTGTGGAAAACAATCATAATTTTGTTTTAGTGCAACCAAAGGTTCCAAATTCCCAACATACATTGTTCGGATGTCCTGCCTCGTGAGCTCAATGAGTTTCCCGGCCCTCTTCCTGCAGGGTTCTGTAATGAACTCTTTGGAATGTACCAGTCCCGGTAATTCTCTCCAGTATTGGTGGAACTTGTTTTCCATCCAGCCTGAGAGAGCAGTGTTGATTGTGTGTATGCTATTCCAAGGGCTGGTTCGGGGCCAATAAAGACGGCGTATATAAGTTTATAAGTATATGGTTATATGGTAACACTCCTTAGCAGTCCTGCAGCACGGAAGTAAAAATAAAGGTGGAATGATACAAAATTCCCCTAACTCTGAGGCTAATAATATCATTCCGGTCATATAACAGCACTCAACAAATCAAAACACTATATTTTTAGCAAAAAAACGAAAACACTTTATTTTGACTGAAAAAACAATGGAGTAACATCCTAGTAACTTTTGGTTTGGTTCAAATAAGTTTGTGTGGCTAATAAAAAAAGCATGCAAATATATATCATGTTTACAGGGGGGCTTTTTCTATTAAGAGAAATTTAAAACAACAAAATTTTAATATATTACGAAAAATCATGGTAAAAAATACCATTTACTGATTGTGGAAAAGACACGTCCAAAAAAAAAAATTCGATTCGTTTTATGTGACTACGTTCTTTTAGGCTCATAACTGTCACGCACATAAGCGGATACTTGCTACGCAGTCTAAAAATCTCTGCATATCTGCATCCTAAGGGGCCCGTGCCTCAGTGGGCGACGCACGGGGCACAATGAATCGAAGTACAAGAAAATATAAACCTATTTCAGCAATAATACTTATTTTTTGTTGCTTCTTATACTCGAGTTAAATAAATATACCAAAAATCAAAATTATTAGAGCAGTAGATCAAAATATATAGGGTGCCTTAAAAATCTTATTATTTACAATATTATTTTCTTAGATATAAAAGGCAAACGAATATAGTTCGACATACAAAATCATGAAGCAAAAGACTTATTTTTAAGAGGGCAAGCATACCATACTTGATTCACGGGGCGACATACTTTTATTTTAAATTGAAATTTCTATCAAGTGGCAATTTTTGATAGATTTTGACACAATTTTCAGTTTCGTTTGTAAACTATTTACGGTTACAATTTTTTTACCTCTTACTACAAGCAGGTTGGTACGTTATCACAATAAAGGCAAAAATACCGTTGCAAAGAAAGGCCTATTTTAAGGATTAATACTCAATATTTATCCCAAAGTACTAAATAGTCTACAAACTAAAAAAAATATAATAAACGAGAAATTGCTTCATCTGTTAAATCCCTATAGATCTTATCATAACCACGCCTATGTGATATGTACGGATCCAAAGAAAGCAATAGATTATGCAGAATGTCTAAATTTGCAAAAGTTCTGTTACTTCTTCTAGAACGGAATTATCTATATTTACAAAGGGTTTATTTCTAGTTTCCGAGGCCTCTTCCGATAAATGACCAATCGGAAACAAAAAGTTTTCGATTATTTCTTGTGACTCATAACATTTTTATAACTTAGTTGATTTAAACTATTAATACCTCAAAATGTAAAGGAAGGATGGAGCTTCTGTGGCAACGACAAGAAAGGATAAAGCTTCTGTGGCAACGACTTTGATTTAGTTCACTATCACACACCATGTTTTTAAAGAGAAAAATTACACAATTTAAAACTGTCCGCCATCTTGAGTATTTAAGATATGTTAAATTTTTAACTGTACGAAAGAAACTCCATCTATGTGCTTTCCAAAAATTCAAAAGTTTTGAAAATGGACCATTCACGCCAAGAGTTATAGAAAATTCAAAAAGTGACGAACGTTGTTGCCACTCTTATAATTTATAGCACATTTACCTTAAAAACCATATATTTGATTTGGGGCAGGATTTTTTTTGCAGTATTGCACTCAGTTTGGTTCTGTACATTGCAGTCAATATCTCCAATTATATCTTTTTACATTTTTTTATAAGACGAAGAAACTTTTTATCTTTGATAATTTTGACATTAATAAAAAAATATAATTAAAAAAAAATAATAACCTAATACTGTAGCCCAAGAATGCCTTCAACTACTTGTTATATGTAAGAAAAGGAATATTTGTTTCATCCATCCATTTCAAAACAGCAATTAAATGTATGGAATATTTGTTTTATCCATTTTAGTTTGCTTCAAATCATGCTCGCGTGCGCGATGAGTAAATAACCAACAGGCATATACTAAGGGGTTTCAAGAACTCCAATATGTCTTTAAGCCATATTAGCACCGAGTCGATCCATTGTGCGAGGTGTCGGTAAAAAGGGTCTATGAAGGCCATATAATTATGATATAATATAAGGGCCCTGCCCTTGCATTTACGAAAAAAACCGTGTTATATAGTTATATGGCCAAATCAAATGATAAGGGTCATTTTTAGGAGAAATTTAACTTGATATTAAAATAGTGTCCATTTTCTCTTACCTGTTTTTCGGCTCACTGGATTTTGGATCTCGTTTAGAGTGGGCGAAAATAGAGCTAAAACGATTTAAAGTTAAATATATAAGCTTGGCCATGCTGTTAAATGCGGACAACAAACGACAAACAATAATAGTCAATTTTAATCCATATTTATTACACAATGTGTTACAAGGAAAACAAAACAAGAGGCGTTTTCAGAGTCTGATTTTTTTGGCTATCATGAAATTTTTGTAGCACGTACCCCCTTCGCGGGGTAAACTTTACCCTTGTATTTTAAACAGGGAAAGTGGGTCGAGTGATAACTCGTTTTGAAGATCTTCCAAATCCCTTCACAAAAGGGTTAAAATTTTAAACATCTAGCGATTATTCGTTTTTTTAACGATATTAAAATTTGATTTTTAATTTTTTCTTCAAGGATATTTTTCTACGAGGGGATGAGATATTCAAGAGACCTTCTAAACAAAGTATCACTCGACCCACTTTCCCTTCCCCCCACAAATCTCGTTTCGTTTTGGTTGAGACACACTGTATAGGAAAGCTATATATAACCTTATATCAGATATCCTAAACCATCCTAGTAGTATTTTAAAGAATGCATAATTTAGCAAAACAATACTATGTAAAAACGTACTTCCCAAAATTTACAATGGATCCCTATAAAAAACCCGAAACCAACTTTGGCAGAAACATAATTTGTCAGAATTTAAAAGAAAATAATTGGTCTGAAAAAAATTGTCTCAAAAATGAAATGACTGAAAAATCAAATCGCTAAAAATATATGCATAGAATTAAATTTAAACGAAACATACTTTTATAGAAACACAAAATGTCAGAAAATATTTTTAACGAAAATAATTTAATAGAAACATAATAATGCCGAACCACAAAATTCAAGAACCCCAATCTGTCCGAAAATGATTTGAACCGATAGCCATGAAGAGTCGAAGTAAGTTGGGATATTGTATTAATTTACCCCCCAAATTTCTTCATAATATTAAAATCGGTTCACGGGAGTGTGTCAAAAATGACTCGGAAGATTTGATACAGTTAGATAGCCAGAAACTGTGAATTTAAATAAAATCGTTTAATAAAAAGAATCTCGGTGTCGTCTTCCAAATAGAGAAACTTGTTAATGCCGCAATGCAGGGCCTACGGCGCTTTAGAGATTTAAATTTCACGCATGCCCAATAGCGATTCGGATGGATTGTGGTTCGGCTCATTTAAGGATCGGGCATATTATTTTCTATCAATTTGGGGTCCGGGTGTTTTTTGTTTCTACAAAATTATTTTCGATACTTTTGTAATTCTGATATTTTAAGGTTCGGGAAAATTATAATCGGTTAAATCGTGTCTTTTAAAGATCGAGTAAATTAAAATTCTATAAAATTATATTCGTATCCATTATTTTCGTTAATATTATTTTCTGGTCAATTGTGTTTCGGTTTTTGTAAATTCGGCTTTTTTGCGGACTCCCTTTACAATAACAAATCAGTACTGGGCAAAAATTTGAAAATGACAAAACTATGTAGCGGCAAAACAGAAATCATACGTACTAGCCTTAGTGTTACCGATAATAGTGCAACATATTGCCGCTAGATGGGGCTGCGGTGTGACGGACAGCGTTTGATTTGTTAGCCTGACGCGCCTTCTGTAATTTAGGTACAGAGGGAGCTGGCCTCGCCTACAGTCGACCAATTGAAATTAGGTATAACCTATCTAAGGGGCGTAATCATAGTTCGCCCTTGGAGGGAGCCAACTCAGCCAAACCCATTCTGTACAATAAAAAACAAGCGCGACAAAAGCCGTTACGAAAAGCTTGTCCGCTATTGGTCGAAGACCTTATTCGCTTATTCTTGAACGACCGTGAGGTGAGGTGAGCTTTTTTCACCACTTTTTTCCACGGAGAATTTCGCTCATTTCACCTCACGGGCGGTCAAGAATAAACGTCCTGACCCCTAGAGCAAATGGCATTACATCTTATTTGCCGGCTATGTACTCCTGTCTAGCTGTTGTCGGCTGTAAGCTGTATACTGTGTCGCCATCTAGCGGGAATATGTTACACAGTTTATCCTATTTTACGTTTGTACGGTTTTGGTCTTGTAACGTTTTAGGCCAGTCCCTTATGATCTATTTCGATTTTGCGGATTTATTGTTTTTACGTACACTTCACTCCACATAAAACTGGTAAAGCAGAAGTCAGCAGCCTGGCATTGTCCAACACCGTTCTTTACTCATTGTCTTTCTATATGTGATAATGTCATAGACGCCTGACAACATCATGTTTTGCATGTCAGTGTCATCCAAATTTAAAAAAAAATCCGCCGCATCTTTCCGCATTTGATAAAGTGCAAATGTTAGCAAAACTAGACGGTGGTTGGTCTATTCGGCAAGTAGTTGTCGAGTAGCTGTTCATTATGGGAGAAGCAAGTCTACGGTAGTAAACATAAAAAACCGATTTCAAGAGGAGGGAACTACCCACCGAAAGGAAGCCACCGGTTTGACGAAAGTTACTAGCCCAGAGGAAGACCAAGAAACAATCAATTTTCTGGAAAAACATCCGTTTATCAAAGCGAAAGAAGTAAAAATTGAATCAAATTTTCCAGGATCCATAAAAACATTAGGAAGGAGGATTAAACGTTCGAGGCTAAGTTGTCGCATTGCGGCAAAAAAAAATAAACTAAGTGAGGAAAACAAGCAGTCTCGATTAATTTTTGCGTTGAATTATTCTCTTCCTTTAGGTGGTAGTTCGAGGGACGAAGAATTTTGGCAGCAGGTAGTTTTCACAGATGAGAAGATCTTTAATTCCAACAGCGATAAAAAAAAACAAATTCTGGTTTATCGACCGCCAAGAAACTGATACGAAGAACGATATATTGCTGGAAACGAAGACCGGGCGGGATATCGGCTAGAGGACATTCGCTCTATTTAGAATTAATGGGCAATTTACAACCGAAGTTTACGTTAATATGCTGGAAAATGTAATGCTTCCAGAGATGAGAGTCCCTTATCCAGATCATTTTGTATTCCAACAAGATAACTGTCCAGTTCATATGGCCAGAATTGCGCAGCGATGGTTCCAGGATAACAATATCGTAGTTTTGCCTTGGCCTGCAAAAACCCTTGATGCGAATCCAATAGAGAACGTTTGGGGACTTATCGCAAAGAAATTAGCAGGTTTTAATATCATTCCCAGGGAAGTTATTGCTGAAAATCCTTATTTGAAAATTTAGCCAATGCAATGCCCAAATAAGTATTTTTGTATGCGTTTTTAATTTTGATATTTTTTTTTATTTTATTTAGGTATTTCTTTCGTCAAACCGGCGCCTTTCTTTCGAGGGACAGTTCCTTCTTCTTGAAATCGATTTAGTATAGATAGATAGATAGAACAATTACTTTGTAGCTTTTGTTTAGTTAATAAAACATTTTTGCTTTTTTGAAATGTGGTTTTTATTATTAGTAAAAAATAAACATGCTGTCTCCTTATAATAAGGTTATACATGCCAAAAATATAACCTAAAATGACAAAGTCAAAAAGTCAATGTTGCACAAAGGAAAATATAAAAAATCGTACTTGCAGCTACTTTCTGCTGTACCTTATTATAATTTTCATTTTTTGTAATGGACTTTTTGATAAATTATTCGAACCCATGAGTATCGCACTATTCATATTTATTATTTTGGATAGGATTTAAAATAAAAGCCGTAATAACTGTGCCAACTATTTTGTCCATAAGGATGTATAACTTCTGTATTTAAAACATTAGTTCGCGTGAGGTAAAGTTAGTATAAATCCTTGACCATTTAGTAATAACACTTTAACACGTTTTTCGAAAGTGTATGACCACCCTTAACACGAAAAATGTAAATTTATCACACACCCGCTTATGATGCTGTACCTAAGGGAGCTTTAATAGAATCACTATAGGAGGAGCCACAGTTTTTGTGAAAACGATAGTGATTGACGAAATAACTATGTATTTTTTATACATAAATTCTATTTTGTAATTTTCTGTTGCGGAGCGAACGCGGATGTCTTAACTTAAAAATGAAATCACTGCGGTGGGATGGCGAAGATTTTGTCCGCCATTTTGTGAATTTTTTTGGTGGCAACATTGATTTTGAAACAAAAAATGATTGGTTTCAGTGAATTCTGTCATCTTGTCCATCAAGCAGCAATTTGACAGTGTGCTGTTTTATGAACAGGACTCTAATGGACCAATTACGCTTCTAGGATAATAATGAAGCCTAGACGTAAACCACAAGATGGCGTGACAAGCGATAAAACTGTTAATTATTTTTAAAAAGGGATTTAGCGAGGGTGAATAAATAGCAAAATCAATGAACAGCGAGCTTTCTCTCAAAAAAGGTAATGGTAACTTGCTTCAGATTTTTTCATCATCATTTCATCTCATAATTCCTAGCACCGTACTGATGAGCACCACAGGTGCGAAACCCGGGTCTACGTTTACCATTACCTTTTTTCACCGTCGCTAAATCTTTTTTGCATTTATCAACTCCAGAGCTTGGGATATCTGTAAAGATAATTATATATGTCTCCGTAGAGACGCCTAATAAGATACATCTGCCGATTCTGCAATTTGACAGATGGTCGTTTTTTACATGAATCCTGTTTCAGATTTTTTCATCATCATTACATCTCCTAATCCTAGCACAGTACTGATGAGCACCACAAGTGCGAAATCCCGATCTACGGTTACCATTACCTTTTTTGAGGGAAAGCTCCCTATTCATTGATTTTGTTAATTTATTTTTCTATATTTTTAAGACAATAAATATTTATTAAACGTAAATAAATCCAATATAATTTTAGTAACTATAGTCCATTCATAAAGAAGAGAGAGTAATAAAACGATTTAAAACCCATTTTCTCGAGCGTACCATTAATTTTCCAACATTTAAATTTAAAAAAAATAGAAAAAAGACAGCAGCAAAGAAATTGTTTATTATGCCATAATTGTTTCAGGTGCATAATTAGAGGATTAAGTTTAACTAATAATATGATTTTAAGAATTTTAGATTATTAGCAACTTTTGTTTCTTAATGGTATTATAGGTACTTATAGGTTGGTTCTAAATATTATTTTTATTAGGTAATTAAGAGTAATTCTCTCTGAAATATTAAAGTTGACTACAAATCACCTTTGATTTTTATTATAGTTTTAACTTTTAAAGTGTTTGTGTATCTAGAAAGTAAAAAAATATGGATTCTACTCCGAGTACAAATAAAACTCGTGCGCAAGACAAAAATGTGAAAAGAGCCCGACAGGCATTAATGGAAGGTTGGTCGACAGAGATAAAGCCGCCATCAGTAAAGGGAAAACGTTTGATAATTGTCCATATTGGCAATGAAAGGAGGTCTTTCGGTCTTTCCGTCAAACCATTCTGGCGATTATCACGAGGACATGAATGGCGATACATTTGAAGAATACTTTCAGCAAATGTTAGACCTAATACCTCCTGGTTCAGTAATAGTAATGGACAACGCCAGTTACCATTCCAGAAACCTTGAAAAAGTACCAACCACAGCATGGAGAAAAGCTGATATTTGTAAGTGGCTTACGGAAAAAAACATAAATTTTGAGGCAGATACCCAATAGAATTAATATGGGCTCAAATGAAAGGGTATGTAGCAAGGAATAATACTACCTATGAATTAAAGGATATGGAGGTGCTTTTTCAAGAATCAGTTAAAAAAAATAACTCCAGATAATTGGAATAAATGTGTATAACATGTTTTAAAAGTAGAAGAAAAAATGTGGAAACTGTGGGACCGTTAATTATTTCTGTGGAAGAAAATGAGAGTGATGATGAGAGCATTTACTGTTCTTCTGAATCTGAGTAATTTATTCCTATTTTATTTTTGACTAGTTTTAAAGAAACGTATCTACCTTCATTTCATTTTAATTATTTTTGTAGTTATAATAATTGACAACCGTAATGTTTTTTTATGTATAAACCATTTGTTTAGCCTTAATTTAATTTTTAGGTGTGCTTATTAATTATAGTTAAAACGCCAATCCGTTTTTGTATACATATTATAATATTATTTTTATTCCTAAAATGTATTTCTATTATTTAATTTATACATTTTTTCTAATAAAGTAATTTGTTTTATTAAATTTCATAGAACTTTTCACATATTTACTATTTTCTTCACTAATACCTATATACCACGGTACTTAAAATGTAAGTTTACCCCAATTGCGGCGCCTATGAGAATAGTTTATCGCTTGCCTTCTATTGTTCTCGGTTTTGGGTTCTATTGTATTCTCCGGTCGAACAGGGTGAGTTATATAAAAATAAAGGATTTTTACCTGAGGTACATTAGAAAATTTTTAAAAGAGAAGAAAAAGTAATTGATCACTCAGTACAAATTTTATCCAAATTTGCATTTGTATTACTCTCTTCTTTATGAACAGACTTTAACCAAAAATAAGCCCATTAAATTGATATATTACGCATTTTTAAGAAAAAAAAAGTTATTATTATTATTATTATTATTTGTTGCAGGTTATGAAGGTTGTTGACTTAATGTTTGATATTTTTAATAATTTTTGACATTTATGATGACATTTTCAATGGTCGTAGGTAAAGCATAGTACACTAACTCGCATGTGATGGTCATTACACGCCCAGATAAATAAGAGATAAAGTAAACGGCCAACCACACATTCATCTCGCGTTTAATGACCAACATAACATACTTTTTTGTAAACTACTATTTTTACCTTGGTATTGACCAAGTCTCGCTCGCGCCGCCACAGACACGGAGACTGCCGCGGCGGGCTGCCTTTCTCCGGAGGGGGCTCCGTGTTTATCTTTAATGTGGCGTTGTAGAGCCCCCTCTGAGAGTAAAACATGGCCGCAACTTTCGCATATTTGAATTGACGGTCGACAATCTCCGTGCCTTTTTAAACGGGATGGTTGGGAAAACTGGTAGGGATAATGCTTACAAGTTATATTCATTCTCTGAAAATAAAAGTAAAAAAAGGGTGAGTAATATATTTTTTTTTAATTTCCACTCAATTACCATCAAATGTATTTTTACCATCCCCGCCCCCCGCCTCATTGTACCCCACCGGCTAAAAAAATATGTTTTTTAAATCTCTACACTAGACAATGTAAATTCTAATACAGGGTTCCTAAGCAAATCCTTAGGGGGCCAAGCAGCCGTGTATAAGACGCAGACAAACGGAAAAGCACATTAGGCAGAAAACGATGGGCATGGGGCGATGTTGTCACTACATCTTACACGTAGTAAATCCATTCCAGGTTGTTGTTTTCTAATATTTTCCATTTTCATACCTTTAGAACTGGAATAAAAAATATTTTTCGGCTTTTCATTTTGTAACCATTGTCCTTACGCACTGTTTACAGGCTGGGGACTGAGATATATGCAAATGCTTAACCTAAAGCGTTCATACACGGCCGGAGAAATCGACTGAGATATGTCCGTAGAAACTTTATCGAGCAAATAGGACGGGCTGACGCCTTCGAACGTCCAACCCGGGTTTTGCACTTTGATTCGAAATCAAAAAGGAGGAACAGTCACTCCCCTAATATTACGTAACGATTTGAAGACCACTACCCCACCCCCACAAAAAAAAACTTTTCACTTATTTTCATTCCAAATTTTCTTAGTTTCACACAAATGCAAACGCTGTCGAAAACCCCCCCTCCCCCCTACGTAACGTTTTGTAACCCCCCTCCCCCCTATGACCATTACGTAATTTGTGCACGGCCCCTGTAGTCCCAGTGGAGGAGGGCGAGAAAATTGATATTTTTTTCTTAAAAATTATACTCTTTAGACCTATTTCTTTGCGTTCCCGAAATTACGTAATTTTAAAAAAAAATTGTAAGCGGCGCCATTTTTATTTCGTGATTTGTTTTTCTAACATTTTTGCGTTCGGCTAATTTAATTGAAAAATTTTTGTTGTTGTTTTCTAATGTTTTCCATTTTCATACCTTTAGGACTGGAATAAAAATTGTTTTTGCTCGACTTTAATACCAAACTGATGAAAGATATCGTAAAAAAAATATTTTTCGGCATTTCATTTTGTAGCCATTGTCCTTACGCACTGTTTACAGGCTGGGGACTGAGATATATGCAAATGCCTAACCTAAAGCGTTCATACACAGGATAATCACCTGGTTGCAATTCCTGCGACTTCCCAATCTTAAACGACTTGTAGCCGTATTTTTTTAGGATCCATTGGCAAGTACTGTTGTGAATATCCAGTGCCTCCGCAATCGGTTTCGTCGAACATGGTTCATGTGCCTCAACGTAAGCGCATACCATGCTCTGGTATTTCGCCGTCGTGGTAACACTTTCTACAATCATTTATGCACCCGTACCTTTCAAAACGATGATAAATGCTGTAGACAGTTTGAGCCACAGGAACCGGTCGATCTGGAAACGCAAAAACAAAAAGCCCAATGACCTCGTCCGCACTGTCACTTTTTATGTAGTTTTTAATAATAAAAATCTTTTCTTCTCGAGTATACGGCATTTTAAAAACACAAAATTTACGAAACTGAAGCGACTCGAAAGGAATTAAAAATGCAATGCCTGTGAATCCCAGTTTTTCCTCGATCATCTCATGGTGTGGCCGCCATCTAGCGGAATTTGTAGACATCTTGTCAACGGTTATTATTGCAACTATGATTTATGCTCACAATGAAAGAGTGGCGACAATTTTTTCTCATGAAAGCAGTCCGGAGATAATAACAAACTGGCACCATTGATCAATATACCTGTTTCTTTTGTGCGCGCAGAACTTTCTATGCCATTTCTGTTTGATTTATTGAAATCCTATCCCTAAGGAAAATCTTAGGAACCCTGTATAATAAATAATAACCTACTTACATGGGGTTGATTTAAACTATCTATAAATGTGACCAACTAGAGCCCAAATTCAGCACAGGTACCAACTTTTATCAAAATCGGTCATATAGTTTTTTAGTTTGAGCGTGGGTTACACACGGATAGGTAAACGGAGCAACAAAAAATGTTCAGAACGGTCTGAAAGGCAAAGATATAAACTTTTTTTTTCTTGGTACGAGCTCAAACTGTAAATTGGGCATTGGTCAATTTTTATAAAATTACTTTTTCATTTTAGGGACTAAAAACCCAAAAAGAAATTGAAAAAGACGTGTTTGATCCTTTTTGGTAAAACTTTTATTAGAAACATAAATCTAAAGTGCAAAAAATAGTATGTTATATACTACGTGACTTGGGTGTATTTTTATCCTTCGGCGAATTTTTCGCCACGTAATAAAAAGTGCAACTTTAGTACTAAAAAATTTAGGGAGAAAAGTTATATTTAGGGTGTAAAATAAATTTGTAGGGTTTAAAATAAAACTTTAGGTACTAAAATAAAATTTTAGGGCCGGTTTCTCAATAGCGAGTTAACTCGAACAACATAATCTTGTAAAAATCTTTAAAAAGCGGGTTAAAATTAACTCCAGTGTAACCAGGGATTCAAGGGGAGGGTAAGTTACCTTACCTCAGCGTTAAGCTAAAAAAATATTGGCTTAAAACAGCAACAAACTGCTCTCTCTGGTAACCCGCTATTGAGAAACCGGTCCTGAAACTAGAAATAGTTTTAACTAGTGGCTAAAATGGTGCTTTTTTACAAGCGTTGGTATAAATAACGAGCACAGCGAGGTATTTGAAAACGCGAGTAAAAAAAGCACAGTTTAGCCGCGAGTTGTTAACACTATTTTTTTTTAATACCTTTATCAAAAAATCCAAGAAAAACAGGAAAATACAGAACACACCATCTTTACACTATAAATCAAGGCGGCTGGTAAATGAAATAACAATGGTGTCCATAGCGATGTGCATTTTTACTCGGTGACGTTCATTGTTGCGACATTTTAACCTTGACAGTTTGAAATTTTGACGATTTTTTTAAATGATTTTTTCGTAAATACTTGGTGAAAACTGGCGGAAATAGCTGAATTCTTAGGCAAGAACAATTATATTTTTTCAATATTACTATTTTCCGCTATTTCTCTTTAACTTTGGGTAAAAAAAACAGACAGAAATCTTTTTTTGCACCCGTCATAAAGAAAAAAGTTTTTTTGCATCGGTAACCAAAAAAGCCATGCTCCAGTTATCTGCAGACAGTTACTAAAATCATGTTTTTGATAAAGGTATCAAAAAAAAAGTATTTTCCTGTTTTTCTTGGATTTTTTGATTAATGTATTTAAAAAACAGTGCCAACAACTCGCAGCTAAACTGTGCTTTTTTTTACTCGCGTTTTTAAATACCTCGCTGCGCTACTTAAGCTGGGTTCATACAGAAATAAAAATAACATAAGATAAGAGAAAATAAAAAATAAAATAGTTCACCTTATGGGACTGCTTGATGGCGTTCATACAGACAGAAAAATAAGATAAGATAACATAACAGAAAGGTGGCAAACTTTTATCTTCTTATTTTATTTTATCTGAAATCGCTTTCCGCGCATGACCGTAACGTAATCGCGACGAACGAATTTTCACAAAAATTGTTTTGTGAACCTAACCTCAAATCTATGGATTCTTTGTTTATTTTTTTTGTAAATTTTTGAAAAAAAAGAAAACGCCGTACGCGAGTCCACTAACAAAGAGAAGAATAAAAAAAGGAAAAAGGTAAGCCTGCATGCGCAAAAATTCGCGTTTTGATTGGCTGGAACTGATCTCTTATTTTATGTTATTTCTCTGTGTGAACACCCAATTTTTTTTATTTTATGTTATCTTATGTTATTTTTTACTTATCTTATCTTATGTTATTTTATTTCTGTATGAACTCAGCTTTATTTAAACCAACGCTTGTAAAAAAGCACTATTTTAACCACTGGCTGTGAAAACTACTATTTCAGTTAATTTGTATTTAACCGACAAGTAGTACTTACGAACTTTATTTTCACAACATCAATGAATCACAAAACCCACTGGCTATCTAAATAACACCGAACGCATCATTAAATGGCATTAACACATCATAAAGGCCGAAAATATTATCTGGTTTTGTGCTTCAAACTAGGGTCAGCAGTAATCATTTTATTTTATCAGGCATTTACATTGGCCATGATACGTACGCGGAACATGAAATGTTTTTTAAAGCTTAATTTATAAACGCGTTCGCGTTCGCAGTTGAAGTTCGCGTTCGGCGTTCGTAAGTTCCTAGTTGGGAGTTCAGAAAACACTATTTATAAACGCAGTTCGTTGCTGAAATTTGATTGGTCTTTCTAAGGTCAAGTGAATATCATGAAAAAAATTTGCCCATTTGAAAGTGTATTGTTGTATTTTGGAAAAGAATAGATACTGATTATGAAAAATTGTTTGTCTTCTTTTGGCCACAATTCTAATACCCGGTGTCCCAAGTGAGTAACCTAAACATGCAAACTATCTTTATGTAATACTCTCATATTTGCAGTGTTGCCATTTACAAGAAAACTTGGCAACAACTTTCTTATTTTAAATTGAATACCATGTATATTTTTGCATTTTTGGATTCTGCAAAATATTTTAGTTACATTTTATGTATAATGTCCTATACCTATGTTCAACTGTTTTTATAATATTGACAGGTGAAAATTGACATTTTTTAACTTTGGCAGCCCGTAACATCGAAACGGTTAAGGATAGAGCAAAACGGTTTTTACATTCCTATCTTGGTTTTAGAGGTTAGTTTAACCCTGGGTTAAAAATAGTATAAATGGATAGCTTGTGAAAAACCAAGATAGGAATGTAATTTCGATGTTACGGGCTGTCAAAGTTACATTATACATAAAAGGTGCCTAAAATATTTTGTAAAATTCAAAAATGCAAAAATATACAGGGTGTTCAATTTAAAATAAAAAAGTTGTTGGCAAGTTTTCCTGCGAATGGCAAAACTGCAAATATGAGAGTATTTCATAAAGATAGTTTAAATGGACTTATGTTAGAATAGAAAGTTTCCATTGTAAAGTTTCCAAAATATTCCAATAGGTTACTCACCTCGGGACATCCGGTATATGTAGCCCACAAAGTGAAGCAGAAAAACTTAAAAATTTCTCTTAAAAAAAAACAACAAACAAGTGGCTGAAATGACAGTTGACAGATGCACCAACATAAAATTTGGTTATCTCAGAACTGCAAACGCGGACGCGTTTATAAATCCCGTGTAAAAATCCTTGTTGAGATAGAATCTTTAGTGAAAATTCTCTTTACGGACAGCTCTTATAAGCGGACAACTCTCATAAGTCATAACCGGACAATATTTTAGCTCCCATAGGCGGACAAAAAAGTCGGAACCGTCGATGTCTGGAAGATTTCACTGTATTTAAAAATATATCAGAAGTTTGACTACTGGAAAGGTCAAAAACCGTTAAAATTACTGTAAGAGTGAAAAATTGGAACTGTATATATATATGCCACATAATACGGAGGGAATGGTTTCACTGTCAGACTTGCTAGCTAGACACATTAATAATAGTAGTGTTAAAAATATGGCTTATGTTACAAACGACCCGCGTTTAAAGAATTGCTCTGCCATTTTTGATAACATTACAGAATAAAAATTTTGCTGTTTACGTCCGTTGTTTTTAACAGTTTAAATGTAAACAATAAAAAAAGTTTTAATCTAAACAATAAAAATTCACATTAAATAAAGGTAGTAGTAAAGGCCGAAAACTAAAAAATATGGTCGGATGTTGAGAGCTATTTACTAATAGTTCAGGAGAAAAAAACCAAAATTATAAGTTCTTTAAAGATATCGGCTATAGGCCAGTCAAATTAAGATATTTCGAGGAATTAATTCCCAGCGAAGGAAATCGTTTTAATACCTTTATTCGGTCCTAAATGCGTGTAATCTGTTAACTTTTGATAGCCGAAAAAACCGTCAAATTTTTGTACTTTTTTTAGTTTTTTGCTGTAACTTTTGTATTTTTTTTTTGTTTAAAGACGGAAAAGGAATTTAAGCATGAACCAGCCTTAAGGGTTTACTAAACCAATCAATACTTAGAAAAAAATGAATATTTTATTTGATAAATATACTAAAAGCTTCAACGAAACGTTAAAAATCCTCGTTTCAATTTTTTACGGTCCACCACATAACTGCCTCATTTGCACACAATTTATATTAAAAGAAAGTAAGTTTGCTTTATAAGAGAATTCTAAAACATCAATTCGTCACTATCAAAATAAAATTATAAATAATCTCCCCGTTTGTGATAAAGTCATTGTCTTATCTTAGTTTCCTGCAGTCAGTCCACCCACATTGCTCATAGAAATATTACCAAAAAACTAGATTTAAAATGTGTGCGCCATCTGCATGTTTTGGGGCGCATTATGATTTTACAGTTTTGTTGCGTTTGTTTCATTGGTGTTAAAATCAATGTGCTTTAAAATCAATAAAAGGTGTTGACAAAATAGTGTAGGGGCATATGTCGATAATTTCTATCCCGTGACATTTTGAACGAAGGAATTTTGTTACTATGTGGGATTGATAGCTCTTTAGTCACACAATCAACTGTTACCGGGTGTTTTGCTCGCATCCGTGTAGAAAAAATAAAACTTTTGCAACCGGGGCATGGTTATACTTAATTCCAAATAACTCGAGGGCGAGAATTCTAAAAAAATCACTTTTAAGGTCATCCGACTTTAAATGACCTTAAAAATCGCAAATTATATTGCAAAAATAACATACTAAAGGGCGCTATTCATTAACTATTAAAGCGAAGAGGACCAAATTTGGTAAGAAAGTCAAGTCCAATATTATTGTTAAAAAAAATATGATTCAGCTATGACGTGTTTCAATATGGCGGCTGATATATCAAAATGGTGCCCTATAACCACATTTTATTTTATCCTATTTCGCAAAAAGCAAAAATGACAAGATGGCCATCAATTCTTGTTGACTTATCGCAGCTTACTATGAAAAAAAAAGTTTAGTTGATGCATGACCTTGATTGACCTTGAAAATACCATGTACAAGTGAAAAACCAGCTTTTTTTAGTGTTTTTTTCCAATTTACCACTACGCAAACACTTTAAGTGCCACACACACTTCATTTTAAACCTCCCTACAATTTTTTTGATCTGGCGGCCTAGATGTTGATGTAACAAAACGTTAAATTATGGGATTTTTTTAAAGAGAAAATGGCAAAAATTGTTTTTTTGCGATTTTCAAGGTCATTTAAGGTCGGATGACCTCGAAAGTTTTGGAATTCGCGTTCTGGAGTTGTATGAAATCGATTATAATCATGCACCGGTTACAAAAATTGTATTTTTTATGATTTTTCGACCCCCATTTTGGAAAATGGCATCTAAAACACCTGGTCCAGAATATGGTAATGAATATCTAACTTCTGCTAACTCTCTTATAGGTAATTTAAATGACTTTGTTGGCTAGACAAGTGAGTGGAACATAAAATTCACAGTTCCGATAAAAAATTTAAAAAAATATAGGTCATTTTTACCGGAGTATAGCATAAACATCTGGGACGCCAGTAAAAAAAATGGTAGGGGTGTTTAAAATTAAGTGTTTATCTAAGGCTAACATATTAATTTCATCTCCGGAAGTTTTTGCGCCGTAGTAAATTGAAATCGATACTACAAAAAAAAAGCGGCGATAAGTCAACAAGAATTGATGGCGATCTTGTCATTTTTGCTTCTTTACGAAATAGGATAAAATAAAATGTGGTTATAGGTCACTATTTTGATATATCAGCCGCCATATTGAAACGCGTCATAGCTGAACCAAATTCTTTTAACAATATGGTTTTGACCTTCTTATCTTGCTTGCCAAATTTGGTCCTCTTCGCCTTAATTTTACTGGGGTATTTTTCAAGGTCATGAAGCTTCAAACTGCATCAAACTCGAAGGATCGAATTTGACATACATGCCTAATAGTGTGAGGTACATTTAAAGTTGGTCTGACAAAACGTCGAATTATTAAGATTTTTTGAAGAGAAAATGGCAAAAATCATGTTTTTTGCAATTTTCAAGGTAACTTAAGGTCGGATGACCTTGAAAGTGAATTTTTTGGAATTCTCGCCCTCGAGTTATATGGAATCGAATATAATCATGCCCCAGTTGCAAAAGTTGTATTTTTTATGATTTTTGGCCGCCATCTTGAAAGATGACGTCTTATCAACCCCTTCTACACGGATGCGAACAAAAAACCCGGTAACACATGATTTTGTGACTAAAGAGATATCAATCCCACATAGTCACAAAACTCCTTCATACAAAATCCCACGGACTTACACATGCCCCTTCACTAAAAAGGGTTATTCCTCGAACCTGTATAGTGATCCTATCGATCTCACCCTCTTCGTCGCATTCATTGAAAGACTTGACCTTCATTCACCCGAATTTTTATTTTTACAACACTCTTTATCTAAACCCGCTGATCACGTTAGGGATACTTTATATACATCTCATAGCTGACAAACTTATTTTGTCAATCCGGTCGCGATTCTTCAAAAACCGTCAGCCTTTCCAAAAAATCTGACGATTTTTAAACACAAGTTTATACTAACTGCTTTCTTGTCACGACGTATTTGCTAATATTTTGTTATTTTGTGTCTGTTTTTGTGAAAATTATTAATATTAAGCTTATTTTTGTGTGTGGAAAACTTTGACATACAAATCCATAGGCCATGCATAGAATATGTCGCTGTCACTATTCAGAAAAGTCCCACAAATTCTGTCTTTCCTTTTACATGGTGAGAATGCTTTGGTCACTTTGGAGCTGTTGTGATAACGTCACAACATTTTTGTGTTAACGGTGGTCATACGCTTTGGGAAACACACGCGCGTTGCATAACGATAAGTAAGCAATGTGAGAATTAAGTTTGAGACGCGAGCTGTAGGCGAGCGTTTTTATTCATCTAACAAGCATTACATGCAAGTTGTGTACTCTATTTCATCCACGACAAGTGAGAAGGCGGTCTGGCGATTGGGCCTACGTGAGCCCTGGTGATTTTTTATATAATATAATGGAACTGTCATTGTCAGTGTCAAAATATTAATGTGGTCTTGTTTTTTGTGTTATTACATGCCAAAAACTAAAAAAGAAAATAGGTACTATTAGTTATTTTTTTAAACGTATCTGTACACTTATACCTAACGCGTTTAACACATAGTCAAAAGACACTATATTTTTGCCCACGCCCATTACCTTCTTTCAAATACAACGTGAAACAAATGATAAAAATAATGCTTTTCACTGCAATACCAAACAATGCAGTTTTAAGGCGCGCCTGCGCAACACCGTTTTCAACTAAAAAGCCAGTTAGTTAACTAATTTTCGTTTTAGTATCCTTTGGCCTACTATTGGCGCCATACTGACACCAAACTGACAGAAAAAAAAACGTTAGATGTAAATTTTATATAGGTACAAGGGAATCTCAAACAGGTCAAAAATATCTGAAAAATTCAAGGATCCTTAGCAAATTTCCCGACTTTTTCCCGGATATTTCCCGACCCCACCGAATTCCCTACTTTTTCCCGGATATTCCGGTTTTCAAGGATTGTGGCAACCCTGTTCCACTATATGTAAAAAAATTAAAATATACCACTATATGTAGAAAAATTAAATGTGACAACTGTGAAGTAAGCCTCGGACTGTAAAGTTTTCTCGTGCTTCTAGTAATGGTATATAATTACATAGTCGAATATATTACTTTCGCGTATAAATTTATATCTTTACGACACTGTGATTTTTTAACCGCAATAGTGACAACATCAAGGGGTGTTTTGGTGGCAATGACAATGGCACCAGTGACATTGACTGTCATTGATGCTTGGGTGAGGCGGTAGGAGGTAACTGACTTTTTAGTTGAGACGGTGTTGGCCCTCGGTCTTTTGCGATGTTGTCACAGACTCTCAAACTCTCTCTTTCTTTGTCTGGCTATATGTGAGGTGTTGGGTTCCGGACAATTGGTGATTTATGAATGGAATGCCAAGTCTATATCATATCCATTACAGCTTAGGTAACTTGCGTTGTAATATTTAACGCTTTCGTGTTAAAAGTCATACGTGAATAAAAAAGTATACACTCACCTGAATTTTGAGGCACCAACTCGTTTATGCCTGACACTTGGGGACTAAATCCTTTGTTGTTCGGGTCGCACACGTCCAATCCTTTGTTGCTCATCAGATGACATTCGAACGAACCTGTGCTCCAAGTGGTGTAAGGACATTTCGGGCACGAATAAATGCCGTCCTTTAGATTGTTTTCAATCTCTGGAGGGTGAAACTAAAATGCACGAGAAAAAGTAACAGAATGATAAATAAATTCCCAATGTCCATAGTGGAGTTAAATAACTCCTCTATGGACATTGAGAATTTATTTCTCATTCTTTTATTGTAGTGTTTGCCGAGCATTTGTCTGTACTGAAGATTCCTAACAAGGGTGAAACACGTGTTGGTGTCTAGTCTCCAAGTCGCAGCCGGTAAGTATTCTTGTGGTACCCCAGTGTATTTTGTATAATTTGTTTTTTTGCTCGATTCATCCTAGTAAAAAGCCCGACTAGTGGATGGACTGTGTCTGAAACGGGAACCCACAAAAAAGCCGAATATGAACGAAAGTAAAATACCAAGAAAATATTGGATACGATTATAATTTTATAGAATTTTAATTTAATCGATCCTTAAAAGACACGAATATAATTTAACCGATTATAATTTTCCCGAGCCTTAAAATATCAGAATAACAAAATTATCGAAAATAATTGTCTAGAAACGAAAAATATTCGACCCACAAAATGATAGAAAATAATATGCCCGAACCTTAAATGAGCAGAACCACAATCCATCCGAATCCCTATTGAGTATGCGCCAAATTTAAATCTCTAGAGCGCCGTAGGCCCTGGATTGCGGAGTTGCCAAGTTTCTCTATTTGGAAGATGACACGGGGACTTTTTTTTATCAAACGATTTTATTTAACTTCAGTTTCTGGCTGTCTAACTGTCTATCAAATCTTGCAATTCATTTTTGTGAGAATGTAAAGGGTAAATTAATACAATATGACAACTTACTTCGACTCTTCCCCGCCGTAAGCTTGGCAACGTAGCAATTGAATTCATGGCTATCGGTTCAAATAATTTTCGGACAGATTGGGGTTCTTGAATTTTATGGTTCGGCATTATTATGTTTCTATCAAATTATTTTCGTTAAAAATATTTTGTGTTTCTATAAAAATATGTTTCGTTTAAATTTAATTCTATGCATATATTTTCTAGCGATTTGATATTCCCTTCATTTCATTTTCGAGACAATTTTTTTCGGACCAATTATTTCCTTTTCTTTTAAATTCTGACAAATTATGTTTCTGCCAAATTTGGTTTCGGGTTTTTTATAGGGACCCTCTGAAACCAGTCAGTGGTAGAACTAGTGGAGAAGGCCAAAAATCCAATAGTTTTTCTGTTTGTTTTATTTTTTATCTAGACTAAAGGCCCACTGCCCCCTTCAATTACAAGTCCGCTCCCATTCTGAATTGCAACTGTCACGCTACTGTCAGCCTTATGTCAGATTCTCGATCTGGCGTTTTACATTTTTTATTTCCCTAGCTAAAGGGAGGAAGGAGATTTTCATGATCCTTCACGAATTTTGAGGTTTCGAATAGTCATAAGCACGAATCCAGACGCCGTCGCTCTAACTCAAAAACTCCTTTACTAATCATAACAAAATTTTACATAGTGATTACTTTTGTTGACGCCTATTGTTTGTGAGCATTCTCCTAGTAGACCCTTTGGAGCTACTCCCAAAAAACTTCATCCCTAAAAAAAATATTTTTTTTTCTTGCAGTGTGACACCTCCTTGGAAAGCTTATAAAATTTGTAGTTGAATGGCGCCAAAATTTTTGACTACATATATATTTATTACATAAAAAATGCAAAAAACAATGGAAAAATTCAATTTTCTGTGCCATATATCTCGAGTTATGAAACGAAATGTTAAATAAAAAGTAGCTTAAGATAGGTCCAGGTGACACCCTATTGTCTTATCAAATTTCATACAAATCGGTTTAGCCGTTATTGATTGATTAATTGACAAAAACCTTATGTATACGAGGATATATATATATATATATATATTTATAGCACATGTAAAACGAAATGTTTTTAGAAACAATAAAGTCTGAATCTATATATATATAGCACATATAAAATGTATTGGAAAAGGCCGTGCAACCTAGAAAAGTCTGGATACACCCTGGAAAGACTCTGGAAAAGTTTGGAAATACCCTGGAAAAGTCTGGATACACTCTCGAAATTCTGGAAAGACCCTTGAAAAGTCTGGAAAGACCCTGGAAAAGTCTGGAAAGACCCTGAAAAAGTCTGGACACACTCTGGAAAAGTCTGGAGAAGTCTGGAAAGACTCTAGAAAAGTCTGGAAAGACCCTGGAAAAGTCTGGATACACTCTGGAAAAGTCTGGAAAGACCCTGGAAAAGTCTGTATACACTCTAGAAAGTCTGGAAAGACCCTGGAAAGGTCTAGAAACACTCTGGAAAAGTCTGGAAAGGCCCTGGAAAAGTCTGGATATAACCTGGAAAAGTCTGGAGAAGTCTGGAACGACTCTGGAAAAGTCTAGAAAGACTCTGGAAAAGTCTTGATACACTCTGAAAAGTCTGTAGAGACCCTGGAAAAGTCTGGATATATTCTGGAAAAGTCAGGAAAGACCCTGGAAAAGTCAGGAAAGACCCTGAAAAAGGCTGGAAACACTCTGGAAAAGTCTGGAAAGACCCTGGAAGAGTCTGGACACTTTGGAAAAACCATGGAAAAGTCTGGATAAACTCTGGAAAAACCTGGATACACTGTGAAAATGTCCGAGTACACCATGGAAATGTCTGAATACACCCCTGAACAGTGTAGATACACCCAAGAAAAGTCTGGATATACTCTGGAAAAGTCTGACCAACCCAATCTAACCCATGTATATATAAGTACTCGATTTATTTAACAAAAAATACCTTGATAATGCCCCAAATTGTAAAAACAGCTATGACATGAATTTAAATTTTCCTAGGTATATGTATATATAGGGTGAGCCAAAAAATTTGTCACTTTTTGAACGCGCTATAACTTCGGATTCAATCGGCCGATTTTCGAAATTTTTGGCTGTTTTTATAGAAAAAAGTTGAAACTTTATTATAAAAATACAAGGTGGGGGAGAGCTTTAAAAAATGGGTAAATTTCACCCCCTTGCGAAAAATTTGTGTGCGATCCTGCACTTGATTTTCGTCAATGAGACAAAAGCCTCATAATTATCTAAATTGGTTATGAGATTAAAAAGTTATAAACATTTTAAATCAGGCGTACTCAGACCAAATATTGTAATGTCTGTAGGAAGGGGCACTGTTTAAGGCTAGCATAACTTGCAACCTAGTAGTTTTAAGCTCTTTGGTAAAACAAGACACAAATCTTCACTAATTTTGTTCAAAATTAGACATATGTCAAAAATTGGACGATTGGGTCAAAAGTTTTTGTAAAAACAATACAATTTTTGGTCTAGATACTTTTGTTCTAAAATTTTTATAACTTTTCTATCTCATAACCCATTTAGATAAGTGATACCTCAGTAGGCGAAAAAGGTATGGTCCAGTCCAGGATCGCACACAAATTTTTCGCAGAGGGGTGAAATTTACCCATTTTTTTAAAGCTCTCCGCCATCTTGGATTTTTGATATGTCAAACTTTGAGAAAAATTTCGAAAATCGGCCGATTGTGTCCAAAGTTAGAGCGCGTTCAAAAAATGACAAATTTTTTGGCCCACCCTATATTATACTCTCTTAGGGCCGGTTATGAATAGCGGGCCCAAAACCTGTTTTTGAAGGTATTAAACATAAAAAATGTTAATTGTTGTCTAGAAATCAACAACCAAAAGCTAACCCAAGCAGCAAAATGTCGTTCTAGACAGAAGAACAAAAGTGATTCGCAGTCGGTAAAACAATTTTTAAATTGGCTGATGTAAATATTGAAAAAGAGAGTTCCTAAGTGGAAACCTTGGGGAACACCTCTGAAGAAGAACCTATGATAAGTGGACGACATATTTATCATGTGAACAACAATACACTAGAACAATTCTTCTAGAACAAACATACCAACAGCATCAGAAACTGCAGCACATTAACTCTGGAAAAAAAGAAAATTGCCAGCGGCGTTTTCGCGACGTTCTAGTCACCAAAAAGAATTCAGCCATAATCACTTCCGTATATCAAACTTCAAATCAAACCACTTCACATCAACTAAACTGGGAATTGCAAAATCTCTTATAGATCGAACCACCTACATCTGCAATACAAAAGAAGCTTTAAATAAAGAAAAGGCAAAAATTCCATCCGATCTGCGAAGGAACGGTTTCTCCAACTACAAGACCAATAAAGCTCTTCAGACTACACCAATACAAAGGACGAGAGACGTAAATACTGAAAGGAAGGCGACGCGCGACGCTTATAATCCCATAAACCAAAGGAATCTCAGAAAAGATAAGAAGAATAGGCAACCAATACGATTTTCGGACTGTCTTCAAAACGACCACAACAATAGAAAGTCAATTAATAAAAACTAAACCACAACGCTACGAAACCATCTGCATCTACCAGGTACCATGCGAGTGTGGGGATATGTACATCGGAGAAACCAGCCGAAATTGAAAGAGGCGAAGATCGTCGCCAACGAGGGAAATCTATTCAAGCGGAAGTTGAAAGGAACGGAATTCATACAGAGGAACCAGAATGTATTTTCTCAACAAAACGTCACCATCAAGGAAGCCCAAACTTTTCCATCCATCAATCATCAAATATCAACTGCGAAAAGGAGGAGCCAAGCAAATGTAAACTTTATGGTTCACTGAACGCGGGGGCTTTTTATGGTTCACTGAACACAGGCTAGCATACAGGGTTCCTAAGATTTTCCTTAGGGATAGGATTTCAATAAATCAAACAGAAATGGCATAGAAAGTTCTGCGCGCACAAAGGAAACAGGTATATTGAGCAATGGTGCCAGTTTGTTATTATCTCCGGACTGCTTTCATGAGAAAAAATTGTCGCCACTCTTTCATTGTGAGCATAAATCATAGTTGCAATAATAACCGTTGACAAGATGTCTGCAAATTCCGCTAGATGGCGGCCACACCATCTAATCTTTAAAAATTAGATGATTTCAGGTCCAAACCACAGCTTTTTCTTGCTTAAAGGAGGCGGCAGGGTCCATTATTTACGATACTGAGCGATAAACTCGTGAGGTTGTTAACATTAGAAAGAAATATCTTCGCTTTTAATTAAATTTCTTTCCATTATGTTCTACTAGTGACATCTATCCGGAAACGGCCAAACCATGCAGCTAGCACTAGCAGCCAAAGAAATCAATAAACGTCGCTGTTTTTTCTGCAGAGCTCTTTGCTTGCGATATTATTGATTTTAAATAAAGCTGGCCCTACACTACATTTGATATTTTCGAGGTGTTTTATGACATGATCTCGAAACATGTAGCGAAACATGTAGCAATTAAATTAGCCGAACGCAAAAATGTTAGAAAAACAAAGCACGAAATACAAATGGCGCCGCTTACAATTTTTTTCAAAAATTACGTAATTTCGGGAACGCAAAGAAATAGGTCTAAAGAGTATAATTTTTAAGAAAAAAATATCAATTTTCTCGCCCTCCTCCACTGAGACTACAGGGGCCGTGCACAAATTACGTAATGGTCATGGGGGGAGGGGGGTTAAAAAACCGTTACGTAGGGGGGACGGGGGTTTTCGACAGCGTTTGCATTTGTGTGAAACTAAGAAAATTTGGAATGAAAATAAGTGAAGTTTTTTTTTTTTTTTGGGGGAGGGGTAGTGGTCTTGAAATCGTTACGTAATATTAGGGGAGTGGCGTGCCAAACCGTTACAAAACATTACATAGGGAGGGGGTCAAAAATTGGTAAAATCACCGTTACGTAATTTGTGTACGGCCCAGATCTGACTGTTCCTCCTTTCATCAGTTTGGTATTAAAGTCGAGCAAAAACAATTTTTATTCCAGTCCTAAAGGTATGAAAATGGAAAACATTAGAAAACAACAACCTTGAATGGATTTACTACGTATAAGATGTAGTGACAACATCGCCCCATGCCCATCCTTTTCTGCCTAATGTGCTTTTCCGTTTGTCTGCGTCTTATACACGGCTGCTTGGCCCCCTAAGGATTTGCTTAGGAACCCTGTATAAGATTAGGTAGTCTTAGCTTTTGTTAGTATTCACCTGATGACGATTGCAGATACATAAGCATTCGAAACGTTGTGAAAAAATAAAAAATAAAGACAATGGAAGTTCGAAGCTCTAGCTTACTCTCATCCACATATTGATTTCGGCCAATGGAATATGATTCGACCTAGGAAAGCAGGCTGCCACCCACCCCGATCTCCGAATAAGCATTTTATATTAGTACGCAAATCCTTTCCAGATGTGGTGCTATCGTTAAACGATCAGTGTATCTTGGATGGACAGAGTACGTTTTATTCATCATTAATCAAAAATTAGCAGAAGAGTCCCAGGTCACAGAAGAATATCATAGCTAAAAAAATATTAGAGGAAGGTATGGTGTTCCAATACTTTTTAGAAAAGCAGTAGACTATTAAAATTAATAATAAGAAAAGGTGTGACGTTTCTAGATGAATATCGTGGTTAAAAAAATCTGGTAGGGTTTGTGCTACATTTTTCAGAAAGGCAGCAGACAAAAAGACGTTTACTTACCTTTCTAATATGTTGGGTTAGCATCTTTTTGAGATATTTGGCCGGACACACGGGACACTGGTAGACCGTTGAATGCTTAATTTCGTGGCTCTCGAGATGCCTTCGATAGTGGTAAATGGTAGTGACCACGGAACAGTACTGGCATCTTACCTTCTTAACCTTTGGTCGCTTTGGTGGGTCATTCTGTTTTTGCATCACCTGAAAGAAAACAACCAATATAGGACTGTAAAAATAAGACGTTACTCTTAATAGGGAATTTAAGTGGCGAAAATAGGATACAAATATCTGTTATTTTGAACAGTTTGTTTTAACCACTTCACCAAAACTTTATATTTTTTACTCCCTAAAGGCGTTTCACTATATACCACTCAAGTAACATTTTGGGGCATATTGGGAAGTTGAAAGGTTAAGATAACCAATCATATGTCAAAACGTCCCCCGTTTTCCTCCAGAAAATTACTTTGTAGTTTGAGGTTTGAAAATAAGTTTTAAATTGGAACAAATAACCTTAAGAAACGGTTTTCTTTTAGGATATTTTACGAATTATTTTCCTCGTATCATGTCTTCAAAGTTGTTTTGAATATAAAGTTAAAAGAGAAGGTAAATTAATGGTAAATTTGACTTGAGATTCTACTCTGAGGTCCCCGCCTTGTTTTGGGCATTTCTTGGTCAACATTGCTTGTCAAAAGTTTTTAATAATGTCCTGAAGAAATCTCTCAATGTTAAGAACTTTTTTGGTTTAAAACTGAATTCAACTTATTTTTGACCTGCAGTTATTCCTCAAAGTTAGGGTTTTTTTTGGAATAAGTTTTAGGACAAAAATTTGTTTTTTTTGACCAAATAAGTATAAACTAAAAATATGTTCGAACTTTATGAAAAATTATTCTATTTTATTTAACCATATGGAATATTAAGATTTGATTAGGTTAAAATCAGTTTGGTTTTTCTTTATGGGAAGAAAGTAGTTCTGGTAGAAAACAAGAAAACTTCTTTGCGTCACGTGTCACGTGTTTAGATTAATCAATATAACTTTCACGTTCCTTCTCGGTATTTCCAAATTATAAGATATTTCCTTAATTACTATTGTATCTTCAACCCTTGTTTGGATTTTGGGCTATTAGATACCTACCCTCCTATCAAAAAAAGGGATAGGAAAAACCAGATGGAGGCTCAAAATTCAAACAAAGAAAGTAGATGTTTAGGTTAAATTTGGGTTTAAGGAAGAGAGGGCATTCACGTTTTGATCGTAAAAAATGATACTATGTGTTGAAGTACCTACCTAGTAGTGGTGATCCTTACAGTTTTGTGTTTTAACATGCCAAAAGAAACAAACCTTTCACAGCATCAAGCAGTTTTTACAGAAAAGTTAAAGAAATTAAAAGTGATAGTGGGGACCCAACAAGTCTTAGTGGATCTCTACAAGTGCCGAACACAACCAATGGGAATACACACAATTGTTTACGCTCGCAAACGTCATATGTCAAGTTATGACATTTGCGAGCGTAAACGATTGTGTGTATTCCCATATGATGGAACTTTTTCGAATTGTTTGCTTGCTTAATTGCTCACCAGCGTAAATCCGACTTTATGTCAACAATCAACATGACAACTGACAACACAATGGGCATGGGGTGAGCGTGGAACAATTGGCAATGAATTCGAAAAATGGATAAACCGTCCTTGATGCAAAATTAATAAGAAATTTTGGCTTCAACATTGGAAATTTTGCGTTTGAGGGAAAAAACATGGTTAACACGACTTTTAGGGCACGGTCGCCAAAAAAAGGTAAGGCGCCATGTTTTTTCTCTTTTTTAACAAGTTTGTATTATTTTTATTGAAAAAAAACTACAAAATCTTTATGGAAATGATTTGCTTACACTTGTTTCATACCCAAATATTAAATTATTATTACAAATTGCAAATAATATTTAATTAGTGTTTTCTCGAAGCATAATTTTTGTGATTTTTTTGTTAAAACTGCATGTTTCGATGGGCGCGTGAATTTTATGGAAGTAAAAGTAAACAATTAGACAAAACAAATATCGGCGCATGTCGGTTTCCTTCCATTAATAGTTTAAAATAGTAGTTGAACCCCAATGATTAAAATATAACTGTGATTTTTCATCACCATTTTTAATTTCCAAAGTTGTTGTATGCCATTTTCATTTAAAAATGTTTTTATCTCCTTCTATTCTGATACGTAGAGGGCGCTTCGTCATAGACAAACAAGAGGGCATTGTGTACAATAGGACCCAAATTAGGTTGAGCATTTATGCAGATGTGTACATGTGTCCCAAAAGTTGGTGAAAAGTGTCCTCTGGGCAAATTCAACTTCAGGAAAAAAAAATTAATTACCTATTTTATCCCACCAAATTACCTTGGTTTTTGTCCCCACTTTGGTAAAAAGGCGGGAAATTTCCTTATTTTTGACCTCCCAGTAATTCATTAAAAAAATTACTAGCTTAACTCGGGAATATTTGACCAAATTTTAACCAAAAATGTTACTTGGATAGTGATGCTCACTAGAGCATGAAAAAGAGGGCGGGGTTTACTACCTATTTGTTTAACTTACAAGGAGTACAATTTCCATTTTAAACAACGACGACGATGTTTACGTTTTTACGTCCCATGTATTCCAATTTTAGCTCATGCGAATACATCATGTCATACCAAACGTTAACTCTGAATCGATTGTCTGAAAACTTGCAATGCAGGCACTTGATAAGCGCGGTGCCGGCAGTGTGTGCGAACGCGCTGTGCAGTTTCAGTTCGGTGCCAGCTTTCAGGCTGGATTACTCTTTAATTCAGCGTCGTTTTATCGACATTCGACGCCATATTTCGCTGTGAAAATGGCGGCGAACGTCAGTAAAAGGACACTGAAACGGTATAGTTATCAACCCCAATGTCCCGAACTTTATCATTTCGCAAAATCATAAAAACAACTTGGAAATTACTTACTGTCTACATTTTTACTTCTCGTGTATTCTAATTTTAGCACATTCGCATACACTTCTCTCCACATAAAACTGGTACAGCAGAAGTAAGCAGTTTAATTTTTAAAATTTTTATAGTACGACATTATCATCCAAATTTTAAAAAATGCCGCCGCATCTTTCTGAATTTGATCAAGCTCAAATCTTAGCAAAACTAGACAGTGGTTGGTCTATTCGTCAAGTAGCTGTTCATTATGGGAGAAGCAAGTCTACGATAGTAAACATAAAAAACCGATTTCAAGAAGAGGGAACTATCCACCGAAAGGAAGGCACCGGTTTGACGAAAGTTACTAGCCCAGAGGAAGACCAAGAAGCAATCAATTTTTTGGAAAATCATTCGTTTGCCAAAGCGAAAGAAGTCAAAAATTGAATCAAGTTTTCCCAGATCCATAACAATATTAGGCAGGATTAAACGTTCGAGGCTAAGGTGTCGAATTGCGGCAAAAAAAATTGAACTAAGTGAGGAAAAGAAGCAGTCTCGATTCATTTTTGCGTTGAATTATTCTCTGAGGGACGTAGAATGTTGGTTGCAGGTGATTTTCACAGATAAGAAGAGCTTTAAGTCCAGCAGCGATAAAAACAAATTCTGGTGTATCGACTGCCAAGAACCCGATACGAAGAACGATATATTGCTGAAAACGAACAGCGGGCGGTAAATGTTTGAAGATGGATATCGGCTAGAGGACATGGAGCTCTATTTAGAATTAATGGACGATTTAGAGCCGAAGTTTACGTTAATATGCTAGAAAAGGTAATGCTTCCAGAGGTGAGAGTCCCTTATCCAGATCATTTTATATTCCAACAAGATAACTGTCCAATTCATATGGCCAGAATTGCGCAGCGATGGTTGTAGGATAATAATATCGAACTTTGGCTTGGCCTGCAAAAACCCCTGATGCGAATCCAATAGAGAACGTTTGGGGACTTATCGCAAACAAATTAGCAAATTTTAATATCACTCCCAGGAATTCAGAACATCTAATGGAACTCATCGTAAGGGCATATAGGGAAGTTATTGCTGAAAATCCAAACTTATTTGAAAATTTAGCCAATTCAATGCCCAGAAGACTTGAAAACATCATTGCAGCCAACGATGCAATGACGTGCTATTAAAAATAAGTATTTTTTTTATACGTTTTTCATTTTGTTATTTTATTAATTTCTTGATCTTGATCTGGCCTTCAAATTGTTTTGGGCTAGTAACTTTCGTCAAACCGGTGCCAACGTTTTTGCTTTTTTGAAATGTGGTTTTTATTTTTAGTGGCCCTATATTTTGAGTTAGTAAAACATAAACAAGCCATGTTCTTATAAAAAGTTTATACATGTCAAAAATTATAACCTAATATGACAAAGTCAAAAAGTCAGTGTTGCACATAGGAAAATATAAAAAATCGCATTTGCAGCTACCTTCTGCTGTATCAGTTTTATGTGGAGAGAAGTCTACTGGTAAAATTGTGTGCTGATGAACGTGCAGTTTCAGTTCGTAAGGGAGAACAAATTCTTCTATGGGTGGCACTGTCTAGAGGCCCTGTATACGATTTTTGACAGTTATTGTTTTGCCAGAGGTATGCAATTGGATTTGACAGTTGTTAGGGAAATGTTTAAAAACAAACTGTGTGTTGGCAATTATAGTTGGTAACCCCTGACAATAAATAATTTTGTCATCGTCACATTTTTGATTAAGAAACACGTGCGACGTTGTATTGTACCGTTGTCCAAAGGAAAAGTGAAAAGAAAACATGCATTTACCAAGCTGGAAAATTAATAAAAATAGACGAATTTGCGAGGTAAGTGAGCTACAAGCAGTAAGTACAAACATACGCGTTTAACATGTACTTTTTTAATAAATCACACATTATGTTTCCGTGTTTTATTGTAAGAAAAAAAGTAACAAAGATATAGATTAATTCTTTATATTTTACCTATTATTTACATTTTTAATATCTATCGTATATATTCACTGTTTGTTTTTAATTTTAAAAAAATCAATCTTTCAAAAACTGTCTGGGGAAATTATAAAAAGAGGCAACAAAACATCAGTATGCATGCAAATATGAAAAAAACTAGAAAGAGAGGAAAATATGAGTTGCCCACCTCTAGTTAAACATTAACTGTCAAAAATCGTATACAGGGCCTTTAGCACTGTCCTACCATTTCAGCGTAGGGTCAGTGCATCCTGAAGTCTGGCGAAGGCGCCCAGCGTCCTTTTCTCGATGTTCGCCGCCATTTTGACAGCAAAATCAATAAATTTTCCGGCAATTTCGCTGTAAACATGACGACAGACGTTGATAAAAAGACACTGAAACGATGACAGCTGACCAACCCTAGTGTCACGGACTTTATCACTTCCCGAAAATTTTAGCTCATGCGCATACATCACGTCATTCCAAAAGTTAAATTGGTTACTGGTAAAATTGTGTGTGGGTGAACGTGCAGTTTCAGTTCGTAGGGGAGAAATAATTATCTTCTAGGTAGCACTGTCCTACCATTTCAGAGTAGGGTTAATGTATCCTGAAGTCTGGCGGAGGCGCCAGGTTTTCAGCGTCCTTTTCTCGACGTTCTCCGCCATTTTGATAGCAAGATCAATAGATTTTCCGGCAATGTCGCTGTAAACATGATGACAGACGTCGATAAAAAGACACTGAAACGATGGCAGCTGACCAACCCTAGTGTCCCGGCCTTTATCACTTCCCAAAATGAATGAAACAACTTGGAAATTACTTATTCTGTCTACATTGTTGCTTCTCGTGTATTCTCTTTTCATCTCGTGCGAGTTTATCATGTGCTTCCAAAATCTGAATCGATTGTCGGAAAAAATGCAATGCAGGCACTTGATTGGCGCGGTGCCGGCAGTAGTGTGTGCGAACGTGCCGTGCAGTTTCAGTTCGTCGCCATCTTTCAGGCTGCAGTACTCCTTGATTCAGCGTCCTTTTATCGACGTTCGACGCCATATTTCGCTGTGAAAATGGCGGCGAACGTTGTTAAAAGGACACTGAAACGGTAGACTTATCAACCCCAATGTCCCGAACTTTATCATTTCCAAAAATCATAGAAACAACTTTGAAATTACTTACTCTGTCTACATTTTTACTTCTCGTGTATTCCAATTTTAGCGCATACATCGTGTCATTCCAAACTTAAATTGGTTACTGGTAAAATTGTGTGTGGGTGGACGTGCCGTTTCAGTTCGTAGGGGAGAAAAAATTCTCTTCTAGGTGGCAGTGTCCTACCATTTCAGCGTAGGGTCAGTGCATCCTGAAGTCTGGCGGAGGCGCCAGGTTTTCAGCGTCCTTTTCTCGATGTTCGCCGCCATTTTGACAGCAAAATCAATGGATTTTCCGGCAATTTCGCTGTAAAAATGACGACAGACATCCATAAAAACACACTGAAACGGTAGTAGCTGACCAACCCTAGTGTCCCGGACTTTATCACTTCCCAAAATGAATGAAACAACTTGGAAATTACTTACTCTCTCATTGTAACTTCTCCTGTATTGCTTTTTCATCTCGTGCGAGTTCATCATGTGCTTCCAAACTCTGAATCGATTGTCAGAAAAATTGCAATGCAGGCACTTGATCGGCGCGGTGCCGGAAGTGTGTGCGAACGTGCCGTGCATTTTCAGTTCGTAAGAGTTTCGGGCCACGAACAGGCACTCGGCGCAGCAGAGTTGTTTCGGCGGCAATTTCCGGGGGCGGCCAATGGGTCTATGTTCAAAATATTTTGTAGAATCCAAAAATGCAAAAATATACAGGGTGTTCAATTTAAAATAAGAAAGTTGTTGCCAAGTTTTCATGCAAATGGCAACACTGCAAATATGAGAGTATTTCATAAAGATAGTTTACATGGACTTATGTTAGAATAGAAAGTGTGAAAAGTTTTCATTGTATAGTTTCCAAAATAGTCTAATAGGTTACTCACCTTGGGACACCCAGTATATATAACTATGAGATACTATAGGGCAAACAATAACTGTCAAAAATCGTATACAGGACCTCTAAGGTAAACTAGAGGCCCTCTATACGATTTTTGACAGTTATTGTTTTACCAGAGGTGAGCAACTGGATTTGACAGTTGATGTTTGAAATTGTGTGTTGGCAATGATGGTTGGTAGCCCCTGACAATAAATAACTTTGTCACTGTCACATTTTTGATTAATAAACGTGAGGGTTAAAAATGGAATTTTGCTGTATTGAAAACTGTAAAAATACGTGCCTCGACGAATTTGTATTGTTCATTGTTCCTTTGTCCAACGGATAAAGAAACTCAGGAAAAGTAAAAAGAAAACATGCATTTACCAAGCTGGAAAATTAATAAAAATAGCCGAATTTGCGAGGTAAGTGAGCTACAAGCAGGAGGTACAAACATACGTATTTAGCGTGTACTTCGTTAATAAATAACACATGCATATTCACTGTTTGTTTTTCACTGCTTTCAAAAACTGTCTGGGGAAATTATGAAAAGAGACAACGAAACATCAGGCCATTTCCAAAAGATAGAAAGAGAGGGCAATATGAGTTGCCCACCTCTGGTAAAACAATAGCTTTCAAATGTATAGAGGGCCTCTAGGGTAAACCAGCCATTTTTCCATAAGACTTAATGCTAAATTAAATCAAGTTTGGAAAAGTGGAAAAAGGCGCAGATTAAGCAAACTGATTTTTTTTATAGGGTAATCCTTTCTGAATCGGGAAAAAACAAGCATTTTGCCTAAATTTTAACAATAAACTCAAAATTCTCAATTAAACGTGGAAATGTTCCTCTATCTGTCTCTGTCGCACCCGTGTAATTACAGATAACGTCATCTCTCTCAAATCAGATAGCGCAACTGTCTCTCTTGTGCAAGTGCGAGAGAGATAAAAGATTATATCTAACATTTCCGCAAAATGCTCGTATCTCCGCGATTCAGATTTCTCTATAAAATATTCAGTTTGTTTAATCTGCATCCCAACATTTTCGTTTTTATTACCATTACGTCTTATGGAAAATGGCTTTGTTTACCCTACATACATACCCAATGAGCATTTTTGTCTATATAAAAGTTACAGCAAATAATATAAAACCTTCATAAAATAACCAAAAGATATATTATTTAGTGTTGGTGATAATTTTATAACTCTAATATATCTCTTAAATGAGTAAAAAAGACTTGAAAAACAACTGTTCAACACCAGCTTATAAAAATTTATGGTACATAGTAATGGATAGAAAAACAACATATAGATTTTATAAAACTTCCTTATGAGCCCTCAAGTATAGAGATTATTATAAAAAGGTTTTACAACTGTTCTAACAACACTACATAACAAATTAAAAGTTTTTATGGATTTAGAAATATAGATTTTCCATCTTTCTTCCCTTTGCTGGTTATGTATTATTCTTTTTCTTTTTACAACAAAAAAAATTATAAAATGATGTTTAGCAATCTTCTAAAATAAATAAAAATGAAAGTGATATAAGCTGAAGCAGGAATATGAATATTTATATACTAGTCAAATAAAAGCTGTTTCTCAAGTCATCCTACTCTGAAAATCAGATGCGGTCCCGTGTGTACTGTATAGTTTTCGAATACACTCACGTAAATTTCATGGGCTCCAAAAATACTTAAGAAAACGTGAAAAAAAATATTCATTTAACTATCAGTTTTTTTTTTCATACGCGTTTTTTTTCTTTCTGGGACAAATATTGAATTTCGTATGTTGTTCTTAACCCTAACAAGCAATATTTCGATTGAAACACATGTTGAAACCCCATAAATAACGTTTTTAATTAGGCCAAAAACCTATTTTTGTAATCCAAAATGGCGAAAATTTCCGACAATTCTATAAAAAAAAAACAATACAACTATAGCACTGTTTACCTCGTCAACACTATTTTATAACCCTTTTAAAAAATGATGCTACATGGAACAAAGGGCTACAGATAGCGCAGTGTTGAACACTGATGGTCTGTTTCTGTGAGCTTAACATAGTTACCATTGTTCTCTTTTCCTAAATGCATTCCTCGAGAGATCCAGCATACTACACATACCAGGAAAAATAACCCGCCTCCACACACTTCAAGCCCGCATAACTATCAGAGGTAACTATCTCAAGAATATAGTTAGATTGCGGGGTCGAAGGGTGTACAGGCGAGTATTTTCCGGGGTGTTCACATTTGCCGCCGACCAGCAGTATCAGCGTATGCGCTCGACGTTTCACAGTGCGTTTTTGCGACCTTAACACGGTTACTATATTGTTCTCTTTTTCTAAAACACGGTTCCCATCTATGCGTTTCTCATTCGTGGGTCCCCCGAATCAAAACACGTATCATGTGGTCTAAGCGAGATTTGCCTATACAAGTTCATGTCAGACCACGTGATGAGTTTTTTGAGTCAGGGTGACTGCGCATCGGAAACGCTGGTGGGAATCGGGTGTAAAATGCATTCGATCCCGATATCTGTCATCGGCAACTATCTCAAGAAGATTTGGATCTCTTATCTCTCTCAGATTGATGTAATTAAAACAAGATAATAATGGTATGGTATCTCGCAAAAACGCGCCTTTTGATGTCGCAAAAACGCTCCTTTTGATTTCGCAAAAACGCGCCTTTTGATGTCACAAAATTAACCTTAAAAAATCTTGTTTGTTTTGTTATTATAATTGCCAAAATAAATTAAAATTGTTTTTTTTGTTCTAAAAACAGTTGTATTATAATGACTGTATAAAGAAATTAATAAAAACATTATAGAAAAAACCTTATGGGCAAAAAAGGTTTATGAATGAGTTCATAAGAATATTACAGACACCAATTTATATAACTATTGTGTGTGAGTTCCCAAGTTTTTATAAGTGTCTCTCGAAATATTTTCAATCTTATCTTATATAAATTTGTTGTTGGTTAATTAAGTTTTATAAGTTGGTTGATAGCAACATTTTAAAAACCAATCTATTATATATCTTTAATTGATAGTTACGTACGGTTTTATAGGTGGGTTGACAGAAAGATTTCAAACACCAATTTATATAACTTTTGTCACTGATGACTTATATTTTTATAAATATGTTGGTGGAAACATTGTTAACACCAATTTATATAACATTTGAACCGATGACTTTAATTTTTATAAAGATGTCCGTGGAAATATTGTTAACGTCAGTTTTATGTTACTTTAGGGTACCATCAATTTAGAGCCTTTAATAAAACAAATATACAAACTCAATTCTTGTAGGAAACTTCTAAATACCCTACGGTATCAATAGAACCCTCTTTATAATAATTATATAAATATCTGTCACCAGAAGTTTCTGAAAACGCTCATTGGGATACATACGCCATCATGGCTGACTTTGACAATTTGTTAGACAGCCCTATAATGCCCCAAATGTGTAACAATAAACAGGGTTGGCCATGGGCAAGGACGAAGTCGAAATATCTACTGCGCATGTCTGACGCAGTTCAATAGAAGGAACGATCCCTCAAGAGAAGGGATCAATCCCGGGGAATGAAAAAAACATGATTTTTCTTGGAACCTCTTCTTAATTTTAGATCTAAAAAGATAGAATTTACGCGCATGCGTGTCTGAGAAATGGGTTCGATCCCCGGCTTTGGACTCGGGGAGCGCGAACACCCAATTTTTGATAGAATGGAATGAGTGATCCCCGCTCAAAAATACGAAATGCGCTCGACTTGGGATCATTAGAGACAAATGATGTGGTGAGCCTTTTCACAAATGTACCTGTAGATAAAAGCCTTTCTATAGTAAGACATCGATTAGAAAATGATCAAAATTTAGGCGAAAGAACTACACTGAGCGTCAATGCTATTCTAGAACTTCTCACATTATGCATAAAAACCACATATTTTCAGTGGGAAAGTGATTTTTTTCAACAGGATTTTGGGATGGCAATGGGCTCTACACTTTCTCCTCTAATGAGTAATATTTTTATGGAAGATTTTGAAAATAAAATTTTAGAGGAATTTTATTTTAAACCGGTCATTTGGTTTCGCTATATAGATGATATTTTTAGTATTTGGCCACACGATTTAAATAAACTTAATGATTTTCTTAATTTTATAAACGGTAAAGAACCAACAATAAAATTTACTTTAGAAGTAGAAAACGATAACAAAATTTCATTTTTAGATGTTTTAATATACAAACAAAATACATTACAAACCTCAGTTTATAGAAAACCAACACATACAAATAGATATCTAAATTTTAACTCAAATCATTGCTCATCGGTTAAAAAAGCAGTAATAAAAAGTCTATACGATAGAGCTAAAATTATTTGTTCGGACAATAACACATTTTTACAAGAAAAACAAATAATAAAAGAGGTCTTAAATAAAAATTCGTATCCAAATAACTTCATCGAAAATTCTTTTAGACAAATCGAATTTCCAAGACAACGCGAACGTAGACATAATAATGTACAACCAACAAATTTAATAATTCCTTTTATATCAGGTATTTCGGAAAAAATTAAACGAATCGCTAATACTTATAATATTAGAACAATTTTTAAAAAATCAAATACTCTTAGATCAATTCTAACCAAAACAAAACCATTAAATGCTGAGCAAAACTCAAAAAATATCGTTTATAAAATTCCTTGCGAGTGTGGTAAATTTTATATTGGAGAAACTTCAAGGCCTCTTGAAGTTAGAATAAATGACCATAAGGGTTACCTCAGAAGGGGAGACTGGGAGAAGTTCAAAATTTGCCAACATTCTTTTGAAAATGATCATAGAGTAATGTGGGGAGAAACCAGTATATTACAAAAATAACCAGACAAAATTAAACGAAAAATCAAAGAAGCAGCTTGCATCTATCTTAACGAAGATGAATGCATAGCTAGCATATCAGTTGATATAAATACAGTTTGGCTTCCAATTTTAAAACAAGATTTTCAAAAAGGTTTTTTTAAAATAAATTAAAAAATAGCATTGATGTTCTTTGGGTTTCTAATATATTTTTTCTTAAAGTTAGTCAAAAGATAATTTTTATAATTGATATTTTAAAATAAAAATTTTGTATTTTTATAAAGTAATCTAAAATCGAAAATACTCAAACAAATATAATTTTGATTTTAAATTTTACTAAATTCACCCAATACCTTGTTGGCTACTATCGACGCACCAAACTGTCAAGTTAATATTTGAAATATATATTAGTCAAAGTCAGTCAGTTGTATGACAACAGACCGATATTTTAAAAAAGAATCGAAAAAAGTTTTTGAAAAGGATAAAATTCTTTGATAACGGCAGTAGAATTTCTGCCGAAACGTCAGATAAGTACTTAGATTCTAGTTAGGATTTGCGTGTGTGTAGGCAAATTTTTTATTTTATTTAAAAACCACTGACAAACCAAGAAATTTTTTTTCTTTAGGAATTTACGCGGTGGGTTTTAGCATATTTTTGAAAAAATTTCCTTAACTTAGTGGCGAAAAACCCAAAAAAAGTAGTTTCGACACAAAAATCAATGTCGTTCGCTGCTCAAGAAGAATTTGCGTTTTTCCCAGGCTAGCATGATTGGGAGAGTTACTATCGCTCCGGCTATTTTCCGAAAAATGCATGCCTTTTAGTATACAGGGGTTCGAAAGTTCTCGTCTGGGGTGGGCTATTCAATTCAGATGCACTGAAGATAGATGCCGGCTATGCAACGTTGTCAAGCAAACAGTTTGGGAAAACTACTGCACTAGGTTTTATTAGCGTCACTCTCATTCAGAGTGCAATTTTTGAAACACCAAATTTTTGAACTGAAAGAGGGACTCGGAAGGTTTTTAAAGAATAATTAAAAAATATTGAATCGATTTCTGCGTATCGCAAATTGTTTTCACTTGCAGCGCCATCTTTCCAGTATCGATGCAACCATCATAATTCCGTCCGCAATTCGTTTAGTAGCGCTTTAGTCTGTTTTATTTAAAAACGCGGGCGTGAAGGAGATCGTAGACGCAATTGTTCTTAATTGATCACTTAGAAGATCTTAAGATTATTTTTATTTATTTGATACTGAAGTGATGCAAGTAAAATACCACAAAATATTTTTTATGGAAGACCTTTCGCCCCGAAGAGAGAATCAAATTTAAAAAAAAAAAACAACAAGTGACTGTAGAAAGTTTTAAGCGTTTTTTGACAACAGGGCGCAGAAAAATAAAAACTAAAAATGAAGATTTCGATTTTTTCCGCCTATCTCCGGAACTATCCGGAATTTGTAAACTTTTTTTTTAGTTTTGAGCAAAGCATCAAATTGCGCATCTTTGCCCTAATTTAAACCTTTTCGTATCTCCTACCGTTTAGAGATCTCCATGGTGAGCATCGAATTTAAAACAGCCTGTATATGTATAGTATATAGTTTTATGAACTAAATTAAATGCCACTTACTATACCTTTTAGTCAACACCTCTTCAACATTTTCGACTTCTTCATTCAAAATCTCATCGCCACTGAGGGACAATTCGAGCAAGCTCCAGTTCGGTTTCGAACGTCTTCTTGCATACGAATCCAAGTAAACGTTGTTCGCCTTTGAGGCTTTCTTCGATTTCGAACCATAGGTTTGGGTAGGCGTGTTGTTTGAATTTTTCTCCTAAAATTAAGTATCCATTATGTGCTTAGAAACCATTAAGGTGTGGTACGACCTAGATCTAAGAGACTCATTATAAATTAGGTTGGGAATTTGGAACCTTTGGTTGCACTAAAACAAAGTTGTGATTGTTTTCCACAAACCAAAACTACACTTTTTTGCACTTGACGCGCGTTTCGCTAACAACTAACAGGAGACGATAAACAATAAACTAAATTAACCTACACTCTATCTTATATACTATCTTTTAGTGGACGGAGATAAGACTAATAATTTGTGATTGATCACGCTTTACAATCAACTAAAGAATAAAGTGTACTAAACGGGATGGATCCTTTATCTTTATTTAAACTATTTCTGGATTTAATGATTTCCATATGCATTCAAAAGTCTTTTGTTTGGTACACTTTTTAGAAGTTTTAGGTTATCTAATGTGAATCTATGATTGTTTTCACACGCCACACTTGAATTTGAATCGTGTTTGAATAGAGCGTCTCGTCTGGCCAACATATTTTTTGTCACAATCCATGCAACTAATTTCGTAAATTCCACTTTTTTCTAGAACTGTAGTTTTATCCTTGGGATTTCCTAGTAAACTTCTTATTGTGTTTCCGGATTGATATACTAATTTAAGACCGGTGTTATTAAATACTTTTTGTAATCCTTTCGTATAATTAGGATTATAAGGAATTGATACAAATTTTGAGTCAGAGGTATCTTTTTGTCTGAAAAAAGTGAAATTCCGAAAGGTCTTTTGAAAAGAATGTCTATTTATCAGCTTATTTATTAAGCCTTCGTCGTAACCGTTTTCGCCAGCTATATTCCTAATCCTATTCTTTTCTGCTTCAAATCTTTCTTTATTTAAGGGGAAATTGACTAATCTATATGTTAAAAAATGCAAACTTGCAAGCTTATGTTGTAAGCAATGAAAAGAGTCATTTGGAATATACCTGTTGGTGGCCGTTCCCTTTCTGTATAGGTCAAAGTCCAATTTATTTTTATTTTTTATAACTAAAGTATCTAGAAATGGCAGTGTACCGTTGTTCCCTGTTTTATAAGTAAATTTAATTGTGGGAATTTTGTTATTTATTTTTTCCATAACATTTTCAACACTATTTACTTTAGTGTTAAATACTGCAAACACATCGTCTACATACGTAAATCATACTCTGGGGAAATGCTCGAATTCTTTACTTATATCTGTTTGAAATTTGCTCATAAAGAGGTTTGCGATAAAAGGTGATAAACTATTACCCATTGTGATTCCTTCTAATTGTTGGTAGTAGTTTTGGTTGTAGTAGTTGGTTAAAGATAGGTATTCTAAAGTCTGTTTGTCTTCTAGATTACACATTTTCAACACTATTTACTTTAGTGTTAAATACTGCAAACACATCGTCTACATACGTGAATCATACTCTGGGGAAATGCTCGAATTCTTTACTTATATCTGTTTGAAATTTGCTCATAAAGAGGTTTGCGATAAAAGGTGATAAACTATTACCCATTGTGGTTCCTTCTAATTGTTGGTAGTAGTTTTGGTTGTAGTAGTTGGTTAAAGATAGGTATTCTAAAGTCTGTTTGTCTTCTAGATTATTTTTTCTTAGTAGTTCCTCCAGGTATTTTAAGGTATTGGCTATCGGCACACTAGGGAACAACGAACTAACATCAAACGAGATTAAAATTTCCCCTTCTTGGAGTAAAATATTTCAGATATTTAACTCCAAGAAGGGGAAATTTTAACCTCGTTTGATGTTGTTAGCGAAACACGCGTCGAGTGCAAAAAAAGTGTAGTTTTGGTTTGTGGAAAACAATCATAACTTTGTCTCATTATAAATGCTAATCCCTTACCCTAATAATCACCTATTGTTCGGGGTGTGAAAGTAAATTAAACAAAAGTTGTAAACATGCTACTAATAAGTACACGTTTTTGGGCGAATTAAAATTTATCAACTTTATGACTAATTACGAAACGTTATAACATTAGGGTTTGATTACGTTACAAATTAATTTTCTTAAAATAATTCGGACAGGCTTAAGATACCAAGCTGATTTGTAGTTTTGAAAATCAGTATGAAAAATGTTTTGTCCGTGAGAAGAAACTTGGTTTGACACCCATGAAGTTCCAGATAAAGGTTGGGTAGATTCGTCTGGTCACTGTACAACTAAAGCTCCATGAAATAAAGGAAAGCGTAGCACAATAATTCATGCTGGAACAAAAAATGGGTTTATACCAAATGCGTTGGCCTTATCAGCCAAAAATATAAAGGATTGTCATACTGACTACCATGAAGATACCACAGCGGAATTATTTGAAGACTGGTTAAAGAATAAACTGTTACCCAATCTCCAAATAATTAATTGTGATGGATAATGCGAGCTACCATAGTAGAAGGCTAAATAAAGTTCCGTGTTCAAATGACACAAAACTTAACATTCAGGACTACATGTTAGAAAATAATATGTATTTTGTTTGTAATTGCTTCGAATAATTAAAGCATTTTCAGTACAAAAACAATACTATTGCGATACTTTGGCGGAAGAAATGGGCCATACAGTATTGAGACTTCCTCCTTACCATTGCATGTTTAATTCAATTGAACACATATGGCATGAGCTAAAAGCAGCGGTTAAAAGAAATAATGTTTCGCCAAATTCAAATTCTTCTGTGGTAGCTTTAATTAGGTCGGCGGAACAGAATATTTTAAGTAAAAGCTCCGATAGCCAAGTGGCCCTAAAGGCACTCAGTGCGCCAAAAATTGCCAATACTCTGATGGAAGAGTGCGTAGAAGCCCTGGAAGCCTCGAGTTAAGACAAGAGAGTTACAGTGATGTGGGTACCGGGACACACGGGAGTGTCGGAAAACGAAAAGGCGGATGAACTTGCTCGGATCGGGGCCAGCACTGAATACGTCGGGCCGGAACCACTTTTAGGTATAACAAGGAGACAGCTGCAAAGTCGACTCATTAAATGGGCTAACGATGCACTGGCAGACTCCTGGGAGAACGAAATAGAATGCAGACAGTTCAAAAAATTCATCGACGGACGGAAGGACACGAAAAGATATTGGATTACTGACGGGGATACTGACCGGCCACAACCGACTCAGTAAGCATCTGACTCGCATCGGGATCGGGAATGACTCTATCTGCCATGCCTGCGGGAGGGCGGAGGAGACATCCCGGCACTTCGTTGCGGAGTGCGATGCACAACCGAACCTGGATGCAGAGGACCTACGAGCTCTCAAGTGGGCCAAAGTACTGGACTTCGTGAAGAGAACAGGAAGGCCCGGAGAGCCCACTACCGTACAAGCGGTACAGGTGGTGGATTAGGGGGCTGGGCTAGGGTAAGGTAAAAAGGGACCGATTTGGCCTACTTGCCAGGTCTTGGGTCGCCCCCTAGTTACTACTACTACTACTTAAGTAAAATCATATGTAAATATAGATCTGCTACCCAGAGAAAAAATTATAATTGACTTTAATGATGACAGTGACAGTGAAACTGACTTAGTATATATGTATGTACCTGTTAAACTCAATTTTATAAATTTAACTTATGTTTGTGTTTTTTATTCTACGAGCAAATATATTTTGTAGGTGTAGGATGTGTCTATTAGAGTAAAATATTTTTTTTTATTTAAAAAAAAAATTGTTAGGCCGAACCGTCAATAAAACATATTATCTTCGTCACCTTTAAGGTGATCCGTTGTAGAAATTCACTGATCTATTACAACACTAAGTGCGTCCCTGCTTGCATTCGAACACCCGCTGAGTCACAATAAATGCTTATCGGCCACGAATAATAATGAGTCTCCTAGATCGATGGTCAGACTATATAACTAAAATAGACATTATGTTTACCACACTTGTGATCGGACATAAGGTAAACATATTGGCGACGAAACATATTATTTTTATAACTTTTTTACCATTTACCTGCAATTATGCGAATTCTGTTTGCTTTTTAAAACATGGAGAAACTCCTTATTTGTATTCAAGGCGCCACACAGGTGAGCCCAATATTTGAATGTTTGTTTTTTTTTTTAATTTTTGTTTGTTTCGTTAAGATTTGTGTATAAAAATTGCAAAAACTTAGATATTATATAACTTATATAATATTTTTTCTGGTTTACATAAAAACGACAATAATAGAGGGGGGGGGGTTAAATAATATCAAACACTTTGTACCCACTAATGTACTAACCTTTTCTTTAGTTGATGGAGTACTACAGTCAATATTTTCTACATTGGATCCTAAAAAATTGGAAAATTTTAAGGTCAAATTTCAATCTTTGGTTAAATAGATAATTTATAACTGGGAAAGTGGGTGAGAAACGAAAGTCCAACCTGCATTAAATTTAATTTTATTTCCTACGCGTTTTGAATAAAAATCAGTCATCTTCCGGCATCTGTAACTATAACAAAAACGGAACTTCGAAAGGGATTACTTTCGAAATTTATTCGAAAATTTGAAAGCAAAATTATTTTCGAAAAACTATTCTAAAAACATTTTCGGACAGATTGGAATTCTTGAATTTTGTGGTTCGGCATTACTATGTTTCTATTAAATTATTTTTTGACATTTTGTGTTTCTGTAAAAATATTTTTCGTTTAATTCTATTCTATGCATATATTTTCTAGCGATTTGATTTTCCTGTCATTTATTTTTCGAGACAATTTTTTTCGGATCAATTATTTTCTTTTTTTTTAATTCTTACGTTTTTTTTAAGGAACCTTTTTTTATTTTATTTTTACATATTTTATAATTAAAAACTTTTTATTGTTTAAATATTTTTAAAACTAAACTTTGTTTTTGATTTTCATGTATGTAGTAAGAAATTTATACAATTTTATGTGACGGCCGTCCAGCAGATTGATATTGCTCTACTTGTTGATACATTACTGATGAAATATTACAATAGCATAAGATACTAACGTTTTTTATTTTTTTTTCTCATTTTAAAAGGCGAGGAAATTAACCCTGCGTGCCTTTTAATTGGAAAAAATAATAACAAAAATAATGAAAAAATTAATTTTCTAAAAATTATAATTAAGACACTCTTGTGTAACCAAATTTTTCTTGTATATAATTGAGTTCTGTTTCGATATTTGTGTAGTGTACATAGCTGCCAGGTGTCTTATAAGAAAAAATTTACTGGCAAATATTAAAGATATATAATATTTTTTGATACACACACACGTAGTTCTCAACATTCTACATATATTGGCACACAACGAATACAAAAATATAGGTAGATATTAGTATTCTGTTTTCTTAATACTTACTTCGTAATTTAGTTTTTAAATTAATTAAGTTATCAAAAAATTTCTAGATGTCAGAATCTACATTTAATTTTGTATTACTCTTTTTCTTTTTCTTAAATTTATTAAGCACATATTTTTAACCACAGAACTTCTTGTTTGAGACAATGATGTGTTTGAAATTAACTCTGTGTTTCGGACTTCTATTGTCTATATTTTATTTATACACGACGTTTCGATCAGTACAACCTCTGATCGTCTTCAGGTGCAAACTACAATCAATTCCTAAGGCTATGTACTTGTAACCGCCCAAGGAGGGGCTTCCAAATATTTGGAATTTCAACACTTGGTTTACTGAAAATACCCTGATTCTGCCCAATAAAGGCAGCTTCAAGGAATTTTCGTTTCTGACTGTCTGATGTTCCTTAAGCCTAACAGATGTTTGTCTTTTTGTTTCGCCTATGTATGATTCACCACACTCACAAGGAACTTGATACAACATGAAACGCTTATCGACCATCTCAGACAAAATCCTTTTACCACATCCGTTGAAGCACATCCAATGTAACGATCTTCTCAGGTTTCTTATCAACTATTAATAGAAGGATTCAAAAATCTGAAATTTCCTGTAGAGTTGCTGCAAAAAAACCTTTTTTAACGGAAGAACAAAAACAGGCCACGGTTATTTTTGTATTAAATAATGTTGTTTATCGGGATAGGCTGGTCTTCACAGATGAAAGGATATTTCAGTCATCTTCGAGCAGCAGAAGAATTTTAGTGTATCGTCCACCAAATTCTAGGTTTTATCCAAAATATACCAACCAAATTAAGAAAGCTGGATATTTTTCAGTGAATATGTGGGGCTGGTTTAGCGCTCGAGGTTTGGATATGTTTTAGCCAATCAAAGGAAGATTCAACAGTCAAAGATATGTTGAGATTCTTAAGGATGTTATGTTGCAACAACGACTTCTTTTACCAGCAGGACAACTGTCTCGTGCACACGGCTAATGTTGTTCGCCAGTGGTTTGAAAACAATAATATTGAAATTCTTCTTTGGCCATCCCACAGCCCTGATCTCAATCCAATAGAAAATATATGGGGCCGAGTTGTCAAAATTATTTATCAGAGAAACTGGAGACCACAAAATACTGAAGAGGTAAGCGATGCAATTCATCGCGCATTGGATGTGCTCTCAGAAGATCATGAATATTTTCAAGTTTTTGAATGTCCAGGCATTTCAAAAGATCTTGTGAGGAAAGAATGAAAATTCAAAATTGGATGAGTGTCCCACAAGGAACACACAAACGACCAAAGCGAAAAGAGAAACAATTACACGATGTTTCGCCCGGGGTGACCAGCGTGGGCTCATCAGTGGATTCACTAGTCACCCTCAATCCAGACATCATTTAACACCATCGCACACTCTGACCTCCAACTCTGAAACACTCACAAATAGGCATCGTTCCGCATGGTACTTATTATAAGTCACCTGATACGGGTTCGTCGTGGCGTGTTAATCTTTCCAATAAGAATATGCTCCTAAGACAATTAAAACAAGAAGTTAAAAACTTCCAAATCAGTTACATCAACCGAAAAGAATCTAAAAAAGAGAAGATCAAAAGATCTTGGGAGAAAAGAACGAAAATTCAAAATTGGATGAGTGTCCCACAAGGAACAAATTAACGACTAAAGCGAAAAGATTAAACGATGTTTCGCTCGGGGTGACCAGCGTGGGCTCGTCAGTTGATTCACTAGTCACCCTCAATCCAGACATCATTTAACACCATCGCACACTCTGACCTCCAACTCTGAAACACTCACAAATAGGCATCGTTCCGCATGGTATTTATTATAAGTCACCTGATACGGGTTCGTCCTGGCGTTGTTAATCTTTCCAATAGGAATATGCTCCTAAGACAATAATTATAATTGTACAATTATAGTCACTCGCTCACACACTCATTCAATTTTGAATTTTCGTTCTTTCCTCCCAAGATCTTTTGATCTTCTCTTTTTTAGATTCTTTTCGGTTGACGTAAATGATTTGGAAGTTTTTAACTTCTTGTTTTAATTGTCTTAGGAGCATATTTCTATTGGAAAGATTAACACGCCAGGACGAACCCGTATCAGGTGACTTATAATAAGCACCATGCGGAACAATGCCTATTTGTGAGTGTTTCAGAATTGGAGGTCAGAGTGTGTGATGGTGTAAAATGATGTCTGGATTGAGGGTGATTAGTGAATACACTGACGAGCCCATGCTGGTCACCCCGGGCGAAACATCGTTTAATTGTTTCTCTTTTCGCTTTGGTCGTTTTTGTGTTCCTTGTGGGACACACATCCAATTTTGAATTTTGGTTCTTTCCTCCCAAGATCTTTTGATCTTCTCTTTTTTGGATTCTTTTCGGTTGATATAACTGATCTGGAAGTTTTTAACTTCAAGCTGTGGTATGTTTAAGTCGAGGTATACACTAATAAAAAGTCAAAGTTTGAGATATAGGGAAAAATGCATGTATGCGTTTTTTTTTTAATCAAGAGCACGTACCACTTTCCGTCTCACTCATGCTCGGCGTCTCCGACCCCCTCAGTGCGAGCAAAGCCGACACGTCAGGCACGACGTTCACGTGACTTTCCGCCAGGTGGCGCTTCAAGTCGTCCTCTTCGATGGTTTTGAATTGACACTCTTGACAGGTGTAAAACGCTTGGTACGTAATGGAGTAGGGCAACGTTGGTTCTACAGATGGGTCTAAAAAAATAATGCTGCTAGAAGGTAGAAAAATGCATGTTTTACACTATAATAACGATCAATCCAAGGATTTTTTTACTGTTCTAAAAGTTTTATCCTGATTTCAGCAATGTAATACAGAAAATAAAGTCAAATAAATTCGCCATTGTCAAACCATTATCAAGAGTGCCAAACGAGGTGCCAAACCATTTCCTTTTCTGTAGTTGTTGTGAGAGGTTAACTCAAAGGTTAGGTTGTTTGTTTTCTTTGTTTAATGACCATTTGCACCAACCAATTTAGGGTAGCCCTAGTACTAGGGATGCCCTAAATTTAGGTAGGCGTAGGTTTTCGTTTGCTTGAGTGTTTAGGTGACCCTTAAACACTCTAGGTGATCCCTAAATTTAGGGAGTCGATAACGGCCCTCTAACTCTTACCTAAGGTCTACCTGCACTAAACCTAACTTTAAAAAAAAAATTAGGGCGTTGTAGTATTTTTTTGCGTAATAATCAACATTTTGAACGATGTGAAGGGGTTTGATTATAACCTCTGGTTATTTGAAGATTGTATGTGACGGATTTCATGGACAAATCTATGCCGTAAGCAGGAACAAATGATTTATATTGTCGCCGGTGTCGTCTGCGCTTGCCGTTCGAAATGATTTTTAAAATGTTTTATATGCTAGCTGTTTCAATATTCAATGTGCCTTGTCTACGATATCAGGTCTAATGCTCAAGGAGTTAATAATATTAACATTAAAATGTTATTGCACTGTTGTCCACATATTCTTCCACATATCACTAATATTATCAATACTTTAAAAAAAAAAACAAAAAAGAATTTAAAAAACCTCTATATCAGTTACTTTAACCGAAAAAAACTAAAAAAACAAAATATCAAAAGATGGGTTAAAATAACACAATAACACTGATGAGCCCACGCTGGTTACCCAGGGCGAAACATCGTTTAATCATTTCTCTTTTCGCTTTGGTGCTTTGTGTGTTCTTTGTGGAATGCTCATCCAAGTTTGAATTTTCGTTATTTCCACTCAAGACCTTTTGATATTTAGTTTTTTTTTCAGTGGAAGTAACTGATTTGGAGTTTTTTAACTTTTTTTTTGTTTTAATTGCCTTAGGAGCATAATCCTATTGGAAATATTAACACGCCCAGGACGAATCCGTAACAGGTGACTTAGATAAGTACCAGTGCGGAACGATGCCTGTTTGTGAGTGATTCAAAGATGGAAATCAAAGTGTATGATGGTGTTTAATGATGTATGGGGAGGGTGAACAGTGAAACCACTTATGAGCCCACGCTAGTTACCCAGGGCGAAACAACGTTTAATCATTTCTCTTTTTGCTTTGGTGCTTTGTGTGTTCCTTGTGGGATGCTCATCCAAGTTTGAATTTTCGTTATTTCCACCCAAGATTTTTTAATCTTTTGTCTATTATCAATACTTGTCTCACTGAAGGCGTCTTTCCTAGCCTCTGGAAACAGGCGTTAGTTAGACCTCTGCCCAAAGTTAACAACCCTTTAGAAATGAACGATCTTCGACCGATAAGCATTCAAAAGTACTCGAACGCGTTCTTGTAAATAAACATATATTTTGTCTATTTCTCAAAGCGGTTTTAGACCTAATCTCAGCTATAAGACGGCTCTGTTGGACTTAACTGATGCGGGAAGCTAATAACACAGCTCTTGTCTTAATAGATTACTTAAAGGCATTCGACACTATAAGTCATTCTCTCATGTGGGCTATATTAAAATTTATTTGTTTTGGAGAAATACCTCTCAAATTGTTTAGACTATTTTTCCCACAGGATTCAATGTGTAAAGTTACAAAACAGTATCTTTTCCGCAAGAGTTCTCAGCACAGGCGTCCCTCAAGGGCCTATCCTTGGACCGATTTTGTATATTATTTACACACACAGACTGCCCGAAATATTTGAAAACCTGAAATCAATTCAATATTAGATATTCCTTCTTACCTAATGATTCTAGGCTGGCGATAACAAAGATAAATAGTGACGTTTTAAGACTCGTAAAATGGTCAAATGATCATGGACTAAGTGTAAATGCAAAAATAAACTAACTTACTTTTATTTGGAACCAGAAACAACAGAGCAATAGTTAATCAACAGTTTTCAATCAATATAAACGGTGATGTGATAAAACCCTCCAACTCAGCGCGTAATTAATATTTCATGGAATGAATCAATATTTTCTATTCGACATTATATAAATTTTTCAGTCAAAAAACAGCTCTGTGAGTCACTGGTTCTATTCTATAATTCAATTACTGTAGTACTATTACGATCCTTATGTGTGCAATTAGGCGAAGACGTCCAGTTTCTCATAAACCTATGGATCTCCTATTGGATGGCTTAATATGCAGAAACGGAGAATTCTCTTGACAACGAGTCTTTTCCAAAAAATAATTAAAAATAAAGTTCCAAAATATTTGTTCGACAAAATCTCATTTAACAGGCACATTCATGGTCGTAATTTTAGAAATTCTAATAAAATAGCTATCTCGAAACACAAAATTGAATTTTTTAAACGATGTTTTAGCTACCAAATTTCTAAAATATATAACAACATTCCAGAAAGCCTTAAAGCCTTTAAAAATTTTCTACTTTTGAATTAAAAATATTATTTTTCTTTCTATATATACAACGACACAGCAGAGCCTTTATGAAAGGGCTAAATGCCAAGCTCACCAAAGACCTGCTAAAATATAGTAGGATGCAAGTTAGAACTATAACAGGAATTATGACCGGCCATATGGCGGTTAAAGTTCACCTAAACAACATGGGCCTGTATCACGGAGACCTGAGCTGCAGACTATGCAATTAGGAACCAGAAACAGTAGAACATGTAATATGCGAGGCACTGGATCGCAAAAGGCATCTAATATTTGGGGTAGTTAAACTAGACCCAATATTGACTGGGGACTACTCCATTAAGGACCTGTACAAACTTGCGCAGGGGATAAAATTAATAGTGGTTAGTTTAGGAACCAAGAGGGTGCACAATAAGCCAGTCATGGCTGCAGTGCAGTGACTGTGGCTTGTCATCTGGCAGGTTGGAGTCACAAACGAGGGGTTTTAGTCGGTAGGAATCCGACACTACCCGGGCTCTCCTGGTAGAGCAGAAATGACTCTGGCAGGAAAGTAGTTCGGGCGTCTTATGCAAGATTTCCCCTTGATACACTTGAAAAAAAAATACAATGATCTTGAGCTCTTGTCAAGAAATGTAAACATAGAAATGCTGCTTTTCTGTATTAGTTTATAGTAATAGGTAAAAAACACCTAGGTTATTATAGTGTAAACTCTAGGTAATAAGTTTCCACATTATGATTTTTTTTTTCATTTTCGTGCTTGAGATTTAATACAGAGTAGTCAGCTGATCTCCTGCATTGTTCTAGCAATATTTGTTTTACTGTAAAATGTGTGATTTGTAGAATTGTAATATTCTTTTCTTTTTTCCTGCTAGGAAATAAAGACCTTTTTATTTATTTATTTATTTATTTAATTTAAAATGGCTTTTGATTGCTCAAGAAACAAACGATAGTGTTCATAGATAGTCGTATTACTTCTTACTGTACTGCATACCTTACGGAATTCTAAATTCGGCATAAGCCCTTAACCGGGTGCTTTATGCCAATATTTTTGAGACTGCAGAAGTATTACAAATTCGCATGGATTCTCAAATAACGGTCGGGGCGCAGAAGACATACGGTCAGTATAAATCGACCTTCTTTTGTAGATACTACTACAAGCGCTTTTTAAGTTCACTAAGCCCGAAACAACAAGCTCCCTGTTAAAATAATGTTTCAAAATTATATTTTTCTTGCTTCCGAAACAAAACGACCAGAAAAAAAAGGATGTGTCCATAAGAAAAAATGACCTTGACAGCGCTCCTGTCAAACTGAAATGTCAAATCTTGAAAATGAATAACTCGTCTGGTAGATCTTAAAAAAAGTGCCTGTAGAAAGTTTTAAGCATTCTTTGACAACTCTAATAAAAAAGGCGGAAAAAATAAAAACTAAAATTGAAAATTTTGTTTTTTTCGCCTATCTCCGGAACTACTCGGATTTTGTAAACTTTATGTTTAGTTTTTAGTAAAGCCTTAAATTGCGCAACTTTTCCCTAATTTAAATCTTTTCGTATCTTTTACCGTTTAGGAGATCCCCATGGTGAGCATAGAATTTGAAACATCCTGTATATTTTACCCTTTTTTTTCAAATAACTCGGAAACTAAAAGTCCCACGAATTGGGACTTAACTAAAACAAAATTTGTAGTCCATATTCATGGAAACTTAAATCTGAAAACGGTATATCGCTACTTGCTTTTGTTCCAAAATTACAATTTTTTCACCCCCACCACTCTACCCAAAAGTTAATCAGTTCATGGTCAGTTTTATACAATCCGCGAAGCAAGACAACTCAGAACCCAAGTAACATTTTTGGTTAAAATTTGGTAAAATATTCCCGAGATAAGCCAGTCATTTTTTCCTAAGAAAAGCTGGGAGGCCAAAAAAGAGGGAAATTTCACGTCTTTTTACCAAAGTGGGGACAAAAACCAAGGTAATTTGGTGGGATAAAATAGGTAATTAAATTTTTTTTTCCTGAAGGTGAATTTGCCCAGAGGACACTTTTTACCAACTTTTGGGACACATGTACACATCTGCATAAATGCTCAACCTAATTTGTGTCCTATTGTACACAATGCCCTCTCAGTGCCCTCTTGTTTATCTGTGACTGAAGCGCCCTCTACGTGTCAGAATAGAAGGAGATGAAAAAATTTTTAAATGAAAATAACAAAAGAGAAAAGTAATAATTATGTCCATGGCCTACAACAATTTTGGAAATAAAAAATGGTGATGAAAAATCAGAGCTATCTTTTAATCATAGGGGTTAAACTACTATTTTAAACTATTAATGGGAGGAAACTGACATGCGCCGAAAATTTTTTTGTTGAATTGTTTACTTTTACTTCCGTAAAATTCACGCGCCCATCGAAACATGCAGTTTTAACAAAAAACATCGCGAAAATTATGCTTCGGGAACACTAATTAAATATTATTTCCAATTTGTAATCATAATCTAATATTTGGGTACGAAACAAGTGTAAGCAAATCATTTCCATAAAGATTTTGATGTTTTTTTTTTCAATAAAAATAATAAAGACTTGTTAAAAAAGAAAAAAAAACATGGAACCTTATCTTTTTTTGGCGACCGTGCCCTAAAAGTCGTGTTAACCATGTTTTTTTTCCCTCAAATACAAAATTTCCAATGTTGAAGCCAAAATTTCTTATCAATTTTGTATCAAGGACGGTTTATCCATTTTTCGAATTCATTGCCAAATGTTCCCCGCACACCCCCTGCCCATTGTTCGGTTGTCATGTTGATTGTTGACATAAAGGCGGATGTGTGTATTCCCATTGGTTGTGTTCGGCACTTGTAGAGATCCACTAGGATTTGTTGGGTCCCCACTATCACTTTTAATTTGTTTAACTTTTCTGTAAAAACTGCTTGATGCTGTGAAAGGCTTGTTTCTTTTGGCATGTTAAAACACAAAACTGTCAGGATCACCACTACTAGGTAGGCACTTTAACACAGAGTATCCTTTTCGACGATCAAAACGTGAATGCTCTCTCTTCCTTAAACCCAAATTTTACCTAAACATCTACTTTCTTTGTTTGAATTTTGAGCTTCCACCTGGTTTTTCCTAACCCTTTTTATTATAGGAGGGTAGGTATCTAATAGGCCAAAATCCAAACAAAGGTTGAAGATACAATAGTTATTAAGGAAATATCTTATAATTTGGAAATACCGAGAAGGAACATGAAAGTTATGATTATTGATTAATCTAAACAGCTGATCATGACAGTTCGTTAGAGGACACGTGACGTAAAGGAGTTGTCTTGTTTTCTACCAGAACTACTTTCTTCCCATCAAGAAAAACAAAACTGAAGTTTTAACCTAAACAAATCTTAATATTCCATAAGGTTAAATAAAATAGAATAATTTTCCATAAAGTTCGAACATATTTTTAGGTTGTACTTATTTGGTCAAAAAAACAAATTTTTGTCCTAAAACTTATTCCAAAAAAAAACCTAACTTTGAGGAATAACTGTAGGTCAAAAATAAGTAACTTTGAGTCCAGTTTTAAACCAAAAAAGTTCTTAACATTGAGGGATTTCTTCAGGACATTAATAAAAACTTTTGACAAGCAATGTTGACCAAGAAATGCCCAAACAAGGCGAGGACCTCAGAGTAGAATCTCAAGTCAAGTTTATCATCAATTTACCTTCTCTTTTAACTTTATATTCGAAACAACTTTGAAGACATGATACCCGGAAAATAATTCGAAAAATATCCTAAAAGAAAACCTTTAAAATGTCGTGTATATAATGACCGTTCCTTAAGGTTATTTGGTCCAATTTAAAACTTATTTTCAAACCTCAAACTACAAAGTAATTTTCTGAAGGAAAACGGGGTATGTTTTGACGTATGATTGGTTATCTTAACCTTCCAACTTCCCAATATGTCCTAAAATGTTACTTGGGAAGTTGAAATGGAGCAATTTATTAGATATTTAAGAGAAAAGACTCAAAAAAAGACCAATTTCAACTTTAAAAAGTAAATAATACAAAACAAAAAAGTGTGGTTATAAGTATAGTCCGTTCGTTCAAAAAGCAAGCGATACAAACCAGCTGCGTTATCAGGAACACCCCAAACCTTATCAAGTTGCTGCAGAAGATAAATAAATTATTCAGCGTAGGATAAATTTTGACAGAAGGATATTCAACATCTATTCGAATAGGAATCAGCAATTTACGTACCTGACATTACCGTTGTCAAATTGCCATTATTGTTGTCACTTTCATCCAACAAATGATCGGCCAAAGGATGATGTTTAATCAAGATTTCATGTTCTAGGTTATGGGGCGTACTATCTTCGGGCTCAACCTTCGGCTCTTGGAGTGGAATGTGGTGTATAACTGATTCACCCGGTATAATTACATCGCTTACGGTAATTTCGCAAGAATTGTTTGTGTCGCTTGAAGGACTGGTCTCGTCCAAGTTTGAAGGTGAAATGGAATTTCTGAAACAAGTTGGAAATAAATAATGCCATTATTAAAAAAACATGCTAAAGGCGCATTTACACAGACAAACTTTCCTTTGATGTTGAAATGCCGACAAACATTTACACGAGCCTCTTGAGCAAAATGTTCAAAGAAATGTTCGAGCAAAATCTCGTACAAAAAAACACACGTAAATTTTGGAGAGAATGTTGAGCAAAATTTATTTGAAGAATTGGGGGTATAAAAATTTCTTTAAAAATTTAAATTTTATAGTTTTATGGGAATTCATTGAACTTAACTGAAAATAGAAAGACTAAGTTTTAAAACAAGGTATTTTAATTAAGTGCTCTCCGACGGAAAAACGATATGATGTCGAAATTCACGTTTTACCTCATAAGGAACTTCGATTGACTTGATTTTTATAGGGGATATGCCAGTATACCATAATTGACACTTATTTGTTGCTGATGCTGGGTTAGGAGAAGGTAAAAACCGTAGGCTAGTGAGAGGGGGTTTTGGTCAAATGAACATTGACACACAAAATTACATGACAACAAACAAGGGTCAACGCAGTTTTTTTATGAAAGTTTTAGAAGAAATCTTTCCATAAAGAAAGGGCTCTCCGACGCAAAACAAAGAAATTCGTTTTATTTTATTGACGTGTAGAACTTGCATTTCCGATTTTTTAAATATTGAAATTTTTGGCGATTTTTACAAGCTTTGATTTATGTATGTTTGTATGTTCGGCTCAAATCTTGCAACTCAAATTTGGTATTCAATTTCAGTTTTCGGTGTGTATTTATAGTTGCGGCGACAATACAATAATATGGTATTATTAGGCACCCCCTCCCGCTAATGAGGGAAGTGGAGGAAGAAAAAGATTTATTTTGTTCGATTTCAATCAAAATTGGCATACAGGGGTTTTTAGGGAAGAGAATTATCGAAAGGATGGATTTATGATAGTCTAAAAATTAAAAAATTATTTTAAATAAAAAGAAGCTTTTATAAAATATAAAGTGCACTAAAAAGTAGAAAATAAATTTTAGCATTCTCATATCATAATAATAAAAGCGACGGGCGCAAACTAAAACTAAAAATGTCCATCCATATATCAGAGAAACATAGAGTAGTTTGGGTCGAGTTGGGTTGGATTTACTTCACAAAAAGTTGAACTTACAATACCAGATAAAGAATTCTTTATATTTACACGTCGTAGTTGTGGTGAGAGTATTTTTTGTACTCATGTTATTTATTGTATTTTTGATACGTTAGTTATAAACGCCTTACCACTCATATCTCTTTATATTACTTCCTAGTTTAGTCTTTTACAATAATAATAAAGTCAAATGAAAAAACCTATTTACATTTTATAAAATCTCAAATATATGAACAAAAGCACGTTCGATTTAAATAATACCCGTTTATTACCCACTTTTACAAGCCTACAGGCGCATTTACACAGACAAACTTTCCTTTGATGTGGAAATGCCGACAAACATTTACACGAGCCTCTTGAGCAAAATGCTCAAAGAAATGTTCGAGCAAAATCTCGTACAAAAAAACACACGTAAATTTTGGAGAGAATGTTAAGCAAAATTTGTTTGAAGAAATGTTGGTATAGAAATTTCTTACAAATTTAAATTTTATAGTTTTATGGGAATTCATTGAACTTAACTGAAAATAGAAAGACTAAGTTTTAAAACAAGGTATTTTTAATTAAGTGCTTTCCGACGGAAAAACGATATTATGTCGAAATTCACATTTGACCTCATAAGCAACTTCGATTGACCTGATTTTTATAGGGGATATGCTAGTATACTTGTAACTTTTTTGGGGTTGTAGAAAAATGAGAATAAAAAAATAATAATGGCACTTATTTATTGCTGTTGCCTGTAAAATGTAATGATAAAAATTGACGTTTAAAAGAATATCTCTTTATTTTACCTCCTAGTTTAAAACACAATACAATAATAATTAAGTCAAATTAAAAAACCTATATACATTTTATTAAATCTCAAATATATGAACTAAAGCACGTTCGGTCTAAATAATACCCGTTTATTACCCACTTTTACAATCCTACCATCCCGACCATTGTCTAAAAAAATATAATTTAGTAGTCATAGACTGGACTTCTGAATCGGAATGTTGCTCCTTTGCATATTGTTTGTTCAGTGTCAGTAATATTTAAAAAAAAAATCCCCTCCCCACCACTCCTCATAGTCGTGAGACGCGGATTACCGCTTAAAAGTGCAATTTTTGAATTTTTTGCCGATATTTGAAAAACTCAAAATTTTTTTGGAAAAGAAAAATTTTCCTGGGTTTTTTTTGACTTTAGGAAAAAAACCCTAGGAAATAAAAAAAACTCAAAAGAAAATCCCAAAAAAAGCCCGGGCAAACAAATCTGGGAAAAACCCTATTATAAGTAACCCTAATCCATGTGACAAAACTGATAGTAGAGCCAATAATAATGTTTCGCTTGCCGTCGGCTTTTTTTCACAAAAATTTTTAATAAAAGTTGGTGTTCCATTTTTTTAAAGAATTGAGATCACTGATCACTGATGTGAAATATTATTTATTGTCATCTTTAAAAATATGTTTCCAAAATAGATAGCAATAATTTTCTCAAAAATTTACCCGAACAAAATGTTCAAAGAAAAGCTCACAAAAATGTTCACGCAAAAAATTTTAGATCTTTTGCACGAGCTTTTATTTGAGCATGTTCGTCTGTGTAATTGCGCCTTACGATCCCGACCCATGTCTAAAAAATATAATTTAGCAGTAATAGACTAGACTTTTGAATCGGAATGTTGGCCCTTTGCATATTGTTTGTTCAGTGTCAGTAATCGATCTTGATTATTACATTAAATTGACAGTAAATATCTATCTTCAGCATTTTCATAAACCTTTTGATTTTTTAAGCAACCATTGGGGCCTTAAACTAAGTAGGTAAATCTGGTGTGAGGAATTAAAAAAAAACAATCAAAGCCAAGATTAAAGTAAAGTTACAAAAATATGTTTTAAAAAAAATCCCCTCCCCACCACTCCTCATAGTCGTGAGGCGCGGATTACCGCTTAAAATTTTTTGGAAAAGAAATATTTTCCTGGGTTGTTTTTCGAATTTAGGAAAAAAACCCTTGGAAATAAAAAAACTCGCAAGAAAGTCCCAAAAAACCCCCGGGCAAAAAAATCCGGGAAAAACCCTAAGAAAAAAATATTATAAGTAACCCTAATCCATGTGACAAAACTGATAGCCGATAATAATGTTTCGCTTGCCGTCGGCTTTTTTTCACAAAAATTTAAAATAAAAGTAGTTGTTCCATTTTTTTAAAATAATTGAGATCACTGATCACTAATGTGAAATTTTATTTATTCTCATCTTTAAAAATATGTTTCCAAAACAGATAGCAATAATTTGCTCAAAAATTTACCCGAACAAAATGTTCAAAGAAAAGCTCACAAAAATGTTCACGCAAAAAATTTTAGATCTTTTGCACGAGCTTTTGTTTAAGCATGTTCGTCTGTGTAATTGCGCCTTAAGATTCAAAAAAAATAAATTCATTGAGCAGTTGGATCTAATAATGTTTTCGATCAGGGGCGTGTTCAGCGGCGGCTGGTGCCAAACCAAAAACGGTTTTACCCCTTCCACTCAAAATGTCAAAAATGGCATTGACATTGCCGAACCAGCTTTGAACGCGCAAAGGCGACTGTCGTATCTTTGGTATTTTTGCTAGGCAGGGACAGTCCTGTCCGCAAAAGAAACGCATCCTCCTCACAATCCACAAGTGTGGCGTCTACACAACTCACTGTATGGAAGAAAAAAATGGAGAAACGTGTTTTTCAATTTCCAAAATTCCTCCAAAACTGGTATGGCTTCAGCCGATCTTGAACGGTATATGCTAACCACTTTTGGCAAGCTGGAGCAATTTCTGAATTTTGGTTCGACTCCAGCCGCCGCTGAACACGCCCCTGTTCAACCCCAGTGACGTAAAAAATCTGTCCGAGAGTGATCTGTCGGCGATTCCGATTCCGGGCACTCGACACTTTATGCTTTAAAATCCATTACATAACCCCAGATTTTGTTTGTTTGTTTTTTCAACTTTTCGGCGGATATTATCTCGTTTTTTAATGCTCAAGGGGTATTTCAAACCCTTAAACTAGTATAATAACTTCATTTGTTTAAGTATGAAGCGCAAAGTTTTTCAAATTAGCGAAAAACTGCCATTCCTGCTAAAAGTCCACCACTGGTAATATCACAAAATACGAATTACCGAAGGCATTAACCTACTCTTTGTGACCACTTATATATTTTTTTATTACAATCTTTTATTTAACTTGCAATGTACACTTGATTTAAAAAAAAACGCATACATGCAGTCACAAAATTGACCTTTCTAAAAGTGTATAATATATACGGACTACCAGCTAAAATGCCTAAAAACTTCAAAAGTACTAAAAAATCAGCAAAAATAATGTTTTAGTAAAGTCTTTATTGAACAATATCAAATTATCACTCGAGCAACGGACGAAGGCTGTTCTTTAAAAAGGGCGGTAACCCATTTTGGAATTGATAAAATAACAATAATACGATGGAAACAGCGCTTGAATTAAAAACAATTCGACGAATAAGAAACTTGGATTAGGGCAAAAACGATGGTAAACTTAATACTAATTATTTTAACTTAAAAAAGAACTAAAATAAATAATTTAGTATGTAATAGGATCACCATTTTTCTCTATTACAAGCTGAAAACGTCTGGGCATTGAAAAGGTTACATTTTCTTCTTCTGAGAGCTGATCCAATGCGCGATAAATAGCATCGCGTAAGTCTTCAGCATTTCGTGGTCTCCAATTCCTTTGGTATATTATTTTAACGATTCGACCCCATATATTTTCCATTGGGTTAAGATCAGGGCTGTTGGCTGGCCAAGGAAGTGTTTCTATATTATTATTCTGAAACCATTGGCGAACAACATTAGCCGTGTGTACTGGACAGTTGTCCTGCTGATAAACGAAGTCATTATTTTCATGTAAAGCCTGTACGGATAGCAGCATAATTTTTTCAATCTTCCTTCGATTCTCCAAAAAAACCCAAACCTCTAGCACTAAACCAGCCCCACATGTTTAGAATTTGGTGGACGATAAACTAAAATTCTCCTGCTGCTTGAAGATGATTGAAAATTTTTTTTTTCAGTGAAAACCACCCTCTTCCAGAAGTCATTATCACGAAGAACATTGTTCAGTGTAAAAATCACTCTGCCCTGTTTTTGTTCTTCTGTTAGAAACGGCTTCTTTGCAGCAACTCGACAAGAGACTTCTGATTTCGTTACTCTTCTATTTACTGTTGCTAAGGAACCCGGAAATAATGTTACATTAGCTGTTTCAACCGACGTTGAAAAAGGATTTTGTCTGAGGTCAATAAGTCTCTCATCTTGCACTTCAGAACTTACTTTTGGTCGTCCTGATCCATCTTTCCTATCCGTAGAATTATTTTCAATCCAGCGCTTTTTCCATCGCATTATCGTCATTTTATCAACTCCAAAATGGGTGGCCGCTCTTCTTATAGACCAGCCGTCTTCTATAACTCGAGTGATAATTTGAACTTTTGTAAATGTTGATATCTGTGGCTTTTTTAAGGATGTCACACTGAATTTTAAGCTGTCGGGCATACTAAGCTGGTGGTGCCTTATAATAGTATATACTAATGGAAATCAAGTGTACCTATCTAAGTATCTATGTAAATATGTATGTTTGTTCGGGTGGAATCTTGATACTTAATTTTGACCAACTTTCCGACATCCGATTCGACTTCAAATTTGTCATTATTATATAGTTGCGGTGACAACACAAGACTATAGTGTGATGAATTTAACATCTCCCCCCTACTCGAAGGGGATGGAGGGGGGTACAGTTGAAGAACGCCCGTTTTCGATGAAATTTGGTGTGATGGGGCACTTGAGGATGGAGATAACGAATTTCTAATCATCTTTTGCTAATTAATTTTAACTAACTTATACACATCCGATTGCCTTCAAATTTGGCATGAATTTATAGTTTCGGTGACACTACAATAATATGTCATTATTAGGCACCCCTCCCCCTGCGAGGGGAGTGGAGGGGGGAAAACACCTAATTTTCTACATACGATTGTGTTCAAATTTGGTATGCGTTAATAGTTCCGGTGAAAATACAATAATATGGTACTCTCAGGTACCCACTTCCCTCGAAAGGGGAAAAAAGATTTAGTTTGTTCGATTTTAATCAAAATTGCCATACATGGGTTTTTCGGGAAGGGAATATGAATTTTTGATCAGATTTGAAAATTTCAAGATGGCGGATTCAAAATGGACGATTTAGGGTACAAATCTAAATATTAAAAAATAAATTTTTATTAAAAAGAACAAGCTTTTATTAAATGCACTTAAAAGTAGAAAATCATTTTTTATCTTTCTTATAATAAAAGCGATGGGCGCAAATGAAAAATTTGGATTTTTTTACCAAATTCTAATCCGCTAGAGCATAATGACAATATTTAATTGTAAATTTAAAAAAAAAAAACGTGCAAAGTGTCCCGTCCGTTATGCTGGAATGGCTGAAAACGTGATCATGCCTCAAAATATTTTCACACATCTAAAAATATTTAACTAAAACAGGTTCGTCATGACCCTATTAGTCGATAGACTGTCGTGCTTATAAACACACACAATAATCGTTAATGGCGCTCGCCTGTGATGCTGGTTTTTCACGTTTCGGAGCTTCCACTGCGACCTGTAGCTTTTTCACCCACACCAATTAATTTTATAATCAAAGTTTTGTAAATTCTTTTTGTAAGAAAGTCGTAAAATGTTTAATAGTTTTCAGTGTAAATTGTAAGAAATTTTGGAAACGCGTGCCGCTCGTGAGTGACACATTACATTACTCAGAAATGTTTCAATACGGGTTTGTCATTGCAAAATGTTATTGGTTGAAATCGTTACTTTTAGTGTTTTAGTGCATTTAAATTTCGTCTAAAACATTGTTTTTTATTATATAAAATTTCAGGTCAGGGCTAAATAAATTTTCATTTAATTAAAAAATATATATTCAACTATAAGAAAGGCAAAAATAGTTTTTAAAAATTGGTGCTATAGAAAGCATGGATATGGATAAATTATTTTATGTTGAAAAGAAGTGAAAATTTCTCGAAAACTGTAGCTTTGAAAGATTTGAACCTAAAACTAAAATCTGAAAACCGCATATCAATAGCTGCTTTACTTCTAAAGTTATGATTTTTTTATATATTTTAGTTTTTTCAAATAACTCGGAAACTAAAGATCCCACGAATTTGGACTTTATAAAAAAATTTGTAGTCCATATTCATGGGAATTTAAATCTGAAAACCGTATATCGCTACTTGCTTTTATTCCAAAGTTACAATTTTTGTTAAATATTTTATCCCCCTTTTCCCTCCTTCAACCCCCCCACCACCCTACCCAAAAGTTAATCAGTTCATGGCCAGCCGATAGAGGATTTCTGTACCAAATTTCGTTAAAACTGATTAAGGCGTTCTTGAGTTATCGTGTATACAGACAGACAACAGACCGACAGACATTTTTTTTAGTAACTTAGTAACTCGTCAAAATAAAAAAAATATGATATCGGGCCGATTGGTAATAGTATGTACTACAAAACCAAATAGTTTCAAGTGGTCAGGATAGTTCGTTCGGGAGATACAGGGAGAAAATCTAAAATTCGCCCCCTACCGGCTCCTAGAGGCAATAAATTATTTTTTTATTTTTATAATACAATCTGGCATGAAGGCCAATATGATTACAAAATTTCATTATCGTAGGTCAAACCGTTAAGATTTAAAAAAATATTTTGTCGTCCTAACCTCACTTTTTGGGGTGCTGTTAAGTGGCCTTTACTAACCGGTTAAAACAGGTTTCGTAAAATCATCATCAAAAAGCCCACGGAAGTCCATATGCCCCCCAACTAACTGCCTATTCCGTTTTCCTATTTCACACCTTATTCTTACTGTTGGCGATTTTATTGTTTGAGAGATTTTAGTGCAATTTTTTGGATCGGTAACGCATTGCCAGCGCATGTTTGATGAAAGTATAGAAAATAGTCGTTTTTTTATACCTTCATCAAAAAAATGATTTTAGTAACTGTCTGCAGATAACTAAAGCATGGCTTTTTTGTTTACCGATGCAAAGAAACTTCTTTTTTTGATCACGGGTGCAAAAAAAGATTTCTGTCCGTTTTTTACCCAAATTTAAAGAGAAATAGCGGAAAATAGTAATATTGAAAAAAATCTAATTATTCTTGACTAAGAATTAAGCCATTTCAGGCAGTTTTCACCAAGTATTTACGAAAAAATCATTTAAAAATATCGTCAAAATATCAAATTGTCAAAGATTAAAATGTCGCAACAATGAACGTCACCGATTAAAAAGACACATCGCTACGATTGTTATTTTATTTACCAGTCGCCTTGATTTATAAAAGATGGTGCGTTGCGAGAAGTTCTTTTTGTTCGAGATTTTTAGAAGTATTTTCCTGTTTTTCTTGGACTTTTTGATAAAGGTATTAAAAAAATAGTGTTAACAACTCGCTGCAAAACTGTGCTTTTTTTACTCGCGTTTTTAAATATCTCGCTGCGCCCGATATTTAAACCAACGCTTGTAAAAAAAGCACTATTTTAGTCATTAGTTGTTAAAACTACTATTTCACAACTAGTTTTAATTTTTTTGCACCCCTGATCAATAAAAAACTGTATTGCATCGGTAACTAGAAAAACCATGGTTTTGTTATTTTTACAGTGACTAAGATCGCATATTTGATGAAGGTAAAAAAAAGCATATTTTACGTGTTATCATAAATTTCCTCAAAAACTCAAAAATGAGATAGTAGCCTAAAATTCAGAACTAATTTACAAAAAAAACTAAAAATTAAAATTAATTCATTATTATACTTACTCTTCGCAATTTTTGTCGCCGTTATTTCCAGCTTCCTTATCAGACGCGTCCAAAATAGTTTCATGTACATTTTCCACGTTTTCCTTTAGATTGGTTTTCTTTCCACTCTCAGCTATTTTAGATAATATTTCGTCCGGTATGTTTGATCCTACAAAGTAAAAACCATATAACTATGAGATACTATAATGATGTGTGGAATCTGGCCTGCAGTCACGTGATAATGACGACACTATATTTTTTGGGAAGAAAATGTGATCAGGGCGCAGTTTTTCCGAGGACTTTGTGCCACTCAGCAAGCTATGAGATAATAGCGACATAAAGCTATTTGTAGCTCATCGCGGTATACGTATCCGCATCTAGCGAGAACCAAGCACATTAATTGGTCAGAAACTTGTACCACGTTCGAAAAGAGCAGATATATGCTAATCTAGTGTTCTTGAACGCGATAGGTATTGAAATGCGTTAGGTATCACGTATCGTTACGGCACACGTATCGTATCTCAGCACCTATTGCGTTCAGAAACACCTTAAATTAGCAAATATCTGCTCTTTTCGAACGTGCTACAAGTTTCTAACCAACCAATGTGCTTGGTTCTCGCTAGATGCGGATACGTATACCGCGATGAGTTACAAATAGCTTTATGTCTCTAATAGCGACCTTTTGCACCTCTCCCCGTTAGGTGACTTTATCGCTTAATAGAGACCTTTTGCACCTATAATTTTGATACCTTTTTTACTTTATCGCTTATTTCGGGAATGCGCAGTTACGAGGTAATAACGGATTCCCTTCCTAACGGATAAAATTTGACGTTACCTGCGGAAGAATACCCTAGTAAAACGTTAAGGCCAGAAAAACGGCATAGATTTGACAACTTAAGGCGCGTTTCTGCGAGCTTAACATAGTTACTATTATTTTCTCTTTCTAAATGTATTCGTCTAAGAGAGATCCAGCATACTACACCGTCACAAAAAATACCCCCCTTTACACCCTTCGACACCGCATATCTGTCAGGGGATAACAATCTCAAAAAGGTAATTAAACAGCGTGGTCGAAGGGTGTACAGTCGGTATGTTTCTGGTATGCTGGGTCTCTCTCAGACGAATGCATTTAGAAAAAGAGAACATTAGTAACTATGTTAAGCTCGCAGAAACGCGCCTATTGCTTTGCTATTTTTTTGAAAGATCAACAAAAAGTGCCATCACTAATACCATTTCGAGCGAGATCGTGTTCAGAACACGGTACGAACACCATACGTGAGAAAAGTATAACTTATTAGGAACGTAACCATTTATTAATGCTTCATGCTTCATGGATTGCAGTTTCTCGGAATTAAAAATAATTTAAAAAAAAATCATTATTCAACATAAAAAATTTCCGTATTATTTTTATCACTTGACATGTATCAATTTATTGGCCGAATGTTCCATTAGACAAGTGGCCGAGGGCTATGCGGAACCTGAATTCCAATACTCCAATCGAACTCACTTCAGTTTCCTTGAGCCTATTAAATTACGTGACCTTGGTGTTTCAGAATTTCGGCAGAATATTGATAACAAAGAAAAAAAACCTAACTTTTTTGTTATCAGATAATAGGATTTATAAAAATCTACAACCGTATCCAAAGGATTTTTCAAAATTTGGTGAATTTTGTTCAAAAAATAAAAAAATCCAAAAATTGCTGTTACAGATTTCTGTATTATCGACGAGGCTAAAGAAAAAACCAGGTAAGATTTTTGACTATTGTTAGCCATGTTTATTTTATTTCGAAAATGAGAGAGTCCAGCAAAAAACTGTCTGGATACTGTTGTGAGGAATTAAAAAATAAACATTCCTGGCAAATTTCAACAGATTCCGTTTTCTCGTTTGCAATATTCTGCCCGGTAAAGATTGGCCCAAAAACAGCAAAGCAGTGGTGTCAAAAATTAAAAAAATTGAAAAACAAAAAAATTAAATTGATTTTTGAATGCAGATATGTTCTGTATTCTTTTTAACTGTAAAGATAAGTGGAAATTTTTGTTTAATCATTTTCTTTGGCTTCAATTTCGTAAGAAATGTAAAATATTAATTTGCACTGGCAACTATGACAAGTGATTCCGATCTGTTTATCATAACCTCTCTTTCCTTTGTTGTGTTTTTGAGTTTTTAAAGATTAATAGTAATTAAAATTCACCGCAAAAATAAAGAATAAGATATTCACAATGCGTTATTAGTCGATAAAGTCACCTAACGGGGATTTTTTATAAGAGGTGCAAAAGGTCTCTAATAACGCGTTGTGACATAGCTAACGTAACGTTATTTTTAAGGCAGCATTTTTAGCTTTTGCACGCCGTCTTTGATTTGTTTATAGACGAACTTATACGGTATTTATTATTATCAAGATTCACAAAGAGAATTTGTCCAATAATATTTCTCATTTAAATATCTTACTTATTCTTGTTTTTTAATGTGAATTTTAATTATTAATAATCTAGGGTGACCAGATTTTTTGCAGGGCAATGGGGGACATTGAAGGATTTTTGTGAATAAATGTTGAATATGGTATATTACAGTGGCGCACCCAAGAATTGACTGCGGGCGGGGGGTTAACGATAAATAATGAAAAAAAAAACAAGGGTTTTTTTCTTAAAAATTCGTAATCTGACAATTTAACGGAACTTATAATCATTTTGCTACTAAAATTATAATGGATTTATTTATGTTTAATAAATATTTATTGTCTTAAAACTTACTTACAACTTATACGGTATTCATTATTATCAAGATTCACAAAGAGAATTTGTCCAATAATATTTCTCATTTAAATATCTTACTTATTCTTGTTTTTTAATGTGAATTTTAATTATTAATAATCTAGGGTGACCAGATTTTTTGCAGGGCAATGGGGGACATTGAAGGATTTTTGTGAATAAATGTTGAATATGGTATATTACAGTGGCGCACCTAAGAATTGACTGCGGGCGGGGGGTTAACGATAAATAATGAAAAAAAAACAAGAGTTTTTTTCTTAAAAATTCGTAATCTGACAATTTAACAGAACTTATAATCATTTTGCTACTAAAATTATAATGGATTTATTTACGTTTAATAAATATTTATTGTCTTAAAACTTACTTACAACTTATACGGTATTTATTATTATCAAGATTCACAAAGAGAATTTGTCCAATAATATTTCCCATTTAAATATCTTACTTATTCTTGTGTTTTTTACTGTGAATTTTAATTATTAATAATCTAGGGTGACCAGATTTTTTGCAGGGCAATGGGGGACATTGAAGGATTTTTGTGAATAAATGTTGAATATGGTATATTACAGTGGCGCACCCAAGAATTGACCGCGGGCGGGGGGTTAACGATAAATAATGAAAAAAAACAAGGGTTTTTTTCTTAAAAATTCGTAATCTGTCAATTTAACGGAACTTATAATCATTTTGCTACTAAAATTATAATGGATTTATTTACGTTTAATAAATATTTATTGTCTTAAAACTTACTTACAACTTATACGGTATTTATTATTATCAAGATTCACAAAGAGAATTTGTCCAATAATATTTCTCATTTAAATATCTTACTTATTCTTGTGTTTTTTACTGTGAATTTTAATTATTAATAATCTAGGGTGACCAGATTTTTTGCAGGGCAATGGGGGACATTGAAGGATTTTTGTGAATAAATGTTGAATATGGTATATTACAGTGGCGCACCCAAGAATTGACTGCGGCTGGGGGGTTAACGATAAATAATGAAAAAAAAACAAGGGTTTTTTCTTAAAAATTCGTAATCTGTCAATTTAACGGAACTTATAATCATTTTGCTACTAAAATTATAATGGATTTATTTACGTTTAATAAATATTTATTGTCTTAAAACTTACTTACAACTTATACGGTATTTATTATTATCAAGATTCACAAAGAGAATTTGTCCAATAACATTTCTCATTTAAATATCTTAGTTATTCTTGTTTTTTACTGTGAATTTTAATTATTAATAATCTAGGGTGACCAGATTTTTTGCAGGGCAATGGGGGACATTGAAGGATTTTTGTGAATAAATGTTGGATATGGTATATTACAGTGGCGCACCCAAGAATTGACCGCGGGCGGGGGTTTAACGATAAATAATGAAAAGAAACAAGGGTTTTTTTCTTAAAAATTCGTAATCTGTCAATTTAACGGAACTTATAATCATTTTGCTACTAAAATTATAATGGATTTATTTACGTTTAATAAATATTTATTGTCTTAAAAGTATCTACTATCTTGTGGTTTACGCCTAAGCTTTATTATTATCCTAGGACCGTAAATTAATATTATGCGTTGGTCTTAGGTAAAAGTTGTTAAAGAAGAAGCGTTAAATTAGTCAGTATCAGTAACCTTATTTAACGTGTTAAAAATAATGCCGATTTTATAATGGGAAGTTGAGTTTCTTCACATTTTTTGATAAGTCGAAGCTGTAACCACGCTTCAATTATAAGGTGGCTTAAAAAAATGGAACTTTTTTGACTTTTGTACGATTTCAAACATTTTACCAATTTTGAAATGCACACTTTAAAATTTAAATATTTGATGCCTAAATTGTCAATTTGTGAAAATCCAAGATGACGGACAATTTTATGAAATAGGTATTTTTGACCCCCCCCCCCGGAAAATTTTCTATGTGCGCCACTGACAAAAAACTTAATTTTTGCGTGAAGAGCTTTATCTTTCCCGAGCGTGCTGATGTATCGCTCCAAAACATCTAGTAAGAAATAAGAAAGTTATTATTGTTCAAATGTCAATTTTGAAGTTTTTCCATGACAGGGATTTGAACCCGAGACCTCTAGAACATCACCTCTACCTAAACCTCAACCAATAGCCATTCGGAAATTCTTTTCGTCGATTAATGTGTTAGTTGTGGGATGATTTAGTGAAGCAATGTTACCAAAGCAGAATGAAATCAAACAGATGAAGACTATATGTAGATGTCAACAATTCTTATCCAATATCATGTCATTTTCACACGACCCTTGTTCGATATTAACATTTTCAGAACTTTCCTCCAATTTAGGCGACTGAGTGCGATAGTGGCTTACTTGACCTTGATTTTGGGATAAATATTCAAGTTTGAGGTTAATTTCGCCCAAGTCTTGCGAAGTATGTAGGGTATCGATCGAGCTTTGGGATATTTGAGATTGATTTTCTCTAGATCCTTGGTCTTCTAGTGAGGTTAAAAAAGTTGAAAATAAATTTTGAGTTTTGGAAATAAAGGTGGCAAAGTACCATTTTCTTCCCTTGGGGTGGAAAATGTCATTTTTTGACAGAGTAGTAGAAAAAAATCTTACCTTGTGTCTCACAACGCGAATTGTGTTTGTCAGATTCAGAAACCGTAGGTCTTTGCTTCCCTAAAAATATCGAACAAATTTAAGTCCAATAATATGACAAAATATAAATAAAGGATTTGTTATGAAAATTTTGACGTGAAAAACGTTTTATATGTTATTTTTGAAAAACGTCAAAATAAAGTTTCGATACGACTCCCTAAAAAAATTAAGCTTTGCAAACGTACAGAATTTTTTTTTAAGCAAAATTTTTTTCAAAGGCGTGAAACCCGAAACCAAATTTGGCAGAAACATAATTTGTCAGAATATAAAAGAAAAGAAAATATTTGGTTCAAATTATATTCGTATCCATTATTTTCTGGGTCTTTTACTTTCGTTCATATTTCGTTTCGGACGTTTTATTTTCTGTGCTATTTTGTTTCGGTTATTGTAATTACATCATCCTTTTGCCTTAAAATCATACCCACATTAACCCCCTCAAATATTGACATTTAATTCTTAAACACCCTGTATAGCAAATATTTTTAATAATTACTATTATCATAATATACCAGAGATTATACCGTTAGCTAAACCATAATTTCCTTCCTGTCTGGGTTCCTTTTTAATATTCTCGCAAATCGGCTGTGGCAAGACAAATTCTCCATCTTCTGCCCACTCTTCGTCGAAATTCATCAACAAAACTTCATCATCATCCTCCGGCGAGGTTGGATCAGTAGCTGGTTTAATTGTTTTATCATTTTCCACGTTAACATTATTTTCTCCACATGAATCTTCTCTACTTTGTCCCTCAATTTTGTCACTGGATTCAGCTTCATGGTTAATCATATTTTTACTAATATTATTGTCATCATTGTTTCTCTCCGATTGCATTTTCAAGCCAATTTAACTGCATTTCTGTAAGAAAATTAATTATTGATGGATCAATTACGAAATTGGAAACCTGAATCAACAAAAATTTTTTAATGGCAACAAGGGAAACCTTGAAATTAACTCTGTGTCTCAGACTTCCATTTTGTATATTTTATTTATACACGTTTCGATCAGTACGATCTCTGATCGTCTTCAAGTGCAAACGACAATCTATTCCTAATGCTACGTACTTATATACTATGGGAAATCACTCAACCGCAAAGTTTAAGAAGTTGGCTCCGCCCAAGAAGGGGCTTCCAAATATTTGGAATTTCAACACTTGGTTTACTAAAAGTACCCTGATTCTGCCCAATAAATGCAGTTTCAAGGAATTTTAGTTTCTTCCAGTGCGACTCCTTGTGCAAAACCTTTGCTTCTGTCCACTTCATTCGGTGTTGTTTTGACCATGCATGTTCGGCTATTCCTAATTTCGTTGTTTCACCTCTTTGGGTATTCATCTGATGTTTCTTAAGCATAACAGATAGTGGTCTTTTTGTTTCGCCTACGTATGATTCACCACACTCACAAGGAACTTGGTAAATGCATTCCTTATTTTATTTGTTCTCCGGTTTTGTTTTACTAAGAAGGCTTCGAATTGTATTATTAGATTTAAAACCTGTTTTAATATTAAAGTTGTTCGCTACTCTTCGAATTTTCTCTGATACTCCTTTAATGTATGGAATTTTAAGGAATGCATTTGCCTGGTTTTGGTTTTGTAATCTCTGTCCTGTTTGCAGAAATTTAGAAATAGTATCTGCTATAAGTTTAAGGCTGTAACCATTATGCTGCAGATCCTTCTTAATGTTTCTTATTTCGATTTCCATGTCATGAGAATTGTTACAAATTTGAACGGCTCTGTTATACAAAGTTCTTATTATGCCTCGCTTGATTATAGCAGAATGATTTGAACCTTGATTTAAATATTGTCCTGCGTAAGTAGTGGGTTTACGATTGACTGTTTCAAACAAAGGGAAATCTTATAGCGTTTTCCTTTTGTGCACTGAGGCAAATCTAAAACTGACCTAGTGCTGGCAGAAAATGGCATCAGTGCATGATTAGTGCATTGCAAATGGAATATGAAATGCACGGTTTCAGAGCAGATTTTATAGTAACCCGAAAAAAATAATTTTCCGAGCTTTAGAGATTTTATATTTCTTTACAGAGATAGATTTAAAATCCCACAATTCCCAAATGATACTTTCAATTTAATGAAAAGGAAGTAAAACATTAAAAGAGCCCGTCGATGGAAGTGATCTGATTTCTCGTTTACTACTATTACTATTTTCATAGGGGGAGCGTTTTCTGGTAAGCTTGATTTCTGTCAGACCGATGAAATTAAAAGAAGAGAACAATAGTAGTCAGAAAAATGCTGTCAAGTATAAAATTATACTTCCTTCGACGGCACTGGGTTAAGTAAGTAGAAAACATGCAGGTGCTTACAACAAAGAAAAGAGTAACATGAAAAGGCTAGTACTTTGGTAACATGCCATCCACTTCTCCGAATGGAGAAAAAATGGATGGTCATATCCAAGAAAAAGAATATCAGAGGCATGTTAGAAATAAATGGGCAGCAAGTCGAACACGTGGATTCATACAAATACTTGGGTTGCCTCCTCAATGAGAACTGGGACCACACGCAAGAATCACGGAGTTGTTCGTGCAAGAATTGAACGAACCAGCTCATTTTTTATTAAAATGATATCAGTGTTGTAGAGTTGCGATCTTAATACCACACTCCGAATTCGTGTGCTTCGATGTTATGTTTTTAGCATCTTATATTATGGCAGGGAAGCATGGACACTGACTGAGGTCATGTGCAAAAAGTTAGAGGCATTCGAGATGTGATGTTGTCGTAGAATACTAAGGATATCTTGGATGGACAGAGTAACTAATGTGGATGTTTTGCTTGGGATAAATAAAGATCTTGAAGTTTTATTTACCATCACAAAACGAAAGCTTGAATATTTTGGCCATATTTTGATAAATGACAAATATAAACTTTTAAAATTGATAATAGAAGGCAAAATTGAAGGCAGAAGAGGTCCGGGTCGTAGACGGATATCATGACTTAAAAATCTTAGGAAGTTACAAGGGGGTGTGGTTTATTTAGCATGTCATAAAGGCCTGACTGTGTGAAGAAGGGATGTGATCACGTGAATTATGTGATGACCGACGAATGTTCTACAGAGTGAGTCTGAGTTCGTACGGAGTGCTCTAATAACTTGATTAAGTGTATAGGTGAGGAGGACGTACAAATCCCATTCAACACCTGTGTATCATTGGGGTCTTATTATTTCATAATTGTCAAAGGGGCACCATTTGAAAAATGTGTTCACAGGACGAAAGATTGCTATCAGTCGGTATATCGAAGGTACTTTTTCTGCTTTGTGCGCACTTTTTTCTCCTACGGTTTCTAGAAAAGACCAATTTTGGTTAACTACGCACAAGACAAAAGGACTTTAACGCGATTTTTAACAATAACTCGAGTTCTAACGGACCGATTGGAAAAATTATTTTTTGAAAGATCTTATATGCTCTAGAATGTTATTTATGTCCTTTTCTAGTTGAAAGAATGACGTAGGGTTTTGTGTCTAAAGGCCTTATTGCCAATTGCACCACAATATTAAACCCAGTTTAAATTTAACCGGTGTTTAGAAGGCGCTTCCACAAAGAACTTAAAATACCAAGGTCTTACATTCTAAATATCAGTTAAATTTAAACCAGGTTAAATATTACTGTGCAATTGGCAACTAATGGGGTTAATAATAATAATAAAATTGTTAAATAATTGGAAGCTTTTATGCAGCAATAGTAAAGAATAATGAAGATAACCGCTGACCTTTTGTTTATCACAAATTAAAAAAAATATGTTTACGTGAACCTGAACTTGTTTTTCACAAATTTAGCATGATAATGTTTTATTTATATCCAAGACAGAAATAAAACAAATAATTGGCTAATAATAACAGTTGATTTATTGAAATATAATTTTATAGCCATAATTTTTTAACAATAGTTTAGCAGTCAGATTTTTCGTTTCAACGTGCTTGATGATAAACTCCAACAAAAACGCAGTCTTTTAGGATCTAAAACATAAACAAAAATTTATTTTTTGGAAAAAATAAATTTATTGATAAAAACCAATATTATGCTAATTTTATAATTAATAATAATTTTACATGATGCTTCAGCATTCAAACCTGTAAACATGTAATTGAAAAAAAAAATACACACATTTATCTTATATTACCAAACGAATGGAATCAAGATGTGGCAGATGCCGTGTTGTTATATACAAAAGTTATCCGAACGAATCAGGACTTTGCGAAAACATATTCATAACACTTGAGAGTAGACTAGAGTTTCGAACTTCCATTGTCTTTATCTTTTACTTTTTCACAACGTTTCGAATGCTTATGTACAAAAACTAAGACTGCCTGATCTTATTTACTAGAACTATTTAAATGACCTATATAGAGCAGAAAACATAGAATAGGAATGCCCAAATTGATACACCCGACGTGCAACTGGCACTGCAAAAGCTAAAAAACAGAAAAAGCGCTGGACAAGACGGAATAACGAAGGAACTGCTCAAATACGGCGGACAGAAACACACAAGAATTGACAACCCTAATTAGAAAGATCCTTATCACCATAAAATCCCAGATGAATGGCGAGTCGGCACCACTATCCTTATGTTCAAAAAGAGGGCTAAGAAAAGACCCATCATAACAGGAATAAACCTCTTGAGCACCACATTGAAATTGACAACAAAAGTAATAACGAACAAAATTAACAGCCTCACCTCGCTGGCAGATGAACAACAGGGATTTAGGTCGGGAAGATCTTGCACGGACGCCGTGTTTGTCATAAGACAAGTAACAGAAAAGTCGATCGAATACAATAAGCCAGCCTACATATGTTTCATCGACCGCGTCCAACTGAAAGATGTTTGACATCTTCTTTACAACAGACAAATCCCATACAACCTGACAAAAACTATAGAGAACATATATGCAGCAAACCAAATACAGGCAAAGCTAGACAGAGAACTCACCGAACCAATATCAGTTGATAGCGGTATTCGCCAAGGGGATTCATTAAGCCCACTTCTCTTCAAGATCATCAAGGACGAGATTATACAGAAGGTTCGCTTATTGAGACGACATAAAATGGGAGAATTTTGTGCTATGCTGACGACGCCGTGCTGACACTCATTCAACCGTACAGCTAAATCTCTTAACATAATAATATCTCCCACAAAAACGAAGTGTATGACAAGATAAAAAAAACGCAGATTGAGATGTAAACTGGAGGTAGATGAAGAAGTTATTTAGCAGGAAATGAAATTTAAGTATCTCGGCGTGGAACTTGCGGGCTTTGGCGATGCTGAGGCAGAAGTAAGCGAACAAACAACGAAAGCAACAAGAATAGCAGGGTGTTTGAATACTACAATATGGTGCAATAAAAACGTAGAAATTGAGGTCAAGACTAGAATCTATAAAACAACAGTAAGACCCACCATAACATATACCGCAGAAACTAGACCAGAAACATCGAAAACTAAACGACTATTAGAAACAACCGAAATGAAAGTACTTCACAGAATTACTGGTAAAACACTTTTAAATAGGGAAAGAAGGGAAAGTATAAGAAATACATGTGGATTAGAAGACATTAATAACTGGGTATTAAACAGAAAAAAATAGTGGAATGAGCACATAAATAGGATGGGCGACAGGAGAATAGTAAAAATTGCTCGTGATAAGTCACCACGGGGTCGCAGGAGCGTAGGGCGTTCTCGAGAGATGGAGCGACAACCTGAATGCAGAGCAATAGGCAAGTTAACGAAGTCAAGTCAAGAAGGAAGAAGAAGTTGCGTTCAGTGAACCATGAAGTTTACATTTGGTGGGTTCCGCTTTTTCGCAATTGAAATGTGTTACCTCCGAAAAGTATGGGTTTTCCAAAAATCCTTGATGGTGGCGCTTTGTTGAGAGATACATTCTGGTTCCTCAGGATGAATGCTGTTTCTTTGAATTTGTGCTTGAATAGATTTCCCTCCTTGGCGACGATCTTTGCCTCTTTCCATTCTATATAATGTTGATTTTCCCAGCACTGTTGAGCTATTTTCGATCCAGTTGTGTCCCCTTATCGAGTTTTGCGTTTGTGTTCTGTAAGGTGAACTTCCATGGGTCGCGCGGTCGTCTGGTTTATCCGATGTAAATATCCCCACGCTCGAATGGTAGTTGGTATATGCAATTCTTGGTGTCGTGGCGATGTGACTTAGCTTTTGTTAATTGACTTCTTATTGTTGTGGTCGTTTTGAAGACAGTCCGAAGATGGTATTGGTTGCCTATTCTTCTTACCTTTTCTGAGATTCGTTTGATGTATGGAATTATAGGTGTAGCCTTTCTTTTAGTATTTACATATGTCGTCCTTTGTGTTGGTGTGGTCTGAAGAGTTTTATTGACCGTGTAGTTGGAGAAACCGTTCCTTCGCAGATCGAATCGAATTTTTGACTTTTCTTTATTTAAAGCTTCTGTATTGCAGATATAGGTGGCTTGATCTATGAGAAGATTTGCAATTTCCAGTTTGGTTGATAAGGAGTGGTTTGATTTGAAGTTAAGATATTGTCCAGTATGAGTTGGTTCGCGATATACGGAAGTGATTATGGCTGAATTATTTTTGGTGACTAGAACGTCAAGAAAAGGGAGCAGACAACTTTCTTCTTTTTCCAGAGTGAATTTAATACAGTTTCTTATGCTGTTGACATGATTGAAGAATTGTTCTAGTGTGTTGTTGTCCTTTTCCCAGATGATGAATATGTCGTCCATATATCTTAGCTATAGTTGGATCTCTGCAGTGATGTTCGCAGAGCTTCTTCTTCAAAGGATTCCATAAATATGTCGACCACTATCGGTAGACCATCTTTCTGTCAAAAATATCTGTCCTTTTCCTGTAAATAAGAATTCTGCAGACATCATTGCAACAAATCCATAGTGACATTGATTGGTAGATTGGTTCTGTCAGAGAGGTGGATGTCCTTGAGTAGCTTCTGTTCAATTATTCGGAGTGATTCTTCTAGTGGTACGTTCGCGTACAAACTTTCGACGTCAAAACTAACAAACTGGTCGTCAGGTTGTAGCTTGATTTTTCTAAGGAGGTCAACGGAAGTTCGAAATTTTATTTTACTCTCAACATTCATAACACTGCTTGCAAATATGATGGTGTCGATGGTTTACATTAAAATTATATGATACATATTATATCTATACAATAAGTTTTATTTAAATCACTCCCGTATAACAATTATGTCTAATTTTAAATTTGTGATAAACAGGGTCAGGGGTTATCTTGATTATTTTTTACGATACTTGTTTTTTTGGTATTTTGGTTGCTAAGGGAACAAATAACATCTGTTACATTAACATAGTATTTACGTAAATCTAAAGTCAAAAAATTTACTTAAAAAAGTTTTCATAAAATTTACGTAATATTTACATAACATAACTTTTGTTTCTTTACTTACATTATATTTACGTAATAAGAGAACTTTGTGCATGGCAAATATTATATACACAATATGACTTTAATTTTACATAAATGTTACATTCAAATAAGTAATATTTATGTTATAAATTTATATAGTAGTTACATAAAGAGTACGTTATTTACGTGACGTTAAGTTTACCTTGATGTTACTTTAACAGACATAAATACCTTTCGAGTTATTTTCTAGTTACTAGTTAATCGATATCTGCCGTTTCCCAATTTTTTTGTTGCCATGCATTATTTACGTTATTTTAATTGCATATTATTTACACACAATATGGAAGTTTACTTAGAATTTAAGTAACAATGTAATCATGTGTTTGTAACTTTTACGTAATTTTTACGTAACTGTGTTGGCTGGAAGTTGGTTTATTTGTTGATTTAGAAACTATACGTGGAGTTCAAAAATGTTTTTTTCTCTTATTTTGTTTAAATTAAAAAAATCAAGTATTTTTGCATAAATTATTTTTTATTATGTGATGTTTCGAACGACGCCCACTTTTTTGAAAGGTGCGATGACAGAATTGCTGATTGAGTAACGTTGCTTAACGTTCGTGGGCTCGTAACGTTACGTACATCCCTCCGTACGCAACGAGTGGAATCAGCTGCTCTGTCATCGTATCCGTCAAATAAGAGGGCATCATTTGAAACATGGCATGAACAAGTCAAAAATATGGTGTATTTTGGCTTTGTTTCGAACGCGTTAGGTATATCGATACCGATGCGTTGAAATATTTACTTTAAGTGTCTAATATCTATGATACTTATTTTCCTATCTCTTCTACATAAAGTTTTCAGAAAATGAAATGATATTCATGGCGTCCAATTAAAAAAAAAATATAAGTTTGTGCCTCGGTTCGTGCCATATTTTATTTTTGGGGCACCAAGTATAAAAGGGTATAAAAAAACCTCTGCAAACAAGCAATTAAATAACCAGCTCATATAGCGGTTCTATTTAGAGCGTTAGTATAAACCGTCAGAAGTGTAAAACCGTCTTCATTTTTTCGAGATGTTTTAATTTTGATTTGGGTTAAGCACGACTTCAGGTTCATTTTTTAAAAAAACCGAAAAGACTTTAATAAAGGGTTCTATTTCCGTCGTATTAGCTGATTATCACAAATAAAATAGTTAAATATTTGCCAAAACATAAAATAAATTAATTTTTAAACTTTACATACAACAATTTAAAACAGATTTTTTTATCATTTACAAGTTAGTACTCGTATTATAAAACATACTTTAGTGTTTAATAAATTAAAATTGAGATATTATGATAACCTTTTTGTTATTTTTATAGGTGTCAACAATAATATGACATTTTGGGTTTTACTAGAGACCATAATTATGCGGCTTTCATACCTGAAGATTACTACAACTGCATCAAACTTATTATGTTAGTTATTAATTGTGTAAGTTTTAATTCTGCAAGTCAATAAAAAAATGTATATTTAACATCATTTGGTTTTTATTCAACAATTTTTAAATTTATTACGTCCTGCATGTAAATAAAGCATTCTGGATCAATCCTCGTATACCTAGAGATGATTATCAAAATACCCTCGTAAACGGATTATCTCGACAGTTTTATTGCCCCTCGCAAAAATCTTCGGCTTCTTCGACCCATCAAAGAAATAATAATTTAATCTAGTAGACTGTGTTTTGGTTGACCCCCGACAAAAACGCGTTTAAAATTGGACCTCATTTAAAAAGGGCCACCTAGTTTATCAAAAACGGCAAATTTAAAAACTTCAATTGTAAAATCGGCTACTTAACAAGGAATTCACTGCCTGCACTATATGTACAAATTTTGATGTACTAATAGTTGCAATAGTTTTTTATTCTTTATTCTCAATTCGTAGGAAAGAATGAAGTATATTGGATGCGTCTTGATACAGTTAAAAAAAACAACTAGATAAAGTTAAAGCTAAAAAAACACATAATAGTCTAAAATCACAGTTATGAATAACCTAGATACAACTTACATAGTATCGTTTAATTGTTTCTCTTTTCACTTTGGCTTTTGTGTGTTCCTTATGGGACACTCATCCAATTTTGAATTTTCGTTCTTTCCTCCAAAGATCTTTTAATCTTCTACTTTTTTACATAGTAAGTTTATAGTTAAAAAGACAGAAGAAATGAAATACGTACAAGCACTAAGATTTGTGTTAAAATACTTGTAAAAGGGTAAACAATAAAAACTAAATAAAGTTTTCAAAAAATTACATTAAATAAAATCAATAAACTAAATAGAAATTAAAAAAATATATATAATTAAAAATAGAAATAAAAAACACACATTTAATCGACAAATAATACAACAGTTTAAAAGAGTTCAAAGAAATCCTCGTGTGAATATGGTACATTTTCTGTTAGTAAGGTTTTAATAAAGAGTTTGAATTTGTTGATGTTGGTTATTTGTTTTATATTTTCTTTAATACCTATGTAGAGTGAAAATATAAGGAATATCTGGTTGCATTCCTTTGTTAAGATTTTTGTTTTTGCTAAAGTAATTTTGATGTTTTGTAACAAAGAATAGAAGTTTGTAATAATACAAAGAATATATTTATATTGTTGAAAAATAATGATGCAGTGGATCTCTGCGAAGTTGTCAGTTTTTTGCTAGTCTGATGAATTTTGTTTTATTTTGTTTATTTATTTATTTATATTGATTTCACTTTCCTTTTTTTCCATGACCATACTACTGCAATAATGTTCCAATAGTCTGCAATAACCATGCTATAATGGCAATAATCCAGCAATAGTTTATTATACTTGAAATAGATTGCCATACTCACCAAATAACTAAATAGTCCGTAATAATCTGCAATAGTGTACAATGCTGGGTTATTGGGCACCATTATGTACAAAAGTCAGGTCAGTGAAATCCCCCTCCCGGCTATTTCATGGGATTTATTTTTTTTTATTTAGAAAGAATAGGCAAAAGAATAAAATTCATGTGATTTTTTACTTTTAATTTTCACTAAAATATATTGGTAAAATTGGATTAAATTAAAAAAAAAACAAAAAAAGACCTTATTATACAGTATAATTGATAAAAAAAATTAAATGTAAACATTTATTATATTATTCATACTACAATTTTAATAAGAAAGGATTTACTTGCACACAGGCAAAAATTCTCATATGTATTTGCCAATGTTTATGGTGTCCACTTAAAGACGAGTTTTTGACCTGCCCCAAAGAGGGTCACTAACCACACCACATTTTAACACATTTTTTATTATTATTTAGGCTTAAATGTATGGTCTTTCTACCTGCAGACTTGGTACTACTTCTAAAAATAGAAAAATTACATAACTGGGTTTACATTGAAGAACCTTTGTTAAGTTCCCTTGTCCCAGTGTGGCCATTTATTAACACAAAAAAGACCTTGTGATAGCAGCCCCCACAGGTCTAAATATTTAATTTAAAAACAATGTTCAAAAAAACCCTTAGTCATACCCAAAAGACAAAAGTTATTGATTATTTTGTATGGTTATTGAAACAGACCACTGAAAAACTACTTCTTTCCTCAAAACATATCATATTTTAGGAGAAAATGCCATAAAACCAATATTTTTTTTAGGTTTTTAAATGGCAAATGTTGAATACTCCAAAAATTTTGCACGCAGTGGTAGGATCTTCAATTTTCAGGTATTTTCCAGGATATTTCTTACTAAATTTCCAAGTCCAAATGAAACAGCGAAACCAAAGAAAAATGTAAAAAGTAATTAATTTTAATATCTGGTAAAAATTTAAAGGCATTAAAATAATACAAAACAAAGCTGGCTAAATTCGACTTTTTTACTCGCGGTTTTTTAAAAAAAATCGCTATACCCTATTAAATATAGCATCAATTTTTATTCACACATTTAACAAAAACTGTGACTTCTTTTAGTTTCTTATGGGAGCCCAAAGAAAAGTCTACCATGAGATGAGACAACTCTGATGATATGAAAAAACCGAGGAAAAAACTGTATTTTTTGCAAAAAAATCAAAACTTTGTTTTAAAGAGGGTGATTTAGTAGGTGGTAGTTGAATTAGTAGTAGTAATTAGGGGGCGGCTCAACACCTGGCAAGTAGGCCCAATCAGTCCTATTTCACCTTATCCCAGCCCAGCCCCCTAATCCACACCCTGTACCGCTTGTATGGTAGTGGGCTCTCCGGTCCTTCCTGTTCTCTTCACGAAGTCCAGTATTTTGGCCCACTTGAAATTTCGTAGGTCCTCTGCATCCAGGTTCAGTTGTCCGAGTACCTGATGCCTCATCCTTAGGTATGCATCGCACTCCACAACGAGGTGCCGGGATATCTCCTCCGCCCTCCCGCATGGCAGATAGTCATTCCCGATGCGAGTCAGATGCTTACTGAGTCGGTTGTGGCCAGTCAGTATCCCTGTCAGTAGTCGAATATCTTTTCGTGTCCTTCCCAGGAGCCATTTGAGTCGGGCCGCGTCCGGTCCGTCGATGAATTCTTTGGACTGTCTGCAGCCTATTTCGCTCTCCCAGGAGTCTGCCAGTGCATCGTTAGCCCATTTAATGAGTCGACTTTGCAGCTGTCTCCTTGTTATACCTAAGAGTGGTTCCGGCCCCACGTATTGAGTGCTGGCCCCGATCCGAGCGAGTTCATGGTAGTTGAATTAGTGTACGAAAAAAAATAAGTAGGTTGTAGTTATAGAATTGGTTTTTTTCCGCCCGGCTTTTGAAATTTTACCTTGTCTCTCAGTGAGTGAAACAGTGACAAAACGATTGGCACCTTCACCATAACTTGAAATCCGAGGGGAAAATCTGCTAATGGAAGGCTAGCATTTGCATCTTTTTCCAATTTGCCAAACTTTTGATTTAAGTTAGCATTACATCTTAACTGAGATTTCGACAGTGATAGAAACGTAAATAAAATGGCTTACGCACAAAACTTTTGACATTATGCAACAATGTTGCATGTAATAACGAGTACAAAGTTATACTTTTAAGTGAAACATCTCTAAACCACGACTTCGTGGATGCTGAACTAGGTTTACACAACTATCTCATATACCGTAGAGACAGGGACACTTAACAAACGGGTAAAATAAAAAAAAGAACTTCAATCATCAAAACTCAATATTGCGCACGATCTTTCTGAAGAAATATGGGTGCTTATAGATATTGAAGGTACAAAATATATTTACTGTTGCTTTTACACTCCCCCAAACTCAACCAGAGAATGCTATGAAATGCAACCACAGAAGAGGTCACATTGCAATATGAGGAAGCCATAGTTCTGATAGCAGGGGATTACAACCTGCCTCACACAACATGGGCATACGTAAATAATATGTTTCAACTCTACACCATACCGAATTGTAATGGGCTAATGTTAGACCTAATTTTTTGTAATGACAGCAACATTTCAATGGAATGTGCAGATTCCGGACTTCTCAAATGTGACAGACATCACCCAGCCTTGCCCAACAAACAAAATTGTAATAGTTGTAACTTGTTAGAATATGAACACTTTTTTTTATGATTTTAGACACTGTAACTTTTTAGTGATATAAGCGATTCCTTAAATAACATTAACTGGGACACTGTCTTTAGACTCTGCAACTATCGATATCTATTTCATCTTAAATAATCTACTTCAGGAGAAAGTAACAAAAATTAAATTTAAAAGTAAATTCGCATTTCTACCATTGACAATCAGCTTAAAGCAAATATTTACAGTAAAAAACAGGCACACAAAAAATATAAAATCTCCAGAAACTTGGTGGATTCACATACATTTAAAATTATCAGAACACTCTGTAAACAACAGTCACAAACTTGTTACAAATTATATAATGAAAATATTGAAGACAACGTAAACAGTGATCCTAAAAGTTTTTGGAGATACATCCAGGACAAAACAAAAAATCGCGACATTCCATCTATCATTAAACTGAGGATGAAACAGCAAAAAACGCAGTAGACATTGCAAATCGTTTTACGAAGCATTTTTCGCAGGTCTATGCTACCTCCAACCATGTTCAGGACACTGTTCAGGAATCTATAGATGACATATCCAATAACCACTTTCTTCCATCTTTTGCTGTCACTAAAGAACAAATTATGGATAAAGTAAAACAGCTTAAGGTCAACTAAAGTCCAGGGCCTGATCAAATACCTCCTGTACTTCTAAAAAACTGTGAAGCTGCTTTTTGTATACCTCTTCACTTTCTGTTCAACCAATCCCTTAGCTCAGGCATTTTTTCTGTTCAATGGAAAAGAAGAGTGGAAACAAAGAATCTGCTGAGTAATATTGTCCTGTTGCTATTGTGCCGCAAATCCCAAAAGTACTTCAATCATTAGTTACAGACTTCTTCAACAGCGTACTCAAAAGTAACTTTGATAATAGCCAACATGGTTTTCTAGCTGGAAGATCCATTAGTACCAATTTGTTATCCTATAAATGTGCGTTGTCTAAGGCCTTGGAGGGGGGGCATGCGGTCGACGCAGTCTACACGGACTTCTCCAAGGCGTTTGACAGGGTAAAATTAACAAACTTCGCACATTTGGTATGTTTGGCACTTTTCTCAGCTGGATGCAGTCATATATAAGGAACCATAAACTAATAGTTAACATTAACAACAGTTTTTTTTCTGAACATTTTTTGCTATCTCTGGGGTACCCCAGGGTGCGCATCTTTCTCCAACGCTCTTTAATATTTTCATCAAAGATGTGGTGAACTGCTTCCTATTTATTGCTGTTCTTATTTACGCTGATGATCTCAAAGCATACTATATCTTATATGACGAGAATGCATCCCATAAGCCAAAACAATGGACAAAATTTTTTGTGAGGTGTTATGATCCATTAAGTCAGGAGAAACATTCCGGAAAGTTACGGAATGTCACAAATTGGATGACTTCCTTTAAAGGGGTGGAGACTGGCATGAAAATTTGTGACAATTGTCGAATGAAACTTTCAGCTAGTTCAAAAAAGAAGCGAAAGAATGTTAATTCTATCTTGTCTTCCTATGAGTTGGAGTCGGGCAAAAATTCAGCAAGAATTTGGAGTTTCCCAATACATGACCAGGATGGTAAAAAAATGGTCAAAGAAAAAGGAATTTTACCCACACCTAATCCAAAGCCTGTGAAAACTCTTGACCAAAACGTTGTAGAAATGGTAACATCATTTTACCTTAGAGATGATGTGAGTAGACCCATGCCTGGAAAAAAAGATTTTTTTGTTGTAAGAAAAGAAGGAACTAAGGAGCATCATCAGAAAAGGTTAGTTTTGGCTAATATTAAAGAAATATATTTGCATTTTAAGAAAGAGCATCCAGACCTAAAAATTGGTTTGTCTAAATTTAGTGAATTGAGACCAAAAAGTTGCATTTTAGCAGGAAAGAGCGGTACACATACAGTGTGTGTGTGCACAATACATCAAAATATGAAGTTAATGATAGAGTGTTCTAAAATAAACAAGTTTATCTTAAATGATAATGATGTGTAACCCACCAGGAGTTCACTGCTTTTTGGACAAATGTGAGATATGCCCAGGAACTGAGAATTAAAAAAACTTTTCGAATGAAAAGTTCGAAGAAGCAATGATTGACAATGTGACTTTTAAGAAGTGGATATCTGTAGATAGATACAATATGGAGACATTAATTAAACCAGCAGAGGACTTCATTAAAGAATTTTCAAACAACTTGATTAAATTAAAATCTCATTCTTTTTACACTCAAATGCAAAAAGAATACTACAATGAGGTAAAAGACAATTTAAAAAAGGGGAAAGCACTAATCACATGCGACTTCGCTGAAAATTATTCATTTATTTTGCAGGATGAAGTGCAGTCCTATCACTGGACAAATAGCCAGGCAACCCTACATCCTTTTGTAATATATTACAAAACTCATGAGGGAAAACTGGGTCATTTAAATTATATATTTATTTCAGACTGTTTGGTACACAACACTGTGGCATTTCATCTTTTTTTAAGCCACCTTATGCCTGAACTAAAGAGGCAAATTGATAATTTAGACAAAATTATCTATTTTTCAGACGGCTGTGCCGCACAGTATAAAAATAAAAAAAAAATTTTTAATATTGCGTACCATCTTGAGGAATTTAAAATTAAAGCAGAATGGAATTTTTTTGCCACCTCCCACGGGAAGAGTGCATGCGATGGACTGGGAGGCACCGTAAAAAGGTTGGCTGTTAAAGCAAGTCTGCAGAGACCATATAATGAACAGATTATGACCCCCAAAGATCTTTTTAAATTTGCAACAGAAAACATTCCTGGTATAACATTTAAATATTGTTCATTAAATGACTACCACATGAAACATGAAAAGTTTTTGGAAAAAAGATACCTGGAATCACAATCGATACCTGGGTATACCACTAAGTAAAGAGGAAAATATTCAATGTCTTTTTGCAACCTGTGGTTTGTCAAACACAGAAATTGAAAACATCGACTCCGGTTTTGTAACCATAAACTATGACTGTCTTTGGTGGATGGGATGTATCATTGGCAAAAATATAGAAAGCGGGGAATTAAAAGTTAGTTTTTTACATCCTCATGGTCCCTCTCTGTCTTTTTACTTTCCAAAGCCAAAAGCTGATATTATTGGTCATAGATCAAAATTCTCTTTTAAGACAGGTCAACCCAAATACTGCCACTGGTAGGACATATACACTAACTGCAGAAGAAATGACAGATTCCTCAAATATTTTACAAAAAAATTAGCAACCTAAATATTTTTTATTGTATTTTTTCTATTATTCTTACTTTTCACTTTTTTGTTATACCCATATTAGGTAAATTAGCCCTGTATTAAATATCTTATTATTCTTTTAAAGTATGACTCCATTATTTCTCCATCTTAAAATTTTCCAAAAATGTTAAAAAAATATTGAAAAAAAAATATTTAATAATGAATATTTTTTTGAAAAAAATTAAAAAATGTGTTTTTGTGATTTTCCAAAAAAAAAATTTTTTTTTTAATTAAGAAAAAAAAAATTAAACAAACTATATTGTGTCACACATCTTTAAAAAGGTCTTTAAAAACCCTTCAAAATGAGCTATCACTCGCTTCTATAGGATCAATAGTTTTTGAGATATTACTATTTTTGTAAGTGTCTGTCACGGACATATTGGTCAATTTCTTGATTTTCAAAAATCAATAAAACAAAAACCGCCTATCCAAAAAATTTGATTTTTGAGTTTTTTGATAAGACGAATAAGTGTACCAAAAATCATCAAAATCGGAGATGGTCAAAACTATTGCCTGGTTGACTTGATATGAGTAGCTAGGCTGTCATTGTTCTAGGCCACTTAGCGTTAACGTTAACGTATGTCTGTCTGTCTGTGCTGAAACTCTCTAATGGCTGAAACTCCCTAATATCACGTGCCTGTAAGTGACGTCAGAAGTGTTATGTGATCACATGACTTGTGTTCTACAGAGTAAGTTGGGGATTCTACAGGGTGCTCTATGTCCAAGAGGGTTGTTAAGGGGTTGCAAGGGAATGCCATAAAGGCTTGTGTGAATAGGGGATGTGATCACGTGACTTATGTTCTACAGAGTGAGTTGGGGTTTATACAGGGTGCTCTAGTGACATGCACCTGTCATTTGTGCTCTCTAGCCAAGCCATCAAGTGCCATGATACTACTTAGTGTTAATGTATGCCTGCTGAAATTCTCTAATAGTTGAAACTTCCTAATATTCTCGGTCACAAGTGCCAATGTATGGAGTAGAAAATGACGTCACGCATAGCATGGGGGCCTTATTATTTCAAGAGTGTCAAAGGGGCACTATTTGAAAAATGTCGAGATGAGAGAGATTGCTATCAGCCGGTGTACCGAAGGTACTTTTCCCACTATGTGCGCACGTTTTTCTCCTATGGTTTCTGTAAAAGACTAATTTTGGTTTGCTGCGCAGGGGACAAAAGACCTTAGTAGTTTTCTGTGAATATCTCGAGTTGTAAGTGATCGATTTGAAAAATTCTTTTTTTATTAGATTGCCGTGTTGCAATGCTACTTATTCTTAGAGAGATGGAGAAGCCAAAAGGGCCTTAAGTGGTGAAAGAAAGATCTTAGTAGTTTTCTGCGAATATCTAAGTGATCAATTTGAAAAATTATTTTTTTACTGGATTTCAAAATGGCATTTTGGCTTCTCCATCTCTCTAAGAATAAATAGCATTACAACACAGCAATCTAACCAAAAAAGAATTTTGCAAATCGATCACTTAGATATTCGCAGAAAATTACTAAGGTCAAGCACAATAATGCTCTTTTGGCTTCCCCATGCCTGTGCGGATAAATACCATTGGAACACAGAAATCCAGTAAAAAAATAATTTTTCAAATCGATCACTTAGATATTTGCAGAAAACTACTAAGGTCTTTCTTTCACCACTTAAGGCCCTTTTGGCTTCTCCATCTCTCTAAGAATAAGTAGCATTGCAACACGGCAATCTAATAAAAAAAGAATTTTTCAAATCGATCACTTACAACTCAAGATATTCACAGAAAACTACTAAGGACTTTTGTCCCCTGCGCAGCAAACCAAAATTAGTCTTTTACAGAAACCATAGGAGAAAAACGTGCGCACATAGCGGGAAAAGTACCTTTGGTACACCGGCTGATAGCATTACCATAACAAATATAAGTGCGAGTCCAAATTTTAAGTATGGCGCCTACATATATTGACAGGAATAGAAATAGAATAAAATAGAAATGTGCTTTATTGTCCAAAAATGCTAACATTTCATTGACAAAGCTAAAATTCTCAAAAAGAAGCAATTTTACTTTCTAAATTCTAAACTATGGTAGGTATCTAACAACTTTGGTTATTATGTCCTTAAAATAACAAATTTTATATAAACAAGAAAGTTTGGAACCAGGACTTACGTAAATGCAAAAATGATTATCATTTTATAAATTAAATTAAACAAGCAAACCACTTTACTTTCACAAAAAACTAAAAAATAAACATGAACAGTTAAAATGGAGTTCAACATAAAATTAAAAAAGATCACAACATTATATGCTAAATACTAAATAAAATGAAATCAATAATTTCCTCAATAATTTCAAAAATTTTATACAGGCAAATTAAAAGCAAAAAACAGGTTGACAAGTGTTTTGAAGGTTCCATTTCCTTTAAAAACAAACTACAAAAAATAAAAGTAAATAAAACAAAACATCAAAAAAGTGAGGTTAAAAGCACTTGCTTAGTGATTGTCATGACTATAACAAAGACAAGTATGAACAGTGAGCAATTTTTAAGAATAAAACATAACTAACCCTATAACAAAACCAAATACTAATCAAGTGACTAAACCTATGCCTTGTATGAACAATCCTTAAGCCTATGCCGTGTATGAACGATCCTTTAAATATACTGTTAAAATTTGATTCTTTGCAAAAATGTTTAAAATATAATAAATAAATCTCAAAATGAATAAACTGTATAATTTTTGAAATGTCCTAGGCACTGAAAATACTATTGACTTGCCTTTCTTGGCACAATCTTTTGAAGCACCTTGCATCCCAGAATCAAAGTTTGGGGCTTTTCCTGGCAACATTTATGTGAAATATACTTTATCCAAAACTTACATGTGATGGTCCCACGAATTTGCGTTTTTTTTTAATTAGGCACTTTCTGTCTATTCACTCACATTTTGATTTGGTAGGTAACTAAAAAAAAAATTGTTTGGGTTTTCTCTTTTCCGTTCCTCTGCACTTTTGCAAAAAAAAAACAAAACAAGTGGCAACTGGCAAACAAGTTCAAACAAGTGTATTTGAGGGGGGACAAAGGCGATTGCGGCAAGCATACATGGTTTGGTACCCTGTTTGGTCTGTCAAATGCTTAGGGCTAATTTTACAACCAAAGGTAAAACTTCAGATTAAACCATAGTTTAAACTTCAGTTTAATCTTTGGATTAATCCATCGGTAAACAAGTTGCTCAATTTTATAAGTCGGAGTTAAACCACCGCCATGAAGAAAGACTACATTTTCTTTACATATATAGGGTTTATTATTTTAACCAAAATGGCACCAACTAGAGCCAAACTTGATAAAAATCAATCAAGTAATTTTTGAGATATCAGCGTTGGTTACAGACAGACATACAGCCAGACGACAAAAATGTTTTGTCAAAAAGATATAGAGTATATATATATATATATACGTGTGAGCTCGATGTGAGAATAAAACTTGCTGGTCTGTGGGATGTTCCAACTCTTGTCGAATTTCCTTGTGCACAATTTCGCATATCTCTTTAGATAATTCAAACCTCTTTTTCAAATCTACATATCGTCGGACTCCCCCAAAGGATTTGTTCTAGGACAAATAATATTTGGTCTTCGTGCTTCGACAATGTCAATAATTTCGTCATTCTTCATCCAGTTGATCAAAAATAAATTTTAGTCGTTGATCATAGTGATTTCACTAAATACTTACAGTCTTTTTACCAAAAACAAATTTTTAATAAGTTTTTTGAGGTTAGAATCTTTCGGTAACTATTAAACTGAAGTTTAACAAACACCCAAACCGTTGGTAACGGTTAAACCGAAGTTTGTTGGTAAACTGCACCTATAAAACGTAAAAAGTCGACATCTGTAGTTTAAACTGAGGTTTGACGTTTAACTATGAGTTGTAAAATTGCGCATAAATAAAAGGAACATTCTCTGAGTGTTGATTTTGTTAAAATGTTTTTGCTTTGTTAAAATTATTGTTTTTTTACGTAATATAAAATATTTGAATTGAATTGAATGCTGTTTTTTTAACTCAGTCCCAATTCAACAAAAAGTTAGGTTGCGAACTAAAAAAAAGTGAGGTTATGTACTCCATCAAAAACTTGCACCAACGACTCTCAGACCCGGTTGCAGTAGATTGCATCGGAAATCCATATGAAAAATGTAAGAACCTGATTGTTGCCACCGTTTGCTATTTGGTGGAAAAAAACTTCCCCACTCGGAGTAGATGCGAGAGAACACGGTGCACACAACACAGGAATAGACGCACAGTGGCATGGCAAAATTATAATCCTTTGACGCAACTTTACGAACACAAAAATGCAAGTCGAGGCCGTATTATCGTACTTAAAAACGCCCAGTTTTTTTCAAGAACACCAAACAATTGCATGCCAAGATTCAGTGAATCCAGGCATAAGAATTGGGCTTCTGTACCTTCTCTTCATGAACGCACTCTCAATTTGTGAGGTTGGGAAACTTGTCAAAAACTGTTTATTTTATTTCTAAAAAATATCAAAATAAACATTATTAAAATTTTTTTTTGCCAATTGCCATAGTGCCAATGAACCATAAAAATGGCTGATGAACCATCTCTATCGGAACTAATATTATATAAAACTCTGATAAAAACCGAGATAAAAACTGAACCAGAACCTCAGTTAGAAGACACATTTATAGAGGCAGAAAATGAAAATTTACAGTTCGACGCTCCCGATTTCGTCCGCATTGAAAACTCTGAAACAGTCGAAGGTCACTTTCGATGTCCAGAGTGCAAGAAAATCTTTGCAGAACAACCCCTGCTTGATTTACATTCTGTGATACACAAATTCCTTCATAAAAAAATACAGGCCTGCCCTATATGCGACAAGGAATATACCACGTTTAGACCGTTTAAAACGCATATAGAAGAGCATTTAATGCAGTTTTTCAAATGCCCCTTTTGTCCAGAATTCTTTTTTAGGTAAAAAATATTTTAAGGGGTGAATATTAATCCTTTCAGTACAGGTGACTAATTAGGTATTATGTTTTCACATCTTATTTAATATGAATCGAAAATCAAGCACCTTGTGCACCTAGAACAGAGAACATGCTCTATAAAAGAAAAAGAAGACAATCTTTTCAATATGTATTGAGTACAATGTGAAAACGTACTAAATATATGGGCCAACAGACAGGTCTGCAAACACTCCTGCCTGTCATTTGAAATCATCATTAGTGTGCGATTCTGAAAAGGTTAAGATTCTTTTGTACACAGGTATTTCTTTTACTAAAAAAGTAAGAACTTGGTTATGTATCTATTTGTTATTTTAGCTTTAAAAAACATGTAAGTCATGTTTCTCAACATAAGAAAAATGAAAAGCTGTTTCCATGTTCATATTGTGATAAAAAATTTCACAGTCCCAAAGAAAAAAAGGTTCACGAGAGGGTTCACACCAATGAGAGGCCCTATCTTTGTCTGATATGCAAAAAGGGTTTTAAGCAGACTGGCTCCCTTAGGGCGCATATCAATAATGTTCATAATGAAAGGAAGGATCACAAATGTGAGGTAGGTCTTATCAGAGTATGTAAATCAAATAAAAGGGAGGTTTGGCAGACCATCTCCCTGCTTCTGTAGTATGTATAGTTCTCAAGATATTCATATTTTGATAAATGTCTGTAAAAACAGTTAATTTTAAACAAGGTATGTTAAAATACCTTAAAAAACGAGCTATAAACCACTGTCCTAGTTTAAGTAGTTATCAATATATTTTCATTTCTTTAGGTACATGTTTAAGCAAAATGGTAGTTTGTTTTGATTTTCAAAAATTAATTTAAAAAAAACTAATGGCCAAAAAAAATTTAAATTTGGGATTTTTCATTCATCACAAAAACTACCAATTTTGCTCAAACATGTACTTAAAGAAATTGAAATATCTTTTAAATTTTTCAAAAGCAGCATTTTTTATTCTTTTTTATAAAAATGTATTTTGTTTCTGGGTATTTCACCAAACTATTTAATAAAATTTCAAGATGGAGAGATTTTAAAAATTTTAAAATATTAAAAAGAAAATACCTTTAAAACAAGCTATCACTTGCTTCTGTAGTATGTATAGTTCTCAAGATATTCATATTTTGATAAATGTCTGTAAAAACAGTCAATTTTAACCAAATGTGCAGGTACACAAAAAGAGTAATATCTTGAGAACTGTATACCGTACAAAAGCGAGTAATACATTGTTTTATAGGTATTTTAAAACCCATTTTGATAAAGTATTTTGTAACCTAATTTTTTTTGAAAAATTGTTTTCAAAATTTTTAAAATAGTTTTTTTTTGATGAACTCATCAAGTCTCCATATTGAAATTTTGTAAATAGTTTTCCGAAATATCCAGAAACAAAATATATTTAAAAAATAAAAAATGCTGTTTGTTAAAAATTAAAAAAATGTTTTTTTTTTGTTTTAAATTTTTTTTTAAAACAAAATGTGATACAACATTTCAAAGTTATATTAAAATACCTTTAAAATGAGTTATAAACCACTGTCCTAGTTTAAGTAGTTATCGAGATATTTTCATTTCTTTAGGTACACTTGATTTTTAAAAAAATGCAGTCAGAAAATTGACCTTTCTAAAAGTGTATAATATATACAGACTACTAGCTAAAATGCCTAAAAACTTCAAAAGTATGACAATTTACCATATTGTTTAAAAAAGGTCTCTAAAATTGAAAATATTTTTTTATTAAATTAAAGGCAACCTTATTTTTATTAAATTTTGCATAATACTAAAAAATCAGCAAAAATAATGTTTTAGTAAAGTCTTTATTGAACAATGTCAAATTATCACTGAAGTAACGGACAAATGCTGTTCTACAAAGAGGGCGGTAACTCATTTTGGAGTTGATAAAATAACAATAATACGATGGAAACAGCGCTGGATTGAAAACAATTTGACAAATAGGAAACTTGGATTAGGACAAAAATGTTGGTAAACTTAATACTAATTATTTTAACGTAAAAAAGAACTAAAATAAATAATTTACTATTTAATAGGATCACCATTTTTCTCTTTTACAAGCTGCAAACGTCTGGGCATTGAAAAGGTTAAATTTTGAAAATACTGATGGTCTTTTGAGAGCTGATCCAATGCGCGATAAATAGCATCACATAACTCTTCAGCATTTCGTGGTCTCCAATTCCTTTGGTGGTCAGGGCTGTTGGCTGGCCAAGGAAGTGTTTCTATATTATTATTCTTAAACCATTGGCGAACAACATTAGCCGTGTGTACTGGACAGTTGTCCTGCTGATAAACGAAGTCATTATTTTCATGTAAAGCCTGTACAGATGGTAGCATAATGTTTTCAAGGATTTCAATATATCGTCCACTATTGAATCTTCCTTCGATTCTCCAAAAAAAACCCAAACCTCTAGCACTAAACCAGCCCCACATGTTTACAGAAAAATGTCCAGATTTTTTAATTTGGTTTGTATATTCGGGTTCAAATGTAGAACTTGGTGGACAATAAACTAAAATTCTCCTGCTGCTTGAAGATTGAAACATTTTTTCGTCAGTGAAAACCACCCTCTCCCAGAAGTCATTATCACGAAGAACGTTGTTCAGTGCAAAAATCACTCTGGCCTGTTTTTGTTCTTCTGTTAGAAAAGGCTTCTTGGCAGCAACTCGACAAGAGACTTCTGATTTCGTTACTCTTCTATTTGCTGTTGCTAAAGAATCCAGAAATAATGTTACATTAGCTGCCTCAACCGACGTTGAAAAAGGATTTTGTCTGAGATGGTCAATAAGTCTCTCATCTTGCACTTCAGAACTTACTTTTGGTCGTCCTGATCCATCTTTCCTATCCGTAGAATTATTTTCAATCCAGCGCTTTTTCCATCGCATTATAGTCATTTTATCAACTCCAAAATGGGTGGCCGCTCTTCTTATAGAATAGCCGTCTTCTATAACTCGAGTGATAATTTGAACTTTTGTAAATGTTTATATCTATGCCATTTTTAAGCATGTCAGACTGAATTTTAAGCTTTCAGGCATACTAAGCTGGTGGTGTCTTATAATAGTATATACTAATGGAAAGCTAAATTTTGTGGCATTGGAAAAAATGCATGTATAAGTTTTTTTTTGAAATCAGGTGTACATGTTGAAGCAAAATGGTAGTTTGATTTGATTTTCAAAAATTAATTAAAAAAAAACTAATGGCTCCAGGCACCGTGCAGTGCGTGCACCCGCACGGGGCGGCAAAAGGCGCGATAATTTTTTTCTTAAAAGAAGGTTAAAGAAATAAGAGGTGTCGTGTCTCCACTCAAAGCCTACTACTCCAGTGAAAAGTCAAACATATTCTGTCTTCTGTATTAATATATACAGGGTGTTACAAATTCGATGCTCACCGTGGGGATCTTCTAAACGGTAGGAGATACGAAAAGGTTTAAATTAGGGCAAAGTTGCGCAATTTGACGCTTTGCTCAAAACCAAAAAAAGGGTAGTTCCGGAGATAGGCGAAAAAAATCGAAATCTTTATTTTTAATTTTTATTTTTCTGCGGCCTTATTCTTAAAGCTGTCAAAAAACGCTTCAAACTAATGAGATGTCCATTTTCACATGCTTTTTTTTTCCCGCCGTTTGGTTCATAAAGGATGACAGATATTTTACAACCTCTTTTTGACAAATACCTAACGTTTTGAGTTAATCGACCATCATCAGCCCAAATTCAAAGATTAAAAAACAAAGAAAAAAACGTATTTTTAAAATATTAGGTAAAGTTATTTGGTTATAACAAAATATCTTGAGTAAGTTAAAAGCAAAAATTAAATTTGTGCTGATGATGATCAATAAACCCCAAACGTCAGTTGACTTTTCAAAATAAGGTTGCAAAATGTTATATGTAATCCTTTATGAACCAAACGGCAGGAGAAAAAAAGGATATGTCCATAAGAAAAAATTAACTTGACAGTGTTCCTGTCACACTGAAACGTCAAGTCTCAAAAATGAACCTCTCACTAGGTAGATCTTCAAAAAAGTGCCTGTAGAAAGTTTCAAGCGTTTTTTACAGCTTTAAGAATAAGGGCGCAGAGAAATAAAAACTAAAAATAAAGTTTTCGGTTTTTTTCCGACTATCGGGAATTTTTGTATTTATATCTATTAAAATTAACTGAACCTAAACAATCAGCTTTAAGTGTTCTTAAAGCAATAATAAAAATGAATATTGATCCACATGTGGTTATAGCACTGAGGATTCTTTTGACATTGCCTGAACGCAGTTTTTCGAAACTTAAACTTATTCAGTAGCGATCCGGGGGGGGGGGTTTGAGGTCAACTCCCACATTTTTACTTGAAATTAAGTTTTTTTTATTTATCCTTACCCCCCCAAACTAAATTCTTGAGTGCGCGACTGACTTATTAAAACTTATTTAAGGTCAGCAATGACACAGGGACTTGCAACCATTTCTATAGAACACATCATAGCTTCTAAATTAGATATTGATAAATTAGTTAAACCAGGCGAGGTACTTTTTCATTAAGAAAACAATGCAGCACAAGGTCAAATCTAGCCCGGACTACTTGGTCCTGTTAAAAATTTACTTATGCACTATGGTTGTTTTTGCACTAGTAAATGCTACATTTTCTTCCCATTGGAGTTCGCTATAAGTATATTTAGGTAGGTTAGGTTAGGTTTGTTATGAGTGGTGCAATTTACAGCTCCCTCTGCAACTGAGAGATCTATTAAGGCTCATTTCCCCCCTACCCCACTCACCAGACCGGTCTGATGAGCACCCCCTAGATGGGCATTTTTCTTTTTTAGATCTAAATCCCTTTGTCGGGACTAGGGATCTTTAACGTGCTCCACTATCAATATATGGATCACACGGGACCGTCCTCTCCGAGGGACGGTATGGAATCGAATTAGCCTGCCTTTAGTTTTAGTTTAGTTTATTTTATTTACGGACTTGCCATTTTACAGTATTTTAAAATATAGTTACTATAAATATAATTTCAATATAAAATTAACGAAAAACAAGAAGAGTTATTATCACAAAATATCACAATGATAATCATATTTTTACAATATGTAGATCAGTAAAATACTACAAATTACAAAGAAGATTCACGTAAATCACAGTGATTTATGGAACAAACTAAAAGTGATCCTTAAGAATCTTTTTAAATTTATTACATGAAATGTTAAAAAAGTATGATTTCAACTTCAATAAGTTCATTTGCATACCTACTGAATCTATCAATGGGTGAATTCAACCCATAATTGGTATGATGTTGCCTTAAGGCAAATAAATTGCGTTGTCTTGTGTTTCTAGAGGGAATGTGAAATCCTATCAAAGATAAAAGTTCTGGATAGTTAATCTCATTATTAATAATTTTAAACAACATAAATCATAGCATTTTCTTCGGTTTTCCAATGGTGAGATGTTTAATAATGCCATCAGTTGAATGTAGTCTACAGATTCAGTAGGTATGTGCAACTTGTAACATATGAAACATAAGAATTTCCTTTGTACTCTTTCTAGACGGGTTTTATGATTATTATAGAATGGAGACCATATTGTACATGCATATTCTAAGACAGATTTGACTATAGCAACGTAGACATTTTTTAAGGTAAATACATTTTGAATATCTTCTAATGTTCTAAATAAAAATCCTAACAATTTCATTGCCTTGTTTGCAATCAGGTCAATATGGTCTATAAAAGTCAATTCTGAGTCAAAGAAAACACCTAAATCTCTCATTATTTTTGGTTTTTCAAAGGTACTATTGTCTAGTTGGTATGGAAAAGGACATAGGCCAAATAATATAGGTATTGGGCTTCCGTGGAATGCGTTGGTACTTACATATGTTGTAAACAACTTCTTTCTGAACAGTGTTTAAATTAGATCGCTGGGCCGTAGGAGCTTCACAATTTTGATCCAAAGTTTGGATTTTGAAAATGTTTTTATGTCAAAAAATGGCTAATATTGTCAGAATATTTTGACTTTGTACTGTCACTACTGTCAGACTTAATGTTAAGGGTACTAATCATACTTTTGGTACCGAACTCACCAGCGGATGATTGTGATATTTTATTTACTTTTGCCCAGACTACTTTCGACGTACATTTGAAAGCTTTGATTGGCGGTCATTTATAACCTCGGCAAACGTTGTTCTTGTGTTTTTTATATACTAATGTAAGTACTATTTTCAAATGGTTCGAAATGAGTCTTAAAAGATCAGGTTGCGGAATTGTGAAGAAATAGCTAGGTATATGTTATTACTGAGATACAGGGAAACGAAACATAGCTATCTGACGGATCTTCCCTTCTCGGAAACTCGACATTAGGGAGCCCCGATATCTTTTGATTTGGTGATTTCATAATGCAAGCATAGCTCCCGAAGGGAATATAAATTGTTGCTGTTTTTGTAATTAAAAGGAATGTAGTCTATAAGACTAATATTATGAGGTTGAACGCGCTGGATTCATTATAAAGTGGAATAAAAGCCGCGGTTGCTTTGAAAAATCCCTAATTATTGTTGTCTAGACATCGTCAATTGGTTTTTAATGATGACGAGCAGCATTCAGTATCCTAATAAGAAGACGCTGTGGAGGATACCATACTTCATTCTCTTCGTGCCTTGCATGCATATCCTAGGTACCACAGGATTGATGCAACATGTGCGCATACTCCTAATGTCATTGCTCCGACTTTGCATGTACAAGAGGTGGATATGATTGAATCTCTTATATTTACTTCTTCATTAAACATTATGAAGGAGCTATGTTGAACAGCCTGAACGTGCCTAGAAAATATTTCGATTCGTAACGGGTTCGATTCCGTAAGATGAACCATTTTCAACAAAAAAATAAAAAGGCTACAAACGGAACTGAACAAGTAAACAACATAAAAACAACAAACTAAATGATATAAAACTAACTTAAAACATGAAAACTACTAAGAACGAACGAACGAACAGCAAGAGCACACCAAAACTTTCTATATAGCAATGTAATCACAAAGCAAAGTCTGAAAGACACTGACTCTTTGACTTATTTTTGAAGTTTGATTAAGGTCACTTATCTATAAAGATTTTCTAGTTATTTTAAATTCAATTATTTCTCTACCGACAGAGTCAAATCAGGGACACTTATTCAAATTATTGTGTAAAATCGCCACACTCCTTGATCAAATTCCTACCTTAAATATCAGTGACTCTATGGTAGAATTACCTAAAATGAAGTAAGAGAATTTTAGTGCCCTCAGCTATCCAAAAATAAATGAAGTCAAATTCTGCCATTTTTTGACATCAAAACATTTTAAAAATCCAAACTTTGGATCTAAATTGTGAAGCTCCTACGGCCCAGCGGCACTTTTGTCCAATTTAAACGGTGTTCAGAAAGAAGTTTTCTACAACATAATGTATATACCAAGGGCATTCCACGAAAGCCCAATACCTATGTTATTTGGCCCATGTCCTTTATTGGATTCGTTTTTCTATGAAATGTCATACTCTTACATTTACCGACATTAAGAAATAAATGGTTAGCTTTGACAATTAGAAAAATAATTTATTTCATGCTGTAATATATGACAATCATACAGATGACGAATTATTTAAAAAAATTTCAAATCATCAGCTAAAAGCAAAAATTCAAAGATTTAAAAAATTTAAAAAATATCATTAATAAACAATTTAAACAAAATTGTTGAGAGATGATCGCCCTGCGGGACCCCTGACAGTTCAAGAGACTCTGATGAGACATAATTTTTGATTTTTATAGCCTGCCTTCGATCAGTTAAATTACTTTGAAACCAATTAAACAGTTTATGATCAATCTTGCAATTGCCTTCTAGCTAAGTCGGCCTACTCCGCTTCATACTGCGTTTTACCTTAATCTTACAAAATTCTGTAATTTTATAAGAAAAAGTCCAAGTAGACTATAGTCCAATTTTTGGATGAGCAGACTGACGTCATTTTTTTGGATCTCTATTTGATACATTGTTTTAGACAGCGACAATAAATATGTAAAAATAAGTCAAGTCGTTGATTGTTTCAACTGTTACGTCAAACTGACAACAACAAACTATTTGACATACAAACTGTTGACAACAAAGAAATACAGCAGTATAATTTGGTCCCCTCAAATCATATATGGATAAAATTATCGAAGGAGTTCAAAGGAAATTTTTGAAGGCCATGCATTATAGAAAGTTTGGGTTCTATCCACAAAGAGGTTGCGACAATAACTACTTACTGGGAGTTTTTAATAGGTTGTCTTTACAGAAAAGAAGGACCAAAATTTTTTTAACAACAATGTTTAAGATTCTCAAAGGAGATGTAGATGGTCCTGACATGCTTGAACAGCTTCCTTTTGCCATAAATCGCATCAATTCAAGAACAAAAAACATGTTTTACTCAGCTCAACCACGAACAAATCTTTACAGAAGCTCGCCTATTTACAATTTATGTAACCTTCGATCAGTTAAATTTCTTTGAAACCAATTAAACAGTTTATGATCAACCTTGCCTTCTAGCTAACTCGGCCTACTCCGCTTCATACTGCGTTTTACCTTAATCTTACCAAATTCTGTAATTTTATAAGAAAAAGTCCAAGTAGACTATAGTCCAATTTTTTGATGAGCGGAATGACGTCATTTTTTTGGATCTCTATTTGATACATTGTTTTAGACAGCGACAATAAATATGTAAAAATAAGTCAAGTCGTTGATTGTTTCAACTGTTACGTCAAACTGACAACAACAAACTATTTGACATACAAACTGTTGACAACAAAGAAATACAAAAAATTGGACTATAGCTGCAAGACCCGGCATCTCTTGCTTGAAAGTCGCGGCGTTAACCCCGACACCAAGCAGGCAGGCTATATTTAGGTAGGTACTTAAATGTTTTTTTTTTTAAATTGACATTCCAATTATATAATGCAAGTATGTTATTTTTTTTTTGTTAATTTTGTCAATTATTATTTTAGGGAAAATAGGTACCTATTTAAACACTATGTTTGAAAATATTTAATAGTAATAATAAGGGGTTTAATAATGTTAAATTGTGTGTGTAGGTATAACTACCACTATTTTTTTATAGATGAGTTTTTATTTTAATAAATACCATTGGCGCACCGAGGAGGGGGGCGTTTGGGTTAACCCCCGCTCCCCGAGAAGCCTGGTTACAATTGGCACAATCAAATAACAGTAGAAATAAAATATATAGGGAACAAAATACAAGAGCCCGGACTTTAATTTTTAACAAAAATCTTTAAAAAATCAAAATTGCATTTTAAGTGTTATTTTCTTCAAAAATTTTGCCTGCGGCACATTGAAGCATGTTTTTAACCCCCTTCCCTCGACATTTGAGTGCAGATCCACGCTTGTAATTATTTATCCTTCCCCCCCCCCCCCCGAAGTAAATTCCTGGGTGCGCCACTGTAAATGCTAAATGCAAAAACTAAAATCTAAAACTAATTACAGTTGGGATGGGCGGCAAAATATTCCTTGCACGGGGCAACGAAATCTGGAGCCGGCCCTGAATAAATGTACCAAAAATTATCGAAATCGGGGAGATGTTCTGCCAGACCTCTGGTTGATTTGATTTGAAATGACCTTATACTATAAAAAATATTAAAATGCATTGTCACTGGAACACTATACTCCTACCAAATTGCTCATTGGGAATTAGCAAACAAGCTAGTTAGGCTAAATAAAACTGTTTAAAAACACACAGAAAGTGCTGGTTGTATCCGTGTAACTTGAAGTGACCGTGAGACACCCTGTATAGTTTTGCATTTTTAAATTTCCTAAAACTAGCTTTACAAAAATATCAAGCACTTTAGGTATGTATATGTAGTGGGAAGTTTCAGTTCTAGTTAAAATAAAAATGTAATTAAACAAACAAAAAAGTAAATCATTAACAACTTAAAGAGTATTTGAAAGTTTGAGGCAATGATGTATTTGGAACTAACTCTGTGTTTCGGACTTCCTTTGTCTATATTTTATTTATACACGACGTTTCGATCAGTACAATCTCTGATCGTCTTCAGGTGCAAACTACAATCTATTCTTAAAGACCAAGGATGGGCTTCCAAATATTTGGAATTTCAACATTTGGTTTACTGAAAATACTCTGATTCTGCCCAATAAAGACAGCTTCAAAGAATTTTCGTTTCTTCCAGTGTGTCTTCTTGTGCAAAACCTTTGCTTGTGTCCACTTCATTTGGTGTTGTTTGGACCATGCGTGTTCGGCGATTTCTGATTTCGTTGTATTACTGTATCACCTCTCTGGGTATTCGCGGGTATTAGTCTGATGTTTCTTAAGCCTAACAGATAGTGGTCTTTTTGTTTTACCTATGTGTGATTCACCACACTCACAAGGAACTTCGTAAAGGCATTCCTTATTTTGTTGGTTCTCCGGTTTTGTTTTACTAAGAAGGCTTCGAATTGTATTATTAGATTTAAAAGCTGTTTTTGTATTAAAATTGTTCGTTATTGTGCGAATTTTCTCTGATACTCCTTTAATGTAGATATCGAATTGTAAAGAATGCATTTACCTGGTTTTGGTCTTGTAATCTCTGTCCGGTTTGCTGAAATTTAGAAATAGTATCTTTTATAAGTTTAAGGCTGTAACCATTCTGCTGCAGATCCTTCTTAATGTTTCTTATTTCGATTTCCAAGTTCTGAGAATTGTTAAAAATTTGAACGGCTCTGTTATACAAAGTTCTTATTGTGCCTTGTTTGGTTGTAGCAGAATGATTTGAACCTTGATTTAAATATTGTCTGGCGTGAGAGGGTTTACGATAGACTGTTTTTCTGATGTCGTTTTCTTCTCGTTTGAAAAGTACATCAAGAAAAGGAATTTGACAATTTTGCTCCAACTCCAAGAAATTCTGAAAGTTGTTGGTCATTCCCGGTCCAGACAATAAAAGTATCATCAACATATCTTAGCCAGAGCTTAAGTTTATATGTTGCGGTATCAACCGCGTGTGATTCGAACCACTCCATATAAATATTGGCAACCACTGGCGAAAGTGATGAACCCATTGGCAGACCGTCATCCTGAGCATAAATCCTATCTTTTACTTTAAAATAAGAGTTATATAGACAGCACTCCAATAACTCCATCACTCCCTCCAGCGTCAAGCTGGTACGTTCATAAAGGGATTCGTCATCAATCAGTCTATCTCTGACTTTCAGAATTTCTTCACCACCTAAATAACATAAGATCCACCATTAAATTCACAATGGAGTTCGAGCAAAATGGTCAAGTTTCTTTTCTTGATGTACTTTTCAAACGAGAAGAAAGCGACATCAGAACAACAGTCTATCGTAAACCCACTCACACCGGACAATATTTAAATCAAGGTTCAAATCATTCTGCTACAACCTAGAGGCCCTCTATACATTTGACAGTTATTGTTTTACCAGAGGTGGGCAACTTATATTGCCCTCTCTTTCAAGTATTTTACATATTTGCATGTAAAACGGATTTTATGAAATGGACTGATGATTTGTTGTCTCTTTGTATAATTTCTCCAGACAGTTTTTGAAAGATTGGCTTTTTTTGGTTAGTAAAATATGTCAAGCTTTGACAAAAAAAAAACAAAAAGAAACAGTGAATACACACGGTAGATATTAAAAGTTTAAATAATAGGTAAAATATAAAGACTCCTAGGATATAAATTTTTGTTACTCTTTTTCTTACAATAAAATATAGAAACATAATGTGTTATTTATTAACGAAGTAGATGCTAAATGCGTATGTTTGTAACTTACCTCGCAAATTCGGCTATTTTTATTAATTTTCCAGCTTGCTAAATGCATGTTTTCTTTTCACTTTTCCTGAGTTTCTTTCTCCGTTAGACAAAGGAACAATACAAATTCCTCAAGGCAAATATTTTTACAGTTTTTAATACAGCATAATTCCATTTTTAAACCTGACGTTTCTTAATAAAAAATGTGACAGTGATAAATTTATTTATTGTCAGGGGTTGCCAACTATCATTTTCAACACACAATTTCAAACATTTCCCTAACAACTGGCAAATCCAGTTGCTTACCTCTGGTAAAACAATAACTGTCAAAAATCATATACAGGGCCTCTACTATAACCAAACGAGGAATAATAAGAACTTTGTATAACAGAGCCGTTAAAATTTGTAACAATTCTCACGACTTGGAAATCTAAATAGGAAACATTAAGAAGGATCTGCAGCAGAATGGTTACAGCCTTAAACTTATAACAGAATAATATTTCTAAATTTCAGCAAACAGGTCAGATATTACAAGACCAAAACCAGGAAAATGCATTCCTCAAAAATTCGAAGCATAGCACAACTTTAATACTAAAACAGCTTTTAAATCTAATAATATAATTCGAAGCCTTCTTAGTAAAACAAAACCGGAGAACAAGCAAAATAAGGAATGTATTTACCAAGTTCCTTGGGAGTGTGGTGAATCATATACAGACCGCTTCAAGCTACTGCGAACATAGGGCGGAAGAAGTCTAATTTGCCAGTGTACGTACATGCAGAGACACCGCACGCCTATCAGTGAAGCAACCAATACTCAGGCTTGCGATCACCACTTGCATGACTTTCCTTTGGTATTTAGTACACCTCTAACCACGGTGCTGTGTGGAGCGTAGTCAATGAAACCGGAATTTGGTCAATAAATACGCAAATTTTTATAACGTAATTTTCTTATTTTTTGTCACTGATAAATAAGAGCGTTTTATTGTCAACTGCTCAGATTTATCAGTGACGACGTGTTACAATGAAAATAATAAGGAGAAACAAAATAAAAGCAAGTTCTCAAAATAAAATAATACATTCTAAAAACCAAAAAGATTCTCCCAGTCAAAAAAAAATTAAAGCAAATGTTCGAAAAGTCGTCCTTGCTCGGCTAGACAATATCCGAGCCTACTATAAAAACCCCTTCTAACGTTTCCAAGCATGTTAGGGGTGATAATTTGAAAAGCTTCTTCAAAAACAGATAGAAGTCATTAGGAGCTTACACCAAATCTGACACCTAACAACTGCCTAGCAGTTGGAATAATGTGCTGCTGCAGTAGATCCAAGTATCTAGGACCATTCAAATTGCAATTGCCGTTAATAAAAAATGGCCCAATTACGTGTTCCCCTATAATACCCCCCCCCCCCAAACATTTAGTTTTTGGGGATACTGTGTTCTTACGTCAAAATACAAATGCAAATTTTCCCTCGACCAATATCGAACGTGTGTTGGGTTATGACGATTTGACCATTTGACCATCTGCACTTTTTCGGCAACTTCGTAGACATCCATTTTTGGTTTTAAAAATGTATTATTTCAATTAAGAACTTACCCATCTGTTTCACGAGCAAGGCAGAAATAAAACAAAATAATAAAAACAAAATGAATTTCCAAAAGATAACACTGCAGCGTGCTTCGAATCCACCTCGGTCGTACGGCACGGAGAGTAAATTGGACTTGATTCCCCCTATGTTCGCAGTAGCTTGAAGCGGTCTGTATAGGTGAAACAAAAAGACCACTACCTGTTAGGCTTAAGGAACATCAGACTAATACCCAAAGAGGTGAACAACAGCATTAAGGTTTTGCACAAGGAGTCACACTGGAAGAAACAAAATTTTTTTAAACTTCACGGTTGAATGATTTCCCAAAGTATATAAGTACATGGCCTTAGGAATAGATTGTAGTTTGCACCTGAAGACGATCAGAGATTGTATTGATCGAAACGTTGTGTATAAATAAAATACAGACAATGGAAGTCCTAAACACAGATTTAATTTCAACTTAAAGAGTGTTTCGTATTTTAGTAAAGCTTATTTTTTAAGGGATTTAAAAATGCGATATATGTACAGGGCATTCCTTTAAAAAAAATGACCATATTCTCACACTCTGGATACGGAGGGTGACAAAAAAATGATTATAGTTTTGCCATAATTCACCAATCAATTTATTTACCAAAAGTTGCCGAGTGTTCCAGTTATAAAAAGAACACCTAATATGATTTGGTTCGTTTCAGAAATGTGACGGATTTTTTGCCACCTCCTCAAGCCTTCACCGCCATGAAAGAAAAATACATGACGAAGGCAAATCAATACCATGTAAATTATGCGGTGCCATTTTTTATAATTATGATGCGTTTTACAAGCATAAAACCGAAAGTCATTTGGAAACAAGGTACGTTAAGACTGATCAAAGTATAAAAGGATTTTGTGGGGGTAAATAAAACCGAAAACAAAAGAATTAAACTCCTGGGCATGGGATATTTGTGAAAATTATACCCCTCATATGTTAAAAGTCTCATAAGAAAAGCGTGACTTTAGAGAAGTACAGCCATAATTCTTGTGACTTACATCAAGTCATAAGAAGTACACTGTCACTCTTTTACCTGTCAATTTAGGCCAATTAGATTCATTCATTTTGACATGTTGCTATGACAACCACCTGAATTTTCTGAAAATTTTATCTTGCACGTGTCCTGGCTTAACAGCTGCCTTGTGCAGATGTCATAATAAGAATGGCATAAACTATTTTTAATAAATATTTATATTTAACTTCAAAATAGGCACATTTTATTTATTGGCAAGATTAGTTAATACTTTCAAGTGTTTGTGCAATTAATTTTATTATTAAAAATTTTGATATTTTTTGTTATTATATATAGCATAAGAATATTTCCCTTCTTAGATTCTTTAAAATGTGTCCAGTATGCAACGAGCCTTTTTTTTCCAAAAAAATGTACACGGCTCATGGAAGGACTCATCCGAATTGGAAAGAAAAAGTTAGAGAAAGACAAAGATCGTTGATGGAGTCGAAACCAAAAAGAGGTATGCTTATTACTTCCCTCGCTAAGGGAAGTAATGTATAATCATCTAAAAAACGCACTTCGAGATTTTGATGAATCATCACGAATTTGGTTGATCCGAATCCAGATAATCACGTTTCCAGACGCCATCGTTCTGTCTGTTGCTCTCTTTGTAGCCACTGTGACTCAAAAACCTCTGCACCAGTCATAACGAAATAATACATAACAATTGCTTGTGTTGACGCACAGACACCTATTTTTTTGAGTTTTCCCTCATCCCTCCTGAAGCGATCCCAACAAACGTCATCCCTAAAGATCGTATTTTTTTTCTTGCCTTGTGATACCTCGATGGAAAGCTTATAAAAATCTTAGTTTAATGGCGCCAAAATTATTGACAACATATAAATATAAAGCACATAAAAAATGCAAAAAAACTTTTGAAAAATTCAATTTTGTGTCATATAATTCAAGTCATGTCAAATAAAAAGTAGCCTAGGCTTACACCCCATTTTCCTACCAAATTTTATCCAAATCGGTTCAGTCGGTTTTTCGTGATTGATGGACAATAAAAAGAAACGTCTGGATACACCCAGGCGAATTCTAGAAACACAGCAGTTGTTTTATATCTATTTTCTTGAGTGAGGGAAGTTTTGGACTAAATCGTTACTCGATTTATTTTTTTTATTAACAACAGAAATTTATGAGTGACATCTTTCCTATACAAATTTAAACATTAATTTTTTGTAAAATATAGATCCAGCAAAAGTACATATATTGTATTTTTAAAATGTTTAGTTTTGAGGAGGAAAATAATATCACTCATTTCCAATTTCGAACCTGGTCTTAAAATAAAGGAAATTTTCGAAGGTCCCAAAATTTGGTTGGTAGAAAGGAGGGGGCACACTTAACATGGGACTTTGGTTGGCACAGGAATTGAAACAAATTTTGGTATGTTGAGGTCCTGATCACAGTTTAAATTGACTAAAAAAAATCGTACAACTAATTTCGAAGATACAGGGAGAGAAAATGTAAAAAACTAATAAATAATATTATTAGTTATGCATCATAAGATTATTATCACGGGGGTATTCTAGGAGGCAGACAAATCAATACTTGCAAAAAATTGTTTCTTGTGGCAATATTGCTGGTGAAAAGAGGTTATGTGACTAAATAAAAATTAGTGGTGTCAGTTGGTATAACGGGGACGCTTAAGAAGTACTAGCATGAAATAAATTCTAACTGATTTAATTCTGATGGATTTACGTACTTCTTAGAATACCCCCGTAATCAAAAAATGTTATGGTATACCACAAATATGATTTTTCATTGAATTTTGACATTTTCTGTTTATTCCGTAACATTACAAAAAACAAAAACAAATTAATACGTTAATAATAAGTTTTTGGTACTTTTCAAGGCTCCCCGATATACCAAATGACTTTTTGGGGCACTTATGGACCTCTTAATTTTTATTTAGTTGTATAAACTATTGTGGAAAGCAATATAGCAGCCAAACCAGTTTTTTGTGCTAATATTCACATTTTGTTTATTTATTAGCACTATCAAATAAATTTCGAGACTGGTCCCATTTGGGACATACCAAGATTGCGAGCATTGTCACCAACTCGCTGCTAGAGATGAGGAGTGACATCATGACTCCGAAAATCAACACGAACAAGCCGTTTAAGACCCAGCTATCCTGGGAAAACAAGACGGAGAAATCACTAGTCCAGTCAGGAAAATTGTTATGGTATACCGAAGGATCCAAGATGGACATATATATCCAGTGGATCAGGAGTGGAAGTATATGGCCTAGCCCCAAGATCAAATTGGTTTGCATCTCTGAGGAAACATACCACAGTATTCCAAGCTAAAATACATGCCATAGAGACTTGTCTGCCTGAGAAAACCTGAGAAGAAGATATCTCAACAAAGATATAACAATCTTCTCAGACAGCCAAGCAGCTATTAACGCTCTGGAATGCCAACAAATTTACTCAAAATTAGTGTGGAACTGCCTTCAAACCGTCCTAACCCTAGCGAAACACAAGAGTCACCCTTGCGTGGGTGCCGGGGCACACAGGGGTAGCAGGCAATGAACACGCGGATTCTTTACCAAGAAAAGGATCAGAAAGACCATTTATAGGACCTGAACCTGTGTTTGGAATTCCAAAAACCTCGATACGTGGCTATATCAAGCGATGAGTGCACGAAGAACATCGAAACCACTGGCATTCCATATCGGGGCAAAACCACAGCAAGAGAATGGTGGCATCCCCTTCAGCACCACTCACCTGTGAAATCCTTAAACTGAATAGGCAAGAAATCGGACAAGTGACGGGGCTATTAACCGGTCACTGCGCACCGAGAGAAAACCTGCACAGGATGGGAATCTATAGAGACGAACCCACCTGCAGACTATGTGAATCAGACGCTCACATAATATTTGAGTGCTCAACACTAACCTTCTGCAGAACACAAAACCTCCTGGAGGACGACCCCTCTAGAGAAGCTAACTGCCAGAGAAACCTAATAAAGGGTGCTGCTCCTCGAGAGGTCGTCAAACCTCTTAGATTAGCAAGAGATACAATAAGCTAAGAAACTGCAGTGTCAGGGATTTCAAGACCTACACTTGCTGTTGAGACAAATCAAATCAAATCTTCGAAACAACAATGGTCAATTTTAAGTGTGATCAGGACCTCAAAATCTACAACATACCAAAACTTGGTTCAATTCCTGTGTCAACCAAATTCCCATGTTAAGTGTGCCCCCTCCTTTTAGATTGTCTCATATGTAACAATTTCCAACATAACTTTTTGTAAAACAGAGTAAAAAAGGTAATCCTTTAATTATGGAGATTGTTGTGTTCAATAACCACAAGTGCATACCGTGCAGTTACTGCACAAAATCAGTAATAACTATAACCAGAAAAAATGTACCTTTACCTACGACCATCTCAACACGATTTTAATGGCTCACTTACGGTCCTAGGATAATAATAAAGCTTAGACGTAAACCGCAAGACGGCGTGACAAGCGATGAAACTTTCTTTTATAATTGACGCAAAAATGTAAATAATTTTTCCATATTTTTAATACATTAAAAATATTTATTAAACGTAAATAAATCCAATATAATTTTAGTACCTAACCAAAAATAAGTCCGGTTAAATTGATATATCACGCATTTTTAAGAAATAAAATCTTGGTTTTAAAAAGATAAATGTTTTGACGTTGAGGCCCACTTTCTCACTTTGGATTAAGTTATAACTTAGACTTAAGTACTTGCTGTCTCTTTTTAACCCCTAAATGCACCGTAGGCACCTAATCGCGATTGACTATCTAATCCATCCTTTTTCTCTCTTGATCCCATATAAATGAACAAAGAGGAAGCATGGATTAGCTAAACTAATCCGAATATTTTTACGGTGCATCTGGGGGAAAAGGACAGATTGGAAGATAGGTAGAACTTAAGTGAAAGGCGAGAAAGTGGCCCTGAAACTTCAAATTATGAAAGTTGTTGACTTAAGAGTGTTCACGTTTGATATTTTTAATAGTTTCTGATATTTAAGATGACATTTTCATTGGTCGAAGGTAAAGTATAGTATCTAGACTAACTCGCATGGTATGGTCATTAAACGGGCAGATAAATTAAGACACTCGCTTGCTGCTCGCGTCTCAAACTTCATTTTCGCGTTTAATGACCAACATGCTTGGTATGTAAACTATTATTGGCAGTCAGTTAAACAAAAAAAACCGTCTGTCGAATTTGTACTAAATTTAGCACAGTGAAAGTTCGCAGTATTTTTACAGGACGTTTTAAGTCATTTTACATAATTTATTTAATTAGACCTTACCAAAAACAAGAACATAAAAATTCGTTTGTAGGGGTTATCAGAAACTTTTATGTGCAAAATTTTGTCAATTACTTTGTTTTAAGCATTCAAATTCTCTATTAAACATTTCAGATAAACTAAGCATGTCAGATAGTGAAGAAATAATTGAAGATCAGGTAGAACGAAGTGTTGTTAAAAGCGAAACAATTATAGATGAAGACGAAAACGAAATTGAAAGTTTGTCACATTTTCTGGAACCAAGTATTGAAACACCACAAGAAGAACCTCCAGTCAAGATTAAAGTAAAAACTGAAATTTTGGAAAATACATCTCTCAAACGAATTAAAAAAGAAACTGAAAAAGAACAAAATACAAACGCTACGGATAAAAGGAAAACCAAATTGGGAGCTAAAAAAGCTGCAGTAAAAAGAAGAAAAGGAGCAAAAACAGAGATAGCTGGAAGTGAGGAAACTTCGATTCATAAAATAAAACAAGAAGAATATAGTGATTTTGATAAGGAAACATATAATGAAGATGAAGAGCACGTCACTGCAAATTCTGCGATAAAATGCATGTATTGTGACGAAATGTTCGTAAACAGAGCCGATTGTGATCTGCACCACACAGTTCACACGTTCGATAATACGGTTGTGACATATTGTCCTGTGTGTAACAAAAGCTTTACCTTGTTGCGTTATTACGCGGAACATATTCACAAGCATATACAAGTAAAAATGCTTAACGATGCGAAAAATCCTTTGGAATACGAAAACTCGACCGTTGATAGAAAAATCGAATGCCCCGAATGTCAACAAATATTTCCCAACAAGGGTTTATATGATCTGCATTATACAATCCATACGTTCGATAGCGACGAGGGGATAAGGTGTTCGTGTTGTTTTAAAAAGTTTATCACATGTAAGAATTATTCGCTGCACATTCAGAAGCATATAGAAGAGAAAATGGGGTAAGACATGGTAGTAGCTAGATCGTTTTATTGGGAGGAAAAGTAAAAAATATTTTAGCACCAAAACATAATATAATTTTTTATTACTTTAATTGGCTGAGTTATGTTGGGAATTTGGAACCTTTGGTTGCACTAAAACAAAATTATGATTGTTTTCCACAATTATGATTGTATTTTTTTAAAGTGCCACCATCTTGGATTTACAAGAAATGTCAATTCTGACAAAAAATTTGTAAACATTGACGCTTTATCTTTTTTTACAAAAAACTAATGTTAAATTATAATAATGAAACATAAATAGTGAAAAAAAATAAATATATCCTGCACAAAATTTTTACGAAAAGTTATCACCCTGTTAATTTTTTGCACAAAAAAATAGTGATAATCAAGTTCTAAAAAAAATTAAAAACCACGGGGACAGCTCAAGTCAGTGGCGCGCTACAGTTGATTGATTATGTAAAAACACTAGATAAACTTTTACTTTTGAGTATTCAGCTTACAGAACTACACCGTGTTAAATTATCAAGATAATTTTGTCTTATTTTATGAAGAACTTGTCGGGCCATAATTCGTGGTTTAATAGTTTTTGTAAACATGTGCCATATAAGTCAGTAATTATAATGTTAAAGAAAACACAAGATTGTATGTATACCAATGGGGGACTATTAAAATCGTGAAAATTTTGACTTTTCTTAATTTTATCAAAAGTTAGTTACTAAGGTTCCAAAACACCTTAATCGACGAAAAAAAAAAGTTGTCTGCCGGTCTGTTGTCTGTCTGTATACACGATAACTCAAGAACGTCTTAATCGATTTTAACGAAATTTCGTACATAAATCCTCTATCGGCTGACCATGAACTGATTAACTTTTGGGTAGGGTGGTGGGGGGTTGAAGGGGGAAAAGGGGGGATAAAATATTTAAAAAAATTGTAACTTTAGAACAAAAGCAAGTAGCGATATACGGTTTTCAGATTTAAATTTCCATGAATATGGACTACAAATTTTGTTATAAAGTCCAAATTCGTGGGAACTTTAGTTTCCGAGTTATTTAAAAAAACGTTAAATATATAAAAAATCATAACTTTAGAAGTAAAGCAGCTATTGATATGCGGTTTTCAGATTTTGGTTTTCATAAATATTATCCAAAAATTCTGTTATAATGTGTGCTTTCTCTCATGTAAAAACCAGCAGTACGCCACTGACTCCAATAAGCGTATTTTTTATTAGCTCAGTATATACAGACCGCTTCAAGCTACTGCGAACATAGGGCGGAAGAAGTCTAATTTGCCAGTGTACGTACATGCAGAGACACCGCACGCATATCAGTGAAGCAACCAACACTCAGGCTTCCGATCGCCATTCGCTGCCATTTCGCCGCCGTTCGCCTTGTATTTAGTACGCCTCTAACCACGGTGATGTGGGGAGCGTAGTCAATGAAACCGAAATTTGGTCAATAAATACGCAAATTTTTATAACGTAATTTTCTTATTTTTTGTCACTGATAAATAAGAGCGTTTTATTGTCAACTGCTCAGATTTATCAGTGACGATGTGTTACAATGAAAATCATAAGGAGAAACAAAATAAAAGCAAGTTCTCAATTAAAGCAAATGTTCGAAAAGTCCTCCTTGCTCGGCTAGACAATATCCGAGCCTACTATAAAAACCCCTTCTAACGTTTCCAAGCATGTTAGGGGTGATAATTTGAAAAGCTTCTTCAAAAACAGATAGAAGTCATTAGGAGCAACATCGGGAGATCGAGCTGGCCATAAAATAGTTCCCCGTGTACTTATAACCCGATTAGGAAATACATTATAAAGATATTCCCTAACAAGCCAACATTGTGAGCGGAACAACCATCTTGTTGAAACCATGTTTCACCAAATCTTACACCTAACAACTGCCTAGCAGTTGGAATAATGTGCTGCTGCAGTATATCCAAGTATCTAGGACCATTCAAATTGCAATTGGCGTTAATAAAAAATGGCCCAATTAAGTGTTCCCCTACAATACCCCCCCCCAAACATTTAGTTTTTGGGGATACTGTGTTCTTACGTCAAAATATAAATGCAAATTTTCCCTCGACCAATATCGAACGTGTGTTGGGTTATGACGATTTGACCATTTGACCATCTGCACTTTTTCGGCAACTTCGTAGACATCCATTTTTAGTTTTAAAAATGTATTATTTCAATTAAGAACTTACCCATCTGTTTCTCGAGCAAGGCAGAAATAAAACAAAATAATAAAAACAAAATGAATTTCCAAAAGATAACACTGTAGCGTGCTTCGAATCCACCTCGGTCGTACGGCAGGGAGAGTAAATTGGACTTGATTCCCCCTATGTTCGCAGTAGCTTGAAGCGGTCTGTATAGATCTTTTTTAAGCTTTGATTTACTCCGTTGCACTTTTTGTGTCAGATAACTCTAAAATGACGTTTCTAGCAGATTTGTGAAAAAGCACACCTTTTCCAGTGTCTTTTATATGTGGAAATATAAAAAAAATATGCTATGATATTTTTTCAAAAGTTTTCGATTTAATTTATTCATAAGATGCCAATTAGTACTTAGCGATATCAAAAAATATTTCATGGTCCTTTCGTGACGTCGTTATTGCTAAACCCGTTGACATATAGCTTGTGTCTCGGACGTTTTTTAAAGCTCCAGGGCTCTGCTTAGAGTAAAAAAAAATCTCAGATGCATCCATGTTTGAAGTTTTTTTATGCTAAGATACCGGACTATTGTAAACAAAATTAGCTGAGAAAGCCGAATTAGTTCCAGTTTTTTTTCCACCAGAGCGTTAGCGCTTAGCTGGAATTCGCAATTGACAAGTAATAGCTGTGAAAAAGAGGAGGAAGAATTTTTTCGTCTAAAAATGCTTTGGAAAATAAAAAACCTTATTGAAAATGCACTATACAAACTCATTAACAAATTTTTTTTTTAAACGACTAATTTCGTAGATTAACCGACGCGAAGTCTCAAATCTGTAAGGTAAAAAAGGGGGGGGGTCTACGGACACGCCCATGGTCGTCATCGAATGTCTCATAATTTTTAGAGTTAAATTAATTTATTCAATATATTTGCTATTAGTATTTCCAATTAAAAGGCACACAGGGTTAATTTCCTCGCCTTTTAAATTGAGAAAAAAAAATTGAAAAACGTTAGTGCTATTGTAATATTTCATCCGTAATATATACAGGGTTCCTAAGATTTTCCTTAGGGATAGGATTTCAATAAATCAAACAGAAATGGCATAGAAAGTTCTGCGCGCACAAAAGAAACAGGTATATTGAGCAATGGTGCCAGTTTGTTATTATCTCCGGACTACTTTCATGAGAAAAAATTGTCGCCACTCTTTCATTGTGAGCATAAATCATAGTTGCAATAATAACCGTTGACAAGATGTCTGCAAATTCCGCTAGATGGCGGCCACACCATGAGATGATCGAGAAAAAACTAATTAAAAATTAGATGTTTTCAGGTCCAAACCACAGCTTTTTCTTGCTTAAAGGAGGCGGCAGGGTCCATTATTTACGATACTGAGCGATAAACTCGTGAGGTTGTTAACATTAGAAAGAAATATCTTCGCTTTTAATTAAATTTCTTTCCATTCTGTTCTACTAGTGACATCTATCCGGAAACGTCCAAACCATGGAGCTAGCACTAGCAGCCAAAGAAATCAATAAACGGCGCTGTTTTTCCTGCAGAGCTTTTTGCTTGCGATATTATTGATTTTAAATAAAGCTGGCCCTACACTACATTTGATATTTTCGAGGTGTTTTATGACATGAACTCGAAACATGTAGCAAACCAATTCTTCAAAACTAGCGGGAGGGTAAAAGCGAAAAATAAGGGGCTGCCAATATTTGTAACATCCAAAAAGGGGTGCAAAGATTTATTTTGCTCTGTTTCTTTACAAAAAACGTTTTTTTTTACGAAAAACTTGAGCTCTGCCACTTTTTTTATTTTTTTCTTCAACTTTCTCGAAATTTTCGTCATACCGTAGAAAAAAATTATTTCCCCCATGGTCATACTCTACTTTTATTCGAAAAAATTTAGAAACAGAGATGGGATCAGTTTTCCTAAAACGGGGGATCTTGGTTTCGAGTGACAAGATAAAGGGCGCCGCAGGAAAAAATTTTTCAATTAAATTAGCCGAACGCAAAAATGTTAGAAAAACAAAGCACGAAATAAAAATGGCGCCGCTTACAATTTTTTTTCAAAAATTACGTAATTTCGGGAACGCAAAGAAATAGGTCTAAAGAGTATAATTTTTAAGAAAAAAATATCAATTTTCTCGCCCTCCTCCACTGGGACTACAGAGGCCGTGCACAAATTACGTAATGGTGATAGGGGGGAGGGGGGTTACAAAACGTTACGTAGGGGGGAGGGGGGTTTTCGATAGCGTTTGCATTTGATGAAACTAAGAAAATTTGGAATGAAAATAAGTGAAAAGTTTTTTTTTTTGGGGGGGGGGGGTGGTAGTGGTCTTGAAATCGTTACGTAATATTAGGGGAGTGGCGTGCCAAACCGTTACAAAACATTACATAGGGAGGGGGTCAAAAATTGGTATAATCACCGTTACGTAATTTGTGCACGGCCCCACATCTGACTGTTCCTCCTTTTTGATTTCGAATCAAAGTGCAAAACCCGGGTTGGACGTTCAAAGGCGTCAACCCGTCCTATTTGCTTGATAAAGTTTCTACCGAAATATCTCAGTCGATTTCTCCGGTCGTGTATGAACGCTTTAGGTTAGGCATTTGCATGTATCTCAGTCCCCAGCCTGTAAACAGTGCGTAAGGACAATGGTTACAAAATGAAAAGCCAAAAAATATTTTTTTTTACGATATCTTTCATCAGTTTGGTATTAAAGTCGAGCAAAAACAATTTTTATTCCAGTCCTAAAGGTATGAAAATGGAAAACATTAGAAAACAACAACCTGGAATGGATTTACTACGTGTAAGATGTAGTGACAACATCGCCCCATGCCCATCCTTTTCTGCCTAATGTGCTTTTCCGTTTGTCTGCGTCTTATACACGGCTGCTTGGCCCCCTAAGGATTTGCTTAGGAACCCTGTATACTGGAGAACAAAAAAAATGCAACACCATGTATGGATATGGATAATTATTTGAATGAAAATTATTTGTTTGTATACCTTATCTCAAAAGAAATATTTGATTCATTTTTTGTCTTCTAATCTTTCCCATTTTCAAAAACAACCAACACATAAAAGATGAAAATTTTAAATAATTTTTATCGTATTTTTTGATCTTTTTGGATTGCTTACAGTTTACTTAAAAAATAATATGCGAAGAGTTCGTGGTCGTCATCAATTTCATCATTTAAACGTCTTCGAGAAAGGACGCATCGTGGGCATGAAAGAGGCTGGTTTTGGTTTACAGGAAATTGCAAGAAGGGTTAATGCCAATCCATCAACAGTGTTAAGAGTTTGGAGAAGGTGGTCCAATGATGAGACTTATATACGTCGTGCGGGTATTGGACGTCCTATATTATTACAAGGTCGTGATTTACGGCATCTCCAACTTCTTGCTCTCAGAAATCGACGGGACAGTATACGCTAAGTAAGAGATGTTCTAGTTGAAGCTACAGGACGAGTGTTTTCAAGGATGGCAGTTAATCGAAGATTGCTTTGTATGGGACTGAGGGCTTACCGTCCGCTTTTGGTGCTACCTTTGACCCCACAACGTAAGGCTCGCCGCTTGGAGTGGTGCAGAGCTCGGCAAAACTGGAATGACTAATGGAATACCATAAGCTTCAGCGACGAATCTAGGTTTTGTTTAGGCGGCCATGATGGACGCATGAGGGTTAGGGATTTCGAGGTGAGAGACGAAATGTAGACTTTGCCGTTGAACGTGATACAGCAAGACAGCAAAGTATCATGGTATGGGGTGCTTTATGTTTAGGAAGCAGATCACCTCTAGTCCTTATCAACGGCAATCTGATTGCTCGTATGGGATATGATAGGGCGCAATCTTAGTCGATTACCACGTCCCCCTGGAAACTTAGATGAACTCTGACATGCCGTAAGGAGGATTTGGATGAGTGTTCCTCAATGTGATATATCTTATTTTGTCAATGCCCAATACAACAAACGAGTGCATAAATAATCATGGAAACGTAATCAATTACTAAGAGCATGCTAATGTATTAATATATAAATAAATTACTTTAAAAATATTTGTCCTTTCTGGTGTTGCATTTTTTTTGTTCTCCATTATACATAAATTACAAAAAAATTTAAACATTCCATTCTAAAAGTAATAAACAAAAAAAATCTTAACATCAGCGACCGTGGTCAAGTTCCATTGGGACTGCTCTAGTGCAGTGACAGCACGATTTTGGTGTCGGGCGAAATCAGTGGTCCTGTTAATCCAACTGATTTGGCACCCCTTAATCTTGAATTATCGTTTTTCATCCTCCAACGGGAATGCGAAAAAACAGGGAAAAGAAAAATTTCGCATAGTTCCGGGGGGTTTGAAGGTCTTTTAATTTTTTTTTTAGGAACTCCAGCCAATCCATCCAAGTAAAGACCGAATCTGAACCTGCGCTGACCACTTCGGTTGCGTGCTCTCATTGCGGAGAAGAATTTAGCCACGAGGAAATTTTGGATTTCCACGCGACGATCCACAATCCTGGCAAAGTGATGAAATGTCGGTTTTGTTTCAAAACATACATCAATATCGTATTTTATACTGAACATGTCCGCAATCACATCAGTGCTTGTGAAAGGTAAGTTTAATAATAGAGAGTTATGTCTAGCACATTCCGCAGGGTATCTGAACATCACCTACGCTAAAGTCATCATGCTTAATCCACTGTGTCATTTCTTACCTCTGACTTCTAGTGTAGGGGCATATGTCGATAATTTCTATCCCGTGGGATTTTGAATGAAGGAATTTTGTGAATATGTGGGATTGATAGCTCTTTAGTCACACAATCAAGTGTTACCGGATGTTTTGTTCGCATCCGTGTAGAAGGGGTTGATAAGACGTCATCTTTCAAGATGACGGCCAAAAATCATAAATAAAATTTTCGCAACTGCGGTCATGATTATACTTAACTCCATTTAACTCGATGTCGAGGATTCCAAAAAATTCACTTTCAAGGTATTGCGACCTTAAATGACCTTGAACATCGAAAAAATGAGATTTTTGTCATTTCCTCTTCAAAAAATCTTAATAATTCGACGTTTTGCCAGACCAAATTCAAATGTACCTCAAACTATTGGGCATGTATGCCAAATTCGATCCTTAGAGTTTGATGCAGTTTGAAGCTTCATGACTTTGAAAAATACCCCCGTAAAATTAACATATTCCAAAAATAACATACTAAAGGGCGCTATTCATCAACTACTAAAGCGAAGAGGACTAAATTTGATAAGAAAGTTAAGTCCAATAATATTGTTAAAAAAAATTTGTACATGGTATTTTCAAGGTCAATCAAGGTCATGCTTCAACTAAATTTTTTTTTTCATAGTAAGCGGCGATAAGTCGACAAGAATTGATGGCCATCTTATCATTTTTGCTTTTTTAGGATATAGGATAAAATAAAATGTGGTTATAGGTCACCATTTTGATATATCAGCCGCCATATTGGAACGCGTCATAGCTGAACCAAATTTTTTTTAATAATATTATTGGCCTTGACCTTCTTATCTTTCTTACCAAATATGTTCCTCTTCGCTTTAATAGTTGATAAATAGCGCCCTTTAGTATGTTATTTTTGCAATATCCTAATTTTACTGGGGTATTTTTCAAGGTCATGAAGCTTCAAACTGCATCAACTTAGAACATGAACTACGGCATATATGCTTAATAGTTTGAGGTACATTTGAAGTTGGTCTGACAAAACGTCGAATTATTAAGATTTTTTGAAGAGAAAATTGCAAAAATCTTGTTTTTTGCGATTTTCAAGGTCATTTGCGAACAAAACACCCGGTAACACTTGATTGTGTGACTAAAGAGGTATCAATCCCACATAGTCACAAAACTCTTTCATTGAAAATCCCACGGTCTTACACATGCCCCTTCACTATTCCCTTTTTATCAAAATCCTGAATATATTTTTTAAATAAGTGTTAAAAACTTAAACATACACATTTTTTTATTTTAGCTGCAAAATATGCTCCAGCGTGTTTTTCAACAAACGAGACTTTACGGCACACATGAAAACTCATAACATCACCTGTGGTAAATTCCAATGCCGTCACTGCCCGAGAAAGTTTCCAAAGGTAAATAATATGAGATAAACTGGTGCCTTTAACGCAGTGAGTAGCGCCTCGGCTTGCCGCACGGAAGGTCTTTTTTTATTTTTTTTGTCTTTAACTTTGCAAAAAGTTGGCTAACAATAGTCATTGGTCTTATAATGGATGGAAAATTCCAGCAAAAAATAAAAAAGTGCTCCGAGCCGTTTCTTGGTTTTTACAATTTTTTACAAAAGTTCAGCCAATTCTGATGTTTGTTCGACTCCCGAGCTAATGTCACAAAAAATGTGCTATGCACTGCTTTTATCATTAACCACATATAGGAGGTCGCAACTTTTTTGAAGAGAGAAGGGGGGACATGGCATAGTAAATGTTGGGTTGAGTTATTAAGTATGCAATTAAATGTACTAGGTTTGGTTGTATAATTTTTATTTGAATATATTCCGATTCTATTGAAAAAAATGTTTAAAATTCTAGATTTGTTGTGAAAATAACTATTTTTATAAAACCTTCATTATTCATAATAAAATTACATTTTGGTCCAAATATTCTAGTGATTTTTTTTTATTTTTCAAGAAATACAAAAGAGCCGCCCATGAGTGTCAAGTCCACAAGGTAGACAACGGCAAACGATTTCAATGTCCGAGATGCTTTAAAGAATTCTACGAGATGGGCACTTTCCATGTTCACGTTCGTTACGTATACACTTGTCAGGTATTAAACATTTTAAGTTGGCTCAGTGGCGGTCCCAGCTATTTGAAAGGGGGGGGGGGTTCGATACGAAAAAAAAACTAGAATAAAAGCATAGTTTTTGTGAGGAACATATCAATATATGCAAACAAAACTTATCAACTATAAGCCCGGATTTGGCCTCAAATCTAGCGGAAGGGGTACTCAGATTTTAAGTTGTTTATTTCATATATTTTTTATTTCAAAAAATGTTTTAATGCGACGAAAATTTGAGAAAATTACATTACATAGCGCCGCAGGCGAAAATTTTTAAGAAAATTAGGCTGAAACTTTATGCCCTACTTTTGATTTTCTAAATCTTTTCGTAAAAAATTTAAATCCAGGGTGGGGTGGGGTTTATTACCCCCCTACCCCACTGAAATTCGCGCTTAAGTAACTACGTATATTTTCAGTTATAAAAAACATAGGTAACAAACAAACCACAAGCAAAACCTAATAGCTAAATATTTTTTTTTGATCTAGAAACATGATTTTAGTAACTGTCTGCAAATAACGAAAGCATGGCTTTTTTGGTTACCGATGCAAAAAAAAACTTTTTTTTTTTTGATCACCGTTCTGTCTAATTAATTATTCTTGCCTAAAAATTAAGCCATTTCCGCCAGTTTTCACCAAGTATTTACAAAAAAAAAATCATTTAAAAACATCATCAAACTGGCAAAGATTAAAATGTCGCACCAATGAATGTCACCGAATAAAACAGTACAAAATACCTCGCCGCGCTCGTAAAAAAAGCACTATTTTAGCCTCTAGTTGTGAAAACTACTAATAAGTTAAAACATTACCTTTTACGTTGCATATCTTAAATATAAGATGCCTATCTCAAAAAAAAAGTTCGTTTCCAGTTTTTTTGGGCAAACCGGTCAATGTAAATTTTAATGTCTGTTGATACGCAGCAATGCTAAGCCCGAACTATGACGTAAAAACACTATTTCCGTCATAGTGTTTTTACGTACTTATATTTTCAGTCTTCAAAGGCAGGAGTAGGTTCTTTCTACCAAAGCATTACTTACTGACATACATCCAAGCATGTTTTTATCAACGGAAAAATATCGTCACACTTTTTCATTGCCTCGAAAAAGTTATCATATATGTTTTGACTTAAGACTTTCGAAACAACATTAGTTAATTTTACCCTGATTTTGGTTTCACGTTGTATAAAACTTGGTATGAATATGTTCAAGTCAAAAATACGTAAGTCTCATTATTGAACCTTTATTTTATTTAAAGAAACGTTCTGCAATTTCTCGTTTTTTCTCCAAAGACTTCGGGGTTACCACCAGCATCTTTGTTGTCTACTTTTTTCTGGAGCAAAGGGAGGGGGAGGAAGAGGCGATCGCCTCCCCCGCCCCCTCCCTGGGACCGCCACTGAATAACAGATACCAATTTCTATTAAAATACTGACATTAGTGTTATTTGTGGGAGAAATCAGCGGCATCCACAAATGAAAACCGCGCATTTGTGAGGAATTATTTTCTTTTTTCTAATTTCAAGAATAGCTTAATTGTTGTTTTTATCAACGGAAAAATATCGTCACACTTGTTCATTGCCTCGAAAAAGTTATCATATATGTTTTGACTTAAGACTTTGGAAACAACATTAGTTAATTTTACCCTGATTTTGGCTTCACGTTGTATAAAACTTGTTATGAATATGTTCAGGTCAAAAATACGTAAGTCTCATTATTGAACCTTTATTTTATTTAAAGAAACGTTCTGCAATTTCTCGTTTTTTCTCCAAAGACTTCGGGGTTACCACCAGCATCTTTGTTGTCTACTTTTTTCTGGAGCAAAGGGGGGGGGAGGAAGAGGCGATCGCCTCCCCCGCCCCCTCCCTGGGACCGCCACTGAATAACAGATACCAATTTCTATTAAAATACTGACATTAGTGTTATTTGTGGGAGAAATCAGCGGCATCCACAAATGAAAACCGCGCATTTGTGAGGAATTATTTTCTTTTTTCTAATTTCAAGAATAGCTTGATTGTTGTTTTTATCAACGGAAAAATATCGTCACACTTGTTCATTGCCTCGAAAAAGTTATCATATATGTTTTGACTTAAGACTTTGGAAACAACATTAGTTAATTTTACCCTGATTTTGGCTTCACGTTGTATAAAACTTGTTATGAATATGTTCAGGTCAAAAATACGTAAGAGTCTCATTATTGAACCTTTATTTTATTTAAAGAAACGTTCTGCAATTTCTCGTTTTTTCTCCAAAGACTTCGGGGTTACCACCAGCATCTTTGTTGTCTACTTTTTTCTGGAGCAAAGGGAGGGGGAGGAAGAGGCGATCGCCTCCCCCGCCCCCTCCCTGGGACCGCCACTGAATAACAGATACCAATTTCTATTAAAATACTGACATTAGTGTTATTTGTGGGAGAAATCAGCGGCATCCACAAATGAAAACCGCGCATTTGTGAGGAATTATTTTCTTTTTTCTAATTTCAAGAATAGCTTGATTGTTGTTTTTATCAACGGAAAAATATCGTCACACTTGTTCATTGCCTCGAAAAAGTTATCATATATGTTTTAACTTAAGACTTTGGAAACAACATTAGTTAATTTTACCCTGATTTTGGCTTCACGTTGTATAAAACTTGGTATGAATATGTTCAAGTCAAAAATACGTAAGTCTCATTATTGAACCTTTATTTTATTTAAAGAAACGTTCTGCAATTTCTCGTTTTTTCTCCAAAGACTTCAGGGTTACCACCAGCATCTTTGTTGTCTACTTTTTTCTGGAGCAAAGGGAGGGGGAGGAAGAGGCGATCGCCTCCCCCGCCCCCTCCCTGGGACCGCCACTGAATAACAGATACCAATTTCTATTAAAATACTGACATTAGTGTTATTTGTGGGAGAAATCAGCGGCATCCACAAATGAAAACCGCGCATTTGTGAGGAATTTTTTTCTTTTTTCTAATTTCAAGAATAGCTTAATTGTTGTTTTTATCAACGGAAAAATATCGTCACACTTGTTCATTGCCTCGAAAAAGTTATCATATATGTTTTGACTTAAGACTTTGGAAACAACATTAGTTAATTTTACCCTGATTTTGGCTTCACGTTGTATAAAACTTGGTATGAATATGTTCAGGTCAAAAATACGTAAGTCTCATTATTGAACCTTTATTTTATTTAAAGAAACGTTCTGCAATTTCTCGTTTTTTCTCCAAAGACTTCGGGGTTACCACCAGCATCTTTGTTGTCTACTTTTTTCTGGAGCAAAGGGGGGGGGAGGGTAGGGGCGATCGCCTCCCCCGCCCCCTCCCTGGGACCTCCACTGAATAACAGATACCAATTTCTATTAAAATACTGACATTAGTGTTATTTGTGGGAGAAATCAGCGGCATCCACAAATGAAAACCGCGCATTTGTGAGGAATTATTTTCTTTTTTTCTAATTTCAAGAATAGCTTGATTGTTGTTTTTATCAACGGAAAAATATCGTCACACTTGTTCATTGCCTCGAAAAAGTTATCATATATGTTTTGACTTAAGACTTTGGAAACAACATTAGTTAATTTTACCCTGATTTTGGCTTCACGTTGTATAAAACTTGGTATGAATATGTTCAGGTCAAAAATACGTAAGTCTCATTATTGAACCTTTATTTTATTTAAAGAAACGTTCTGCAATTTCTCGTTTTTTCTCCAAAGACTTCGGGGTTACCACCAGCATCTTTGTTGTCTACTTTTTTCTGGAGCAAAGGGAGGGGGAGGAAGAGGCGATCGCCTCCCCCGCCCCCTCCCTGGGACCGCCACTGAATAACAGATACCAATTTCTATTAAAATACTGACATTAGTGTTATTTGTGGGAGAAATCAGCGGCATCCACAAATGAAAACCGCGCATTTGTGAGGAATTATTTTCTTTTTTCTAATTTCAAGAATAGCTTAATTGTTGTTTTTATCAACGGAAAAATATCGTCACACTTGTTCATTGCCTCGAAAAAGTTATCATATATGTTTTAACTTAAGACTTTGGAAACAACATTAGTTAATTTTACCCTGATTTTGGCTTCACGTTGTATAAAACTTGTTATGAATATGTTCAGGTCAAAAATACGTAAGTCTCATTATTGAACCTTTATTTTATTTAAAGAAACGTTCTGCAATTTCTCGTTTTTTCTCCAAAGACTTCGGGGTTACCACCAGCATCTTTGTTGTCTACTTTTTTCTGGAGCAAAGGGAGGGGGAGGAAGAGGCGATCGCCTCCCCCGCCCCCTCCCTGGGACCGCCACTGAATAACAGATACCAATTTCTATTAAAATACTGACATTAGTGTTATTTGTGGGAGAAATCAGCGGCATCCACAAATGAAAACCGCGCATTTGTGAGGAATTATTTTCTTTTTTCTAATTTCAAGAATAGCTTAATTGTTGTTTTTATCAACGGAAAAATATCGTCACACTTGTTCATTGCCTCGAAAAAGTTATCATATATGTTTTAACTTAAGACTTTGAAAACAACATTAGTTAATTTTACCCTGATTTTGGCTTCACGTTGTATAAAACTTGTTATGAATATGTTCAGGTCAAAAATACGTAAGTCTCATTATTGAACCTTTATTTTATTTAAAGAAACGTTCTGCAATTTCTCGTTTTTTCTCCAAAGACTTCGGGGTTACCACCAGCATCTTTGTTGTCTACTTTTTTCTGGAGCAAAGGGAGGGGGAGGAAGAGGCGATCGCCTCCCCCGCCCCCTCCCTGGGACCGCCACTGAATAACAGATACCAATTTCTATTAAAATACTGACATTAGTGTTATTTGTGGGAGAAATCAGCGGCATCCACAAATGAAAACCGCGCATTTGTGAGGAATTTTTTTCTTTTTTCTAATTTCAAGAATAGCTTAATTGTTGTTTTTATCAACGGAAAAATATCGTCACACTTGTTCATTGCCTCGAAAAAGTTATCATATATGTTTTGACTTAAGACTTTGGAAACAACATTAGTTAATTTTACCCTGATTTTGGCTTCACGTTGTATAAAACTTGGTATGAATATGTTCAGGTCAAAAATACGTAAGTCTCATTATTGAACCTTTATTTTATTTAAAGAAACGTTCTGCAATTTCTCGTTTTTTCTCCAAAGACTTCGGGGTTACCACCAGCATCTTTGTTGTCTACTTTTTTCTGGAGCAAAGGGGGGGGGGAAGAGGCGATCGCCTCCCCCGCCCCCTCCCTGGGACCGCCACTGAATAACAGATACCAATTTCTATTAAAATACTGACATTAGTGTTATTTGTGGGAGAAATCAGCGGCATCCACAAATGAAAACCGCGCATTTGTGAGGAATTATTTTCTTTTTTCTAATTTCAAGAATAGCTTAATTGTTGTTTTTATCAACGGAAAAATATCGTCACACTTGTTCATTGCCTCGAAAAAGTTATCATATATGTTTTAACTTAAGACTTTGAAAACAACATTAGTTAATTTTACCCTGATTTTGGCTTCACGTTGTATAAAACTTGTTATGAATATGTTCAGGTCAAAAATACGTAAGTCTCATTATTGAACCTTTATTTTATTTAAAGAAACGTTCTGCAATTTCTCGTTTTTTCTCCAAAGACTTCGGGGTTACCACCAGCATCTTTGTTGTCTACTTTTTTCTGGAGCAAAGGGAGGGGGAGGAAGAGGCGATCGCCTCCCCCGCCCCCTCCCTGGGACCGCCACTGAATAACAGATACCAATTTCTATTAAAATACTGACATTAGTGTTATTTGTGGGAGAAATCAGCGGCATCCACAAATGAAAACCGCGCATTTGTGAGGAATTTTTTTCTTTTTTCTAATTTCAAGAATAGCTTAATTGTTGTTTTTATCAACGGAAAAATATCGTCACACTTGTTCATTGCCTCGAAAAAGTTATCATATATGTTTTGACTTAAGACTTTGGAAACAACATTAGTTAATTTTACCCTGATTTTGGCTTCACGTTGTATAAAACTTGGTATGAATATGTTCAGGTCAAAAATACGTAAGTCTCATTATTGAACCTTTATTTTATTTAAAGAAACGTTCTGCAATTTCTCGTTTTTTCTCCAAAGACTTCGGGGTTACCACCAGCATCTTTGTTGTCTACTTTTTTCTGGAGCAAAGGGGGGGGGGAAGAGGCGATCGCCTCCCCCGCCCCCTCCCTGGGACCGCCACTGAATAACAGATACCAATTTCTATTAAAATACTGACATTAGTGTTATTTGTGGGAGAAATCAGCGGCATCCACAAATGAAAACCGCGCATTTGTGAGGAATTATTTTCTTTTTTCTAATTTCAAGAATAGCTTAATTGTTGTTTTTATCAACGGAAAAATATCGTCACACTTGTTCATTGCCTCGAAAAAGTTATCATATATGTTTTAACTTAAGACTTTGGAAACAACATTAGTTAATTTTACCCTGATTTTGGCTTCACGTTGTATAAAACTTGGTATGAATATGTTCAAGTCAAAAATACTTAAGTCTCATTATTGAACCTTTATTTTATTTAAAAAAACGTTCTGCAATTTCTCGTTTTTTCTCCAAAGACTTCGGGGTTACCACCAGCATCTTTGTTGTCTACTTTTTTCTGGAGCAAAGGGAGGGGGAGGAAGAGGCGATCGCCTCCCCCGCCCCCTCCCTGGCACCGCCACTGAATAACATAACTTTTGATGAAATTTGTTTCTACTGGTCTTTAGTGAGAGAAATAACAGATACCAATTTCTATTAAAATACTGACATTAGTGTTATTTGTGGGAGAAATCAGCGGCATCGACAAATGAAAACCGCGCATTTGTGGGGAATTATTTTCTTTTTTCTAATTTCAAGAATAGCTTAATTAGCTGGAATAAATTCCGTGGCTAGCAGACTTAAAAAAAAGGGATTTAGTGAGGGTGTATTAATAACAAAATCAATGAATAGCGAGCTTTCCTTCAAAAAAGGTAATGGTAACCGTAATCGGCAGATGTACCTTCAATTTGAAGGAAAATTAAGCGTCTCTACGGAGCTGATTCTGCAATTTGACAGATGGTTGTCCTTTACATGAATCTCTACGGTTACCATTACCTTTTTTGAGACAAAGCTCGCTCATTGATTTTGTCAAATGTTTTTCATTTTGTGACGCTTTTAGGATTGCAAACAAGTATTCTGCAAGATCGAGACGCTTAACAGGCACAGAGCGGCCGAACATCCACCCGATAGATTGCGATGCAAAAAGTGCGAGATTGTGTTCCGTGACGAACGCGAGTATCGGTTGCATTTTCTCGAACACCATTCGCAGAGTTTGACGCAGTTTATTTTGGCGCAAAACCAGGCAACGAGCGGCGGTAGTTATTCAGAAGATGCCGCTGACGAAGGTAAGGTAAAGCAGCATTTCCGCACTGTTTGGCATGCTGAAACTAGTGCCTTTCAGCATGCAAAACATTGTTTTTGAGATATTTGCGAGTATATCTTTAAAACCAACCTTAATTTTTTAGTGTTTGTCCTCTATCTTGTTAAATATTGCTGCTTGTCAATCCAAATGTTTTACAGCATTAAATTTTAAGTTTTCGAGGTATTTTAGATAAGTGTTTAACAACCAACCGTGATTTTTTTCAATTTTCTTATAGCTCCCGAACTATTAAAAAGTTTAAGATGGCTGCGGATCCAAATATGTGGAGACCAACATTATGTACTAAGTTTATGTTAATCTCTGTTAAGGAAAGACAGAGATGATCCTGTTCACCAAAAAGAGAAAAATGGAGGGATTCGGAGCATAATGTACGGGAAACCCCTGACTTTGGTGTCAGAGATAAAGTACTTGGGGCTCACCATGGACAAGGGGCTCCCCTGGACACCGCATGTTGCCAAAATGACTGAAAAAGTCCAGGCAACAATGTGGCATTTGCGTCGGGTGGTAGGTCGGACCTGGGGTATTACACCCAGGAACCTTCACTGAATGTACACGGCAATACTAACACCTTGGATCCAATATTCTGGTGGTCGGCAGTGGAGAGGACCACCATATCCCAAAAGTTCAGAAGCCTGCAAGGGCTTATGTGCAGGGGAATAGCCGACGCCATGAGGACGATACCAATCCAAGCCCTCGAGACCATTCTGGGACTGCCTCCGCTACCGACTTGGATCAAGAAGGAAGCGATGGCGACCCATTTGCGTCTGAGAGACTCTGGTCAGTGGAGAGGAAGAGGGGAAGCCGTTGGACACCTAAGGGTCGCCCAAATGGCCACCAGGGAGATGCGACTTGCGTCCTTTGAGATCAAGGTAACCCGAATTCCTTGGAGATTCAATAAGAGGTACGAAGTCGAAATTCCCGATAGGGAATTCTGGCAGAGGGAGAACCTCCACCAACACAAGAGGAACGCTGTGATATGCTACACCGATGGCTTCAAGCTCCAAGCTTCGGTCTTCCAAGCCGAGGTATAAGCCATTATAATGGCGGCGACACTAGAAGAGGTTCGTAATGGTGCGGAGGAGCATGTATACATATGCTCCGACAGCCAAGCGACCCTAAAGGCACTCAGTGCGCCAAAAATTGCCAATACTCTGGTGGAAGAGTGCGTAGAAGCTGGAAGCCTTGAGTTACAGTGATGTGGGTACCGGGACACACAGGAGTGTCGGGCAACGGAAAGGCGGATGAACTCGCTCGGATCGGGGCCAGCACTCAATACGTGGAGCCGGAACCACTCTCTCTCTCCTGGGAGAGCGAAATAGGATGCAGACAGTCCAAAGAATTCATCGATGGACCGAACGCGGCCAGACTGAAATGGCTCCTGGGAAGGACACGAAAAGATATTGGACTACTGACAGGGATACTCACCGGCCACAACCGACTCAGTAAGCATCTGACTCGCATCGGGATCGGGAATGACTCTATCTGCCATTGTAAAACCCAACCTAATTTTGTTTTTTCTCCTTGGACTTAAACCACACACAAACAATAAACTGTTTAAAACTGTCTTGTTGGAATGTTTTTGAGAGTAATTTTTTTCTGCATTCGCTAGTCGTCGTGGATGTTTTTGACTTGGATCTATTATCTTCTATTCTATCGTTCAAATCGATTCCAATTTTTTTATAATATAAAGCTTAAGCTAATTTATTCAGTGTGCAAATATTCAAAATTATGTAAAACCATTAAAAATTTCAGTAGGCCAAATTTTATTTAACTTTTAAGGACCGTTTTTTATTCATAACGTTTTTTTAGATTTGTCCACCATGGAAACGGAATATGAATTCGAGCGTATCCAAGCCAGTTTCCCACCCGGGAAAAGTTTCTCTCTATCATTAAGCAGTTCAGAAAGCACTTCAGAAAGTTTGTCACCGGACAAGAAGCATTTCTTGTCGAAAACAACAGAACAAAATGGGGAAGAATTCGAACCAGAAAAGAATTCTTATGAAATGAATCCTTATTTAGAAGAAGCAGGCAGTTCTAAGGGAGGCGATACCGGAGAAACTGATATAGGTTATAAGTGTGACCAATGCGGAAAAAAATTCTCGAGAATAATTTATTTTAAGAAACACATGCAAAATCATCTCTTTCTCAAAGATCTTGATTTGCAGGTTAATGGTGTAAGATAATAAAAGTAAATAGGTAAATTGGTAGTCTGGCAACGGACGACCGTCAACCAGAAGGTAGGGGGATAGATCTTTTTGGGGTGTTAGACTTAAAGATCGGCCAGACACTGCCAGCGGATGCTTGATATCTAATCAGTTATTCGTGGCTATAACTGAGATAGTATGTGATCTATACATCCAGTCTTTCTTTCTTTTTTGTTTACGTTTTCCCCTATCACTTTCTCTCTCTATTTTCATATAACTCCACTGCTATTTGACATTCCTCAGACTAAATGTATAGTAATATTTTTAAAATCTGTAGTTCCTAGGTCTTCGAAGGGAGTTTTGAATTGGACACAAACATTAAGAGCTCCGGAAGCACCTCAGAAAGTTTGTTGCCAGAAAAAAATATTAGTTTCAAAGGAGGGAAAATTGATGTAGGTTATATGTGCCACCAACGCTGGAAAAGATTCTCTAGAACAATTTATTTTAAGAAACACATGAAAAATCATCTTTCTCAAAGGTCTTGATTTGCAGGTTGATAATGTAAGATAATGATGGTGTAGATATGAAAATCATATGATACCCTATAGAAATATTTGTGGACAAATCACACTTTTAGAGGGTTTGATGTACTTTTACGTGAGATACCCCCCACTTACGAGATTCGACTATCAAGAGAAGTTGAATGGAGAAAACCCCATCTTGATATGTCAAACCATTTTGAGAGTTAAGAGATTTTTAAAGTTTACATTTGGGAAATTAATTTATTTATGAAAATTTTGCTATAGGTAAAGTAGGCTGCAATTTACAAAATTTAAGTATCAATGACTTTGGTCACATACTTTAAAAAGTTTAGGTTAATAATTATTTTTACAAACAGTTGTCCTGGCACCAAGTACAAGGAACTCGTTAGATTTGCAGTGCACAGAGCCATCTTCTGTTTGTTTTTTAAATCGTGCAGTACGGCACCTATCGGTTGTTATGCGATTTATAATCGCTTGTTTGTAGACGAAGCCTGCATACACATGGCATATCGATGCTACCTCCAACTACTGCTAACTACAGTAGGTAGTTTCTTGGTTTCGATCGTTCACACAGGGCGCCATCGACAGGATTTCTTCCGCTTGAGCCGTAATCTTTGGCACATAAGCGCGACCGAAATTGTCTCTCATTATGGTACACCGGGTACGCCCATAGAGAAAGTAATAGCTACGCGAGAGTGACCGATACTGTGTTATACTTGGGGAACATTGATGGCGACATGAGCGCAGCCGGTGGCTACAGGGAGGAACTACTTGTACAGCCAGACGCATAATAAAATACATATATTTAATTTTTTACACACTTATTTTATAAGAAAAAACTTAACAGGCGCCGTTTTTCCATACTTTTTAGTGTTAAAAAAGCAATGCATTTGCGAAAGGTTTTAGCTCTATACAAACTTTAACCAACTTTGTACTGTTCCATGCAGCTAAAAAAACTTTCTTTAGCTTACAAAAAGTTTTCTGGACCCTTTAAAAATCTAAAATAAGAGGAGGGGGTTATAACTATGTTGAGGAATAGTATCAAATATTAAAGGTTACAACATTTTAATATGTTATTTTATTAATTGGGAAAAAATCCCAGTATAAAAGTCTTACAGATTTTATAAATGCTTTAACCTATATCTCGTTTTTTTTTGGTTGTATTTGAACCTATTATTTTCTTGCTTAACTCTGTGTATACAGACCGCTTCAAGCTACTACGAACATAGGGGGAATCAAGTCCAATTTACTCTCCGTGCCGTACAACCGAGGTGGATTCGAAGCACGCTACAGTGTTATCTTTTGGAAATTCATTTTGTTTTTATTATTTTGTTTTATTTCTGCCTTACTCGAGAAACAGATGGGTAAGTTCTTAATTGAAATAATACATTTTTAAAACTAAAAATGGATGTCTACGAAGTTGCCGAAAAAGTGCAGATGGTCAAATGGTCAAATCGTCATAACCCAACACACGTTCGATATTGGTCGAGGGAAAATTTGCATTTATATTTTGACGTAAGAACACAGTATCCCCAAAAACTAAATGTTTGGGGGGGTATTGTAGGGGAACATGTAATTGGTAATTGTAATTTTTTATTAACGGCAATTGCAATTTGAATGGTCCTAGATACTTGGATCTACTGCAGCAGCACATTATTCCAACTGCTAGGCAGTTGTTAGGTGTAAGATTTGGTGAAACATGGTTTCAACAAGATGGTTGTTCCGCTCACAATGTTGGCCTTGTTAGGGAATATCTTGATAATGTATTTCCTAATCGGGTTATAAGTACACGGGGAACTATTTTATGGCCAGCTCGATCTCCCGATCTTGCTCCTCATGACTTCTATCTGTTTTTGAAGAAGCTTTTCAAATTATCACCCCTAATATGCTTGGAAACGTTAGAAGGGGTTTTTATAGTAGGCTCGGATATTGTCTAGGCGAGCAAGGAGGACTTTTCGAACATTTGCTTTAATTTTTTTTTGACTGGGAGAATCTTTTTGGTTTTTAGAATGTATTATTTTATTTTGAGAACTTGCTTTTATTTTGTTTCTCCTTATTATTTTCATTGTAACACGTCGTCACTGATAAATCTGAGCAGTTGACAATAAAACGCTCTTATTTATCAGTGACAAAAAATAAGAAAATTACGTTATAAAAATTTGCGTATTTATTGACTAAATTCCGGTTTCATTGACTACGCTCCACACAGCACCGTGGTTAGAGGCGTACTAAATACAAGGTGAAAGGCGGCGAACGGCAGCGAATGGCGATCGCAAGCCTGAGTATTGGTTGCTTCACTGATAGGCGTGCGGTGTCTCTGCATGTACGTACACTGGCAAATTAGACTTCTTCCGCCCTATGTTCGCAGTAGCTTGAAGCGGTCTGTATACAATATTTTCTTCAGGGATTTGGTTCGCAAAAATCTGAACCTCAATTTTCGGCACTCTTTAAATAGTCCCATGCTGTCTAGCTTTAATGGTAGTGATTTACAATTGGTCCTGGTTCTGATTGAACCAGAACCGCAACCGGTCCTTTCGTTTTAAAACAATGACGTCACAGTTGCAACCCGGTTATGAAATTTTAGAACCAGCCTGGGAGGTTGGTTCAGCCCTTTGGTTGTAAACATAACCCCTAAAATTTTGCAAAATAATAGACAGTTTTTTTTTGAGTAAAATCAAAGATATCTTAATAATATTTTAAATGACGTCATTATTTTAGAACCGCTGTCAAAATTTATGTCAAAATAATGTCAACCAGAACCAGGACCAATCCTTAAATCGAAAATCCTTAAAGAGATGGACGAGGCAAGGTAGGCGTTTACTTAATACAAGCATTACTTTCACTCTCCATCGCAATGCGCTATAGGAACGTAATTCCTGCCCGGCCCTATTTTTTTGTTAGTCTCCGTAAGTTATGTTGTTTTTTCTGGGTACACCTAGCTGATGAGTCCCTAATAAGGACGAAACGACGTGGTCCTAGGTTCCGCCTTCTGTGTGAAGAATCGAAGACCGGGATGTGCATCTTACGCCAAGTACAAAAAACTCCTGTTTTTTCCTTAGATTTTCCATGACAAATTTTAATATAAATCTCCCAGCGAAATGTTTACAAATTTTTCCCTAAACAATTATTTCGCCATTTTTTCCGCTTAAATTTTTTTTGCACTCTTTTTACATTATTGCAAACAATGCAAAACATGTGTAATACAAGAAATGGTCAGTAAAATACCCCTGGACATACTTACACTGGTAATTTTTAAGTTTGTGCAATAAGCTTTAATATATTGTTCAAAACAAATACGTTACATACATTTATGAATTTTTAGTTTTAGTTAATTTTACTATTATTATTGTCTAGATCTTTAGTTTTTGTACAAAAACTGTATAAAATTGTATACAATATAAAATACCTTATTCTAGATAAATTGTCTTATTGAACTGAATGGCTGGTGATTTGATAAGAATAATTTTAAAAAAGTACACTAATTAGTCGTTTTAACATATAACGAAAAAAATAAACACTGTCTATAGAGTGAAGCATTATGAAAAATTGTTAAAAAACTTAATTGCAAAGAGATAGTAAAGAAATATATCTACAAATAATTATAAAAAATAAAAATTGCCGAATCCCAATTTGTCTGCAGAAAATTCTGGAAATTTTCGGCAATTAGTTGTTGGTCACTGCTTAAAAGAATTGGTTGTTTTTTTGCATTAAATATGGGTGCTTCACACGAAATGTCCTCAAATGGCGTTACATCTTGATATTTTCTAAACTAAAGTAAAACCTATCCTCCATACCTGTTACTTTCTCTAAGCTGACCAATATTTTTAAAATATCTGACGTAGTAAAAGCAAAATATTATTAAAAATTAAAACCAATAATTCTTACAAAAATGGATTCTATCCTCCGTGAAGCCGTTTTTGCCTTAGATTTTATGAAACAGGTGTCGTCTAAATCATTTTAAATAGAGGTTAGGTAAAATTCATTAATTTAGAAACATATCCACCGTGAAGTGTAAAGTTTTGTTTATATGCAAATCTGTTATTAGAAAATATTAAGGTTTTAAAAATAATAAGACACAATAATTTTTGCAAAAGGATGATTTTAAAAAATATACGAAATCCCAACCTATGAAGCTATCTCCCGTTAATAAATATTAATGGAGTTTAGAAAAATGTTATATTTGTACCTTTTTTCTAAAAAACTTTACAATTTTCGACATGGCAGCCTTTTTACAACAAAAAAGGGGAAAAAAAGAAAATAAATTCGATCATGAAATACCAGAAGAAAGGCAATACTTGTACTAAATTATGATTATATTATTATTATATATATATATGTATTATATTTTTTCTAGCTTTAAACTTACTAGATTTTCTATAAACAGTTTTACGTTATTTCATTATCATCATAAAATATTTTCATTCAATAATAACTTGTACATAGCTTTAAATTAGCCCTTTTTTCTAACCTCCATGAAGTCCTTATATTTAAATTGTTTATTAAATTCTAAAATGCTTGTATTAATGCAGAAAAATCCCAGTCTAGACCAACAGTCAAACAACTAAAAATAATTGTTTTTAATTTTGGGACATCTCAATATATTCACCCATACCTACATACTTTATTTTCTATACACAGGTAATCTTCGAATTTTTCTAATTATTTATTTGCAGAAATTTCTACAGTCGGCATTCGTGCAGTCGAGTTGCTTTATATGTACATTTTAACGAATGAGCTCTACATATGGAATTTCGTTGCTTAATTCCTCTCCTTTGGATTGTTCTTCATCGTCATAGCTAAAGTAGACGTTGTAACAGGCGAGAAGCCCGGATTTGTCGTTAACAGAGGCTGTGACGTAGTAAATACCTGCCAAAATAATTTTTATAAAGTCAGAAGAGGGGAATAGCACAGTAGTTAGGGGGGGGGGGGGGTCAAACCACAAAGGTCTCCGTCCTTTTTGTATTATTCTTCTTCGTTATAGTTAAGGTAAACGTTGTAACATGCGATAAGCCCGGATTTGTCTTTAACAGAGGCACTGACGTAGTAAACAACTGCCAAAATAATTTTTATAAAGTCAGAAGAGGGGAATAGCACAGTAGTTAGGGGGGGGGGGGGTCAAACCACAAAGGTCTCCGTCCTTTTTGTATTATTCTTCTTCGTTATAGTTAAGGTAAACGTTGTAACATGCGAGAAGCCCGGATTTGTCGTTAACAGAGGCTGTGCCGTAGTAAATACCTGCCAAAATAATTTTTATAAAGTCAGAAGAGGGGAATAGCACAGTAGTTAGGGGGGGGTCAAACCACAAAGGTCTCCGTCCTTTTTGTATTATTCTTCTTCGTTATAGTTAAGGTAAACGTTGTAACATGCGAGAAGCCCGGATTTGTCGTTAACAGAGGCTGTGACATAGTAAATACCTGGCAAAATAATTTTTATAAAGTCAGAAGAGGGGAATAGCACAGTAGTTAGGGGGGGGGGTCAAACCACAAAGGTCTCCGTCCTTTTTGTATTATTCTTCTTTGTTATAGTTAAGGTAAACGTTGTAACATGCGAGAAGCCCGGATTTGTCGTTAACAGAGACTGTGACATAGTAAATACCTGCCAAAATAATTTTTATAAAGTCAGAAGAGGGTAATAGCACAGTAGTTAGGGGGGGGGTCAAACCACAAAGGTCTCCGTCCTTTTTGTATTATTCTTCTTTGTTATAGTTAAGGTAAACGTTGCAACATGCGAGAAGCCCGGATTTGTCGTTAACAGAGGCTGTGACGTAGTAAATACCTGCCAAAATAATTTTTATAAAGTCAGAAGAGGGGAATAGCACAGTAGTTAGGGGGGGGTCAAACCACAAAGGTCTCCGTCCTTTTTGTATTATTCTTCTTCGTTATAGTTAAGGTAAACGTTGTAACATGCGAGAAGCCCGGATTTGTCGTTAACAGAGGCTGTGACATAGTAAATACCTGCCAAAATAATTTTTATAAAGTCAGAAGAGGGTAATAGCACAGTAGTTAGGGGGGGGGTCAAACCACAAAGGTCTCCGTCCTTTTTGTATTTTTCTTCTTCGTTATAGTTAAGGTAAACGTTGTAACATGCGAGAAGCCCGGATTTGTCTTTAACAGAGGCTCTGACGTAGTAAACAACTGCCGAAATTTTTATGAAGTCAGAAGAGAAATCCGCGTGTGGCTTCCCGTTTAGATTAGAACGATATGGAACTTGTATTAGCTGAATAGGGGTCTCCAGCAAAAATACAAGTTGTGTTAATTTTTTAGTGGAAATGATCCTAAGACTAGACTAAAATTAAGTTGAACTCGACGATTTAGACAAATTCCTGGGTTGTCAGCTCAATGAGAATGGAGATAACATGCAAGAACCAATCAAAATGGAATTACTGTTGTTTCATATGAAATCAACCAGGGGTTTGGCAGACACCCTCTCCGATTTTGTTAATTTTTGGTACACTTATTTTATTCAGAGAGCCAATGAAAAATTCAAATTTTTAAAATTTTTGGTCCAGTTATTAACTTTTGAAAATTATAAAATTACCAAGTTTGGCTATTAAATAAGTATGGAAAAATAGGAATATCTCTAAAACTACTTATCTATCTAAAAAAAAAATTGGTAGCTTTCTGAAGTAAAACCCATAAGAGTCAAAGATAAACGAAATTATCTATCGGTCCAAATAACAATCAAAATTTGGGGGATTACAAAAATTAATAACAAAAAACTACTGGATCGAAAATTTTCTAATTTAGATTTTTCATCTACTTTAAGAATAGAATAAGTCTACCAAACTCACTAGAGGTTAAAAATATTATTATACATATATTTACCAGTAAATGCTGTAGATATGGGCACTTTTCTTCGATACATTGGTGATATTATGGAAATAGTTTTGGGGACTTGGCCAAGTTCAATCTTCTGTTCTGGATTAATTGTGTAATTTCCCTGCAAAAAATTTGTCACAAAGAAAAAAAAATTTGTTTTTGTTGAAATGAAAAAATTAATTATCCATCTTAATGTGAAAATGGCTTGGAGCTTGCTGCTATGGTTTTTTTTTGGAATTTTTGTGTGAAATGTGATAAGAATCGGTTTAGCTGTTTTTCAGTTATTGTATCTCAGACAGACACCATCCCAAAATTTTATTATTTAGGTCTGTTGGTTGACCCAAATAACTTTTTTTATTAAAAAAAAAAATGATGATCCCAACGTTTTATACTGCTCCATACCTACTTATTAGATATTTTGGTCTTGCCAATTTAAAGCCTGATAACTTCACAGACAACGATAACTTTAACACTATTTGACAGTTCAAAAAAGCCTTGTTGGTATTGGTTTTACGTCGACGGTCCGGTTAGTAAGTTCCAAGAAAAAGCTTAGGATTCGAGAGAGGATTATTAACTCCTACCCAATTCAGTTTAATTCAATTCAATTTATTGTTTAAAAGGAATATTACAAAATTATTCCTATAACAAGGGCCTCTTATCTGAGTCGTTCTTCAAAAAGAGGACAATATTGATGTTCAAAATGTAAAAGGTACTAACATTCTTACTCAGCGTTTAACTTTATGACTTAGTAGTAGTAGTAGAATAAGGGGGGGCTCCCGGCCCGGCGACTAGGCTCTACGCGAGCCCTTTTCACCATCCCCCATGGAGGTGATAAAGGTAGCTATATTTTCGTAACCAAATAACAATCTTATAACTGTCATAAAACACTATAGTTTTATGAGCTAAATCTATCAGGTAAATAAAATAAAAACAAACAAAAACGCTTAAACAAAAGAACTGAATTTAAATATATAGTTTTTAACTAGGTACTAGGTAGTTCTTTTAAATGTACATGCCTGTAATCAAAAAGTTAAAAAAAAAAACAGCATAAAATATTATAAATAATGATGAAGTCAAGAAACTCATAATCTAAAGAAATAAAATTATATCGAGTTACTTCAACGAACTATGTATCCTACTAATATTAAAAATGTGAAAGTTTGTGTGTTTGTTCCTCAATCACGCAAAAACGACTAAACCGATTTGGATGAAATTTGGTAAGAAGATAGAGTTGACTTAACATTTCGCTCAATGACAGCTGTTAAACTACATTATTTTTGGAGAGGGCAACGTCGCGGGTCAACCGCTGGTTATATGTAAAAAAAATATCAAAAAAATTTCATTACTAAAAATATCATTTAACGAGCATGAACACTGACTTTGCAAAAAGTTCTCCAACTTTCGAGATGTGTTACCGTAGAATACTAAGGATATCTTGGATGGACAGATTAACTAATGTGGATCTTTTGCTTAGAATAAATAAAGATCTTGAAGTTTTATTTATTATCAAAAAACGAAAACTTGGATATTTTGGCCATATTTTGAGGAATGACAAATATAAACTTTTAAAATTGATAATAGAAGGCAAAATTGAAGAAGGGGCCCAGGTCGTAGATGGATATCATGGCACTTTTTTCTAATCATTGACTGTAGGTACAACATGTCCATCTTGGTCTAAATTTGAATACACATCCTCAAAGTAAAGTAACTTATCTTTCCTCAGTATGAAATTCCCTAAATGAAGGTGCGTACAATGGTTGCACCCGCATTCAACACAGCTCAGCTCTTTTTTGTTCGCCCGATATGATGTAGAAGACCTTTTCTTTCATTGGCTTCTCTGCATTCTTTGGCGCCCGGCGCTATGTCCTCCAATTAATTTAATTTTTCCTTGATCTTTTCTTTTATAATATCGTTCCTTTTCAGCAAAGGTTTTGCTTTTGCTGCGTCGTAAGCTTCTGAATCGTTTTTAATTCTTTCTTGTCTCTTTCTTTCCGTATCTCTCTTCTGTCTATTTATATCTACAGCATTACGTTTTTCAGGTGTCATTATTATAAAAAAGAAACCATTTTACTTTAAAATTATGTCAATTTTGTCACCTTCATGGAGAATGCGTCACTTTCAGGGACACGAAAAAGTCATGGAGGTGATTTTTTAACAGTTTTTCTTAAATATTTACAAAAGGAAATAACTAATTTGAAAATTTATTTTAAAAATGAAATCAGCTAAATCTAGAAAATTTTAAAAAAAGAATCGCAATACATATTTTTACTTGTCGTACTTATATTATTCCATATGGAAGTGATCTATTAAAAAGGTAGACTTGCAGAGAAGAAACCGTCGCATAGATGTTATTTTTGCAAAGTTACAATGAGCGATGACTAGTATAAGCTTGCCAATCGGCCGATAGTACCGCGGAGGTGTCCTCTATTAAGAGAAAAATAAACGAATCTATTTATCCATGGAGGTATTGTAAAACTTGGTTTCAATTTTCTTTGAAAAATATAGGTGCTATTTAAATATATTTTTACATAAAATATATTAAACCATAAAAAAATATGACTCTTTCCTTAAAAATTGCTCTTATCTGTGTAGAAGTAGTATTAAAATTAATTTTAAATCTGAATGTAGGGGTGGTTTCACACCATGGAGGTGATGAATGGACCAAACGTTTATTATTTTTTTGAATATATAATTGATTTTTTTCAATTTGAAGTTGGGGAATATATCATACTGACAGTTAAGTCTCCTGTGCTCGAAAAAAAAATATCGATGAAATGGCAAGTTTGTGAAAAATGTGTGGTTTTACCAAATTGTTCTCTTTCTGGAGAATGACCGATCTGTAGGTACAGTAAGAATCAGTGTATTTTACTTAAGGGTCAAACCATATCAAGTCAACCAGGCAATAGTTTTGACCATCTCCGATTTTAATGATTTTTGGTACACTTATTCGTCTTATCAAAAAACTCAAAAATCCAAAAAATTTGATTGATGAAGCGGTTTTTGTTTTATTGATTTTTGAAAATCAAGAAATTGACCAATATGTCCTTGACAGACACTTACAAAAATAGTAATATCTCAAAAACTATTGATCCTATAGAAGCGAGTGATAGCTCATTTTGAAGGGTTTTTAAAGACTTTTTTAAAGATGTGTGACACAATATAGTTTGCTTAATTTTTTTTCTTAATTAAAAAATATTATTTTTTTTTGAAAAATCTCAAAAACACATTTTTTAATTTTTTTCAAAAAAATATTTCTTTTTTTTTTAATGTTTTTTTAACATTTTTTTTACATTTTTAAAACAGGTATTAAATATCTTATTATTTTTTTAAAGTATGACTTTATTATTTCTCCATCCTAAAATTTTCCAAAAATGTTAAAAAAAACATTGAAAAAAAAAGAAATATTTTTTTGAAAAAAATTTAAGAATGTGTTTTTGAGATTTAAAAAAAAAAAATTTTTTTTAGTTAAGAAAAAAAAAATTAAACAAACTGTATTGTGTCACACATCTTTAAAATTGTCTTTAAAAACCCTTCAAAATAAGCTATCACTCGCTTCTATAGGATCAATAGTTTTTGAGACTATTGCCTGGTTGACTTGATATGGTTTGACCCACGGGTCAAATCAACCAAAAAAAAGGCACTTTTCGTTTTGACCATCTCCGATTTTGATGATTTTTGGTACACTTGTTCGTCTTATCAAAAAACTCAAAAATCCAAAAAATCAAATTTGTTTTATTGATTTTTGTCCTTGACAGACACTTACAAAAATAGTAATATCTCAAAAACTATTCATCCTATAGAAGCGAGTGATAGCTCATTTTGAAGGGTTTTTACGACCAAAAGTGCTACTTTCAAGATTTCGGAAATAATTTGAGTGTGCATCTTTAATTTTAACCTTTATTAATGATCTTAAATTGTTATATTTTATTTTCCAATATAAAGAAATTGGACTTAAGTAAAGACTTTTGTTTCTGTTTTAAAAGTTTAATTATATCATTATTATACCATACAAAATATATTTTTTTTTTGTACTGATTTAGGAACACATTTTTCAAAAATTTCTGACAAGATGGTACATTAATGTATAGTTCGCTTTTTTTTTGATTACCTATACTTAGTTGTAGCTATCAATTTACAAACTTTTACAGGATTTTTTGTTGATAATTTAATATTTAAGCAAGGATGGTTCTTGTCAATTGGCAAAAATGGTTCATTTGCACACACCACGGTAACATATTCTGTTTGATGAGATAACAGGATCAAGGAGTACATTATTTACGTTTTTTATGTTGATATGATTTCATTACAAGTCGTCATATTGATGAAGCCCGGGATATTAAAATCACCTAATACAATAATCTCCGAGTTAGATTCATTCTTTAAATTATCATCAATTTTTTCATATATTCTTTCATAAATTGCGCTGGGGCTACTTGGAACAATATAGACTAACACTAAATATAAAAACATATTTATTGCCTTCTGATTGAAACACATGGTGCTTCTTGGTCATCATCAAACATAGATATTTCAGTGGTATTGAGGCAAGCTCTTAACAGCAACATTATTCCGCTACCATCACGTTTACCTACGATCTTTCCTAAACACCAATTTATCATCTAAAATTAATTCAGAGGTATATATATAACTATTTAACCATGTTTCTGTTAAAGCTTTGATATCATGATCGTTAAAAAGACGTTAAAAAACCTCCGAATTGATGAGCCTACGCTGGTTGCCAAAGGCGAAACATAATTCCGTCATTTCTCTTTTTGCTTTGGTCCTTCGTGTGTTTCTTGAATTTTCGTTTTTTTTCACCCAAGATCTTTTGATCTTTTTCTTTTAATGATTCGGAGCTTTTTTAATTTCTTTTTATTTTAATTGCCTTAGAAGCGTAACCCTATTGGAAAGATTAACACGCCAGGACGAACCCGTTTCAGGTGACTTAGATAAGTACCAGTGTGAAACGATGCCTAAGGACTGCATCTACCAGGTACCATGCGAATGTGAAGATATCTACATCGGAGAAACCAGCCGACCTATGGAAGTTCAACTTACCAAACACAAACGCAAAACTTGACAAGGGGACACAACTGGATCGAAAATAGCTCAACATTGCTGGGAAAATCATGGAATGGAAAGAGGCAAAGATCGTCGCCAAGGAGGAAAACCTATTCAAGTGAAAATTCAAAGAAACAGCATTCATCCTGAGGAACCAGAATCTATCTTATCAAACAAGCACCACCATCAAGGATATTTGGAAACCCACACTTTTCGGAGGTAACAGATTTCAACTGTGAAAGGGCGGAGCCAACCAGTAGTTTTTATGGTTTACTGAACACATGCTAGTATATAAGCTTAGTCATAGGTTTTTCGAATTCGTTGTGAAAAAGTAAAAACTCAGTTAACTATCATAATCGTTGTTTAATAAATTAACTCTTAAGTTTTTCCAATTTTCTTTTTCTACCTCTACAATTTTGATAATAATTTGAAAGATGATTTAGGTGCTTGTTCTTGTCTGGAACCTGATGAAAATTTTGAAAATTAAAAAGTTATCATCTAAAGATAAGACACTATTAAAAGAATTAGTTGGAGAATTAACAGATATTCACATTGCTATTACTTATACTGATATTTTAGAATTTGTATGCTCCTTTCCTACTTTAAATTAGTATTAAATTTCTTATTACCTGTAAAAAAGCTAATAAAAGCACTTATCTATATTCAATTTTAAATTATTGGATAGGCTCCAATTCCATAGAATATCAATATCTTAATTAAATCAATCAAATAAAATAATTAAACAATTTCACTCAGATTCAGCTCCATGCAACCAACCTCCAAATGATGACAATTTCCATTTGAATATTTAGTTTTTTGGTTCTGATGATGCTCCTGTAGAGAAACCAGTTAACTGAGAAAAACACTGTGGAAATAAACAAGACAACTTTAAACACTTAGTGTTTTTTCAATCTTCTTCAACCTTATGTTATACTTTCATAAATTTCAGACATTTTAATTTTTTGCAAGGAAAAAGTAGTTTTAGAATATGTTTGAGTATTTGCTATTGTACATTTTGTATCATTATACATATTGTATCATCATAAAACACTGGAAAAATGTTCAGCAAATGGCACTGTGTTTCATTCTCTTTTTTCATTAATGAATCTCCAAAATTTTATTTTTAGTATTTTTACTCATATTGTTTATTTTATTTGAGAGGAGTAAATGATTTTGCATTTATTATGATCCAAAAACATCAGTTTAAAAAAAAAATCAAGGTTAGGGAGATACAGGCTGTAAAAACAACATCTGTAATATGATAAAAAAAAGAAAGTAGTCCTTAGGTAACATAAGTACATTATTTAGTTTACCTAGGGACTTTTCATAACTTACTTGTGATATTGGGCATCTACAGGGAACATGATTGTCAACAAATTGTCTGGGACAGGAATTATTCCGGGGGATACCATAGATACATAAATCTTGATAGCTGCAGGAACCCATGCTGTTATGGCATGGCATCTCAACCCAAAAATTCATGCCCCAGTAGTCTATATATCTTTTAACCTGTAAACCTGCCTAGAATTAACAGAAAAAAAAATTAAAGTTTAATCACAATACATCCGACCTCTGTACAGTCTTTCGAATTCTCATAACTTACATGAATAGGTCCAATAAGGTCTTTCTTAGCTGTCAGGCTTCCTGAGACAAATAATGTTCCATGTTCCTCAGTAACATTAACATTTGTTACAGATACAGAATAATTGTCTTTTGGACTGCATTGAGTTATGTTCATGATTTTTATTATGGCACCATCCTAGAACAATATAAACTCATTTACCAGACATAAAGGTTTATGGTAGTTGTTGAACAGCCAAGATAAGGTGGGTCTGGGTGGACCTAACAAAGAAATTGTCGGTAATTATGCAGTATACGGTTTTCTGCCATTTTTGATTTTTTTTGAAAAATTCTTTATGGGGGCACCTTCTAGGGTCCCTAGGACCCCAAATCCGCCTGCGCCCGATTTTTTTTTTTTTTTTTTTAACACCAAATTGTCTACCAACACCTTGGGTGTCGGTCCTACAAGTCTTTGACTTTAAAGCAGGTTTACCCAACTCATTATGATGCTAAAGCATGTCTTTCTTCTTCCTTATCGAAATAAAGAGATTGACATACAGAATTAACATTAAATTCATGCTTATGCATAAAAATGAGTAGGTTAAACCTGCTATTAGTTTAAAAAACTTACCACAATGCACACATAAACCAAGAAACACAGGAAGACTGCAAGGACACTTCTTTGTTTAAGCATTTTTGGTCACAAGTGTTTAAGCAGGAGTTGTCTCAAAAAATATTTCAAAACGAAACTTGTCTTAAGATTATGTAATAATAAACATAAACTGTAAAAGCAAGAAAACAAAAATAAATTAAAAATAACTAATTCACATAAACATAACCACCCTTTTTGACGCTGTGCTTTTGGTACGGGCACAGATTTCTTCGGGAAGCGTTCAAAGAACGTGCTATATTGGTGCAGAGGCGCTTCCGAGCTGGTGTTGTGGTGTTAAGAGTACTACTCTTTTTTGACGAGAACACTACCTCCTTAAATGAAAAAAAGGGCCGGATTGATGGTCCTTTCTTAAGGACAAGGCGTAGGTGTCCTTTGGTCAAAACAGTTGCACACTGAGTTTGAAACATGGATATACGTCGATGGTTTGAAAGCTGTAACGAAGCAGTGAAGTTACTAGGATGCACAGTGGTAAAGTCTAAATTGTTCCTTCGTTATATATCCCACTTGGTAGATCCTCTTTGAATATAGGGTTTTTTTTACTATGAAAATGATCGCTCTGCCAAATTGACACAAAAACAAATAAAAAAAAATGTCATCCAACTATATATGAAACACACATTTATTTAGAAAAGAAGCTAATTAAAATGGCAGCTTTTCCAATAGAAAGAAACAGCAGACTTTCATTAGCAAATGCAAAAAATAAAGCAGCTCAAAGCAGTTTAGCTTTGGAACTGGGATTTTTGGAAAAAGAAAAAAGGACCGCTTTGCGAATGTTGCAAAATGAAAAACGAGCATTTAGATCAAAATATTCAAAGATAAGTTTGTTTGAAGAAGGCATCTTAGCTAATGAGGTAGATAATATAGGTACCTCTATTATTTTTTATAGGTAACTGAATACTAATTTATATAAGAAATTAAACATTAAAACGTCCTTGGGACGTCTGCCACTGGACACCGAACGTCTTCGGGACGTCCGTTATTGACCTACGACGTACGTCAGTCATCCCAAGGGTCGTTCTCAGGATATACATTTTAGACTAAAGGTGTAGGTACATAATATTACTGTAAATGTCTTGCAAGTTGCAACCAATCATAAAAGAGCATTAAACAAAATTCATAGTTTAATGGTGCCCTGCCCAAGTAACAATTTGTCGACGCTTTAAAGTTGCCAAAAGCGACTTAACGTTGTATGAAAACGGCGTATAAACGTTCTAGCAACTCGGTTTTACACCAAATTGGTGAATATTTTTTGAGTTCTGTTGACGTTGCTTGTACACAAATGGCGTAGCGGCGCAAATCAGGAAAAGAAAAGAGTATGGCGGCCGTAATCATTTTTTCGTTTACTGAAAACCTAATTATTTTGCGACTAAGGAGGTGCCCTCTATAGTTGTCAAATACAGTTATGTTTTTAAATTGGCCGCAACTGTATTAATTATTTGGCGAAAATTGTCTCGTAAACAGAAACGTTGAAAGAACGTAAATTAATTAACTCTAGTTAATTATCAACGTTTTGATTGATCCTTTGTTCGTTGCGGTAGTTAAAAACTCCACAATATGCCAGTAAAAATAAACATTGTTAGAGGGTTGCCAAATTTACCCTAGTTAATAACAACGTTGTGGCGTCGTTTTCTCCTCTATCATAGCGGCGTTGCACAAATTACTAGTTTTTGTACTTTATGCAATGGTAATTTTAGTGTATTTCTTAGTTATGGTAACTAAAAATTGTTACTTGAGTCGGGACGTCCCTGGGATGGCTTGACGTGCGTGCTAAGGACCTCTAATTGTGTAACATTGGACATCTTGAGAAAGTCCTCAGGACGTAGGTTTGGTGAAAAGTGGTGAACTGTACAACCTTATCCAAGTGCGGGTTTTTGCCGCATGTGCCCTATTTTGTCTGTTTTTTAGATCTTACCTAAAGATCACTGCTATGTCTTTAGGTAGTTTCGTTTCAGTAATTCATATTTTTTATAGGTTTCGCACAAATTTAATTTTAAATACGACAAGGCCAAGGAGGAAAATGATTTAGCATTTGGTGATATTAGTGGCAACATTATTGCCAACTCAAATACTGTAAATTTTGAGGTAAGAATAAGCCTATAGGGTTGTCTAACAAATTGTCAAAGTCAGCCATTAATTAGTGGATGGCCCTTTAAAAATGGTGGCTGTAGGGTAAAAAAGCGATTTTCCATAAGACATAATGCTAATAAAAATGAAAATTTTCGGAAAATGGAAAAAGATTCACATTAAACAAAGTGACTATTTTATAGAGTAATCTTTTCTCAATCGAGCAGAAACAAGCATTTTCTCGATATGTTAGAAATAAACTCAAAATTCGCAGTTTAAAGAGACAATGTCTCTATCAGTTCAGGCTGAAAATCAAGCCAAATCGGCTTGAAGAGAGTTGCGCTATCTGATTTGAGAGAGACGACGTTATCTGTAATTACAACCTTTATTTGAGCAGTCTTGATTCCAGTATAGATTAGCGATTATCTTTAGATCTCGGTCATCTAGACCAAGCGATTGTATGAGCTTTTCGTGTTGGACTCGATCAAATGCTTTCTCATAATCTATGGAACAGTCATATACTGGCACCGACACATCCCTAGACCGCTGAACTAAGACTTGAATGCCAAACAAGGCGTCTCTTGTCCCGAACCCACCACGAAATCCAAATTGCGTGTCGCCCATAAAGGATTTGCATTTCCTATAAATTCTTTTGTGGATAATCTTAACTAACATAAAGTCTATCTGGTTTCTGATGATACTCTCGGGAGTGTCGGATTTAGAAGTCCAAGTATAAAGGCGTCTAGTTGGAAGTTTAAAGAAAGTATTTGACACGATAAAATCCCTTTCCTGACAGAACTGGAAAAGGCGATCTCCACATTCATTTGATGTACCAGGACTGTACCTTCCAACAATGAAGAAAGAATTACTCTATAAAAAAGTCATTTTGCTTCATCTGCGTCTTTTTCCACTTTGCTTACTCGGTCCAATTGTTAAGTTAGCAGTACGTCTTATGGAAAAGCGGTTTGTTTACCCTACAGCGGCCATATTGGATTGGCCATATTATTTTTGTTCGACTGCTCTGTATAGTCCACTTTTCAGCTTCTGAAGCTATTTTCTATACTAACTTGTATAGTGAAATTAACTCTGTGTTTCGGACTTCCATTGTCTATATTTTATTTATACACGACGTTTCGATCAGTACAATCTCTGATCGTCTTCAGGTGCAAACTACTAGTTTGCAATAAAATATAGACATCTCTGATCGAAACGTCGTGTATAAATAAAATATAGACAATGGAAGTCCGAAACACAGAGTTAATTTCAAACACATCATTGTCTCAAACTTTCACACAAACTTGTATAGTTTTTGGGTCTCGGTTTATGTTCTCCAAAATGGAAGCAAAGGCAAAAAAAGTTGGTTTGGCCTCCACAATAAGTGGGGCTATAAAAAAGTCACGTGACCTAAAATGATTTTTAGCAAGTCCACAATTTACTTTTCACAAACGACGAGATCGACATAGAGAAAATCCTTTGCTTGCACTTGGTGTCCGCCCATCGAACGGAGAGTTTGTCTCCGCCCAAGAAGAAACTGCTCGCTAACATGTGCAAAATTCACTCGCCCGTCGAACGGCTGTTGGAAAGATCGAAAAGAAAAAATATCCACCACGACCAGAAGTTGACCAGTATGCTTCCGATTTATACAATAGGTAAAACCATTCGTCCTGGTTTTGGTAGGACTGTTCAGATTTTTACAAGGTCGGCGCCGTTCCGATTTGTGCAGGGATTTAATGTATATTTTGTACACAATTATGTAATAAGTCTACAGAATTTTAGTTTACAGAACTCAATTATAGTACTTTTTTAGACGCGAGCCGCAGGCGAGTGTCTTACACCCGGTTCCCACCTACGACTTTTCGTGCGTGCCCGCGCACTCGTCACATGTCATAACATTTCGACAAACATTTCATATTGACATCATGTAACGCGTGAGTGGGTACTTACGAAAAAGTAGGTGAGAACCGGGTGGTAATTTATCTGAGCGTGTAATGACCATAACATGCAAACTACTGTACTATACTTTACCTACGACCACTGAAAATGTTAGAGATACATAGTACGCCATCTATTAGTGCAATGGTAAAGCTTTCTTTGTATGTTTAGTTGCATATCCTTTTTGGTAGTAATATTTTTGATAGTTGGCAACAATGATTACGTGTGTGAATACCCTTGTTAATAACGTAAAAAACCAATGCCGTTTTAAGTAGTTTTATAGTAAAAATAAATACCAGTTAAAGTTTCCGTGAGTTTATTATTCTACTGCGACTATATCCTCAATAGAAAATGTCATCATAAATATCAGAAATTATTAAAAATATCAAACGCGAACACTCTTAAGTCAACAACCTTCATAACCTGAAGTTTCAATGACGTTCTATCTAAAACGTATATCCTATTTTTGGTTAGGATAAATATTTATTTTCTTAAAAATATACAAAAATAGAAAAATAATTCACATTTTTGCGTCAATTAGTGTTTATTAGCTTGTCACGCCATCTTGTGGTTTAAGTCTAAGCTTTTTTATTTTCCTAGGACCGTAATGCCTGTGTGCACCACTTCCCCTTACTTCTTCCACTTCTTCAAGTGCCGCTTGAACTGAGGGTGACCCTTGAGATTTACTTGGTCTCCAAAATTTCCGAATATGTTCCACTTGGAAAAAGTAAGGAAATTATTGGCAACGTGGCAGTTATCTGCATTTTTTTGTGTTTTTTGTGTGGTGATCATGATTATTACCTGTCAGCTGTCAAAAAACCACGTAAAATTTGAGGTTGTTTAAAAAAAAACAAATTTTATTGATGATTGATGATTATATGGAGGAAAAGGCAAATAAAACTACTATAATTGGTTACTTATAAAACCTGACTATTTATTTAGTATGTTTTCACATCGTACGCAATACGTATTGAAAATGATTGTCTTCTTTTTCTTTTATAGAGCATGTTCTCTGTTTCGACAAAGAGCGTGATGACCGAATATGTTCCACTTGGAAAAAGTAAGGAAATTATTGGCAACGTGGCAGTTATCTGCATTTTTTTGTGTTTTTTGTGTGGTGATCATGATTATTACCTGTCAGCTGTCAAAAAACCACGTAAAATTTGAGGTTGTTTAAAAAAAACAAATTTTATTGATGATTGATGATTATATGGAGGAAAAGGCAAATAAAACCACTATAATTGGTTACCTATAAAACCTAACTATTTATTTAGTATGTTTTCACATCGTACGCAATACGTATTGAAAATGATTGTCTTCTTTTTCTTTTATAGAGCATGTTCTCTGTTTCGACAAAGAGCGTGATATATGAAGAACAAGATGCCTCATTTTCGGTACGTATTGAATACGATGTGAAAACATACTAATTATTACACGACTAGACCAACCCAACACTTTTTTCAGTTTTTTGCAACGAATTTAAAAAAAAGGGGAATTATTCGCTTAGCGAAAAAAAAACATGATTTTTTTTTTGGACATTTAAACCTTTTGTAAAAGGTATCATCTCATTCTTTGCAAAATCTAATTCTTTATCTTCTTCGTCATCCCAAAAAAGTTCCATTTTAAGCACAGACCACTATTATAATCACAGAAAGATTTTAAGGCAACGGAACAGTTTTATAATCTGATTAAATTAATGGCTTTTGTTTAAAAACATAATAAAAAAATAGCTCACATAACCTCAAAATGCGCTTAAGCCGAAGTGATTCTACGGCTTATCTTAACTGCAACTTAAGTGCCACTTACATGATATTCCACACCATTGCACACCAAAACTAAAGCTTAAGTTTGGCTTACATGTCAAGCCGAACCCGTGCACACGGGCATAAGTAAACCATTAAAATCGTATTGAGAGGGTCACAAAATTAGAATTATTCATTGGTCGTAGGTAAAAAATATTACACAGCTATTTTTTCCGTGTTTATTATTAATAATAATAATCTTTGTTAGTTATAGGAAGATCTATAAAAAAACTAACAATTTACACTTATTACCCAGACAGCACAAAAACGTCCATTGTACGTCCCTTGGACTACCATGCCTGGACATTCTGCATGTTCATAAAACGTCCAAAGATGGGCGGACGTACAATTGACGTCCAATGGACTGGACACTTTCTGGACGTTATTATACAGACCGCTTCAAGCTACTGCGAACATAGGGGGAATCAAGTCCAATTTACTCTCCGTGCCGTACGACCGAGGTGGATTCGAAGCACGCTGCAGTGTTATCTTTTGGAAATTCATTTTGTTTTTATTATTTTGTTTTATTTCTGCCTTGCTCGAGAAACAGATGGGTAAGTTCTTAATTGAAATAATACATTTTTAAAACCAAAAATGGATGTCTACGAAGTTGCCGAAAAAGTGCAGATGGTTAAATGGTCAAATCGTCATAACCCAACACAAGTTCGATATTGGTCGAGGGAAAATTTGCATTTGTATTTTGACGTAAGAACACAGTATCCCCAAAAAATAAATGTTTGGGGTGGGGGTATTATAGGGGAACACGTAATTGGGCCATTTTTTATTAACGGCAATTGCAATTTGAATGGTCCTAGATACTTGGATCTACTGCAGCAGCACATTATTCCAACTGCTAGGCAGTTGTTAGGTGTAAGATTTGGTGAAACATGGTTTCAACAAGATGGTTGTTCCGCTCACAATGTTGGCCTTGTTAGGGAATATCTTGATAATGTATTTCCTAATCGGGTTATAAGTACACGGGGAACTATTTTATGGCCAGCTCGATCTCCCGATCTTGCTCCTAATGACTTCTATCTGTTTTTGAAGAAGCTTTTCAAATTATCCCCTAACATGCTTGGAAACGTTAGAAGGGGTTTTTATAGTGGGCTCGGATATTGTCTAGCTGAGCAAGGAGGACTTTTCGAACATTTGGTTTAATTTTTTTTTGACTGGGAGAATCTTTTTGGTTTTTAGAATGTATTATTTTATTTTGAGAACTTGCTTTTATTTTGTTTCTCCTTATTATTTTCATTGTAACACGTCGTCACTGATAAATCTGAGCAGTTGACAATAAAACGCTCTTATTTATCAGTGACAAAAAATAAGAAAATTACGTTATAAAAATTTGCGTATTTATTGACCAAATTCCGGTTTCATTGACTACGCTCCACACAGCACCGTGGTTAGAGGCGTACTAAATACCAAAGGAAAGTCATGCGAGTGGTGATCGCAAGCCTGAGTATTGGTTGCTTCGCTGATAGGCGTGCGGTGTCTCTGAATGTACGTACACTGGCAAATTAGACTTCTTCCGCCCTATGTTCGCAGTAGCTTGAAGCGGTCTGTATGTATACTACACCATTGAAAGTTCAATGGACTTCTTCAATCATTTAAAAAAAATTATTGCACGATTAGATGTCAAATGGACGTCTTTCGGACCATTTAAGTTGGGAATTGTAGGCTTTGTGCTCAAAAAAGGACATGCACATGAATTTTAAATAGTTATAAATACCTATATATTGTTTTTTTTTTAAATTAATTAATATAGGGGGCTCTAATAACATCGGAATAACTATGAATACGGCCCTAAAGCATACCCTTTTTAAAGACGCGCAAATGTGTGACCAGCGGAAAATTGACCTTGCGGTAACACCAATGTCGAATTTTTGCGAGGAGCATGTATCGATCTGATATGCATAAAGGTGAACGTCTTTGCTGATATCTAATTATATATCCGGAGCAAAAATAAAATTAGACTGTGGACGTCCATTGGACACCGTGTGCTGTCTGGGTAGGTTACATAAAAACAAACATTTATAAGGTTTAGAAACCAATATAAATTAAGGATAAACAAAATGTATAAAATTTTAAAACTATTCAATTTTTTTATTTAATTAATTAAATTCAAAAATTTTATCTTTATCAAATAAAGAAATTTGTGGAGGCATTTTTTATTTATTTGTCAGACTGAAATACAAAGTATGTCATACTTTGACAGTTTAAGAAAAATACAATAATGGGTGACTTTGTTTGTAAAAATAGACCAAGGTATAACAACAAAAAGTATTGTGTACCACTTTTATGATGCCGATAGTGTACATCAAATGCATGCTCACGGTTTAAGAATAACCGTGGCAAAACCGATGCTCGCTCTACCATTCACTTGTTCATTTACGCTTGTTTGGTCTGGATATTGTGGATTTGATGTTGATATGTTATCAAGCTTTGTCAATATTCTGGTAATAGATTATGCAATATTTTGTAAACAAAAATCAATACATATCTATGTAACCTTTCTTTAATCAATCCATTAAAGCATATCCAATATATTCAATGAACAGAAATAGTGGAATCTACTGAAGTCTTCAAGAGGCTTGTGCGTCTAGACGGCATATTGTTACTTGTAAATTAAGACATTTTCAGTTCAATTCAATTAAATTCAATTCAAATGTAAAAAATAGTAAAAATTGTTGTTTTACCTTTCCAAAGAGCTAATGTATAAAAATAAAAAAATATGAAAAAAAAGTTATACAATTATTATTCTTTAGAAAGTATGGAGTTTGGCGCAACAAGTCCAAGAGACAAAGATCTAATAAACGATGGAAGACTGGCGGCTAGAATTTTGCTAAACGAAAGAATCAGGGAAGTGATCAATACGGTCTTGACAGCGTTAAATCAATCTAATCCGGAAAAAAACTATGTAATTTTTGAAAAAGCAAACGACGTCAGCTGCTTGAAGAAAATGTTTGCTTCGAAAAAAATTTTGGATTTTTTGGAAGAATTAAATAAATGCCCATTCATATGCAGGTACATTTTTTTTTAATAAAACAAGTCCGGTATTTTTGGAATCAAAATCAATAAAAAAAAACTGGAAAGGAAACATAAATGATTTTTGGTACACTCACGTTGAGGGCGTGCAAACTGACCTACGGTTACGCTGCCGATAATTTGGTCCACTTGTTCATTGCTTTCTACAGAATTTTTTGCATGTTTGACATGATTACCCAGACAGTAAAACTGCTGCTGTCCATTGGATAACCGAATCCGAAAGAAATTTTGTCCACGACATATGCGTTGGATAATACAATTGTCAAAACGTTGGACGCTTCTAGGACATCTCAAAAAGGTCCAAAAGCGTTAATAATTTTAATTTATTATACTTTTGGGCCACCATAACTAATCCAATTGCTATTCAGTTCATCCCACAGATACCCATGGGAAATCCAAAAAGTGTCGTTCTGTGTGAAAATTATCCTGCAATAATATGGCTGTCCGTTGGACCAAAAAATAGTTCCATTGTTATAAAAACATTACAAGACACAAACAGTTTGTTTTGAACTAAAAATGGAAATCTTTTAGAGTTGGTTTTTTGTCATCCACTCTATCCAGTTAAAATCGAGTTTAAAAATATTCCATATAGACAATGCTTTTTTCTTGGTGTCCAGTGGAGTAGAAAAAAATAACTTTCAGTGGACCTCCAAAACCAGTCTGCTAAACGACATTTATTAATGGGCCAAATATGAAAGTCCAGTACAGGTTATTGTCCCAATAGACTAAGAAAAAGACATATCCAATGGATGTCCGACAAAAAATATAAATTATATCACTTTTGCTGAAAACAAAATGGACGTCTGCCGGATATAGTATATTTTTGATCCCATCAACAAAAAAAAATCGTTATCCATTGGATATCCAAAAAATATCTAAAAAAAGCAGTTCTTTATGGATCAAAATTGGAAGTCTTTTGCACTCAGTTTTTGTGTCATCCACTGTATTAGGAAAAACCTTTGTCCAATGGATGTCCCTAAATGGGCCATAGAAAATGCGGACGGTTTTGGATAAAAATTGGCTGTCCGATGTGTGCTGTCTGGGTAGAGACTATTATTTAAGCATATAGACTTTCTGTTTTCATTCACTGTTGAATTTAATACTTCTGGAACATGGTTAATAGTAACAGCTTATGTCCCTTGTTCGAAAACCTGACGAATTTTATGTTTGGGGATAACTTTTTCTGTTTCGTATTAGGTTTGTCCTATGTCAATCTGGACTCATACACCCAAGGAATAATTTGTCGACGTTTCAACGTTCTCAAAGGCGACTTAACGTTGTGTTAAATGGCGTATAAGCGTTCTAGAAACTCGCTTTGCACCACTTTGACGGAGATTTTTTGAGTTTTGTTGACGTTGCCTGCGACTAGAGTCGCTTGCAATGTTTCCACAACGTCGCCGAAGCGACTACGACTGGAGTGCTGGAAAAATAATTGATCTGAAATCAAGTCTTCTACGTCTGCAACCACAAATGGACTAATTTCCAAACACCATTTATTAATAATTCTAAAATACGTAGCTATGTAACTTATGAAACTTACTTAATAATTTTAGCTTTAAAAAATAAGCAGGCCTTCAATCCTTCTTATTTTTTTGCTAAATTATTTTTTACTTAAAAAGTGAAAATTTTAAAAATGCTTTAAACCTATTTCAAACTGTAGCTGATCTAAAAGAATAGGTACTTAAAAATTACTAAAACTAACTAAAAATTAATCAAAATTCGACAAAAAAACAAGATCAGGAAAAAAAAACAGTATGGCGGCAATAATCATTTCTTGGTTTAGTGAAAACCTAACCGTTTTGCCACTAAGGATTAATAAATCAATCAATCTTTATATGCTTTTGCATGTACATAAGTCAACATACAATTTACAAATTTCAACCTATTAAATACTTAAAATGCTAACATTATTAGGCTAATATAATATAATAAAATAAATAAAATTCTAAGATAATGTGTCGAAAATTAATTTGTCAAATTTTCAATAAAAAATAGAGAGAAAAAAAAATATATGTAAGACTACTTATCACCAAATTAAATATGATCACAGAAAGAAAACAAAAACTAATGTAAAACTATCAATTATAATTTCAGAAATCAGTAGTTTAAAGGCGCATTTACACAGACAAACTTTCCTTTGATGTGGAAATGCCGACAAACATTTACACGAACCTCTTGAGCAAAATGCTCAAAGAAATGTTCGAGCAAAATCTCGTACAAAAAACACACGTAAATTTTGGAGAGAATGTTAAGCAAAATTTGTTGAAGAAATGTTGGTATAGAAATTTCTTACAAATTTAAATTTTATAGTTTTATGGGAATTCATTTAACTTAACTGAAAATAGAAAGACTAAGTTTTAAAACAAGGTATTTTTAATTAAGTGCTTTCCCACGGAAAAACGATTTGATGTCGAAATTCACATTTTACCTTATAAGCAACTTCGATTGACCTGATTTTTATAGGGGATATGCCAGTATACTTGTAACTTTTTTGGGGTTGTAAAAAAACGAGAATAAAAAAATAATAATGGCACTTATATATTGCTGTTGCCTGTAAAATGTAATGATAAAAATTTACGTTTAAAAGAATATCTCTTTATTTTACTTCCTACTTTAAAACACAATACAATAATAATTAAGTTAAATTAAAAAACCTATATACATTTTATTAAATCTCAAATATATACAAAAGCACGTTCTGTCTAAATAATACCCGTTTATTACCCACTTTTACAATCCTACGATCCCGACCCTTGACTAAAAAAATATAATATAGCAGTAATAGACTAGACTTCTGAATCGGAATGTTGCTCCTTTGCATATTGTTTGTTCAGTGTCAGTAATCGACCTTGATTATTACATTAAATTGACAGTAAATATCTATCTTCAGCATTTTCATGAACCTTTTGCTTTTTTAAGCAACCGTTGGGGCCTTAAACTAACTAGGTAAATCTGGTGTGAGGAATTTAAAAAAAAACAATCAAAGCTAAGGGTAAAGTAAAGTCACAAAAATATGTTTAAAAAAAAATCCTCTCCGTACCACTCCTCATAGTCGTGAGACGCGGATTACCGCTTAAAAGTGCAGTTTTTAAGTTTTTTGCCGATATTTGAAAAACTCAAAATCTTTTTGGAAAAGAAAAATTTTCCTGGGTTTTTTTTTGACTTTAGGAAAAAAACCCTAGGAAATAAAAAAAACTCGCAAGAAAATCCCAAAAAAAACCCCGGGCAAACAAATGTGGGAAAAACCCTAAGAAAAAATATTATAAGTAACCCTAATCCATGTGACAAAACTGATAGTAGAGCCAATAATATATATATATTTCGCTTGCCGTCGGCTTTTTTTCACAAAAATTTTAAATAAAAGTTGGTGTTCCATTTTTTTAAAGAATTGAGATCACTGATCACTGATGTGAAATTTTATTTATCTTTAAAAATATGTTTCCAAAATAGATAGCAATAATTTGCTCAAAAATTTACCCGAACAAAATGTTCAAAGAAAAGCTCACAAAAATGTTCACGAAAAAAATTTTAGATCTTTTGCACAAGCTTTTATTTCAGCATGTTCGTCTGTGTAATTGCGCCTTATTTTTAAAGATGAGAATGAATAAAATTTACATCAGTGATCAGTGATCTCAATTCTTTAAAAAAAACACCAACTTTTATTTAAAATTTTTGTGAAAAAAAGCCGACGGCAAGCGAAACATTATTATTGGCTCTACTATCACTTTTGTCACATGGATTAGGGTTACTTATAATATTTTTTTCTTAGGATTTTTCTCGGATTTTTTTGCCCGGTGTTTTTTTGGGATTGCGAGTTTTTTTATTTCCAAGGGTTTTTTTCCTAAAGTCAAAAAAAACTTTTCTTTTCCAAAAAAATGTTGAGTTTTTCAAATATCGGCAAAAAACTCAAAAATTGCACTTCTAAGCGGTAATCCGCGCCTCACGACTATGAGGAGTGGTGGGGAGGGGGATCTTTTTTAAACATATTTTTGTAACTTTACTTTACCTTTAGCTTTTATTGTTGTTTTTTAATTCCTCACACCAGATTTACCTAGGTCGATTACTGACACTGCACCAACAATATGAAAAGGGCAACATTGCGATTCAAAAGGGTGGCCGGCCTACTACCTGCGAAATCCAAAACGTGGGATGATAGATCGGCGACACAGTCTACTAAATTACTGCTAAATTATATTTTTTTAGACAAGGGTCGGGTTCGTAGGGTTGTAAAATTGGGTAATAAACGGGTTATATTTAAACCGAACGTGCTTTTGTTCATATATTTGAGATTTAATAAAATGTATATAGGTTTTTTAATTTGACTTAATTATTATTGTAAAAGACTAAACTAAGAAGTAAAATAAAGGGATATTCTTTTAAACGTAAATTTTTATCATATATTTTACAGGAAACAACAATAAATAAGTGCCAATTATTTTTTTTTTTATTCTCGTTTTTTTTACAACCCCAAAAAAGTTACAAGTATACTGACATATCCCCTATAAAAATCAGATCAATCGAAGTTGCTTATGAGGTAAAATGTGAATTTCGGCATCAAATCGTTTTTCCGTCGGAAAGCACTTGATTAAAAATACTTTATTACAAAACTTTGTTCTTCTATTTTCAGTTAAGTTCAATGAACTCCGATAACAATATATATATGAATTTGTAACGACATTTTTATACTCCCAATTCTTCAAACAAATTTTGCTCAACATTCTCTCCAAAATTTACGTGTGTTTTTTTTGTTACGAACATTTCTTTGAACATTTTGCTCAAGAGGCTCGTGTAAATATTTGTCGGCATTTCCACATCAATGGAAAGCTTGTCTGTGTAAATGCGCCTTAAGATGTAATACAAAAAAGAAAGGTAAATTTTTTTTTATAAGATCTAATAAAATCAAGTGCATGAAGGTAAAATTAAAATATAAGTACAAATTTAATATAGAACACAAACAACATAGAAAACAGACATACACATTATACTGTCAATTAAAATAAGATTTAAAAATTTGAGTAAGTAGTACACGGACCTCCACATTAAAGACAGACAAATATAATACTTTTGACGAACAAAAGGGGATTATTTTATCTTGTAAGAAAGTAAAAAAGCAAGATTGTTTCAATTCAGTTATCAGAGAAGTCTGCAGTTAAAATTTAAAAACAGTGATTAGATATCAGTAATCTAAGAAAAGTTACGTGATTATTTTGTTTAAATTTCATTTTTTTTTCTCTGAATTTAGGAGTCAAATTTTCGTATTTTTTTGGGAATCGCTTTTAAAATAATTTACCAAGAAAGTCTACGTGTGCTTGCAATGACATTGTAGGGTTTTTGTCAGGCATTTTAAAGTTGTCAAAGTTTTCATGGTAGAAACATCACTACCACGTAGTAAAGGTGCTTCTCAGAAAATATTAACAATTTTTGAATGCAAATTTACAGTTTACAAAAATATATTTTACTGATTCTTGTTTAGAATAACAAATTCTACCTACAGTTAAAGCCTTTCTAGGGAATTTTGAATCACCCTGTATAGCAAACACAGCAGAATATATTGAGGGGGAGGGGTTAAGATATTCAATGATTTAAAAGCAACCACACAGTCTGCGCTAAGGAGGTGCCCTCTATAGTTGTCAGATACAGTTATATTTTGAAGTTGGTCGCAGCTGCACTGATTATTTGGCGACAATTGTCTCGTAAAGAGAAACGTTGAAAGAACGTAAATTAATAAACTCTCGTTAATTATCAACGTTTTGGCGTCGTTGATACGTCGCGTCGTTCGTTGCGGTCGTTGAAAACCCCACAATATTTCAGTCAAAATAAACGTTGTTAGAGGGTTGCCAATTTTAGCCTTGTTAATAACAACGGCGTGGCGTCGTTTTTTCGTACATGATGGCGGCCTTATAGCTTAGTTATGGCAATTACTTGGGTTTTGAATGAAATTGGCGACAAGGACGATAAAAGATCACTAAAACCTCTGTCACTGTCACATAAAACATAAATTATTGTCACATAACTGTCATTTTTATTTTCCAAATCGATAAATTTTCGTAAACTTTTCACAGTTGCGACTCGTTCATCCTCACTGCCCCATTTCGCGCCAAATCCATTCAGCTCGAAATTCGCACCATATCCGGCAGTTTGGAGTATTTGGTCAAGAAAATACGTCAAAATGTCCTGCAAATCCCGACGAGGCAGACTAAACTCGACGACGGAGATTTAGAAGAAGATACTGAAGTAGACAAAGAATGGTCCACTCGAGAGTCCACTCTTAGTGTGGGCTCTAGACCTAAAATGAATAAAATAACTAAAGGTCGGTATCGTATGTTAATATTCAATTCAATTCAATTCAATTTATTCTGTACTTTGGCCTATAAATGTTATAGAATATACATGTCAAACTTATATTTTAAATTTTAAGCACAGGGCGCCCGTGTCATAATTGTAAATGAGTAAATAGACTAATACACTTTTTAAAGTCAGCACTAACAGTTACATGCTTAAGAAACATAATTATTTTTTCGTATAATTAAATACACATAACAAGAGTTTTTTTTTTTAATTACATAAACACTAACACAGTAATTATTTAAAAAAAATACAAGAGAAGCAGAAGTGACGAAGAACGAAAATATTAGGGGAAAAAAAGCGCTATTGTTTTAAGTATTCATTATATGAATAAAAAGCTTTCGCCACTAAATATTTCTTAATTTCTTTATAAATCATACTGTCCTTAACTATAGATTTTAAATCGTTTGGTAAGGTATTGTAATATTTAATGGCTATGTAGTATGGAGACTTCTTAAAAAATGAATTTTGATGTTTTGGCAAGCGCAAAAGTTGACCATTTCGAGTATTGTGCTCGTGGATATCAGAGACTTTTGTAAACTGAGATGGAGAGTTGTTTATTTAGGACCTAGCATATTTTATTGCTTTATATATATATATACCGTAGACTGTTAAGATATTATTTTTAATAAAATAGTTTTTGCAGGATTCCCTAGGATTTATATTAAATATAGTTCTCACTAATCTCTTTTGTAGAATGAAGACCCTACTTACAGTTGAGGAATCTCCCCATGCAAGTATGTTATAACTTAAATATGAGTAGCCTAATGTGTAATAAACAGTGAGTAGGTCTTTGGTTGTAACAAAGTTTTTAAGTTGGCGTATTGCATAGCATGTACCTACAAGTTTTTTACAAATATAATCAATCTGAAGATCCCAGCATAGATTCTCATCAGTATATGTACCCAAGAATTTAACAGACTTTGTAAATTTAATATTTTTTGCTAAATCAAATTATGGTCTTGCTCGCCTTTTTGAAAAATAAACAATTTCTGTTTTACTTGCATTTAAAATAAGCTTGTTTTTGAAACACCAATCTGAAAAACCAGACAGTACTTGACTTATTAGATTTTCAAGTTCTATTAAGGAAGTTGCTGATATAATTATAGTTGTGTCATCAGCAAAAATAGTGCAGAAACCCAGTTTATTATGTTGAGCAAGATCATTTATGTACAACAAAAATAACAGCGGTCCCAAAACAGAGCCCTGAGGTACACCCGTGTCGCATTTGTACTCCTTTGAAAATTTCCCTTCGATCTTTACTCTTAAATGTCTGTTTTTAAGAAACGTCGCTATAAAGTCTAAAAGTTCTCCTCTAACACCACAGTTATAAAGTTTACTTAATAAAAAATTAATATTTAAAGTGTCAAAAGCTCTACTTAGGTCAAAAAATATTCCAGCAACATGTTTACCTTTGTCAAGCTCAGAATAAACTACATTTAAGGTGTCGTTTGTCGCAGTTTCTGTCGATTTATTTTTTCTGAATCCATGTTGGTTTGGTATTAGTATATTAAATCGATCCAGAAAACTAAACAATCTATTTGTAATAATTTTTTCAAAAAGCGTGGAAAACGGTGAAAGAACTGATATGGGTCTGTAATTTGAAAAATCTTGCGGAGAGCCTTTATTTTTATAAACTGGGTTGACAGTCGCAACCTTTAGACAACTTGGAAACGAACACTTATTTATACTTAAATTTATTAAGAACGTCAAAGGTTCTATTAAATATTTTGAAACTCGTTTTAATACAAACATAGGACTATTTTAACAAGATTTTAAAAAAAATTGCTGTAAAAAATGATAAGCAATCATGTATCGTTCCAGAATATGAGGGAAGCTTTTATTTAACTTGCCATGTATCTTTGTAAATATGTATGTTTGTTTGGATGAAATCTGGCAACCTAATTTTGATCAAGTTCCCGACATCCGATCGGCTTCAGATTTGGCATGCTTATATAGTTGTGCTGACAACACAAGAATATAGTGTGACGAAATTGACAGCTTCCCCCTACTCGAAGAGGATGGAGGGGGGTACAGTTGAAGTATGCCCGATTTCGTTGAAATTTGGTGTGTTGGGGCACTTGGGGATGGAGATAACGATTTTTCAATCAGATTTTGAAAATTGAATATGGCGGATTCAATATGGAGATTTTTGGTCATCTTTTGTTAATCAATTTTTAACTAACTTATACACATCCGATAATCTTCAAATTTGTCATGCATTTATAGTTCCGGTGACAATACAATAATATGTCATTATTAGGCACCCCTTTTCTCTACAAGAGGAGTGGAGGGGAAAAAACACCAAGTTTTTGGTCATCTTTTGCTAACCAATTTTAACTGACTGATCCATATCCGATTGTATTCAAATTTCGTATGCGTTTATAGTTCCGCTGAAAATATAATAATATGGTATTCTCAGGTACCCACCTCCCTCTAGCGAAGGAAGTGGAGGGGGAAAATATTTAGTTGCCATACAGGGTTTTTTCGGGAAAAGGGGATATGAATTTTTGATCAAATCTGAAAATTTTAATATGGCGGATTCAAAATGGACGATTAAGTCTACAAATATAAAAATTAAGGGTCTGTGTTTAAATTTGGTATGCGTTTATAGTTCCGACGACAATACAATAATATGGTATTATTAGGTACACACGTCTCTCTAACGAGAGAGAAATCAAAATTGGCATACAGGTGTTTTTCGGGAAGGGGATATGAATTTTTGATTAGATCTGAAAATTTTATATATTTTATTTAATTAAAAAAACTTTTAAAGAACAAGCTTTGTTTTAATAAAAATTTATTGTCTGCCCTGGTTGGTGTCGGGGTACATACCTCGACTTTCAAGCAGGAGACGCCGGGTTCAAGTCCCGGGTCGGGCAGGTAGTCTACTTGGACTTTTTCTTATAAAATTACAGAATTGTGTAAGAATAAGGCAAAACGCAGTATGAAGCGGAGTAGGCCAAGTTAGCTAGAAGAGAGGCTAATTCGATTCCATACCGTCCCTCGGAGAGGACGTTAAGAGGACGGTCTGTGTGATCCATATATTGATAGTGGAGCACGTTAAAGATCCCTAGCCCCGACAAAGGGGTTTAGGTCTACCCTCTAGGAAAAGAAAACTGACTTCCTAGGCGGTGCTCATCAGACCGGTCTGGTATGCAGGGGTGGGCGGAAGCCCAGGGATAATAAGTGTAAAAGGTATCTTAGGTCCTACCCTTCTATTCGAAAAAGTGACGGTAATCAATTGGAGAAAAAAATTATTGTTAGAGAGACAGAGACAGAGACAATTATGATCAATACTTTACAGTAAAACATTTCGTTTGCATGTAAGGTTTTTTTTTGGCCCCACATTTTTGTATTCAAATTTAGACATTTTTCAGAAATTTTGGTTTTATTTTAAAGATAAAGCTAAAATCTAAGGTCATCTGGTAATTTTTTTCGAATTTTGACTTTTATTTTTGCGAAATATGGATCTAAACATGGCGTATTTTGCCATCTCATATCTGCAAGACTACACAAAAATTGCATAAAATACCACTAGAGAACCCTAGATTCAAGCTTTATCTTTAAAATGAGATTAAAATGTTTAAAAAATTTCTGTATTTGGATAGAAAAATGTGAGGCCAAAAATATCCTTGCAATCGAAATATTGCATGAGTAAGACAAGAATAACTGCCACCGAAGTCTATACTCTCAAAAGACAAATATGGCAGCGTTTTGTACGGTCGCGTTTTTCTAATATATTATTCTTATCTAAACATATACTGGGAAAAAAATGCAACACCAGAAAGGACAAATATTTTTAAAGTAATTTATTTATATATTAATACATTACGGTGCTCTTCGTAATTGATTACATTTTCAAGAAGATTCTTCCATGATAATCATCAAAAATTAATAATGAGTGGCTCCTCCATGGTTATTTATGCACTCGTTTGTTTTATTGAGCATTGACAAAATAAGATGGTCTATATCATATTGAGGAACACTCATCCAAATCCTCCTTACGGCATGCCAGAGTTCATCTAATTTTCCAGGGGGACGTGGTAATCGACTAAGATTATGTCCTATCATATTCCATAAGTGTTGGATAGGCGACAAGTCAGGCATTGTTTATCGTCTCCTGATGATGCTAAAGTTGTTAGCGAAACGCGCGTCGAGTGCAAAAAAGCGTAGTTTTGGTTTGTGGAAAACAATCATAATTTTGTTTTTGTGAAAGATTAGAAGACAAAAAATTTATCAAATATTTCTTTTAAGATAAGGTATACACACAAATAATTTTCATTCAATCCATATACATGGTGTTGCATTTTTTTTGTTTTCTGACGCAAATGTCCTCACAGCAAGTATAAATCTTGGACATCCTTGCTTATTAAAAGATAAGGAAAATCAGAAGGAGTCTTCTCTTTTTTAGATCACACTCTTCTTAAAGATATCGAGTTCTTATATTCCGATAAAGCAGAAAGGCTTGACCAAACAGAACGAAAGGTGGTTAGACACAAAGACAAAAATTTTATTCGTCAAAACATTTACGGGGCTGCCAACGTTAAACGCATCGAATATGTTACAGGTAACATTTTGTAATTAGAAACTAAAACCCGACTTTCAGCAACTTCATAGGACTGTCTAACAAATTGTCAAAGTTATCCATTAATCACGTGACGGCTCTTTAAAAATGGTGGCTGTAGGGTAAACAAAGCGATTTTCCATAAGACGTAATACTAATAAAAATGAAAATTTTGGGAAAGTGGAAAAAGATGCAGATTAAATGTCCCCCGGACTTCACGGCATAGGGCCACAGTTAGACTGCCGGTCCGGTTGCCGGATCGGCTAGGTTCACTCCGGGCCGTTGAGGCCGAGCAACTGATGCTTTGCCGGCCCGGCCCGTTGACCAGATGTAGGCCAATGCTATCTACAATAATGGTCACCTGCTGGCCCTTTACTTTTTTTAAAACGGCCCTAAAATTAGCCGATATACAAGTTTGTTAATAATTTAGTTGGTTTACCTAAATAACACCTAACATATTTTGAGCTCTATACTCCACAAAAACTAACCGAATTAATTTTTCTATATTTTATACGACCCTAACGAGAGAATTTCTTTGATTAAATTTAAAGTGCAGTAAAACCTACCTTTTTTCACTATATTTTTTTTTTCTAGAAATAATGTGCTTATTAGCATATAACAAGGGTAAATTATATTAGTTTGGATTCGTTTAACTAAAAAAGTTAATTCCTAAGTTCAGTTTTATCAAACTATTTCTACAATAATCACGATACTTGATGCCCGCAATAATTCAAATACAGCGGCGCTGTAACCTAAAGATTTCTGCAGAGTGGGGGGAATAGCCACACTTTAAGATTACATAGGACAAATTGGAATTAAAGGATCCGTGATATTTATTATTAGTGTACCCCTAGATACATCTTTTGACAGACTTCTTATGAGGAAAGATATTCTTGACAGTTTCGAGCTTAGATGGTTAATATGCGCCTCCCAAGTCATCCCTGGGTCAAGATATACCCCTAAGAATTTGACTGATGCTTGACTTGCTAAGATTGACGGAGAAGTTTGTAATGTAAAGTTAATATTTTGTGTCTTACTATTGTTAAGACTAAGCCTGTTCGGCAGAAACCAGTCTACAATTTGTTCCTGTGTGTTTTGAGTAATGTTTGACTGTAATATTGGATCTGAAGAGTGGTAGCGCAATAATGTCGTAGTATCATCAGCAAATAAGATAATAAGTAAGTTGACGATATTGATAAAATTTGGCAAGTCGTTTATATAAATGAGGAACAATAGACGACCCAGCACAGATCCTTGAGGAATCTGAATCCTCTGGTATTTTGACTGCTGATTGTCAAAATGAACATACTGAACTCTTTCTTCAAGATAGGACTTGACAAGGGCTACACTGCTTTGGTGAAAATTGTAGTGTGGTTGTTTTTTATTTCGTATTATATGCAATCGAATGCCTTTGTCAAATCTAGAAATGTTGCATATGTGTTTTGTTTGTTTTCAAACCCCTCAGCCACAAACTCAATTAAACAGTTAATAGCCAAAGTGGATCTTTTCTTGTTGCGGAAGCCGAACTGATTTGATATCAGGATTCCATTTTGTTCAAAATAGTCATTCAATTCGTCTTTTAATATCGATTCATAGATTTTTGAGACTATTGGTAATAATGATATAGGCCTGTAGTTTGTTTGATCTTCAGGGTTCCCCTTGTTCTTAAAAATAGGTATAACTTTTGCCAACTTGAGAGCAGATGGAAATTTGCTGACTCGGATGCAGTGATTAAACATTTCAGTCAAAAGTTTACTTATTGGACACTTAAAGTTAATTTTTAGTTTTCTCAGTATTCGTATCCTTATCTCTACTGAGTGGACCAATCAAGAAGGTGCACTTTTAAAATCATGACGAGTGCGTGACAGCTAAAATGTATGCATACGAAATGATGTTTCGACGCATTTGATCAGCTGGAGCTGTCCCGCATTCGCCATTAGTTTAAAAGTACACTTGCTCGATAGGGCGACTCGATAGAGATAAGGATACGAATACCGATAGATCCGAAATTTAACTTTAAGTGTCTATTATGTCTTTAAGATGTTTGATTATTCTGGAGATGATATTATAACAATCTTTGCTACCACTGTTTTTAAGGCCAGAGATTTTGTCTAGAAACATTTTTTGAGACACTTTCCGAAACATAAAAGTGTTACTTGCATATTGTCCTGATAAATAGTCATTATAGGAACAATTTGTGATAGAAAGATTTTTAATTATCTCATCCGCTACTGATAAAAAAAACATTGAAAACCTTAGCATTGAGCTGAGTACCCGGGCTGTGAAGGTCGATAGAAGTGCACTAAAATATTTGTGCGTCCATCGGCCTCATTAGAGACAGTACTAAATAAGAGTTATTTGATTTACTGTCATTATTTTTTAGATGAAGACGACGAATTCTTTTTTGATAAAAAAACAATCAGGAAAAAGCGTATTCGCCAACATCGCAATTCTTTGGACGAAAAAAAGGGCATCGTTGACAGGCCAAACATTCAGCCGATCGATCTGCCAGTTGTCGTTTTAATGTCCGATAAAGATAACGATGACGATGAAGAGGACGACTACGAAAGTCCAAGACATACTCCCAGGACATCTTTTGATCGCATGTCGAGGAGTTCCATTGGTGAACAGTCAGTATTTTAGTTTCCTCTTCTTTAAGCGCCGGTTTCTCAATAGCGGGTTACCAGAGAGTTAAATTAACTCGTGCTATAAATCCCAGTTTTTTGCCAATATTTTTTTAGTCTGGTAACTTACCCTCATTTGTTTAAAAGTTTGAGACAATGATGTATTTGAAATTAGCTCTGTTTCGGACTTCCATTACCTATATTTTATTTATACACGACGTTTGGATCAGTAAAATCTCTGATTGTCCTCAGGTGCAAACTACAATCTATTTCTAAGCCTACGTACTTATATGCTATGGGAAATCACTCAACCGTGAAGTTTAAGAAGTTGGCTCCGCCCAAGGAGGGGCTTCTAAATATTTGATTTGGTTTACTGAAAATACCGTGATTCTGCCCAATAAAGGCAGCTTCAAGGAATTTTTGTTTCTTCCAGTGTGACTCCTTGTGCAAAACCTTTACTTCTGCCCACTTCATTTGGTTTTTTTACCATGCGTGTTCGGCGATTCCTGATTTCGTTGTCTCACCTCATTGGGTATTCCTCTGATGTTCCTTAAGCCTAACAGATAGTGGTCCTTTTGTTTCACCTATATATGATTCACCACACTTACAAGGAACTTGGTAAATGCATTCCTTATGTTGTTTGTTCTCCGGTTTTGTTTTACTAAGAAGTCTTCGAATTGTATTATTAGATTTAAAAGCAAAAACAGTTGTTCGCTACCTACTCTTTCAATTTTCTCTAAAACTCTTTTAATGTATGGAATTGTAAGGAATGCATTTGCCTGCTTTAGGTCTTGTTATCTCTCTCCTGTTTGCTGAAATTTAGAAATAGTATTTGTTACAAGTTTAAGGCTGTAACCATTCTGCTGCAGATTCTTCTTAATGTTTCTTATTTCGATTTCCAAGTCATGAGAATTACAAATTTGAACGGCTCTGTTATACAAAATTCTAATTATGCCTCGTTTGGTTGTAACAGAATGATTTGAACCTTGATTTAAATATTGTCCTGTGTGAGTGGGTTTACGATAGACTGTTGTTCTGATGTCGCTTTCTACTCGTTTGACAAGTACATTAATTTAATGGTGGGTCTTATTTTATTTAGGTGGTGAAGAAATTCTGAAAGTTGTTGGTCATTTCCGGCCCAGACAATACAATTATCATCAACATATGTTAGCCAGAGGTTAGGTTTATATGTTGCGGGATCAACTGCGTGTAATTCGAACCACTACATGTAAATATTAGCCACCACTGGGGAAAGCGATGAACCCATTGGCAGACAGTTATCCTGAGCATAAAAATAAAATCTTTCACCTGAAAATAAGAGTTATGTAGACAGCACTCCAACAACTCCATTACTCCCTCAACTACTACTACAGTCTGGTACGTTCATAAAGGAACTCGCCATTAACCAGTCTCCGTCTAATAATATCTAACGAATTTAGACAGATTGCTTGTTGGAGAATTTCTGGAACTTGTGATTGGGCGTAAGATTATTGCATCTTTGTGAATTTTAGGAAGTCCGTATAGAGGAATAGGCTTGCAATAATGTGGTGTAAGTTGAGACCTTGTGTTGTCCGGAATATATCTGGAATACTTTTCTAAGTTCTATAAACCTTACTTTCGATTGATTGCGCCGGGTCTTTTGAGAGAAATTTATAGTTTCCTTGGGCAAGTACCTCTTTAACTTTCTGATCATAGGTTTTTGTTGCATTGCCCTTATCTGCCGGTAAAATTTTAATGATTTATCCTTTTAAAGATTCTTCAACGCGATTTCCTCTGTCTTGCCTATGTTAGACGTATGCTGGTTTGTCAATAATATTCCTTACTTGATGTCTGAACTCGTCGGCGTCGTGTCATGCATTGCCCTTATCTGCCGGTAAGATTTTAACTGATTTATCCTTTTGAAGATTCTTCAACGCGATTTCCTCTGTCTTGCCTATGTTAGACGTATGCTGGTTTGTCAATAATGTTCCTTACTTGATGTCTGAAGTCGTCGGCGTTTTGTCGTGGAAGAGGATGAGTTTCTATGTCGGTAATGATGTCGATAGTGGGTATCATAGGGTATACATAGAAGCGATGGAAAAGTTAAGTCCTTTGGCAAATAAGCGACATCAGAACAACAGTCTATCGTAAACACACTCACACAGGACAATATTTAAATCAAGGTTCAAATCATTCTGCTACAATCAAACGAAACATAATAAGAACTTAGCCGTTCAAATTTGTAACAATTCTTATGACTTGAAAATGGAAATAATAAATACTAAGAAGGATCTGCAGTAGAATGGTTATATCCTTAAACCTATAATGGATACTATTTTTAAATTTCAGCAAACAGGACAGAGATTACAAGACCAAAACCAGGCAAATGGATTCTTTACAATTCCATCATCTCTGTTAGGCTTAAGGAACATCAGACCAATGGATAGAATCAAAGGTTTTGCACAAGGAGTCACACAGGAAAAACAAAATTCCTCAAAGCTGCCTTTATTGGGCAGAATCAGGGTATTTTCAGTAAACCAAGTGTTGAAATTCCAAATATTTGGAATCCCCTCCTTGGGCGGAGCCAACTTCTTAAACTCCACGGTTGAGTGATTACCCATAGTATATAAGTCGGTTATTATGTTGCTCGAGCGGACGCTAACTAACGATCTTGAGAAACCGGCCCTTAAATAAATTATGATCAATAGGTTTAATTTTAATTTATTACTTTATTTAGAAAAATCCCTGAAATACCCCGAGCTAGTAGCAAAATTGAGCGTAGGAGATCGAGTTCGACTAATGATGGCAATGTGCGAATTTATTTAAAACAAACCACCTGTCCTGCCTGCATGGAAAAATACAAAATTCCCTTACCAACTCCAAAAACACCAAGAGTAAAGGTATGACAAAAAAAATGCGCTTTTTTGATTATACAAACTCTTCTTTTAGGCTTTTGGAAGTGGTGTATTAGCTGCCCCTTTGCCCATAGTAAAGGTCGGGTTGAATATCCGTAATTTTAACCTTTTAACCCTATAATGCTACACTATATTCTTAACCTTTTACTATCTACTACAATAGAATTTAGACTTTTAGATTGCGTCGAATTACCTTTTTTAGTTAAGCAAAAATGATATACACTTCTCGACACATAAAACGCATACAGCAGAAGTTAGGCACATGTTTATGTATTAAAAATTTTGATTGCTTATTATTACCGACATTTATCGTGACCTTCGGTCACGCTTTTGTAGGATAACGCTTTTAGACAACAGAAACAAATTTTGTTAAGGACACTGAAAGCATTTTTACCGATATTTACTAGTTCTATAGTTTTAAGGTTGCTGTTACGAAATATAAAAAAAAAGGTAAAACACTTTTAAAACAAAATTTTTATTTTAAATAAAGCAATTCAATTAAATTGTGGCAGAACTAGAAGAAGGTTGGCCCCTTCGTCAAATAGCCGGTCAAAATGGATCAAACAAGTCCATTATAGTGCGACTAAGATGAAACTACAAAGAAGAAAGAACTGGAAGAATTTGAGTTAAGAAAGGTCAATACACATCAAGAGGATCAGTTTTATAAACAACAAAATATTAAAAAAATAATATAAATAAAAAACCTATCGATAAACAAAAATCAAAAGTATTAACTTCAGTATCTGGTCATTGCACCATTTGCTTGAATAATTTTTTCTAAAGGCCTTGGCATGGAGTCTCCTGCTAACTTTTCAAATAAATTTGGATTTTCTTCAACAATCTTTGCATAAACTCTAACTATTAGCTCTATCAAACGGTTAGCATTCAGTGGACGAATATTAAATTTTGATAACTTTTTTGCAATGAGCTCCCGTTCTCGATGGGATTAAACATCGGTAAAAGCTACCTGTCGCCAAAATTCGTTTTTCTGTCTCGAAAACCTAATCTGGCTTGCTTTTTTTCTTTACTTAGCGGTATATTTTTAGCTACAACATGACATCTAAGCCTCGACTTCTTTATTCGTCTTAGTGCAGTTCTTACCATAGCGAAAATGAACTATTAATTTTGCTTCTCTGGCCGTGGAAAATGGGTGTTCTTCCAGGAAATTAGTGACCTGCTGATCCTGTTGGGGTGTGCTGACTTTGGTCAAGCCAGTTCCGACAGATTCTTCTTCTCTGTATTTTCTTTTTAGTCTTACTAGAGTGGATTTGTCTGGTCCATAATGATCGGCAACCCAACGAACAGACCAACCTCCATCTAATTTTGGTAAAATTTAGTTATTGAATTCCGATAGCTGTCGTGACATTTTTGAGTTGGACAAGACTGTGACAACAAAACATGACAATGAGTGGAATCGTAAAGGACATATTGCATATAAAATCGGCGTATGCGTTTTATGTATCGCGAAGTGTACATAACAAGTTCAGTCACAAAGCATATACCTACGGAAACAAGTTACAGCGCCTCTAGGGACTCGATCTCGAAGCTCAATGTCCATCAATGTCATCGTTTTTTCGTTCTTTTCATGAGGTTTTTTTAGTTTTGTGTGTGTTTGGTCTTTTTTGCACTGTTACAGTAATTTCTTGGATTGTTGTAATAAGTGTAATAGGAAAACTCTGCCCAAATGTTGTGTCCCACTGATCCTCTGCTTCATCGCTTTCCACATCCTAGAGATCAAGATCACCAAAGCCAATGGTTTGCCATCTCAAACGCTTTATAAGTTTACAGTATGCACTTGATATTTTAAACCAGAAAACTGTTCAAAAAACTGTAGACGAAGCCTTCTAATGCGGCATGTAATTCCATCCTTGCATTTTCCGCCAGGGTCTGAAACAGACTTTAAGAGTAAGTACCGGGAAAGGTTTCTACATCTGGGTGACGATTCTGGAATTTTGTAGGAAAGGTCGCTTGGGGACGGTTACCTCCTTGATATCGACCAATAACAGGATTTAAAGCTATCACGAGTTATTCGAAACCTATCCGACCACGGCCGAGCGTCACTTGCGCCCGATTGCCGTGTATCGAAGGAACTTTCCTACACTTTCATACACCTGCCTCTGAGCAGGACAACGGGTGCTCTTGAAAAACGATAATCGAGTTACCTTTGCACGTGTACCGTAGAAGCTTGGCAGTTTTTGAGCCACCTTATTGGCCGAAACCAAGGATTTGAACGTTCCCAGGCGACCATCCTCTCGAAATTCAAGAATCGGCACCCAGAGGAAAAACAGCCTATTCAATAGAGAGTTAATAAACCACTAACTTATCGTCACCTTATTTGCTTAACGTATCACCGTAATTGAGATGCTAAAAAGAGTTTTGAAACCACAAACACAAATAAACCGTAACCGTATTCTTTTGCCCACATATAAACTGCTAATGTAAATAGAATAGAAAAGAAAACAACAATTCCTGTTTTTGGAAATTACTTTTCACAAAAAAATTAAAAAACTAACTAAGCAAAAAAACGAATTATCACCTACCAGCTGCAACTTTTGCTCAGAAATAAATCTGGAGCGGGCCTCGTTAAGCCTCTGTAAATAACATATTTCGGTTCGGTTATTTTTGGATACGGGAGAAAAATAACTGATTTTGCCTACGGTAGTATCAATTTTGATGGTCTGTTAACGCTCGAATAGGGCATTTATTTAGCCTATTTGTTAATTACATTTTTTTTAGTCCACTCCGTTCAAAAATGCTGATGGGTAAGCAGTTACGCCGAGTTTTTTGAAAATAAAAAAAAACTCGCAAGTCTTAAACGAAACTGCTGATATTGAGGCAGACATGGGAAACATAATAAATATAGTTTAATAATAAATACAATAGTTTCAATATGTATATATCTTCTTAAAAGAATAATATAATATATTAAATGCGACACATTTGGTTTATTTCTTAAATTTATAGTCATCAGAATCAACAGTATTTTGGAAAAGAAAATTAATTATTGATGGATTAGGTTTTCCAAAATAATGTTGTTTCTAATGAACTGAAATACTTTAAAAAATATCCGAATTCACATTTCCCGACACCGGCGCCGCTACCCTAATTCAAGCTTCGAGACTGAGTCACTAGAGGCGCAACGGTAGCAAAAAACTTATAACAGGGCCCTAAGTCGTCAGATCGCTTTCTATACCCGTAGGTACATATTTTGTGAGTTCAGTATCGGACACAGGCGGCAATAGCCCCCCTCCCCTTCCGGGCAGTTATTCGAACTACTGTTTTTTTAATACTTTATAAACAACGTATACTACAATAGGATTTAGATTTTTAGATTGGATTTAATATCCTTAATTTTAACGTTTTTTTAGTTGAGTAGGTATTATATAAAACTAATATAATTCTTGTTTTAAAAGATAATAAGCTGCAAGTTCAGTGTCGGTGACAGAGTAGGGCAATAGTCCCCCTCTCTACCTGATAGCTACCCGACCTGTTTTATTAATACTTCACTTAAAATCCAAAAAATTTGGTCTGCAAATTTCCTACATGCATTTTTTGTCGTAAAAGACTAACCCAACCAAACAGTAAATTGCCCCCCCCTCTCCCGTCGAAAAACAACCGTGCAAGTTTTAATGCAGTAAGTTAAAAACTTCCAAATCAGTTACATCAACCTAAAAGAATCTAAAAAAGAGAAGATCAAAAGATCTTGGGAGGAAAGAACGAAAGTTCAAAATTGGATGAGTGTCCCACAAGGAACACACAAAACACCAAAGCGAAAAGAGAAACAATTAAACGATGTTTCGCCCGGGGTGACCAGCTTGGGCTCGTCAGTGAATTCACTAGTCACCCTCAACTAAGACAATAAAAACAAGAAGTTAAAACTTCCAAATCAGTTACATCAACCGAAAAAAATCTAAAAGCGAGAAGATCAAAAGATTTTGGGTGGAAAGAACGAAAATTCAAAATTGGATGAGCGTCCCACAAGGAAAACACAAAAGACCAAAGCGAAAAGAGAAACAATTAAACGATGTTTCGCCCGGGGTGACCAGTCTGGGCTCGTCAGTGAATTCACTAGTCACCCTCAATCCAGACATTATTTAACACCGTCGCACACTCTGACTTCCAAGTCTAAAACACTTACAAATAGGAATCGTTCAGCATGGTACTTATTATAAGTCACCTGATACGGGTTCGTCCTGGCGTGTTAGTCTTTCCAATAGGAATATGCTCCTAAGACAATTAATGTTTTGATCTTCTCTTTTTAATGCAGTGTTGTGCATCTTAGGAATTTAATTTCCTTCCTTTTAATTGGTAAACAAAACAAGTTGACAGGTTCTTGTAAATAATACTAATATTAATAATGATAATAATAGCAAGCATATATCTCGCAATATCGCAGTCGCTTGTATAGACTATCAAAAGACGTTTGATTAAGTGCCACATACCTGGTTACTAGAAGTTCTAAACCTATACAAAATTGACAAGGACATCATTAGATTTCCTGGCGACTGCGTGCGTACTTGGAGAACTACCCTACATGTCTTATTCGGCGAAAAGCAAATAACCAGCGAGGAAGTAAGATACGTATACAGATGACCAAGAACCTGATTCATCACCCAAAAGACATATCAATCAATAAAATTACTCTCCTGTGAAACTCAAAGAAGATTGGATAGTTATCAAAGCCACTGTACGGAAAATTTCCCAATCAACTGGAGCAAACAAGCATAAGTGCCTCTACAGAATGGTTGAAAAAAGGTTTTCTGTTTAGTGAGACAGAGAGGTTGGTGGTCGCCATACAGGGTAACGTGATAGCAACAAAAAAGCATCTAAAGTTTATTCACAGGGTACAACTTGATGAAGATTTATGCAGAATGTGCCGCCCTTCCCGGAAACGATTGAGCATGTGGTAGCTGGATGTTCAATGTTGTCTGCAACGGAGTACTTGAAACGCTATAACTTAACAGCAAACATAATCCATTAACACCTAGCTATCATGCGCAAATTCAGAGAAAAAGAAGAACTATATTTTAAGTACGTTCCTTTTCCGGTACTAGAAAATGAGACCTACCTCTTATATTGGGATACTGCAATCCAAACAGACAAGCCTGTTGCCAACAATTGACCAGATATCGTCTTTGTGACAAAGAAGAAAAGAGTAGGCTCTTTATCGATGTGAGTCACCCAAACGATCATAACCTAGAAAATGCAGAAAAAGAGAAGATTAGCAAATAGTTTGAGCTATCATTGCAGAAGAATATAAAGCTATTCATAAACTCAAGAAACTTACCATAATCCTCATTGAATGTATACCCCACAAAGTGATTGGTCGCCCAGACTCCACTTGGTCCGCTACCCGCGGAGAAAAAAAAATCGTATTGGATGGGGAAATTATCGAAAATTTTCTCGAAGGTTTGTTGCTATTTGTGTGAATCACCCTTTTTATAATTGATGAAGTAAATAATCACCTAAATATAATTGGTTAAAGAATTTAAAAAAATATATAAGAAAAAGGTAGTTCTTTTGTTTTAGCCTTCCGCTGTTCTTCCCATAATCCTCGGCGAAACCTTGTTGAGAACAAATAGCAAAAATCGAATATCAATGTTAATCAATAAGGAAACGTTCAAACTGGAATCGTACGAGAGGAGATTTTCCGCAGCAGACGAAAGGACTAGGTAGGGCATATATTTATACTAAAGCTTCCTACACACCCGCAGTTTGGCGTAAAGGTTGACCTGCACACGATTTGCAGTTTTTGAGATTCGCCTGATGTATTTTGAGGTTAGATTTTGCAAATTTTACTTCTTTGTTTGCTTTTTCAAAGTCAATAAGTTTAAAGCACAATAATATAAATAAAATAAAGATATCTACCTATACTTTTAACAAGAATTCGATGCGATATACTCGTTTTCATGCAGTTGGATCCTGATACAATCAACATCAAAAAATATTTTGTTGTTTATTGAATTTTATTTAACAATTAAAACTGCTCCGGCTTCAACAGAAAATCATAAAATGCTAAACATTTATGTTTATAGTTAAATTTGCTAAAAATCATATATTTTATGGTTTGAAATGATTTTTGGAGGCAAAAAACCCTAAAATGAAACTTACAATAAAGTATATTTTTTATTATTTTTTTAAATACATATGTCCGTGTTGTTCAACCGTTATATTATTATTCTCATAGTAGATCATGGCGAGATGAAAAAGAAGCACAAACCTGCAACTCAACTTAAATTACATCAATGAGTCGTTTTTTTCTGTAAAATTCTTTGAAGTTTGAAATTTTCTTATGGATTTCCAGTACAAAAATTAGGGAATTATTGAAACGCAGTTAGGACCCGGCACTAATAAGGCCAGGCACTATTTTGACGCTGTTGACAGATACGCATGCGCCAGAACGACCATATTTAGTGCCGACACTAATAAGGTTAGGACCTGCCCTTATTTGTGGAGGAATTATACTGGGCCGCATCTTGGCTGTGTCTAGCCGTATTTGACGTTTTTGACAACTATTCGCCATTTTTTTTACCTTAACCCTACTTTCGGGAATTTTTTGTATTGTGACGGCCAAAAAAGCAAAAATTGGGACAAAATAGTTATATTTTTATGAAATCGGATGACATGGCACAAGAAAATTAAAAAAAGCAAGGCGTTTTACCGATGAAGACCATATTTGTTTGCTACGAGAAGTAGTTCAACAAAATCCCTTCAGAACTCTAAATGGTCCTTCTCTCCACCCTCCACAAAGACCTCTGCTTCCAACACATCACCCATGCTTTTGATTACTCAAAATATAAAAAAAAACAACACAGAATTTCGAAAACAGGCAGCATTATTTGTAGGTTAGAAATAAAGTCGTATCGTCACCGTTTTGCTAGAGGCGCGTTCAATAATTCTATAATTTGCACCTTTTAGAGCCAGGCACAGCCTGTGTTAAGGTCGGCGCTAAGTAGGCACTATCCAGTGCGGCCGTATTTCAATAATTCCCTATTAACTGTAATTTTATGGTCGGAAGATTTAGAGGTGTGTGCTGGTTAATTTAACATAATTTTAACACATTAATTTATTTCAATTAACTCATTTTTTGGGATTTTTAAAAAATGCTATAAAATAAGAAGGTATTTTTTTTATAATGTCAAACTTTAGAAGGCATTAAAAAAAAAGGTAAAAAAAGTATTTTTCATTTTTTGTAAAACCAAAGTCGACATTCTCCTCTTTAATGCGGCAAAATATAGTTTGGGTCCATAATCATATATTGGAGTAAAAAACTTAAGAACTAAAAAGAATCGTTTTTTTTTACAATGTCCATAAAATTTCAGTTAAATTTTGCTAGCTCGTTTATAAAAGATTTGTATACAATTTCAAAATAAAGTGAAGGCTATAAAATTTTCTACAAGGTGTCTAAACTTTCTGTGATTATTGGTTTGTAGCTTTATTATTTACCTTTGATTAAAAAACTAAAAACAAAGTTCGTAGGCGAAAAAACATATTTTTTTAGAATATGAAAAATTTGGAAATATATAGGGTGTTCAATTTAAAAAATCATGTACATTATAAACTAATCACGTCATTTTTGTCGGACGTTAAGGGACATGGAAAAAGTACTCATATATCAAATGCTTTTCATTTCAACTTCCTAAACCCAAAAATGAAAAAGTTTGCCACCAGCAAGATTTATAAAAATTCAGTTAATTATCATTAAATATCACTATAAAAATAAGATTATTTTCAAAAATATTTTTTACCTATACTTAATTGATGGGTAAACCAAGTATTATGCAATTACTAGAAACAGTGAAAAACCATTCAACTAATTTTGTTTAATTTATGGACTAACTAGCCAAATACCTGCTTTTTTTACTCCTAACAACTTAATCCAACCCCTACCACCCGCCCCTCTCCCACACTCATTCTTTACCATTCCACCCACGCCCCTTCCTTCCTTTACCTTCGACCTAGTTAAGATACCTTCACCATATACAGATGTTTCATTTAAATATCCAAAAACAATTTCACTTGACTGCTGTCTGTCTTCTTATTAAATTTTATCCAAATCGGTTTAGCCATTTTTGTGTGATTAAGAAACAACCACAAACACATATCAACACACAAACTTTCGCATTTATAACATAAGTAGGATAGTAGGATTAATTTTTTCTTTAATTTATATTAGAACTTGTTTACCTAAATTGAAAATAACATAATTACGCCATAAAATCTGAACATAAACTTCAGAATATCTTTGTCCTCCCAGAAATTAAATTTCGCCCACTGTGTGCCGTCGAAATTCTGGACAAATCCGGATCGTTTTTATAGGAGTTTCCATTGGTAAAATTGGCGCACCACTCGTAGCGCACTAACACTGACTTGGTGCTGGCAAAAAATTGCGTCAGTGCAGTCTGCGTGCAGATTGAATGGAACATGAAAAAAACTGCACCCAAACCAGAACACTCGTTTCATTCAAACGATTAACTCAGTGTATATAAAAGTAGCTTGAGACTACTGAAAAACTCTTTTTGAGGTTGATGAGAGGGTTTTGACTTAAAATATATAAGCAGCAAAAAGTTTTCGGTGCGCCACGAGCCGGTGCGGAAAAAGTTGCACTTAGTAGTGCACTGATGGTGCACCAGTTTTACCAATGGAAATCGCTATTAGGAAACCGTCTGGGTCCTAATTCTTGAGCAAGGAACGACACAGATTTGTGTCGAATGATCCCACGTCGAACACAATTCGTATTCTTGAGCGGTGATCGCTCATTTCGTTCTATCAAAAATTGGGTGTTGGCGCTTCCCGACTTGAAATCCAGTGATCGGTCCTATTTCTTAGGCACGCATGTGCATAAAATGTGTATTTTTCAATCTAAAATTTCGAAAAGGTTTTAATAAAAAGTATCTTTTTTCGGGGAATGACCCCCGAAAAAAAGCTGCTTTTCCTTGAAACCTCTTCGAAATTTTAGATTGAAAAATATACATTTTACGCGCATACTTGCCTGAGAAATGGGGCAGATCCCTGGCTTTAGAGTCGGGGAGCGCGAACACCTAATTTTTGATAGAATGGGATGAGCGATCACCGCTCAAGAATACAAAATGTGTTCGACGTGGGATCATTCGACACAAATCTATGTCGTTCCGGAAGCTGGACGGATGCTGGCAACCCTACATGAACATACCGAACTTCACAAATAAACTCGAAATTATATATACCTTCAAATCTTTCGGACTAGCCACAGACACGTGTTTCGAACTTATTTTGATCTTTTTAGGGCCGGTTTCTCAATAGCGAGTTACCAGAGAGTTGAATTAACTCGAGCTATAAATTCCAGTTTTTTGCTGTTTCAAGTCAATATTTTTTTAGGTTAACCCTAAGGTAAAGTTACTTACCCTCACCTTAAAGCCCTGGTTACCCTGGAGTTAATTTTAACTCGCTTTTTAAAGATTTTTACAAGGTTATATTGCTCGAGTTAACGATAACTCGCTATTGAGAAACCGGCCCTTAGTATGGCACAAAAACTCCAAGTTTTTTTTTTTTGTAAATATAAGTACCCATTAATTTATTTTGATTTAGGAGGAATTTCAATAACAGAGAAATGCAGAGTGTCTCGATGGATGAGTTTCATTTGTCGCCTTTAGAGCTGGCCAAGATAGAGCAGGAAATTAAAGAAAAGGAGACGCAGAAGAAACTAGAGAAATTTTTGAACTCCTAATGCGTAAAAAAGCCGAGACATCTAGTTATTCCTGGCTATCATCAGTACTTACATCCGCAACAACAAACAATTATTTATATCAATATTTTTTGTGATTCAATAAACACTCACTATTTTATGTTTTTTTTCTAGTTGGACTACGGCCTAAGAAAGGTAAAGTTAATGGAATAGCGCTTCTGTGATTGCATGGCATTATTTCTAACTTTAAAGTATTTTAACAGCTAAACTGATTATTTTGTGAAGTGGTGTGATGTTTTGAAAGTGGTGTTTGTTATTCAAAATAATAAATTATTTATTTATAAATCTAAAATTTGTTTGTAAATACTGACAATTGCAAGCTTTGGAGAAGTTTATTTTCAATGAACAATAGCGATATTCGCGAAAGTCTCTCCTGACCTGTTAAATTTATCATGAAATTTTTCATAGGTTTAAGGTGGAAAAATTCTTTATTATTACGACACACACGCACATTCATACACAACCTTCTTACTTAAAACCTCTCGATTGTGTCGTCAACCTGCCTGATGGCAACCCACAGTCACTGCACTGCTGCAGCACCTACTGGCTTATTGTGCACCCTCTTGGTTCCTAGGCTAACCGCTCCATTAATTTTGTTCCCTGTGCAGGTTTATACAGGTCCTTAATGGAGTAGTCCCCAGTCGATATTGGGTCTAGTTCAACTTCAATTAGGTGCCTTTTGCCATCCAGTGTTGCCATATTACATGTTCTACTGTTTCCAGTCCCTGATTGCATGGTCTGCAGCTCAGAACGTTTATTATTGACCGACCGTGAGGTGAGGTGAACTTTTTTCACCACCTTTTTCCACGGGGAATTTCGCTCACGGTCGGTCAAGAATAAGCGCCCAGGACTCCGTGATACAGGCCCGCTGTTGTTTAGGTGAACTTTAACCGCCATATGGCTTCTATAATCTTTCGTGAGTTTGGCATTCAAGCCTTTGATAAAGGCTTTGCTGTGTCTTAGTCCCTGTCTTTCTAGCCAGTAGCGTTCATGTTTTTCCCTAATCCAAAGTTATACCAGGGGCTTTATAGTACATTTTGGTACCCCCAGGGCTGGCTCTAGTCCAAGATATTCTTCTGACGATCCTTCTCTTGCAAGTTTGTCAGCCTTTTCATTCGATACCTCTATGTCCTAGCACCCATACTAATTTTATTTTATTATGTACCGCCAATTTCATTAGTTCAACAAGGCATTCCCAGACTAGCTTTGAGCTGACCTTAGGGCACATACCCAACAAGCATTTGGACGTTATATTACGTTATGGTCACGTAGAGCAAGAAATACCTTACGTGGACTCCGACGTCTATCAGTCTTCCTCAGGACTCGATTTAGCACCTAAGTGGGGAATCAAAATTCGAGTCGTTTCGACGTCGGGTGCTGCACAGTGTTTTGGTCAAATATTACGTCAAATTACGTAGACCCACGATCCAAAGTTTTACTGTGCACACCAAGTTTAAACTTATTAGGTAAAACTTTTATATGTCTAAACAAACACATCTCAATTATCTTAGTTATTGTAGGTAACTGAAAAAAGTTATTTTTACATATTCTGTGGATCCAAATCTTCCAACGAAGGTCAGTTTACTGATAAATATAATTAAAATAGACATTAAAAAAACGGAAACCCACAAAAATAATTCAAAAATATTAAGAAATTAAGGATGCCCGTTTCTTATAGTAAAACATTATAGGCATTTAAAAAATGCATTTTAGTTACCAACAAATCAGTTAATTTACATATCAAGCCTTTAAAATGAAAAAATAAAATGTACTGTTCTAATGGCGCATCGATGCTAAACGATTAAAATGGCGTTTCGGGCGCCGACCAAATTTGTAATGATTATTTACCTATTCGGACAAGAACACCTCCTGCGACGTTGCCTTGTAGAACGACTCGACCTAGAATATTGTAGTATAATTGTAGGTCACGCACCCACGTCGGTGGACCTCGGAATAGTTACATTTAATAAATAAAAGTTTGGCAACGTCAATTTTATTACAATTCTACTTTAAAACTCATACTAAATATTACGTCTCATGAATTGGACGTTATACCGGGTGTCCCGAGGTGAGTCGCCTATAAAATTATTTTGTAAACTATACAATAGAAACTTTTAAACTTTCTATTCTACCATAAGTCCATGTAAACTATATTTATAAAATACTTTTGTATTTGCAGTGTTGCCATTTACAGGAAATTTTGTCAACAACTAAATTTATTGACGTCCGTTTTCACTTTGGCCCGACTTTGAATTTTATTCTAAAAATTACGTCGCCGTAATTAACGTTAATTTACGTCGCTGATAAGTAGCGAGTATCACCAACATTTGGCTACGTCAGTTTTGGTAAGTATCGACGTCACAACTGATGCAGTAGTTATTGGCGACGTCAGGTCTTAGTAAAAAATACGTTGTTTGAAGGAAAAACCAACTACCGACCTAAATTTGGGCCAAAACCGACGTCATGTTAGGTTGTAATTAGTCGGAAGTCAGTAAAATGCTGCTTGGGTAAGCGCCCTGAGGGCTGCCTGGTTATCTGAGTATATAGATATAGTTTGACCGAAGTATCCCATTCTATCATTCTCTCTTGCACATTCTAGGATGGCAAAGACGAGGGCAAAGATTTCTACTTGAAAGACTGTCCCGAGTTGACCTGGGACCTTAATGTACATTTTGGTACCCCCAGGGCTGGCTCTGGTCCACTATATTTTTCTGCCGATCTTTGTCTTGCAAGTTCGTCAGCCTTTTCATTGGATGCCAGGACATAGAGGGCACTCATACTAATTTTATTTTATTATGTTCCGCCAGTTTTATTAGTTCAACAAGCCATCCCCAGACCAGCTTTGAGGTGACCTTCGGGCACATAAGCGCCCTGAGGGCTGCCTGGCTATCTGAGTATGGGCTTCATATTTAAAATAATTTTTTGCATTTTTATTACTTTGTTGTTTCCCTTACTTCCATGGACCGCACGCCGCCGCTGTATATTCAAACAGAAAAGTGCAAGTTTCTAATTAATGTTACTCGTCATTCAATCCATATTTTCTTCTTAGGAATAGATCAAAAACAATTTACATTCAGCTCTTGCGCCAATTATACGCGGATTATATAATTTATTTAATGTAAGCAAGCGAATGAATGGCCAACTTTTCCGGTATGCTGGCCCTTGGAACCAGAAGAGACATGGCATAAACTGTTTACAAAACTCCTTATTTTTTAAGGATTTTGGAAAACTCGAATATCGTTCGGAGGGGAGGGGGTACTAGTGGGTTTTTCTAAATTCCTTTTGGTGATATTAGAAGTTCGAAATTCGTTCTTAATTTTGGGATAGTAGCTTTTCATTTTTCTCTACGGTTTAAATGAAGGGGGTGTAGCTTGACATCCGACTGCACTCCTCATTTTGAGTTAAAAAAAAAACAGGAAGGAGTGTGGTTCAAAATTTGTTAAAGTGGTTCAAAATTAGTTTGAAATTGGTTCGAAATTATAAGCATATCAAAACTCGAATATCTTTCGGGGGGGGGGGGTGGCTTTCCTGACCTACATGATGCCAATTTGAACAATTTCTGGCATATTCCTTTTTAGCATTTTCATCAAGATTTCTCAACTTACGAGTATCAAACTTGGCAGGGTTAATGTAAGACAATGACTAGATAAAATTGAACCGCTTTTAAAAATTTTGAACGAAACTTCTTCCTGGTTTTTTTTTAGCTTGACGTTCGGCTGCACCCTCCATTTTGAATATTAAAGAAATCCAAAAGGGAGTTTGGGTTCAAATTTTTATAAGTAGTTCAAAATTGAAAATGAAAATGAAATAAGAAGTTTTTAAAATCATAATTAGTATTGGAAGCGTAGGGGATCTTGACTCTTTCATTTAGTAATAGTAGTAACTAGGGGGCGGCCCAAGACCTGGAAAGTAGGCCCAATCGGTCCCTTTTTACCTTACCCCAGCCCAGCCCCCTAATTCACCACCTGTACGGTAGTGGGCTCTTCGGGCCTTCCTGCTCTCTTCACGAAGTCCAGTACTTTGGCCCACTTGAGAGCTCGTAGGTCCTCTGCATCCAGCTTCGGTTATGCGAGTACCTGATGCCTCATCCTTAGGTATGCATCGCACTCCGCAACGAGGTGCCGGGATGTCTCCTCCACCCTCCCGCAGGCACGGCAGATGGAGTCATTTCCGATCCCGATGCGAGTCAGATGCTTACTGAGTCGGTTGTGGCCGGTCAGTAGTCTAATATCTTTTCGTGTCTTTCCCAGGAGCCATTTGAGTCTGACCGCGTCCGGTCCGTCGATGAATTCTTTGGACTGTCTGCATCCTATTTCGTTCTCCAAGGAGTCTGCCAGTGCATCGTTAGCCCATTTAATGAGTCGACTTTGCAGCTGTCTCCTTGTTATACCTAAGAGTGGTTCCGGCCCCCCGTATTGAGTGCTGGCACCGATCCGAGCGAGTTCATCTGCCTTTTCGTTGCCCGACACTCCCGCGTGTCCCGGTACCCACATCACTGTAACTCTTTCGTCTTGACTCAAGGCTTCCAGTGCTTCTAGGCACTCTTTCACCAGAGTATTACACTTTCATTTAAAAAATTTGTTAAAAAAAATACAAGCGAAAGGTGTCGTTAAAAATATAATTTTATCTAATATAAAATCCAGTGAAAAGCGGGGCCTTTTTTGTATATGTCAGTAAGAGTGGCGTATCAAAGAGTTTTGATACATTTTGAAATTTTCCAATTAAGAAATTCGGACTACGCCAGTGGAAAAATTAATTTTCTGATATATGCTATGTTTTCATGGGTATTGAGTTCGTTTTCAAAACTCATTCTATCTTTTTCTTTTATATAGCGTGTTCTTGGTCTTGATAAAGAACACGCTATATAAAAGAAAAAGATACAATGAGTTTTGAAAACGAACTCAATACCCATGAAAACATAGCAATAATTTAGGCCATTGCTCTTAGATCAACCTTGCCAATATGATACGAAATGAAAATGCTAAAAAGCAAGAAATTGTTAAAATTGGCGTTATTTTTGCTTGGGGTTTTTTTTTAATTTTCCTGGTAGAAGGGCTGGTTTAAGTCACACTATCACTATTTACTTATTGATAGAGAATTAAATTTTCAACATTTTTCCCTTTATCACTTTTGACAGTCTGTGACCGTTTAGGGAGTTATCCAACATCCACCCGAGGAGGTAGGAATAAGCGAAGTCTGACATTTATTTTGACACTTGCGTTGTCATTTTTGATTTGTTTGCCTCGCTTTTGTAATCGGCGGCTTGTTATTATTGAAAATAGTTTTTTTATGAAACGATTTAATTTTATTATTTATTTCTGTTGTGTGGCAGCCTGCAAAAAATAATCCTGCGACGGAGTCCAGCTCTTTCAACTAAGTAGTAAAGGTAAGTTATAATAATAAGAAGTATTTTTATTAGGAAAATCAAACAGCAATAGAAGGAGAGCTTGGCTGGAAGCCTTCGGACAAGACTTTAAGCAGCACGGAAATTTAAGGATTTTTGAGGCAAGTTTTATAACAGTACCTATTTTTGTCCCGACGATAGTGCTTAATAAAGTGGAAGTATAAATTCGATTCCTTGTGTATTTGCGTGCCTGGTGTGTGAACTTGTGTGTCCCATTCTATATCATAAATTAGTAAAAAAATTATTACGGCGTTGTGAAAGTTGATCTTTAGTCCAGTATAGCTATTCTTGGTAAAAAAAGTAATTTTTAAAAATATAGGTATATAGTTATTTAGTTTATGGTAAGAATTTAAGTACTTCTTTTATCTGTATATATGTTACCGTAAAACACCGATTTTAGTTACAACCTGGTTTTCCTAGAAAAAACTAGTTTAGATTAGGTCAGTTGAATTAGGTAAGATTAAAATCTAATCTAAACTGATATAATTTAGTCTAATCTAATCTAATATAGAGTTTAGAGTTAAAACTAGTTTTTACTAGGAAAAACCGGATTTAAGCAGTAACATATAGGTACTGTGATAAGAATGCGTTGTATTGGTAAAAGATTTTAAACATTATAAGTCTAATGTAGTTTTAAGTTCATTTGAATAATTTAGATAACTTTAATTGGTTTTCTGTAATTATTACGGAATAATTATTTTTTTATGTATAAGTATAAATATAATAGTCAATAGAAAGAAAAAAACTGTTTTAATTCTTACTTTAAACACAGTGACACAAAATGTGTAGTGTTAGGTAGTTCATCAAAAATTTAGTTGCTATTTGGGTCCTAAAACACCTACATCTACAAAAAAAAGGATTTTTCTGTCGGTCTGCAGACATGATAGAGAAGGCAAGTATTATGATTTTAACCAAAATATGGTGCCAAAGCGTTTTTTTGGCCACCCACCAAGTAAATGTTGGATAGAGTAATGGGGGTTTAGGAAGAGAAAAGTGTGAAATAGTTGAAAAAATTGTAACTTTGAAATAAACATTTTTCTGCACTTTGGTTCAAATTACTAAGAGCAAAGAAGCAGATATCAATATACGTTTCCAGATTTTAGTTCCTGTGAATAGTACTTAGCTGAAAATTTTGTTGTCCGGTTTTACAGAGGGTTTACCCAACTTTTCGTATTGATAATTTATTCATAACTTTAATAATTCTGAATGCCTGTCGTTTTACTTCTTTATCAAAATAGAGAGAACCCGGACTAAGAGTAAAATCTGATAGACTTATAATTTTTGCGTATATTTTTTACTTTAGTAACTCGCGACTGTATGATAATGGACTAGTCGCGCTTTCGAGAAATACTTTCTTATCGTATTTATCATTCATTGCAATATTTAAAATAGAAACCAGCCGCCCAAGACATAAGCGAGACAAACAAATCAAAAATGGCAACTCAAACTTTCAAAGTAATGTCACGCTTCGTTTCCTTTAGAGCTTGCTCTAGGATTCGTGTCCTTAGGTAGGAATGGGGACTTTTAGTATGTTAAACGGACCTTTTTAAGCTTGTTAATAAACCAAAATTTTCAGTCTCGTTGACAGTTAACGTCAATTAGGTCTGTATAAATTTCGGGTGGAATGTTGGCCGTAGCAGGTTAAAAACATCCAAAAACACTTCAAGTAACATTTTTAGCAGCTAAAATTTTTGGCAAAAAACTTTTCTGAACGGACCCTCAGAAAGGGGTCTATTCACATACAACTTTTTTTTTCAAATGAGAAGACCCCGCTTGTAGCATTTTGTTGGAAAGCTTTCGAAAAAACGCTCGTGTAATTTTTTTTTACATTTGTCAATAAATGTGTCGTTGTGTTGAGCTTCAAATAAAACATTGCCCCTAGCGGGTTGGAAATTCGTTTCTTAGAAAAATCCAAAAATACGTCAACTAGTATTTTTAGCAATTAAAATTTTCGACATAAAACTTTTGTGAAAGGGGTCTATTCAAATTTTTTTTTCAAATGAAGGACTCCGCTTGTGGCATCTTGTTGGAAAGCTTATCAAAAAAGAAAAACGCTCGTGTATTTTTTTTAATTTTGTCAATCCATATGTTAAAAATTCTCAAAAAATAATTGTGTCGGCCTTCAAATGGAACTGCCCCAGGCGGGTTGGAAATTTGTTATTATTTATTATCTTTCTTATACCATAATAAAAGCGATGGGCACAAATTAAAAATTTTAAGTTTACGTTGACAAAGAGAATTACAAAAGAAAAAAGAACTAACCCTTTAAAAATGTCCTTAGGTTATAGAGTAATGCAACTGTTTCTTAGATGAATCGTCGATGTGAACGATATACGATACCCAGCCACTGACGATACCTAAGGTTAAAATTTTTAGTTTGTCTCCATCGCTTTTATTATGGTATAAGATAGATAAAAAAATATTTTCTATTGTTAGTGCATTTAATAAAAGCTTATTCGTTAAAAGTTTTTTTTTATTAAAAACTTTTTACTAGCGTTTTTAAATCACTTGCTAATTTCGTTCTTTATAACCACGCTTATAAAGAGCACTATTTTAGACACTAGTTGCAAAAACTAGTATTTATGAATTTTTATTTTTTTAGAGTTTTAACAATTTATGAGGGTATTAATTTTGTTGCCTTCTGTGCATTTTCTTTTGTTCCGCGCTCTTATCATCTACCTAAATCTTTGCAACAATAAATAATATTGGTATGCGGTGTATGGCAATAAATAGTTTTTGTTTATGATTTTGCTGGCCGCAGAAATATGTCGGATTTTTTTTCGAAAAGGCAAAAACCAAACAGCCTTGTTTGCAAGTACATTGCTGGGTTTCATTAAAATAATAGATTTATTAACGCACATGCGTCGAAAGATTTAAAGGGAAGAATGAAGAAAGGAAAACAAAACTTTACAAAAATATTTTGATAGTTTAGACATTATCGTAGTAACGGGGGGGAGGGGAGGGGGGTTGGAACAACCTCTCCCCCCCCCGAAATTTTCAGCTATCTAAAAAATGTATTTATTCTGCAAAAAAGATAATGACGTCCGAACAACTTTAAACCATAGTTTAATAGCTGATTGGAATCCGGTATTATAAAAGGTCAATCAAGCCACACTCCCCCCCCCCCCAATGATATTCGAATTTTGATATGCTTATAATTTGGAAATAATTTCGAACTAATTTTGTACAACTTTAAAAAAATGGTTACTACCCTAATTTATGCGATTTTTTAAATTTATTCAAAATGGGGGGTTTAGCCAATTGAAATCCAGTCAGTTTGGAAGGCATAGAAATATACAGGGTTCCTAAGCAAATCCTTAGGGGGCCAAGCAGCCGTGTATAAGACGCAGACAAACGGAAAAGCACATTAGGCAGAAAAGGATGGGCATGGGGCGATGTTGTCACTACATCTTACACGTAGTAAATCCAGGTTGTTGTTTTCTAATGTTTTCCATTTTCATACCTTTAGGACTGAAATAAAAATTGTTTTTGCTCGACTTTAATACCAAACTGATGAAAGATATCATAAAAAAAAATATTTTTCGGCTTTTCATTTTGTAACCATTGTCCTTACGCACTGTTTACAGGCTGGATACTGAGATATATGCAAATGCCTAACCTAAAGCGTTCATATACGGCCGGAGAAATCGACTGAGATATTTCCGTAGAGACTTTATCAAGCAAATAGGACGGGTTGATGCCTTCGAACGTCCAACCCGGGTTTTGCACTTTGATTCGAAATCAAAAAGGAGGAACAGTCAGATGTGGGGCCGTGCACAAATTACGTAACGGTGATTTTACCAATTTTTGACCCCCTCCCTATGTAATGTTTTGTAACGGTTTGGCACGCCACTCCCCTAATATTTCGTAACGATTTCAAGACCACTACCCCCCCCCAAAAAAAAACTTTTCACTTATTTTCATTCCAAAGTTTCTTAGTTTCACACAAATGCAAACGCTGTCGAAAACCCCTCTCCCCTCTACGTAACGTTTTGTAACCTAACTCCCCCTATGACCATTACGTAATTTGTGCACGGCCCCTGTAGTCCCAGTGGAAGAAGGCGAGAAAATTGATATTTTTTTCTTAAAAATTATACTTCTTAGACCTATTTCTTTGCGTTCCCGAAATTACGTAATTTTTGAAAAAAAATTGTAAGCGGTGCCATTTTTATTTCGTGCTTTGTTTTTCTAACATTTTTGCGTTCGTCTAATTTAATTGAAAAATTTTTATCTTCTCACTCGAAACCAAGATCCCCCGTTTTAGGAAAACTGATCCCGTCTCTGTTTCTAAATTTTTTCGAATAAAAGTAGAGTATGACCATGGGGGAAATAATTTTTTTCTACGGTATGACGAAAATTTCGAGAAAGTTGAAGAAAAAATAAAAAAAGTGGCAGAGCTCAAGTTTTTCGTAAAAAAACCGTTTTTTGTAAAGAAACAGAGCAAAATAAATCTTTTTACCCCTTTTTGGGTGTTACAAATATTGGCAGCCCCTTATTTTTCGTTTTTACCCTCCCGCTAGTTTTGAAGAATTGGTTCGCTACATGTTTCGAGATCATGTCATAAAACACCTCGAAAATATCAAATGTAGTGTAGAGTCAGCTTTATTTAAAATCAATAATATCGCAAGCAAAAAGCTCTGCAGGAAAAACAGCGCCGTTTATTGATTTATTTGGCTGCTAGTGCTAGCTGCATGGTTTGGCCGTTTCCGGATAGATGTCACTAGTAGAACAGAATGAAAATAAATTTAATTAAAAGCGAAGATATTTCTTTCTAATGTTAACAACCTCACGAGTTTATCGCTCAGTATCGTAAATAATGGACCCTGCCGCCTCCTTTAAGCAAGAAAAAGCTGTGGTTTGGACCTGAAAACATCTAATTTCTAATTAGATTAGATGTTCAAATCTGTCCCCTTCTTGAGCCTCACAATATCCCAATCTATTGTAAAACTCTTGGCTCGTAGCAGCCAAAATTTCAGGGATGATAGAGTTGCCCGCCTCCAAAATTTTCGCCCTCAACTCCTGTATAGTCGTAGGCCGTAAGTGAGGGTGTTGGAAAATTTTGTCGTGCCAACAACCCCATAGGAAAAAGTCATTTGGCGCAAGATCTGGTGATCGAGGAGGCCATCGGATATTTCCATACGTGGAAATAATTCAATACCTGACGAAGGTAATTTGTAGCCTGGCGTGAATTGTGGGATGAACAGCCATCTTGCTGAAACCACAATTCGTCCAAATTTATGTTGAGTTCCCTCAACCGTAGTAAAACCTGGTGTTGGAGAAGATCAACATATTTTTGGCTATTCAAATTCCCTTCAATGAAAAAGGGTCTAATAATGTGATCCCCGACAATACCGCTCCAAACATTTAATTTTTGAGGATGTTGCCTTCTAACACTTGTGTGCAGATGTTTATTTTCGCGGGACCAATAGTGGCTATTTTGTGGATTGTGAGAGCTATGAAGTTCAAATGTCTTCTCGTCACTAAACAAAACTTTTGATAGGAAATTTTCGTTCCTGTCACATTTATCCCTCATAACCTCACAATATTCTAACCGGCGAAAATAATCACCTGGTTGCAATTCCTGCGAATTCCCAATCTTAAACGAATTGTAGCCGTATTTTTTTAGGATCCATTGGTACTGTTGGGATTATCCAGTGCCTCCGCAATCGGTTTCGTCGAACATGGTTCATGTGCCTCAACGTAAGCGCATACCATTTCGTCTCGTTTCACCCTGTGTGGAATTACGGTATGCTTTGGTATTTCGCCGTCGTGGTAACACTTTCTACAACCATTTATGCACCCGTACCTTTCAAAACGATGATAAATGTTGTAGACAGTTTGAGCCACAGGAACCGGTCGATCTGGAAACGCAAAAACAAAAAGCCCAATGACCTCGTCCGCACTGTCACTTTTTATGTAGTTTTTAATAATAAAAATCTTTTCTTCTCGAGTATACGGCATTTTAAAAACACAAAATTTACGAAACTGAAGCGACTCGAAAGGAAATAAAAATGCAATGCCTGCGAATCCCAGTTTTTCCTCGATCATCTCATGGTGTGGCCGCCATCTAGCGGAATTTGCAGACATCTTGTCAACGGTTATTATTGCAACTATGTTTTATGCTCACAATGAAAGAGTGGCGACAATTTTTTCTCATGAAAGCAGTCCGGAGATAATAACAAACTGGCACCATTGCTCAATATACCTGTTTCTTTTGTGCGCGCAGAACTTTCTATGCCATTTCTGTTTGATTTATTGAAATCCTATTCCTAAGGAAAATCTTAGGAACCCTGTACTAGAATCGACCAGAATTCACGTAAGAAAAACTATTTCAATCTTTGTTGGACTTTTTGTACCTAATATGAGCATGTGTAAAGCACCTGATTTTTCCAATGGTGGTTCTTAGCTGATGCGGGCTATATGAGCAGAGAGATCTTGCACAAGGAGTAGAGCCGGTGTTCGACCGGACATTCCGAATTTTCTGTTATCCGTTCGGTCGAGAAAACCTTGGTAAACCGGACCATGGCATAGATTGTAAAATTATTACTGCTAATTTTTAATTGAGGTTAGTCTCTATAATATCCTTTTTTCTTCAAGATGCTGGTTGGTTAAAAATAAATATATATTTTTTTAATTGTTTGAAAGATTTTAAAGGAATTTTTGCATTTAATTTATTTTTGATTAATTTTAAATAAGTAGGACTTTTACTGTTTTCTAAGCTCGGTTCTTTGATTTCTTTGTAGCCCTGAAGAAGACAAAAAACCAGCTACCGAAACGTCGGCAAAAAGTTAAAATCACTTAGCAATAAAAAGTTGTCCAAAAATACTCGTGACTTTGTTTTTCAAAAAAAATATATATTTATTTTTGTTTAACCATTTTTTTAATTTTTTAGCCGGATGTCCGGTTTTTGTGGATTTTTCGAAATTCTTTTTGGTGATATTAGGAGTTCGAAATTACTTCTTAATTTTGGGATAGTTCAAGGATGAACCTGGTTCAGCTCTGGTCTCCGGTTGTTCAATCAAAATTTGAACTGACGTCGGTTGACTGAAGTTTAACTGTCGACCTACTTTATTGAAACCAATAACGAACTAGTTAACTGTAATATTTTGGGTAGAATACATCATTTTGAATGTGAATGGTTGAATTTTTTAAGATTGCAGTCTCTCTTCTTCAGTTCTAGTTAGATGGATGATAATTGGATATAGTTAGCAGATTGATGGATAGATTCTCCACACCTTGCTGGCATTACTTTGGTATACGCCTATAAAATAAACAATTGTGATTAGTTGGTGTCTAAAGCGCGATTTCAAAAAGAAAAAAAAGTATTGAATAAGGCACAGGCTTTTGTAGCATTAACTTTTTATATGTTCTGACGAGACATATACAGGGTGGATTCTTTAAACGGAATGGATTATTTATTCAACGAAATTCTAACCGTCTAAAAGCACCGTTCCGTTTATAGAATCCACGCTGTATACAGACCGCTTCAAGCTACTGCGAACATAGGGCGGAAGAAGTCTAATTTGCCAGTGTACGTACATGCAGAGACACCGCACGCCTATCAGTGAAGCAACCAATACTCAGGCTTGCGATCACCACTGGCATGACTTTCCTTTGGTATTTAGTACGCCTCTAACCACGGTGCTGTGTGGAGCGTAGTCAATGAAACCGGAATTTGGTCAATAAATACGCAAATTTTTATAACGTAATTTCCTTATTTTTTGTCACTGATAAATAAGAGCGTTTTATTGTCAATTGCTCAGATTTATCAGTGACGACGTGTTACAATGAAAGTAATAAGGAGAAACAAAATAAAAGCAAGTTCTCAAAATAAAATAATACATTCTAAAAACCAAAAAGATTCTCCCAGTCAAAAAAAAAATTAAAGCAAATGTTCGAAAAGTCCTCCTTGCTCGGCTAGACAATATCCGAGCCTACTATAAAAACCCCTTCTAACGTTTCCAAGCATGTTAGGGGTGATAATTTGAAAAGCTTCTTCAAAAACAGATAGAAGTCATTAGGAGCAAGATCGGGAGATCGAGCTGGCCATAAAATAGTTCCCCGTGTACTGTACCATGTTTCACCAAATCTTACACCTAACAACTGCCTAGCAGTTGGAATAATGTGCTGCTGCAGTAGATCCTAGAGTAGGTCCTAGATACGGACCATTCAAATTGCAATTGCCGTTAATATAAAATGGCCCAATTACGTGTTCCCCTATAATACCCCCCCCCCAAACATTTAGTTTTTGGGGATACTGTGTTCTTACGTCAAAATACAAATGCAAATTTTCCCTCGACCAATATCGAACGTGTGTTGGGTTATGACGATTTGACCATTTGACCATCTGCACTTTTTCGGCAACTTCGTAGACATCCATTTTTGGTTTTAAAAATTTATTATTTCAATTAAGAACTTACCCATCTGTTTCTCGAGCAAGGCAGATATAAAACAAAATAATAAAAACAAAATGAATTTCCAAAAGATAACACTGCAGCGTGCTTCGAATCCACTTCGGTCGGACGGCACGGAGAGTAAATTGGACTTGATTCCCCCTATGTTCGCAGTAGCTTGAAGCGGTCTGTATATGTGACAAATAAAAGGTTAAAACCCGCTTGTTGTGGTGCAATAAGTTATGAATTGCATGCAAGTTGTTTTATCCTATTTAAAAACTCTAAAGTGAGAATTTTATTGTTGTTGAAAATTAAGAAGCAACAAAAGAATGCGAAATCTCGACCTTTTTGTAAAAGATTTTTACGATAAAAAGCATTTGAGCAACACCCTGTAAATTTCCACTTGTCTAAAAATCTCCAATGATCATTAAATGAAAAAAAAACATACCAGGTTTCAGAAAAGGTTACAAAATTGACAGAAGGGCTTATACTCAAGGGCTTACTGGATATGAATTACCAGAATAATCTCTACAAAGTCTTTATCATCTGTTAGTTGGTCCATTTTATAAAAGTTAAAAATTCACCTCAACCAGCAGTTTGGACAAATGCCAAACGACACATGAAATAACACATTTTTTTGGAACGCCAAAATTTCGGCCAAATTATACTTTTTTATTTTCAAAAAGCTCTTTTAAACTACAAAAACATTTCTTTTATTTATATTTCTTCTTTTTAAACAAAAAAAAACTGGTCTTTATACTGAACTGCCGTTCCGAACCAACACTGAACACTGCACTGGCTTTGAACAGTCATTGAACAACCGGGCCCTAAGAGGAATTCTCCCAATTGAATTTGGCACATTGCCAAATCAGATTCCGTCATTTTATTATTGAAAAAAACAAAAAAAAAATAGCCGGTTCTCCATAACCCGACACTACCCGCGTATTTTGACAAATGACAACTCCCGTCATATTGGAATCGTGATTGAAGCGCTTTCTAAACAGTCCGAGGAGCGGTTTTGAAATCTTTTCACCAGTTCAACGCTAAAATGAAATTTCTTGCATGATTATTTCGAAATCTTCTCACGCCAAAAAATGACTGTATATGTGATAGAATAAATTAAAAATGTTGGTGCATTGCAATATCTAAAAAACAATGTAACTACGGGTAAATTATTTTAACTTGCATATAGGCAATCAGAAGTCAAAATAAATTAAATTTATGGAGTTATGCAAAATGATAAATCGTATTTGAACAAAAAAAATTGTTTTGCAATGGGAAACAATAATACCTAACTTATATTTAAGTCTTATAAATAATAAAGTCGTGAGTTTACTACATGCATATTGAATTTCGAATTAATTAGAATATCTCAATTCCTTCTGGCAATATCTCTATATTTTTATTGGAAAAGGCCTATCAAACACATCTAATCATCATATTTGGGGTATAAAATATATTGGATACAAGGGGCCGGTTTAGCGCATCTAACAAAATATTTGTCGACTACTTTTTTTTATCTACTAAACGTAAAAGTCGGCTGCGGCGAAAAATCAAATTACTACAAAGAAAGAAACTATCAAGCAGGCCATGACCGATGGGATCGAAAATGTCAGCGATACCTCCGACATGAAGGCCAGCCAACACCTTCCGTTTTAGTACGCTTTTACACGAATGCCGCCGCCATTTTTGACACTGTTGACAGGTATTACATTAGTTAATTGTCAAAATGGTCGCCATATACGTTCAAAGCTCACTAAAACGCGAGTAGATGGAAGGCCTATTAAAATATCGGAGGCATCGGTCAGAGTAGTTTTAATTTGAGGTTAAATTTTTATGTGAATTTATTATTTTGCATTAATTGTTTTACCTTTACCTACACTTTTCTCGAATTGGGTTTTAATAAAATATCTTATTTTGAAATTATTTGCCTTTTTTTGTGTTGGTCTTTAGGTTTTTGCTTTAACTTTAACAAGTACCTATTAATTACTTTCAAAATTAAAAAAAAATGTGGTCGACACGAGTTTTGAACTTGCGATCTTTTTACAAGAATTGGGATCCTTCAATCGAGTGTTAGAAATCCGTTCCACTCATCCACCGTCTCATTAGTTTTTTTACATTCAGTATAGGTTCAAAAGACGAGCATGACCAACTTGATTAAAAATTGTGGCAAACAAAATCGGGATTTTTATATAGAAAAATCAGAAAAAGCTTGCTTGCTTGTTTACTTCGTCTTATAAAATCGATTAAAATAGCTCATATTTACGGCATTTTGATGATTAAAAGATTAATTTAATGCTAGTTATAGGTAAAACTAAAATATATTAAAAGTGCAGTGGTGAATTTAAAAAAAAATACGACTTAAACTTTCACAGCATCATGGTTAAAGGTCTAAACTGAACAGGTTAATTTATATACATACCGCTTCAAGCTACTGCGAACATAGGGGGAATCAAGTCCAATTTACTCTCCGTGCCGTACGACCGAGGTGGATTCGAAGCACGCTGCAGTGTTATCTTTTGAAAATTCATTTTGTTTTTATTATTTTGTTTTATTTCTGCCTTGCTCGAGAAACAGATGGGTAAGTTCTTAATTGAAATAATACATTTTTAAAACTAAAAATGGATGTCTACGAAGTTGCCGAAAAAGTGCAGATGGTCAAATGGTCAAATCGTCATAACCCAACACACGTTCGATATTGGTCGAGGGAAAATTGCAATTTGAATGGTCCTAGATACTTGGATCTACTGCAGCAGCACATTATTCCAACTGGTAGGCAGTTGTTAGGTGTAAGATTTGGTGAAACATGGTTTCAACAAGATGGTTGTTCCGCTCACAATGTTGGCCTTGTTAGGGAATATCTTGATAATGTATTTCCTAATCGGGTTATAAGTACACGGGGAACTATTTACTACTAATATTTGTCAGTATGCGCTAAATCGGGCCGCAGGTAATATGCATGGTGCATTTTTCTTCAATACAAGTCTAGTATATGGATTCGGAACCATCCCAAAGGTGGGCAATTTTAGCAAACTATGGTCTATTTCACCATTCAAAACTTTCTTAATTCTTGGGCGAATTTTTTAAATGTGACATTATTGTGCCTTGAAAGAATATGGCTTTTTAATCGATATTTTTTTGATAGGTCTGCCATCTTCGATGTTTAGGAAATGTCAAATTTGAGTACGGATCTAAATATTTTGATGCCTTGGCTTTCTTAAAAGCGTAATATTAGACACTTAAAGTAAATATTTCAACACATACGTATCGGTATACGTAACGCGTTCAAAACAAAGTCAAAATACGCTAGATTTTTGACTTGCTCATGCTATGTTTCGAACGATGCCTGCTTCTTTGACGGATGTGATGACAGAATCGGAAGGATGTAGGTATCGTTAGGGACTCACGAACGTACGCAATGATTTCAATCAGCAGTTCTATCATCGCCACCTTCAAAAAAGCGGGCATCGTTCGAAACATCGTATAAACAAGTAAAAAATGTGGCGTATTTTGACTTTGTTTCGAACGCGTTACGTATACCGATACGGATGCGTTGAAATATTTACTTTAAGTGTCTATTAATAAAATCGTACAGTTTCTTGCTAAGTATTAATCATTTTAAAAAAATCATTTTTTTGCACACCCTATTCATAAAGCCTGTAGTTAAAAAAATCAAAAAATATAGTCATAATTTTAGGATGCAAGACTATCCATTTCGTAGGTCAGTCAAGCCACAATATTCAAAATGGAGGTTCAGCAGGGGATGTCAAGCTAAAAAAACCAGGAAGGAGTGTGGCTCAAAATTTTTAAAAGCGATTCATAATGAGTTCAAAACTCGAATATCTTTCAGGGGGGGGGGGTGGCTTGACTGACCTCATTTCGTATTATTTATCCAGCAAAATGTAGGGGAAGGAGGGACGGGATAGCTAAGTTAAAAACAAATTACTTATATCACTCAACACCTGCTTAACTAAAAGTCCAGTGAACTCTTTTTGGATTTAGTATCCTTTAGCCTACTATAGCGGTCATATTGACACCCAACTGACAGAAAATCCATGTTTTACCTGTCAATTTGGTTATAAAAATGGCGGCAATCTATGGCTAAAGGGCACTGAAGAAATAAGAGTTAACTGGCTTTTTAGTTGAGAACGGTGTTGTATCACTAATAAATTTTGATTTATAAATTGACAGTAAATTATTTGACATGCGAACTATTGACAACAAAGAAATACGTTTTCAGAGGCAAAAATGACGTCAGTACGCTCATCAAAAAATTGGACTATAGTATTTAGTGGGTAATAGCACTCTGCAAACGCCTGGGTATTGAAAAACTTAATATTGGAAAATGCGCGATGAATTGCATCGCTTAACTCTTCAGCATTTTGGTCCAGTTTCTCTGATAAATAATTTAAGTCGGCCCATTGGATGGCCAAAGAAGAGTTTCAATATTATTGGCGGACAACATTAACCGTGTGCACGCGACAGTTGTCCTGCTGGTAAACGAAGTCATTGTTTTCGTAAAACATCTGCACAGATGGCAACATAACATTCTCAAGAATCTCAACATATCTTTGACTGTTGAATCTTCTTTCGATTTGCCAAAACATACCCAAACCTCTAGCGCTAAACCAGCCCCACATATTCAGTGAAAAATGTCCGGGTTTCTTAATTTAGTTGGTGTATTTTTTAATTTAATTTAATTTTTGCATTATTTAACGCAAAAATTAATCTGGCCAGGGAATTTGAGATTTTTTAACCCTTCTGTTAATAGTTGATAAGGAACCTGGGAACATCGTTACAATAGATACTTAAACAGACGTGACAAAAGGATTTTGTCTGAGAAACACCGTTCTCAACTAAAAAGACAGTGAACTCTTATCTCTTCAGTGCCCTTTAGCCATTTTTATAACCAAATTGACAGGTAAGACATGGATTTTCTGTCAGTTGGGTGTCAATATGACCGCTATAGTAGGCTAAAGGATACCAAATCGAAAAAGAGTTAACTGGCTTTTTAGTTAAGCAGGTGTTGGCCTGAGGTGGTCGATAAGCCTTTCATCTGGTATCTCAGAACTTACAGGCTTTTGTCCTGATCCATGTTTTCTATTCATCGAATTATTCTGTATCCAGCGCTTTTTCCATCGTACTATCGTCATCATTGTCAACCTCAAAATGAGTGGCCGCTCTCCTTACAGACCAGGGGCTCAATTCTGGGCGTAATAGAACGATCATACCCTGAGAAGTGATCCATCGCATAAAAGTCATGCGAATAACGCACGGTGGTCGATTTTCAGAAAAAAATGCGGACATAACTTGAAAAATTAAAAAATTCAAAATGTGTCTAAATTTGCCCTTATATGGTTGTCAAGATACTAGGCGAATAGTTGGCCAAAGAATAAACTATGCTTTTTACGAGTTTGATATTACGCATCAGTATTCAACATCAAATTTCAAATAGAAGACCCATAGTATGACAGTATTCAACTGTTTATATCTCGAAAACAGGTGAAGATCGACATAGGGTATGTTATACAATGAGGTTCAGGCTACTGCGAACATAGGGGGAATCAAGTCCAATTTACTCTCCGTGCCGTACGACCGAGGTGGATTTGAAGCACGCTGCAGTGTTATCTTTTGGAAATATATTTTGTTTTTATTATTTTGTTTTATTTCTGCCTTGCTCGAGAAACAGATTGATAAGTTCTTAAGCGAAATAATACATTTTTAAAACTAAAAATGGATGTCTACGAAGTTGCCGAATAAGTACAGATAGTGAAATGGTACTATCAAAGCAGACCGTTGAGACTTATTCAAGAACTTTTTTGGAGAATTTTGTAAATCGCCCAGAACCTAGTTATCAACGATTCATAGGTTTGTGCGGAATTTTGAAAAGTTTGGTTGTGTAGCGCCAAGAAACCATAAAAAAAACCCCTGTTTTAAATGACGAGCAGGAAGTACGAGGTGTGATGATTTGCGCTGCAGCGGAGGAAAATGGAAAGTTAACTAGCCACCAAACCGAAGCAGTTGATACGTCTTCAGTCACTGTCTTACGTGTTCTCAAAAAGAATGGTTATCATTCTTACAAAGCGTCAAAAACGCATCAAATTTTTCCCGAGGACAACTATCGTCGTATGGAGTTTTGCGAAACAATGATGGAAAGGGCTAATCGTGCTGAAAACTCTCTGAGATCTATTCTTTTCAAAGATGAAAGCACTTTTCCATTACTGAATCGTCATAACCCAACACACGTTCGATATTAGTCGAGGGAAAATTTGCATTTGTATTTTTTTTTAAATGTTTGGGGGGTGTTGTAGGGGAACACGTAATTGGGCCATTTTTTATTTACGGCAATTTGAATGGTCCTAGATATTTGGATCTACTACTACTAACATATTTGGAAACGTTAGAAGGGTTTTTATAATAGGCTCGGATATTGTATAGCCGAGCAAGGAGGACTTTTCGAACATTTGCTCTAAATTTTTTTTTTGAGTGGGAGAATCTTTTTGGTTTTTAGAATGTATTATTTTATTGTGAGAACTTGTTTTTATTTTGTTTCTCCTTATTATTTTCATTGTAACACGTTGTTAGTGATAAATCTCAGCAGTTGAAAATAAAACATTCTAATTTATCAGTGACAAAAAATACACGTTATAAAAATTTGCGGTTTCATTGACTACGCTCCACATAGCACCGTGGTTAGAGGCATACTAAATACAAGCCTCGAACGGCCGAACGGTGATCGGAAGCCTGAGTGTTGGTTGCTCCACTGATCGGTGTGCGGCGTCCCTGCTGTACGTACACTGGCAAATTGGACTTCTTCCGGCCTATGTTCGCAGTAGCATGAAGCGGTCTGCATAAAAATGCTTAGAATTTCAAAACACTATATACATAAAAATATACTAGTATAGTGTAACACTTATATATTGTGTCAATTACTTTAAAATAAATTTGATTGTTCTAAAGTAACATTTTTAGATTAATTTAGCTAATTAATAAATATGTATCTTTTACCTTCTTAAAAATGTCTTAAGGTAAATATGAAAATTCACACGATCATCCTGTGTATCAGCTAAAAAAGAAAAGATGCTTACTTATTTCAATATCGTAAACTATTTTTTTTTAATATCCGCGTTTTTACAAAAATCGACCACTGTGCGACGTCGTACTTTACGAGACGGTCAAGTTGGCCGTAGCATGCGCATTAGCGAGATCTGTCACGTGATGGTTTCATCCAATAGCGTGCTCTGAAATCATACGAGTGATGTTTTTCAGACGAGCTTTCCTACAAGTCCATACCACTGGGTCTAGTCAAGAGAACGCCTTCGCTCAAAAGTTGTTGTTCGAGGCAGCTCTGCGCGTGCCTATAATAGATTGGTGACTCTTCGATCGTCTCGTCACTGCTTTTAAGCGCGTTTATTGGTTGACACTGCTTCCCTTCTCTCAGGCGAACGATCACTTCCTACGACTTCCACAATCGGTACCCAGCCGTCTTCTATAACTCGAGTGATAATTTGTGCTTTCGTAAATTCTGTATTTTGCGGCATTTTTGACTTTGAAAGTTATTGTCAAAATCAGTTTGACGCATACCGTCTATTTCAAACTGGTGAATGGAATGCATACACTATCAGAAATAGTTATTTACCTAACACGTGCGGAAAATACTTTTCGCAAGCGTTAGGTACAAAATTTTTCCTACGAGCGTGCGGAATATCAAAATATTTTGTCATTATTTTAGTTAAACTTAGCAGACTACAAATGAAAAAATAGTCAAAACTAAGAATTTTATATTTTATTCAGAACTAAACTTCAACAAACTTAAAAAATTAATTTTTACTTGACAACAATTTTTTTCGTGCGCGGCGTGTAGAAATTTTTTTCGCGGAAAAGTGGCGCTTTCCGCACGGAAATGAGTGTGAGAAAAGCGTTTTTCCGCACGCTCGTAGGAAAAGTAAATTTTGCGAGATAGGAAAAATGCATGTATGAGTTTTTTTTTGAAAACAAGAGTACCTACTGAGTAATAACTCCCGAATGATAAATAATAGTAGTTTTAACAACTAGTGGCTCAAATAGTGCAGTTTTTTACAAGCGTTGGTTTAAATAACGCGAGTAAAAAAAAGCACAGCGTAGACGCGAGTATTTAACACTATTTTTTTTTTAATAGCTGTATCAAAAAATCCAAGAAAAACAGGAAAGTACTTTTAAAAATCTCGAACGGAAAGCACTTTTCGCAACACACCATTTTAACACTATAAATCAAGGCGGCTGGTAAATGAAATAACAATGGCGGTTTCCATGGCGATGTGCTTTTTTACTCGGTGACGTAATCTTTGAGAGTCTGATATTTTGACGATGTTTTTAAATGATTTTTTCGTAAATACTTCATGAAAACTGGCGGAAATGGCTTAATTTTCAGGCAAGAATAATTAGATTTTTTCAATAGTACTATTTTCCGCTATTTCTCCTTAATTTTGGGTAAAAAACGGACCGAAATCTTTTTTTGCACCCGTGATCAAAAAAAAAATTTTTTTTTGCATCGGTAACCAAAAAAGCCATGCTTTAGTTATCTGCAGACAGTTACTAAAATCATGTTTTTGATGAAGGTATAATAAAAAAAATATGTACATCTAAAAAGGGATTTAGCGAGGGTGCACCGTAGGCACTTGATCGCGATTGGCTATCTAATCCATTATTTTTCTCTCCTTATCCTACATAAATCAACATGGATTAGCTAAACTAATCCGAATATTTTTCGGTTTTGCCTCACGTTCCCCTACACCAAAAAAAAAATAGGACTACCTATTCGAACAAAAGAAAATCTACAGAAGGGGGAAAAAAGGAAAAATCTCTGCTCTCCTTTTTTGAACGAGATGTAAGTTTGACAAAAAGTTAACAAGCGATTTTACCAATTTTTGTTTTAAATCTCTATTGTTAGCAAAATTTTATTTTTCGCGCAATGATGACTCAGTACCACATTTTACGAGCTTGGATTTCGAATGAAACCATGCATGCTTGTGGCCAGCAAGATATGCATGGAATGTCCGAAGCCAACCGTAAAAACGCTTTGGTTAATATGAATAATACCTGTTAATCCGGTAACCTTACACTTTTGAACCCGCACTGTAGCTCAAGAGTGTTGGATTTTTTTTTGTTCATCAGATGTTAGTTTACCTCATATAAATATGAGATAATAGATACTAGTGGCACAAATAGAGAATCCTTAAGGCCACAAAAACGGCATAGATTTGACAACACTGCTTTGCTATTTTTTTTGAAAGATCAACAATAGGTGGCATCGCTAATACCATTTCAAGTGAGATCGTGCAGTGGTCAGAACACGGTGCGAACACCATATGTGAAAAAAAGTATAACTTATTAGGAACGTAACCATTTATTAATGCTTCTTTAAAAGGTTTTGATGCTCGTCTTCATGCTTCATGGATTGCAGTGTCTCGAAATTAAAAAGAATTAAAAGAAAAATCATTATTCAACATCAAAAAAATAACAATTTTCCGTATTATGTTTATCACTTGACATGTATCAATTTATTGGCCGAATTTTCCATTGGTGACTTTTGCGGAACCTGAATTTCAATACTCCAATCGAACTCACTTTAGTTTCCTTGGGCCTACGAAATTACGTGACCTTGGCGTTTCAGAATTCTGGCAGAATGTTGCTTACAACTACAACTGTATCCAAAGGATTTTTCAAAATTTGGTGTATTTTTTTCAAAAAATAAAAAAATGTAAAAATTGCTGTTACAGATTTCTGTATTATCGATGAGGCTAAAGAAAAAGGCAGTTAAGATGTTTGACTATTGTTAGCCGTATTTATTTTATTTCGGGAATGAGAGAGTCCAGCAAAAAACTGTCTGGATACGGTTGTGAGGAATTCAAAAATAAACATTCCTACCAAATTTCAATAGATTCAGTTTTCTTGTTTCCGATATTCTGCCCAGTAAAGATTGAACCAAAAACAGCAAAGCAGTGTTGTGAAATCTATGCCGTTTTTGTGGCCTTAATCGTAAACGTATCGCAGTGCGCATGCTTAAAACGGATACGTCGTACAACAGCGATTACGTCTCACCTATCTCTACGATCACTCTTGCAGTATTCGTACGCAGCTAGCGTATCCTAACCATTTTGTTATCTGTGGATTTTCATAAATACCTAATCCACATTTTCACTCCTTCCATTTACCATTCTATTGCCCTCTTACTTTTTTCGACAAGGAAGGAAATAGAAGTGAGTGGCATGAAGTACAACTGTGCATAAAGCACTGAACAAAAATTGATTGTATTGATCGAAATTATAAGACACAGTACCCCCACAGGACTAAATATTTACACCTGTGGGGGGGGGGTACTAAAATTTAAAACCAATTTTCAAAAAAAACTTACCCATACAGAAAAGACACAAAGTTATTGATTATTTTGTGTTGTTATTGCAAAATACCACTGAAGAACTGCTTTTTGCTCAAAATATATCATATTTTTGGAGAAAATACCCTAAAACTAATTTTTTTTGACAGTTTTCAAAATGGCAAATGATGAATATGCCAAAAATTTGGCATATAATATCTGTGTTTGAGGTTATAAAGTTGGTGATTTTTTAGACCAACTCTGGTGGGTGGTTTAAATTTACAGACCCCAGAAAGGACTGTTTTGTCGCCATTGTTAATAAGTTCTTTTATAATTTCCCTAAGTTATCGTTTTTACAATGATTAGTTTATCTTATTTGATATCCTAAGTTGTTCATTAACCAATAAATCCAATTTTGTCCAATTTTTGAACCCGTTTTCCAAATATATTTATGAGGGCACTACGATGCGAAACAAACATAAGTGAAGGTCACTGACTATGCACGAAAGAGAAACCAAACAAAAAAAAACCAAAACAACTATATTAATTTATTTACAAACTGACATTTAAACATTGAGGTTATCTACAAGCTCAATCAAGAAAAATTTCCTTACTCAAAGCCCACTCATCTCAAAGCTGTAGCTTTTATCAGTAGAGGTAAGCCAAGGTACAAGCAGAGGTAAGAAATCCGAACTCGCTGTTTGTGATTTGAACGCAGATAATATTTTGAAACTGACATTTCGACAGTGACAGAAATATAAACAAAACTTGCGTTTAAGTTTTTTAATACATTTCATAAATAAGAACAACTTTTAAATAAATACAAAATTAGTCTACTCCTTATTTTATTATTACCCATCTAAATCGTTATTATCAAGTATTAACTAAAGTAAGTTTTAATTAGATTGATATTAACCCCAATTTTAATTTGTTCTACACAGTGTTTACTATTTAAACCTCGCGTCGGTTTAAATTTTTTAATTTTCTTTAGATGATTATTCCATAAACAAATTTATTAAAATTCTTGTTATAAATAAAACTATGTCCAAAACGCAAGGAGGGTTGGTTTAAAATGCGTAAAACCAAAAATTTCACTTAAGCTTAGGACCGTTCAGAAATAGACTAAACCCTTTTAGTAAATCCCGCGGTAAGTGTCTAATAAAACCACGGATGATCTAAACGGCTCTGCCTTTGCATTTTCCGAGAAAAATTCGTACCGATAATAACTCTCGCAATTAATGCAGGCTGGAAATAATCCAGAGGCGAAGAGTTTACCAATTTTGGAAGTCATAGGAAGTGATCGTTCGCCTGAGAGAAGAAAAGTAGTTTCAACCAATAAAGGCGCATAAAAGCAGTGACGAGACGATAGAATAATCACCAAATTATTATGTGCAGGTGCAGAGCTGCCTCGAACAACAATTTTTGAGCGAAGCCGTTCTCTCGACTAGACCCAGTAGTTGGGAGTTGTAGGAAAGCTCGTGTGAAAACCGTCACTCGTATTATTTCAGAGCACGCTATTGGACGAAACGTTAATGCGCATGCTACGGCAAACTTGACCGTCTTTTAGAGTAGGACTCGCACAGTGGTCGATTTTTGTAAAAACGCGGATATTAAAAAAAACTTCCACATTGTAATTTAGTCTTACAAAATATTTAGTTTTAATAATTCTTATTTAGCTGATACACAGGATGATTGTGTGAATTTTCACATTTATCTTAAAACATTTTTAAGAGGTAAATGGTATATATTTATTAGTTAGCTAAATTTGTGGTGGTGGTGTGAGGGGGGATCTACGAAGGACATATAGATTGAAAGACGATTGGAGCTTTTAGCCAAAAATGTTGGGATGTCAAATACAGTTTGAGTATAGCACTGATTACTATTTAAAAGTGTCCAGTCACGTGATAATTTTGGTTACAGTTAAAGTCACATGATATTTTAATTTTTAGCTCACTTCACAAAATTAAACTTAAAATGTTAGTTTAGAACAATCAAATTTACTTCAAAGTAATTGACACAATATATAAATGTTACAGTATACTAGAATATTTTATGTATATAGGGTATAGTAAAAAGAATGCCAACCGAAACTTTCAAATGAAACACTCAGTATATTATTACATTTTTGCTTTCTGTTTTGAAATTCTAAGCATTTTTATATAACGTACCCTATGTCGATCTTCAACTATTTTCGAGATATTAACAGTTGAATACTGTTCGAATGACTTGTGCAATTGATCACTTCTCAGAGTATGATCGTTCTATTACGCCCAGAATAGAGTCCCTAACAGCGAAAATTTAGGATTTGTTTAATATTTTTGTGAAAGTTTCTGTGTGATTTGCGCCTCTAATCTAAATTTTCCGGCAAAGATGTTTAAGAATTGGAATAATTTACGCTGCAAAAATCTGTTTTTATATTCTTAAGCCTTATTTTTTCCTAAGGCTTTCACGAATGTTACAGTTAAATGATAGAGTTTAGAAACTGGTTTTGTAATTTAGTTTTATATTTTTTTCATGTTCACAACATATTTTTTCAAAATACCCGTATGGACTAAAACCGAGGGGTGGCCCAGTAATGCACTTTCGTGTACACGGTGTTTTTTTATAACTCAGTATCTTTTTTATTATTGAAAATAAAGGGTAGGTCTAAATTCAAAAATTTATTGGCAAATTGTAACAAACTTAAGCGCTATAACAACTTTTTTTTGTTGCCCTAGGTATACAGTGTGTGGCAATAAAGACAACCCTGTATATTTTTGCATTTTTGAATTTTTTAAAAAATTATTTTTACAAAAATATCAAACACTATTTCAATATCTTTTGTAGTTCCTGAGATATTTGCGTTTAAGATTTAATAATTGTAAAAAAAAAATTGAAAAAAAAAACGATTGAAGGCAATTTGTGCTTGATCAGATGGTCGTTTCTAATGTATTTTATTAAAATTTTAAGCGCAAATATCTCAGAAACTCAAAAGATATTTCAATAGTGTTTGGTATTTTTGTAAAGCTAATTTTTTGAAAAATTCAAAAATGCAGAAATATACTGGGTATTCTATTTTAAAAAATTAGTTTTATTGCCACACCCTGTATACCAAGGGGAATAAAAAAAAGTTGTTATAGCGCTTAATTTCGTTGCAATTTTCCAAGAAATTGTTTAATTCAAACCTACCCTTTATTTTCATTAATAAAGAAGATACTGAGTGTTCCAGTTATAAACACACTGTACACGCTGATGGCTTTGCGTGGCAATTTGAGGCATTTTTGAGCATTATTTTGAGGCATTTGTAAGCATTATTTTGAGGCATTTCGAGGCATTCTAAGGCATTTTGAACAGAAAAATCTGATAAAAAATGCCCTTTGGTCTTGCATTTAAAGAGACAAGATATATGATTCAACGAAAACTCCTCGGCAAATAATAACCACTGTTTATTTACAAAATTTGCCATCACCCGACAAAACCAAAACAATATCATTCCATATCGTTCTAAACGTTAGCTAATTAGCTTGGGTCAGGTTTTTTTGCCCCAAAGCGACCTATAATTTTTGGTTTGATTTGAAAACGGCCTAGGAAGTATTTAGGTAAATGTTGTTATGTAAGAAAATCCTGTGAGCATAGAATTGGTGATCGGTACAACCTTTATAGTGCGGGATTTTGTCCCGATCTACGCTACGTGTTGCGTTACTCAATGCGTATACCGATTGTCCTTCATCGCATTCTCCTCGTATGCAGCCCCAGCCGTACGGTCGAAAGCTACCGACCGGTACCACCGGAACGCGTGTTGCTTGAAACAAATGACTACCTGTTGCGATCGATGAAGTCATGGCAACAGCGGTTAGTCCGGGAGCCTGTCGTAACATTTTTCGCGGCATTTATTAAATAAGTAATTTAATTAACTGCGAAGGGAGTCTGCCCTACAACAGTGGGCGGTCCCAGTTATTTGAAAAGGAGGGTGGGGGTGGGTGCAGTTTCAATACGAAAGAAAACTAGAATAAAAGCATACCTTTAATGAGAAACATATCAATATATGTAAACAAAACTTAGTAACTACAAGCACGGATTTGGCCTGAAATCTTGGGGGGAGGGTATTTAGATTTTAAGTTATTTATTTCATACATTTTTTATCTTAAAAAATGTTTAAATGCGCAGAAAATTTGAGAAAATGACATTAAACATGCAATTTTTGAGTCAAATTAAACTAAAATCGTAAATATCAACGTGCCATAGCGCCGCAAGCGAAAATTTTTAAGAAAGTTGCACTGAAAAATGCATTTTTTGATTTAAAATTAAAAAAAGCGCAGCCGGCGAAAATTTTTAAGAAAGTGACACTACAAATGCCATGGTTAACACAAAATTAAACTAATACCGTAAATATAAAAGGTGTTATAGCGCCGCAAAAAATAACAAACAAACCACAAACAGAGCCTAATAGCTAAATATTTTTTTTTGAGATTTAAAAAGTTATTAAGTTAAAACATTACCTTATATTTTACATATCTCAGATGCCTATCTCAAAAGAAAGTTCATTTTCAGTTTTTTTGGGCAAACCGATTAATGACTCGCTCAACGCTAAGCCCATCAGACGAATTTTCGTCAGTATTTTTAAGTACTTATCTTTTCAATCTTCTGAGGCAGGAGAAGCTTCTTTCTGACGAAGCATTACTTACTGACAAACATCCAATAATGTTTTTATCAACGGAAAAATATCGCTACACTTGTTCATTGCCTCGAAAACGTTATCATATATGTCTTGATTTAAGATTTTGCCTACTTCTGACCAATATTGTTTCCAAATACTGACTTCTCCCAATAAAAGTTCAAGAATTTATGTTTTTTATTAATCAAACAATCAATGTCGTTGTCAATTTCACTCAAATTAATACCTTACCATTAAATTACTGAACATGGCTATGGCCTGGCGGTTCAAACAATGCCAAAGCCAACTGCGATTTTGAATTTTCTTCTTTGTTTTTCAAGTTATTTTCGTTACACATTTTGCAACTCTTGGGTCGCATAGTATCTCATGCTTATATGGTCTAATCTAGGTAATCGCTTTTTCTGCAGCTACCTCCCGGCCTATAACATTTAAACCGCACTGTAGAACCCGCTAAAGATTTCAGTTGGCGATCCGAGTAGGTTATACACATTAACCTCAACTTGCCGTGTATGTGTTATGTGTATATGTTATTTTGCGTTATTATTTTATGTTGTTGTGAAGAAAATATACTGATTGTCGAACTGAATGGGACAGTTTTCGGGCCGCGTAAGGACATTTTTAAACTATTTTTTTGTTTTAACATTCTCGGAGTCTTTAATGCACAGTGAGTTTGGTGTCTTTTAATGAGTGATTTTTGGCCAGCTTATAAACTTTAAAAAGGATACTTGAGCTAAGAAGTTTTAAGGGTAAGTTTTTAGAATATTTTTTGCGACAACTACACATTTTTTAACGATGGGTTTCTGCTTTTTATAAAATCCCAACAGGTTTTGTTTTTTTGTAAGCTATACCATGCAACAACTAATACCACTAGGTTTGCAGAAACCGAAGAGGCACAAAAACTTGAATTTTCTCAAGAATTTTTAATATGCGCTTACTCATTAGCCGAATATGATAATAAAATATCAACAGAGGTTAAAAACACCTTATGTGACCTTCATTTCCAAGCAGGTTTTGAAAAAGAATGCTGCAGTTTGGTTAATAATATTATTTCTTCGTCGAACCAGGTACCTAAACGATTCATAAATAAATATCTGAATGGATCTTGGTTCCTTTTTGAGGTTGGATTTTAGGAACTTAGTTAATTTAATGTAAAAAGATGCTGTTGCTTTCACATGATAGATCGGCACCTAGGTACCTACTTTCTATCTTGGTATTTGGTAAATACAAATGTATCCCGGAACATTCCAGGGAATGTCCCACAAAAGTCCCATTTATGTCCCATTAATGTCCGAGAAATAGACATCCCCGGCATGTCTAAAGACGTTCCCACAATTTCCAAATTGAAGACATCTAGAGCAAGTAGCGTCCTCGATACATTTAGAAGACTGTCTGTCAAACAGCTGAGAGAAAGAGAGAGAGAGAGAAAGGCATCCCTAGTAGGTGCCCTAAGGATTTTCCGCACATGACTCCACTTTATCCCTCGTGTAGATTCCGTTCCCAAAATCACACCTTAAATACTTTATTTTAGTGAACATTATAAAATTACATGCAAGGTGCTTGTCGATACTTATATCGAATATAATTTGATAAATCCAACGGTAAATAAAATACCTCAGACAACAACGATTCGCGAACAAGGCGCTACCTTAGAAGATAATAGAGCGCGTTTATCAATGTTGAGGATCAGCTTTGATGCGTCTTTGGCACGATCGGGTTAAATTCCCTTATCCGCTGCCCATCTGCTTCTTTAGCAAATGGCAACATCGCAATTGATGATTCGCGTGAAAGACGAGCAGTACTGCCAATTGAGGTTTATAATTTCCCTAACACTGTAGCAGGTTTTCTTATTGTATCTAAATAGTTTTCATAGTTTTGCTAAAATGTTGCGTCGGTTTTTTTTTCAAGGGTATCAAGGGGAAATCTTGCATAAGACGCCCCCGAACTACTTTTCTGCCAGAGTCATTTCTTCTCTACCAGGAGAGCCCGGATAGTGTCGGATTCCTACCGGCTAAAACCCCTCGATTGTGACTCCAACCTGCCAGGTGGCAAACCACAGTCACTGCACTGCAGCCATTACTGGCTTATTGTGCACCCTCTTGGTTCCTAGGCTAACCACTCCATTAATTTTATCCCCTGCGCAAGTTTGTACAGGTCCTTAACGGAGTAGTCCCCAGTCAATATTGGGTCTAGTTTAACTATCCCAAATATGTTCTACTGTTTCTGGTTTCTGATTGCATAGTCTGCAGCTCAGGTCTCCGTGATACAGGCCCATGTTGTTTAGGTGAACTTTAACCGCCACATGTTGGGTCATAATTCCTATCGTAGTTCTCTCTTGCATCCTACTATACTTCAGCAGGTCTTTGATAAAGGCTCTGCTGTGTCTTAGCCCCTGTCTTCCTAGCCAGTGGCTTTCATGTTTTTCCCTTATCCAGAGTTTGACCTGGGACCTTATTGTACACTTTGGTACCCCCAGGGCTTTTTTATTGCTTTGGATACCTCTATGTCCTGGCACCCATACTAATTTTACTTTATTACGTTCCGCCAGTTTCAGTAGTTCATCAAGGCATTCCCACACTAGCTTTGAGGTTACCTTCGGGCACATGAGCGCTTTAAGGGCTGCCTGGCTATCTGAGTATATAGACATTACCCTCTCCACATAGGCCAATCAGCTCTTATCGTTTTAGTGTCCTTTTATCCACCTTCGCCGCCATTTTGACAGAAAACTAATGGATTATCTGTCACTTTTGAGTGAAAATGGCGGCGAAGGTGGATAAAAGGACACTAAATCGGTATGAGTTGATCGGCCTATCTGGAGAGGGTACTGATATAGATATGGTCTGACCGAAGTAACCCATTCTATTATTCTCTCTTGCACATTCTATGATGGCAAACATTTCTGTTTGGAATACTGTCGGGTACGATCCCAGTGAGAAATACAGATCTCTTCTAGGTCTTTCCCCGAATATTCCTGCCCCACTGCCTTCATCAGTCTTTGATGCGTCTGTATAACAGATCCGTCCTTCCTGTGGCAGCGGGTTGTTTTGTACTGACCACGCTACTCTATCCTGTATAATTACTTCTAGAGTTGGTCCATACAGGTACTTGGATAACATCTGGTCTGATCTCATGTCTATGATTGGTATATCTAGAAACCTCTCCTCTCTATTATCAATGTGTGATATGTGACCTTAAATTTACATAACAAGGTAAACCTGTTATGTAAAATTTACGTAGTTTTTACTTAACTCTTGCGTAAAATGGATGGACTACATAGCGAGGTTTACTGGGAAGTGGATTTTTAAAGATTCCCGTCCACTAAATTTACCAACGGACCTTAAGTAGTTTTCCGTTAAAAATGGATATTTTAGCTTTAAATACTAAGCGGGCCTTCAATGCTCCTTATTTTTTTATTTAAATGCTGAAAATTTAAAAAATGCTTTTAACCTATTTTAAACTGTAGCTAGTCTAAAACAATACTTAAAAATTATTTTTGGGTGGAGGTGCCTTCTATAGCTGTCAGATACAATTATATTTTGAAATTGGCCGCAACTGCATATATTATTTGGCCACAATTGTCTCGGTCGTTGAAAACCCCACAACATTCCAGTAAAAATAAACGTTGTTAGATGGTTGTCAAATTTATTCTAGTTAATAACAACCATATAATTTACCTACCCAGTATTATAGAGAATTAAAGTGAGTTTATAGCTGAGTCACGATGTATCTCCTTGCACCAGTATAAGGATTTAGAGGATAATATATTTTAATATATTTAAAATTCTTACTTTATTTTAAACATGCACACAGCACTCATGTACCTAATTATGAACAGGAAAAAGAAATAAAGTTCAAAAGTTTTTAGCGTTAAATTGGGCCCCGTACTAAACCTCTGCATTGTCAATTTGATAAAGCACTGTTCCGTGAAACGACATTCAAATTTAAGCAAATTTTAGATAAATAATGATGAATGGTGAAAAATGTGTATTCCTGGTTTTTAGAGAACCTCTCTCGTGGACCTCAAGTTTTGAATGATAAAGAAATGTATTCGTTTGGAGGCCAAAATTCTTAAAGACAGTTCTCTGGTGACCTCCATTAACCTAGCGCCCCACTCTAAGAAAATAAAAATTTAGTTACACCATAATTATGTACCCAATCAAAAAATTTTGTGCTCCCCTACTAGGAAATATGGCGCAAAACTAAAAATTTTGGGTTTTAAAATTATGTGCTAATTATGTGCTCCACGAATATATAAGAAAAAAATCGAATTTTTCTTTTTAAATTGTTTAAAAGAAGGGGTGGGGTAGCTGGGTTGATATTAACTTAGCGACCCCACATGTTTAGGTATCACGGAATTTAAAAATTTCAAAAACCAGTATTATCAGCATATTATGTGCTAATTTCGTCCACGATCAGAAGATTTTGTACACGTCTGGTTTCCGAGAAAATCGATAAAAAGGATATCACATTATATTATTATTAATAACCCAGCATTCCCAATCCGAAATTCGATTCCAAAGCAACAATTTAGAATTACAAAATTATGTGCTCCATAAATTTGAACAAGAAAAAACCAAATTTTTTGTTTTCAGCGCAGTTTTTTAGTGGGGTAGTTAGCTTAAAATTAACCTAGCGACCCCACCCTAAAATGCGGTTCTAAAATTTTAAAAAGTATATACCAAAATTATGTGCTCTACGATTACATAAGAAAAAATCGAATTCTTAATTTAAAATGATGTTTTTTTTAAAAAAAAAGGTTGGGGTTAATATTAATCTAGCTAACGCACTTTTTTTTCAATTTTCTCGGAAACCAGACGAGTACAAAATTTTCTGATCAAGGACGAAATTAGCATATAATATGCAGATAATACTGGTTTTTGAAATTTTAAAATTCCGTGATACCTAAACATGTGGGGTCGCTAAGTTAATATTAACCTAGCTACCCCAGCGTTTTTTTTAAACATAATTTAAAATTAAAAATTCGATTTTTTTCTTATATATTCGTGGAGCACATAATTAGCACATAATTTTTAAATCAAAAATGTTTAGTTTGGCGCCATATTTCCTGGTGGGGTTGGTAAGTTAATATTAACCTAGCTACCCCATTTTCTTTTTCGATCTTCTCAGAAACTAGGGAAGCAATTTTTTGATTGGAGATGAAATTAGCACATAATTATGGTGTGACTAAACTTTGATTTTTTTGTGTGAGGTCGCTTGGTTAATGGAGGTGCTCTGGTGCTTTTATTACTTCTAGTTATGAAATCCGCAAAAAAAGTCATTCGTTTGGAGGTCAAAAGTCTTAAAGGGTAATTAACAGTTAAGCTGTTAATGTTACTTATAAGAGGCAACTAAAGGTTTATAGCAAAAAGTACTTATCGAAATAAATAACATGAAGCTTATTGAATTTTGCAATACGCAACAAGCGGTATTTTCTGTTTTAAAATCACTTGACAACAATTAAACTTAATTATTAAAACCGTTAGCTCTCGGTAATAAGTTCTCATGTTTCCATTTTATATTAAACAAATACTTAAATCATAAACATTTTCGTAATGTACCGTTCTTGTTTAAATTTAGGAAATTAGAAATCAAACATAAAAGTTTGGTTATCTCACCCACGGAATAAACTCTCAAATCCAGTCTGGTTAAAACTTTCATTCGTTTTCGATACGATCTAGAAAAAGTTTTGATTGAAAACGCGTTCAGTTTTACATGGAAACGAAGTAAATTATACGTATCGGTGTAATTAAACATTTACATTGTTTATACGAGGGTTGCCATGTCTAAAATTGTAAAACTAGGACAAAAACACTTAAAAACCCGGACAAAATCCGGACATTGCTGCAAAAATTTATTTGTAGCTTAGTTTTTTTACAAGCTCCAATAAGCACATTAAAAAAAAACTATTTTTTTTTTAAATTTTTACCTTCTGAAAATGTTTTAAAGAAAAAATAATCACAAGCTTGTGAACCTATAAATACTTTGCATTTTTTTTGCAATATAAGCAGAACAGAAAAGTTTACACTCGAGTTTACATTTTGAAAATAAAGTGGGTTGGAGTCGGATCCAGTCTCAATTCTTCAGAAATGTTTCGTTTTTTTGTCCAATTTTTAAAGAAATGCTGTAACCTGAAAAATTAAGTACACAACAAAAATATTTTTTTGTTGATTGAATTTTATTTAACAGTTCAGACGGTTCCGGCTGCAAAAGAAAATAATAAAATTCTAAACATCTGTGTTTATAGTATCATATATTTTATGGTTTCAAAATGATTTTTGAAGATTTGAGAAATTCCGGATAATCTTTAAAAACCCGGCCGGACGTCCCCTGATGCCTCCAAAACCCGAACATGTCCGAGGAAATCCGGACAGATGGCAACCCTATTTATACAGGCCACTTAAAGCGCTTTTATTTAAGGGTGGTGTAAAAATTTAGTTGTACAAACACCAATAAAACCGTTTTAAGCAGTAAATTGATTTTATTTTTAAAGCGATTTAAGAAAGCGGTTTATCATTTTTAAACCGATTTTAGAGTGGGTATAGACACTTTAAAAGCTAAAATCAAAGAAGTGCTCCGAGCCACGTCTTAGTTTTTACAAAATTTGCCTTACATTCAAGGTTTAGTCAATTCTTTAGATTAATAAGAGACAAGATATCTGGTCCAACGAAAATTATAACCATTGTTTATTTAAAAATAAAATCACAACAAAACAAAGGTAAGAAATATCGATTATTTTTCTATCCTTTTAAACGAGGTTAGAATGATAGGGACAGAAAATTCTGTCTCAACCACTTTAGGACGTGATTGGTTTGTGGGTGGGGAAAGTCGGCAGAGGGCAGACGGTCGGATGATATTTTTATTGACATAAGCTTTTTCGTGTTATTTGTTTTAAAACTTCAGGATGTTTTAAGAAGTTTATAAGTCGTTTGAAAACCACATTTTGTCAAAAAACGTTTATAGTGTTTTTTTTACTAGTAGGAGAATATTTCAGTGCATTTAAATTGATATTTTGGAACAAATCGTCCAATGTTTTGAAATCAAAGGGAGAGCAAGTGAAATCAGTCAGTGGCGGTACAAGCCGGTAGGTACACAGAAAAAAAAATGAAATATACTTAAATTAGCAGATTCGATTAAAAAAACACAGGTTTTTTTTCATGAAGTAGTTAATTCCCAAGTCGTCAAATGAGATATTTTCGAACGTTTTTATAAGGTTTTTTTTCGAGTTTTTTTTTATAAAGACGATAAAATAAAGCATACTTTTGATGAAGTAGTTAATGCGCATATAAGATATTTTCGAAGGTTTTTTTTTATAAAGACTATAAAATAAAGGTAGGTAAAGTAGGTAACAATAAAAGTTAATCCACATGTGTTCAGGTTTGCAATAATATTGAATTCCTACCACTTATCATATGTCTCTATGTACCCTAAGCATTATTGACTTTATTGTGTACTAAAGAAATCAGTATAAGTAAGTTTCTGCTAATTACCAGAAAAAATATCAAAATTAAGAAACACAATAACATAATTTTTAGCTAGTGGGTAATATTATTCTTTTTTCTTGATGTTCCAGGTGCTATGAATTGTGCTTCGTTGTTTTAATGTTTGGTATAATTTTATTGTGTTAAATCATATACAAACTTTGTAATAAATTTCTTTTGTATAAAATTATACTACAAACATTTATTGTTAGGAAGCCTCCAAAGCTCAAATTGGCAGAATTATTTTTTGCATGTTTTTTAAATTATTTTGCAGATTTCATATTATGGTAAAATTTTAATAATATAATCCATGTGTAAATTTCTATTTAAGTAGGTACGCCACTGGTGTGTTTACTGTAGACAACAGAAAGGTAAACATTGTTCCTTGTAGTAATATAACCAAAGTCTCCGTATCTTGTATCTTTTTAATCTAAGGCCAATTCCGATATTTATTTGACTAAAAAGTATGGATATCACATGACTCATTTTGAACGTCACTTCGACAATTCCTGACCTAAGGTCACTGACAGAAAAAACATCTCCACTTTTAAAGACCGTAAGACCGTAGAATTCTTATAGAAAGGGGTGAGTCAGAGAATATGTAAAAGAAACTAGGCAAAAGAAAATAATGGTGAATTCCTGCACATTTTTTTGTTGTTACAGAGAGAGAATGGGCTATTAAAATGGGTGCACCAAGAATGGTAATTATTAAGCGCACATTATGGGTTTGTATATGAGTTTATGATTTTTTTTATCGCTCAAATAGATTAAAAACAATGGCAATAAAAAAGGGAGTGCTTAACCAAAGTTGCATATCTTTAAGATCATACAAGGTATGGTTTTACGCGTGTGCCCATCATTATGCTTCAAGTTATGGGCGACCATCGATTTATCTGATGCTGAGTTTCTTTTTAAATTTTGATAACGGCCCATCTGACCGGGTCATTTGGCCACTCCGAAGAATTCCGAGAAAAATTTTATGCACATAACTCCCGGTTCAGTTCCTCGTTCCTTTTGGACGTTAATGCCATTTATTTATATCGATGGAACGATTGTACGAAGATTACCTACACCGTTATTATTAATATTATATAAGGCAGATCGGAAACTGAGAATTTCAGAAAAATTTAAATCCTACTACTCGGGCTGAATTTGAGTTTTTTCAAACATTTTTTAGCAACAGAATTACCCAGAAACTGGAGGTGAAAACTACCCTGAGAAAACATGGCCAAGTAACGTATGTCCTAAAAGTCTTGTTAGCATAACTATTTTCCTAACAAGTGCGGAAAATCGATTTACCCGCACGCAACTGCCGTGGGCGGAACGACGCGCACGGAGTTCTGTCAAGCAGTTAGTGCCGAAAAAAAAGGTTTCTGCACATGTTAGGAACAATTGTTTTTGTACGAGCGTGAGGAAAATACACTGAAAATAGTTTTTTAACATTTTTATTTAAAATAATGTTTATTCACATATTTATATTATAGTTAATGGTTAATGGTAATTGGCACTATTCAAATTTATAGCAGATGCCACTTGTTTTAGCATCCGAATCAGAAAAGGCTACACAACTGGTGGAAGCATTGGTTGGAGAAGATTTCAATATTTTCCTTGCGTTGAATTTTTTATTTTCCATCCTCCATGACGCTTCAAGTTCGTTATGCCCACTCCAGCATCTTCAAGGGCCGTGGCAGAAGACCTTCGATAGTAATGTCCAGTAAACTCTTCTGAATTCGGAAGACGTAAATATGCCGCTATCTTAGATGGCATTTGGCAGATGGATATTGGACAAAAAACCTTTGGTGTGTTGTATGCTTTGGTCTAAGTAATGCATATTTTCTTACCAAGTTCAAATTTTTCTCTCCATTGATCACAAAACTTCGGGTCGTGTGCGTTTTGTTGTCGGCTATTTTAACAACAATCATAGATTTTTCCAGCTGCACGTTTTCAAGTAACAAGTTCGTTAATTCTTCCCGTCTGCACGCCCCTGTTAGGCCGAAAATTATTGCCACTTTAATAAGGAGGTAAATGTCATCGAGAGCGCTGTCAATAAATTTATGGTTAAATTTTTGATTTTTTTGGTCTAAAGCCAACCATTTTTTTCTTGAGAAAAGCAATTAACTTGAAATGCCTACTAATATCCACATTTTGCTTTAGCTTGAGCACACTTTTCAACATTGAGTACCTTGACCAGAGTGTGGATGGTTGACACGATGTCGATAATTCGTGAAAATAAGCTAGGAAAACTTCTTCCTTTTGAAAATTCGTGTTTTTCTTGTCCAAACTCCATTTACAAAAAGCGTTGCACTCTTTCTCATACCTTTTTCTGGATTTATCTGGCAACAGATCCTCTTTTGCAAATTCAGCCGCCAAAAGAATCTCGTCCGGTACCTCTTCTACCGAATTTTCGGTCATTTCTTCATTGGAACAACACCTGCTTAACTAAAAAGCCAGTCAACTCTTTTTCGATTTAGTATCCTTTAGCCTACCATAGCGGCCATATTGACACCTAACTGACAGAAAATCCATATTTTACTTGTCAATTTCGTTATAAAAAGGGCGGCAATCTTTGGCTAAAGGGCACTGAAGAGATAAGAGTTAACTGGCGTTTTAGTTGAGAACGGTGTTGATGCATAAACAACTGGTTAGTCAGACCATAGCAACCAAGTCATTTCATAGGCAATATGATGAACAGAAACTTCGAATCAGTACAGGTTTTTCGAAATTTGACATATCGGTGCGGAAAAAATTTTCCACACCGTGCGGAAAAATGTTTCCATACCGTGCGGAAAAACGAATTTTCCGCACTAAAAATAGTGTGGAAAATGCGATTTTCCGCACGCTCGTAGAAAAAATATTTATCGGATTTTTTTTTAATGAAAAAATTTAATTAAACGCTAACTTTACGTCTCTTTCGATATTTAAAGCCCTTCTTCCTCAATTTGAACGATATCTTACTCTTAGAAGATCTGAATTGACGAGCCAGTCTCCTCGCTGAAATTCCAATCTGGGTTTTTTGCTCTTCTTACCAATCCCTCTGACCTCTATGCATTAAATGTGCGTGGTTTTCCACTTTTTGGGAGATTCAGATATGGTATTCTCTGCTCGCACTCCGCTTTCGTTCTATAAATGGTTCTCCTTGAAATGTTTCCATTCTGGAATATTCGACAGATTTCAGATTTGGGTACCTACCCAACCAAGTTGTAGATCTTTTTCTTATTTCTAATTTAGACGAGATCATAGAGAAAGTAATGGCTACGCGAGAGTGACCGATACTGTGTTATACTTGCGGAACATTGTTTAACGGCGACACGAGCGCAGCCGGTGGCTATAGGAAGGCACTTTACGACTTTACTTATTTAATGACAAAAATATGAAAAAACTTAACCGGCGCCGTTTTTCCATACTTTTTAGTGTTAAAAAAGCAATGCATTCGCGAAAGACAAACCTTCACCAATTTCCGGCAGGTACAAAATTAAAATTTTGTGGAATATATTTCGACATTAAAAAATGTTCTGTCTTTCTCTTACGATCATATAGAAAGAGATGGACGGAGCAAGGTACGTGTTTGCTTAATACAAGCATTACTTTCGCGCTACAGGAACGTAGTTCTTTCGCGGCCCTATCTTTCTGTTAGTCTCCGTAAGTTATTATGTTGTCTCCGTACGACATCTTAAAGCAAAAACTTCAATATAAATAAATTTCGACTGATAGTAAATAAAGTAAATAAACTTTTGTTTCCAAAGGCAACTTGATATTAGAGACACAAAGCTATTTGTAACTCATCGCGGTATACGTATCCGCATCTAGCGAGAACCAAGCACATTAATTGGTCAGAAACTTGTACCACGTTCGAAAAGAGCAGATATATGCTAATCTAAGGTGTTCTTGAACGCGATAGGTGTTGAGATGGGTTAGGTATCACGTATCGTTACGGCACTCGTACCGTATCTCAGCACCTATTGCGTTCAGAAACACCTTAAATTAGCATATATCTGCTCTTTTCGAACGTGCTACAAGTTTTCGACCAATCAATGTGCTTGATTCTTGTTAGATGCGGATACGTATACCGCGATGAGTTACAAATAGCTTTATGTCTCTATTATTTTGTTTTAGTTAAAATAAAGGCCAATGATTTTAACAACTCGCGGCTAAACTGTGCTTTTTTACTCGCGTTTTTAAATATCTCGCTACATTCGTTATTTAAACCAACGCTTGTAAAATAAGCACTATTTTAGTTACTAGTTGTAAAAACTACTATTAATTGTATTTAAAGCCATATTTTATGATTTAATTAGTTTTTACCCGACTGTGTGGTTAATGGATAAATCGTCTAAGGTAAGTAGAAAATGTATTAACACCAAATTAAGTTTCTATTTATCATAAATAGTTTTTTTTATTAACCATAAATAGTTTTTCATTAACCATAAATAGATCGGTCCTTTTGCCCTAAATATATAGATCTTTTCTCGTCAGTGAAGTATCTATTTGGGGTAAATTAATTCTTGTAAATGGTAAGTGGGAATTTTTCTGTGTGTAGAAAACAAATAAAAAATTACTACAATGAATATTACTCACCAAAATCAAGTCTTTTGATTCAAATAAATATTTGTTTGATAATAGAAAAACAAATATAATTAAAAATGATATATTTTTTTACCACAACAAAAATGGTGTGGTTTCAACTAAAAATCAGTTGCTCTAAAAAAACATTTATTTTAATGAAACGTCCTTGCTTTTACAGTGTGGTCATCTACATAAAAAAATAAAAAAAAACAAAGTATGAAATTAACTAAAAAAAACTAGTATGAATCGCAATAAGCTTTTTGTTTAAATAGTAACATTAATTTATTCTGTAAATTACATTGTTACACTTTATGATTATATTAGTTCATTTAATATAATTAATCATTTATTCTTTATTGCGACTGATTCATTGCTTGGAAATTTGATATGATTTTATATGTAAAAAGGAACTTAAAATTCTAATAAAAAAACTTACAACGTTTTAGATGCAGTATATTTTTCTAGTATTTTTCGTGTTAATAGTTAATCGAATGTCCTCAATTAGTAGGCATAGTTCAGTAATTTTTAGATAAAATAGTAGTTTTTTTTTAAATTTTAAGCGAAAAACAAAGGCTTATCAAATCGCATAGAGCATACAGTTGTAACTTAAAGCCATTTAATTGATATTTTATATATTTTAGTGCCTTTAGGTCTACTATCGCCGCCATTGCCCAGTTGACCTCCGGAGCGAATTTTTGGCCAATATTTTAGTGTGAAGTGATCCTAATGCAAGAAAATTTACCATTAACTTAAAGTAAAGAATCCAGTAGGCCTGGAAATGCAAAAAACAAAAAGCAAAATATTGTTTTACGCGCTTCAGCGACGATTGGTTTTAATGTTGTGTGTTCTGAGTTTAAGCCGTTTTATTTTCTTTCATATTTTAAGAAAGTTCCACAGAGTTTTTTACGTAAGTCACGTAAGACTAAAATGAATTTAGTAGAGGAAGGTAAGTACATTTTATTTAAAAGAAATTGATCAAAGGCTTACGGACAGTAGGGAATTTACTACTAAAAAAAATATTAATTTTGATAACGTTGGAGTAAAACTTTATCCTCTCGATAAACCTCCACTTTAAAGTTTATACTTTGTAAAACTACTGACTTTTAGGATTTAAAATAAAGAAAAAGTATCTGCGTTTATTTGCGTTTGTACGATATTTGGCCATTTATTCGTAAACATCACATATAGGACACTTTACGATACAATATTTTTGACTAGTGTGGTATAGTTAAGGTTATGGCACTTTATTTTAGAAAAAAATTTCTTCAATTTATAAGCTTTGCTCACAAGTCGCAAAACATAGTTGTGTTTCTTAAAAATCTTGAAAATGATTAAAAAAAAACAAGTGTAAAAAGCTGTTATGCTGATTATCGCTCCAATTTTGCATTTTCTAAAGTAGTTTTTAAAACAAAGTAATAATATTAATTTTAATGTTTTTTGCCATCCTAAAGGAATGTACATTATGCTCAAATAATTTTTGAACCATTTCTATGAGAGCTGACTAGTTAGATATGCCTCAATTAGTTTTGTATCTGTGCATTGTAGAGGTGACCTTATAGTCAGTTACCAGTGGCGTAGCCAGGGGGGCGGTTGGGGGATAAATCCCCCCCTAGGACGTCCAACCCAATCTACAAAAAATTAGTCATGATCATTTCACTTTGTGACTTCGGTTTGTTACGAGTGCAATTAAAAAAAAATTTCCTGTGGTGCTATGACGTTTTTAATTGTTACAATTTTAGTTTTTTTTTCAAGGGTATCAAGGGGAAATCTTGCATAAGACGCCCGAACTACTTTCCTGCCAGAGTCATTTATCCTCTACCAGGAGAGCCCGGGTAGTGTGGCTCCGACCAGCCTAATGGCTGGCCAGAGTCACTGCACTGCAGCCATTACTGGCTTATTGTGCACCCTTTGATCCTAGTTTAACCACTCCACTCCCCTGTACGAGTTTGTACAGGTTCTTAATGGAGCAGTTCCTAGTGTTGATTCTAGTTTAACCACACCAATAAATTTTCCTAGTCGTTATTGGGTCTAGTTCAACTTCCGACCATATTTGGTCGCCAGAGCCTCGTTTGTTTTAGATAAAGAGCACCACAAGAAGGTGAGGTTGGCATTTGGATATGAGAGGCTAGATGCATTCGCATCGGAAACCTCTGGTCCCATGCCCAATGGGGATAAGCACGGTCTCCAACTGCTCCGAGCAAATATGAAGGTTACATTATATTCGCATCACTACCCCTTACTCCCCACAATTTTAGTTTTTTTTTTAATGACCAGCATTTAAATCCAAATTCAATTCTTCGTATAATTTTTTTTTATTTGCATCTGCGGCGTATTTAGAATTTGGCAACAAACCTATGGCATCTTTTAGATAATTTACCAATATTAAAAATTGTTACAATTAGAACATTTGAAACGCCTAAAAATAGCACTTTAGTGTAATTTTTTAAAAAATTTTGCCTGCGGCGCATTTAAGGGTTAATTTTGGGAAAGATCTGCTAATGAGATGAGACTTGCTTTTATAAGTAAATATTTTTATTTCGCATACACTAACTCAACACCTATTAAACTGCCCCTCTTCCCTCCCTTCAGTTCAAGAGCTCAAGCCATAGGCACCTACCTAATTCTTAAAAATTTGCCATAGGTAGGTAGTTGATTTTTATTAAATGATGAAACTCCCCAGAGTCGATTTATGACTACGCCACTGCAGTTACTAACTATCCTTATATGCACCTAAAACCGGTTTTATGTAAGGACGGATTTAAATAAAATCGCTTTCCCCGACGGTTTACATATCCCTCATTAAATGTCATTGGTCGCGATTTTTCAAAAACCCTCAGAATATCCCGCCCTTACAAAAAAATTTGAAACAGATGTTTACACTAATAGTCAGAACTTATTTGCTAATTTTCCTTAAAATTTAGTTTCTTTTTACAGTAAATAAAAAATATGTTATTTTTAATTTTTGTAGGCAGTTTTTGTGAAAATCCCTTTCTTTTAATTTAAAAATGTATGTTAGTAAGCTTATTTTTGTGTGTAGAAAAAAACTTTAACAGTGAGATTTACTAAGATCTAAAATAGTACCCCCCACAGGTCTAAATATTTACACCTGTGGGGGTACTAAATTTTAAAACCAATTTTCAAAAAACATTTACCTATACAGAAAAGACACAAAGTTATTGATTACTTTGTATTGTTATTGCAAAATACCACTGAAAAACTGCTTTTTTTTTCTCAAAATACACCATATTTTAGAAGAAAATGCCCTAAAACTATTTGTTTTTGACAGGTTTCAAAATGGCAAATGGTGAATACGCCAGAAATTTGGCACATAATAGCTTCATTATTAGTGTTTGAGGTTATTTTTTAGACCGCCTCAGTGGGCTGGTTTAAATTTATATATATATATATATAAATTTGGTAATAAGTCCGTTTATAATTTCCCTAAGTAACCAATTTTACAAGGAATAATTTACCTTATTTAATATCCCAAGTTGTTCATTAGCCAATAAAACACCTCCTACTTTGTCCAGAAAAATGCCATATTTTGAACCCGTTTTCAGCACAAAAAATATATTTATGAGGGCACTACGAGGCAAAACAAACATAACTGAAGGTCACTGATTATGCACGAAAAATATACCAAACGAAAAAACTCAAAACAACTATATTAATTTATTTACAAACTGAAAGTAAAACAATGAGGTTATCTAAAAGCTCAGTCAAAAAAACTTTCCTTACTCAAAGGCCACTCATTTTAAAGCTGTAGCTTTCATCAGTAGAGGTTGGTGCAAGCCAAGGTGCAAGCAGAGGTAAAAGATCCGGACTCGTTGTTGTGATTGAACGCAGCGCTAATACTTTTAAACTGACATATCGACAGTGACAGAAATGTAAAAAAACTTGCATTTAAGTTTTTTAATACATTTCATATATAACAACACCTTTTAAATAAATACAAAATTAATCTACTCCTTATTTTATTATTACCCATCTAAATCCTTGTGTGCCATCAAGTATTAATTGTAAAAATTAATTATCAAGGATAAGTTTTAATTAGAGTGATATATAACCCCAATTTTAATTTGTTCTACAGAGTGTTTACTATTTAAACCCCGAGTGGGTTTAAATTTGTTTATTTTCTTTTCTCCTAATTTGAAACTTTCTTCTTAAATCCAACAAAAGATTATGTTAAGATGATTATTCAATAAATTGATATTGAAATTATTTTTATAAATCAAACTATGTCGAAAACTCAAAGAGGTTTGTTTTAAAATGCTTAAAACCAAAAATTTCACTTAAAGTTAGGACCGTTCTAAAATAGACTAACCCTTTTTAGTAAATCCCACCGTAAAACTTTTAACATACAAAACTATAGATAGCCAAGGAATATATCGCTGCTACTGTTCAGAAAAGTCACACAAATTCTGTCATTACTTTAACATGGTGAGAATTTTCGACACTTTTTGACGTTTATTGGTACGCGTAGTAGTAATTTAGCTCCGTCGTAAAATGTTACTAAAAAATGCCGCAGTTTTTTTTAAAACGTTAGGATACATTTTAAGGACGCTGTGTTTTTATTTTAAATAAGGTAATAAGTAAAAATCGCCACTTTCCAGAACTGTGACGGGTGAGATTTTTCTGTTACTTCTTTTCTGACGAATCGCGAGTCAAGTGTCAGTTAAAAAATAACAAATAAAACAACTAACTTATCAACAGATTTTTCGATAATACTAGGGTTAAGTATTTCTTTAGGTTGAAAGAAATGCACTAATGCTTTTTTAAAGTGTTTTTACTGACCCTAAGATTAAAACCGTTTTAGTGGTATTTATACGACAAAATTTTTAAACGGTCCTTACATAAAAGCGCTTTAAGAGGTCTGTAGAAACAAAGTAAATTTGAGGAATTGCTGGAAGAGCCTAATGGCAAATGTGTCAAAAACTACACAATACACCAGGATGTTCCATTCAAAATAAAAAAACATTTGTGACATAGAAAAGGTGGTCTTTATTTGAATGCTTTTTCTTCAGAGAAGGGTTATCATGGATACCAAACGATCAAGACACTTAACCCTGTAAAGCATACCAACTAAAAAAAAGTGAGAGCCATCAATTTTTTACCTTGTCCCGTCACATTAGTAAACGACACAAAAAAAGGTAAAAATGATTTATGCCTGCATGCTAAAGCGCAGTAAAAACTAATATGACAATCATAAAAGTGTTACCATTGGTAATGTCCGAGATTAGTGGTCTAGGGAATGCCTAGACGGTGGCGATCATAAAAACCATTTCATGGTTTGATGGGTATAGCACAAAGACGTCCCGCGACGTAATCATAGAATCAGAAGGGAGTAGAACGATTATCGGATAGCGCGCAAACTCTACGAGTGCCGCCATTTTTATGGTACTGCCCCTGAAATGCTCCTTTGATCGCTGTTAACTAAACCAATCAACGTTTGTCTGTGGTTCGGATGCCTAAGGGCTAATTTTACGACCAAAGGTAAAACTCCAGATTAAAGCATGGTTTAAACTTCAGTGTAATCTTTGGATTAACCCCCAGATTCACTGTAAAAATATTCGGATCAGTTTAGCTAATCCAAGTTTCCTCTTTGTTCATTTATGTGGGATCAAGAGAGAAAGAGAATGGATTAGATTGCCAATCGCGATTAAGTGCCTAGGGGTAAACCATTGGTAAACAAGTTGCTCAATTTTATAAGCCACGGTTAAACCACGGCCAGGAAGAAAAGAAGAGCTATTAGATTAGTTGTAGGATTGGGAGCACAACAAGTTTTTTTCTAGTTTAAAAAGACTATATTTTCTTGCCATATAGGGTTGATAATTATATCTTTAAAATGGTACCAACTAGAGCCAAACCCAGCATAGTCACAAAATTTGATAAAAGTTAGTCAAGTAGTTTTTGAGGTATCAGCGTTGGTTACAGACAGATATACAGCCAGACGCTGCAAGAAAAAATGTTCTAAATACGTGTGAGCTCTGTGGGATGTTCCAAATCTTCTCAAATTTCCTCGTGCACAATTTCGCACGTCTCTTTAAATAATCTAAACCTCTTTTTAAAATTTACATCGTCGTACTTCTTCAAAACATTTGCTCTAGGACGAATAATTTTTGGTCTTCTTGGTGCTTCAACAATGTCAATAATTTCATCATCTCTTATAGCTCTTTTTTTTTACAAAAAACAAATTTTAAATAAAATTTCAATAACTATTTTGAGGTTAGAATCTTTCGGTAACTATTAAACTGAAGTTTAACCAACGCCTAGACCGCCGGTAATGGTTAAACCGAAGTTTGTTGGTAAACTGCATCTATAAAACGTAAAAAAGTCGACATCTGTGGTTTAAACTGAATTTGACGTTTAAATATGAGTTGCAAAATTTTAAATTAATTTAGGTCCGTTCAACGTTTCTCTTGACGAGACAATTGTGGCCAAATAATCATTGCAGTTGCGGCCAATTTCAAAATGTAAGTCTATCCGACAACTATAGAGGGCACCTCCTTAGACGCAAAAAGGTTAGGTTTTCAGTAAACCAAGAAATGATTATTGCCGCCATATTGTTTTCTTTTCCTGACATGCGCCGCTACCCTATTTGTGTAAATCGTTAAAAGAAATTTGTTTTTTTTTGCTGGATTTTGATGATTTTTAGTCTTTTTTCGTAAAATTTTGACTTTTCTTAATTTTATCAAAACTGAGTTACTAAAGTTCCAAACCACCTTAATCGACGAAAAAAAAAAGTTGTCTGTCGGTCTGTTATCTCTTCTCTGTTGTCTGTTTTTATACACGATTACTCAAGAACGCCTTAATCGATTTTAACGAAATTTGATACAAAAATCCTTTATCGGCTGGCCATGAAATGAAAAGGGGGATAAAATATTTAAAAAAATTGTAAATATGGAACAAAAGCAAGTACCGATACACGGTTTTCAGATTTAAGTTTCCATGATTATGGACTACAAATTTTAAATAAAGTTCAAATTCGTGGGAGCTTTAGTTACCGAGTTATTTGAAAAACGTCAAAATATATTAAAAAAATCATAACTTTAGAAGTAAAGCAGCTATTGATATGCGGTTTTCAGGTTTTGGGTTTCGTAAATATTACCCAAAAATGTTGTTATAAGGTTCAAATCTTTCAAAGATACAGTTTTCGAGATATTTTCATTTCCTTTCAACATAAAAAAACTGATTTTATGGGGAATTTCCTTGCTTTCTAGCACCAATTTTTTAGTTAGTTTTAGTAACTTTTGAGTATTCTTTTAGACTGGCTACAGTTTAAAATAGGTTTAAGCATTTTAAAAATTCTCAGTATTTAAATAAAAAAATTACTTAGCAAAATAATAAGAAGGATTGAAAGGCCGCTTATTTTTTAAAGCTAAAATATCCATTTTTGACAAAAAACTAACCTTCGTTGGTAAATTTAGTAGTAAATCAGTTAGGTTAATAAAAATATGATCCAGTCACTTTGGTCGTAGTCGCTTCGGCGACGGTGTGGAAACATTGCACACGTCTCTAGTTGCAGGCAACGTCAACACAACTCAAAAGATCTTCGCCAAATTGGTGCAAAAGCAAGTTGTTAGAACGTTTATACCCCTTTTCACGCAAGTTAAAACGCCTTTGGCAACGTTATAACGTCGACAAATTGTTTCTGAGTAGTCTACTCGCGCCCTGAAGACTTTTTGGCTCTGCATTTTTTCCAGGCCAATTTGAGTAGGAGAGTTATTTTGGCTATGGTTTTTTTTTCGGAAAATGCAATGGCAGAATCGTTATAGTAGTATCTCATAGTTGTATGGCATTTGATGCGTAAAGTGTGTTAATTCTTTTGTTGTTGAACTACAATGGGTCCCTGTAAAAAACCCGAAACCAAATTTGGCAGAAACATAATTTGTTAGAATTTAAAAGGAAAGAAAATAATTGTTCCGGAAAAAATTGTCTCGAAAATGAAATGACGGGAAAATCAAATCGCTAGAAAATATATACATAGAATTAAATTTAAACGAAATATGTTTTTATAGAAACACAAAATTAATTTAATAGAAACATAATAATGCCGAACCACAAAATTCAAGAACTCCAATCTGTCCGAAAATAATTTGTACCGAATTACAGACTTACGGCAGGGAAGAGTCGAAGTAAGTTGTGATATTGTATTAATTTACCCTCTTTACATCTCTCAACCACTCCCTACTCCCAATTTTAAGCAAAAAAAACGAATCGCAAGATTTGATAGACAGTTAGACAGCCAGAAACTGAAGTTAAATAAAATCGTTGTGGTTCTGCTCATTTAAAGATCGGGCATATTATTTTCTATCAATTTGTGGTTCGGGTAATTTTCGTTTCTAGAAAATTATTTTCGATACTTATTTATAGATATTTTAAGGTTCGGGAAAATTATAATCGGTGAATTTATATTCGTGTCTTTTAAGGATCGAGTAAATTAAAATTCTATAAAAATGATATTGGTACTTTCGTTCAAATTTCGTTTCGGACGTTTTATTTTCTGTTCAGTCGTGTTTCGGTTTTTGTAAATTCGGCTTTTTTGTGCTCCCACTGCAATTAAAAAAAGTAGGGTTAGGTTGCCAATTGTAACATATAGCTTCCATAAATATGGTCGTTAAACAAATGTCAAGGCTCGCGCAGGTTATCTATTCCCTTCTTCTATATCTATGGACGTAACTAATGGTAAAAAGTGGTTCTCGCAGGTGTCCCCTTTTAGAGATCGAACCTTCTTTTCCTAAGAATACCTATCATATATGATCTTGACATCTAGCATCACTAATGCGCAATTTTACAACTCATAGTTAAACGTCAAACCTCAGTTTAAACCACAGATGTCGACTGTTTTACGTTTTATATGTGCAGTTTACCAACAAACTTCGGTTTAACCGTTACCAGCGGTCTGGGTGTTTGTTAAACTTCAGTTTAATAGTTACCAAAAGATTCTAATCTCAAAAAATTTATTAAAAATTTGTTTTTGGTAAAAAGACTGTAAGTATTTAGTGAAATCGCTATGATCAATGACTTAAAATTTATTTTTGATCAACTGGATGAAGAATGACGAAATTATTGACATTGTCGAAGCACGAAGACCAAATATTATTTGTCCTAAAACAAATCCTTTAGAGGAGTCCGACGATATGTAGATTTTAAAAAGAGGTTTGAATTATCTAAAGAGATATGCGAAATTGTGCACAAGGAAATTCGACAAGAGTTGGAACATCCCACAGACCAGCAAGTTTTATTCTTACATCTAGCTTACACGTATATATATATATATATATATACTGTATATCTTTCTCTCTGTCTGTAACCAACGCTGATATCTCAAAAAGTACTTAATTGATTTTTATCAAGTTTGGCTCTAGTTGGTGCCATTTTGGTTAAAATAATCAACCCTATATATGTAAAGAAAATGTAGTCTTTCTTCATGGCCGTGGTTTGACTCCGACTTATAAAATTGAGCAACTTGTTTACCGATGGATTATTCCAAAGATTAAACTGAAGTTTAAACTATGGTTTAATCTGGAGTTTTACCTTTGGTTGTAAAATTAGCCCTAAGCACTGCCGTGATCTTTTACTGACGATGCCTTTTAAGTGCGTTGAGAGAGCAAATATAATAAAAGCTGCAGACCACGTTAAAAAAAGACTAAAATGTATTAAATATTTTTACCTACGGCCAACGAATAATACCAATATTACGACCATCTCCACACGATTTTAATGGCTCATTTACGGTCCTAGGATAATAATAAAGCTTATATAAGAGCACTAATTGACGAAAAAATGTGAATTATTTTTCTATATTTTTAAGAACATAAATATTTATTAAACGTAAATAAATCCAATAGAATTTTAGTACCTAACCAAAAATGAGTCCCTTTGAATTGATATATTAGGGTCGTTCTTGAGAAAAGGTAATATTGCGTTTAATTGGTTTTTAACTTTAAAACTACTTATCCTTTTGAAAACAAAGTAGGAGAATAGTTAGTGTACTCAAAGGCTAACATTATCCAGCAGTAATGAACTTTTCAAGAAATGTCTCCATGGAAGAAAAGTTGGTCACACCATGTGACATGTAACGTGGTGTGATCTGTAATTTTCAAAGTTGATAGATTCAGATATAACAAAAAGACACTTTAGGATCACAAAATTAATTTAGATAATGATTTAGATAGATGAAAAAATACATCGATATGAGTTTTTTGTTTTCATCAAAAAACAAAAAAAAAACACGTGTAAGTGAGTTTGTCACTCGTATGATCACATGCAGTCACAGATTTTTTTTTTAATCTGAAAATGGAGAAGCACGGAATATACAGTTTCGGATTGTAACCTGAAATGTGTTACATAATTCAGTTTTTGTGAAATTTTGGTGGTTTTAAAACAGTATTAACGTGTTGGCCGAGATAAATGTAACATGTGTTTCTATATGTAGTATAAGGAGTAAATGGTAAGATATTTACTTTCAAAATGTGATTTAAGTACGAAAAGTAGGCATTTTATTAATATTAAAATACAAAAGTGGTAACTTTTTTATTTTTTTTGTTATTTAGACATTTTGCTAAATATGTCACTAGTGTGAACGTCACTGGTGTGATCCTTCAGAATATTTTATTGATAACACCTGTGAAATTTTTCGCTTGTGATTAAAAAAACTCAATAATTTTTAGAAATAAAAATGGCAAAAACTAGAAAGTCTTTAGCAAAAGCACCAGAAACGAAAAAGGAAATAGACGAAAGAGAGAAAAGAAGAAATCAAGTAAGGGCATATTATATATATAGAGACATATTATATTTACTTAAAAAGTGGTAAATATTTTTGTTTCTTTTTAAAAACCATTTTTCATGAACAACCCAGCTATAAAGATTCTTGATTTTGGTAATGGTAATTGCTATCACCTGTGTTAGCAGATGAATTCACAAACTCAAAAATAACTCAAGAACTAGTGAATTTAAACTTCCACTTCAGTCTGGTCACCCCGGGAAACATCGTTTAATTGTTTCTCCTTTTACTTTGGTCTTTTGTGTGTTCCTTGTGGGACACTCATCCAATTTTGAATTTTCGTTCTTTCCTTTTTTAGATTCTTTTCGGTTGATGTAACTGATTTGGAAGTTTAACTTTTTGTTTAATTGTCTTAGGAGCATATTCCTGTTGGAAAGATTAACACGCCAGGACGAACCCGTATCAGGTGACTTATAATAAGTACCATGCGGAACGATGCCTATTTGTGAGTTATTCAGAGTTGAAAGTCAGAGTGTGCGATGGTGTTAAATGATGTCTGGATTGAGGGTGACTAGTGAATCCACTGACGAGCCCACGCTGGTCACCCCGGGCTAAACATCGTTTAATTGTTTCTTCTTTCACTTTGGTCTTTTGTGTGTTCCTTGTGGGACACTCATCCAATTTTGAATTTTCGTTCTTTCCTTCCAAGATCTTTTGATCTTCTTTTTTTAACTAGTGAATTGTTATCTCGGTCATATAGCACATTTTAGTTCAACCAACTACAGCAATATTTAATAATTACCAAAATTACCTTTTTTCAAGAACGACCCATTACGCATTTTGAAGAAAAATAAACCTTGTTTTGAAAAAGATATATGAAAAGCCCCTTAGTAACCTTATTTGTTTTGACGTTTCAGATAAAACGTCATTGAATCTTCAGGTTATAAAGGTTGTTGACTTAAGATTTTTCACGTTTGATATTTTTAATAATATCTGATATTTATGATGATATTTTCGTAGGTAAAGGATAGTACACTAACTCGCATGATCACAGTTGGTCTAGAGAGGGGTTTTAGGAAAAATATATACTTTTTTGTCCCCTATGTAGCCATTTTCTGGGGTGCTATTTTTGAAAAATATTCTGGGAACCTTAAATAGCAACCCTTTATTTTGACTTCATATTTCCAATGGTACCCCATATCATAAGGTTTACTTTACTAATTTTCGAGATATTGACTTTCAAAATGTCAAAAATTCAATTTTCAAAGGCCCATATCTTAGAAACTAAACAAAATATCCCTGTTGTGTTCATTATCGATTTTAGGGGTTTTTTACGAGGAAATAAAAAATGACAACAGTTTGACAATCTGGCCTTCTACTTCATATTTTTGGAATAACATCGTCAAAATCACTGAAAATCAATATCAACTGTAAATAGGAATGTGCAAACGTCAAACTATTGTCATTTTTTATTTGCTCTTATAAAACCCTCAAAATCGATAATAAACACAATAGAGATATTTTGTTTAGTTTCTAAGATATGGGCCTTTGAAAATTGAATTTTTGACATTTTGAAAGCCAATATCTCGAAAATTAGTAAAGCAAACCTTATGATATGGGGTACCAGGGAATTTCAGCGAGAATTCAGATATGAAGTCAAAGTAGGTAGTTACTATTTAAGGTTTTTAGAATATTTTCCAAAAATACCACCCCAGAAAAGGGCTACAAATAGTAGTTGGCGATGTATCAAAAACAAAAATCTATGTTTTTAAAGATTATATATTTTTTTTCTTAAAACCCCTCTTTAGACCAACTGTGTGTTATGGTCATTACACACTCAGATAAATTAAGACACTCGTCTGCGGCTCGCGTCTCAAGCTTCATCTTCGCGTTTAATGATCACCATAACGTGCTTGTTATGTAAACTATTATGATGTAAAACCTTAGTTTTTTGAAGTCGGTGTATAAATAACACCAAATTTATAAAAGTAAAAAAAAAATGAAATAAGTTGCGTCTTGTCCCGTGAAAATTTTGACGTCATTAGACCAAACGTTGCAAATATGGTGAAAAGCAGTGGCGGCTCGTCAGATGAGGCAAGTGAGGCGGCGCTTCACCAACATTTTTGGAAAAACTGGTAAATTTATTTTTTGCGAAATTTTTTGTTTTTAATTTGTAGGAAAAAAAGCCCTTCATAACATTTTTTTAAATTTTAATATTAGGGTGCTATTTCTTTTATGTCATTCATTTCTTATTCTGCCTTGCTTTGTTTCGTATGTTCCATCCTTAGAAGATTGAATTAGTTCAATGTTCTAAGGTTTCATCAAAGATGGATGAAGCACTCATTCCGAACGCCTCGCTTCTCCACTCTGCAACGGTTTTGCCTCGGTCTTCTATCAACACTGTCCGAGAGCCTGCCGAGAGCGCGCGGTGGCTGGGTGAGGCGAGAATGAATTCTCATCTGATGTGCCGCATCAAGCCTCGCTGGCCGCATTAAAGTTTTGATAATTAAAAAACGCGAAATCCCGTTTTCGTTATGGCAATTATAAAATCAGCAAATTCTACATTTAAAAACCCTATTTTTTTTGTATAAAGCCTTGAAACGACTTTTACTATACTACGCGCATCACCCTTGTAGGTGATTATATATATGCAAACATTTTAATTTTGTCACAAACAAAAAAATTGTGGAATGAAAATGTAGAATAACTATTTATGCACAAGCGTGAGGGGATAAGTAGTGTTTAAAGTTATTAAAGCTAGGCTAGGGCCATTTTTTTGCCCTCAGGCGTTAAAACACAAAAATTCAATGTTATTAAATGTTGTGGAATAATGATATTCTATATAAAAATGTAAATGATTTTTTTTATGTCAAAGTAAAAACGCATAAAATAGTATATAGAAGAATAGTTTTTTTTTATCTTAATAAGTTTTATATTTTACATTCTCATTTACAAGTGTTACGTTTATATATCCATGCGTCTAATTTTGAATTTTCGTTCTTTCCTCCCAAGATCTTTCGATCTTCTCTTTTTTAGATTCTTTTCGGTTGATTTAACTGATTTGGAAGTTTAACTTCTTACGTTTATACAGATCGCTTCAAGCTACTGCGAACATAGGGCGGAAGAAGTCTAATTTGCCAGTGTACGTACATGCAGAGACACCGCACGCCTATCAGTGAAGCAACCAACACTCAGGCTTCCGATCGCCATTCGCTGCCATTCGCCGCCTTTCGCCTTGTATTTAGTACGCCTCTAACCACGGTGCTGTGTGGAGCGTAGTCAATGAAACCGGAATTTGGTCAATAAATACGCAAATTTTTATAACGTAATTTTCTTATTTTTTGTCACTGATAAATAAGAGCGTTTTATTGTCAACTGCTCAGATTTATCAGTGACGACGTGTTACAATGAAAATAATAAGGAGAAACAAAATAAAAGCAAGTTCTCAAAATAAAATAATACATTCCAAAAACCAAAAAGATTCTCCCAGTCAAAAAAAAATTAAAGCAAATGTTCGAAAAGTCCTCCTTGCTCGGCTAGACAATATCCGAGCCTACTATAAAAACCCCTTCTAACGTTTCCAAGCATGTTAGGGGTGATAATTTGAAAAGCTTCTTCAAAAACAGATAGAAGTCATTAGGAGCAAGATCGGGAGATCGAGCTGGCCATAAAATAGTTCCCCGTGTACTTATAACCCGATTAGGAAATACATTATCAAGATATTTCCTAACAAGGCCAACATTGTGAGCGGAACAACCATCTTGTTGAAACCATGTTTCACCAAATCTTACACCTAACAACTGCCTAGCAGTTGGAATAATGTGCTGCTGCAGTAGATCCAAGTATCTAGGACCATTCAAATTGCAATTGCCTTTAATAAAAAATGGCCCAATTACGTGTTCCCCTACAATACCCCCCCCCAAACATTTAGTTTTTGGGGATACTGTGTTCTTACGTCAAAATACAAATGCAAATTTTCCCTCGACCAATATCGAACATGTGTTGGGTTATGACGATTTGACCATTTGACCATCTGCACTTTTTCGGCAACTTCGTAGACATCCATTTTTAGTTTTAAAAATGTATTATTTCAATTAAGAACTTACCCATCTGTTTCTCGAGCAAGGCAGAAATAAAACAAAATAATAAAAACAAAATGAATTTCCAAAAGATAACACTGCAGCGTGCTTCGAATCCACCTCGGTCGTACGGCACGGAGAGTAAATTGGACTTGATTCCCCCTATGTTCGTACTAGCTTGAAGCGGTCTGTATATGTTATGCAGTTTCAGCAAGTTAAAAATAGGTTCGATTTTTTATCTAAAAAAGCAATGATCAATGTACCTTTTTTTGTAATTATTATGGTCTTGTCCTTTTGTTGTTGCGCCCTCGAAACCGCAAAAAGCGGTTAGGTCCTCAATTAACACAGTTTCGACAATATAGACTTTAAAGTCAACTCAATGCTGCAAAAATGTTAGTACAGCTCTCTTTTTGCTTTAAAATAGCTTCATTTAATCTGTAATTTTAGCTGTTAGAATTGTTTGACTACTAAATTTACATTCAAAATAGCTTCTATAGTTATATCATCTAGCGAATCAACTTATAAAGGTAAAACTTATACCTAAAAATATGCTAAAACTAACAAAATAGTTGCAATCCTAACTTTTTTTCTTAAAATACAACTGAAAAAATGCTAAGATGGCAACGGCAGTTATTTGTTGTATCCTAGTGCAATTTTTATTAAAATGCAGCTGCTTTCAATACTATTTAGCATTTGAGAATAAACGCCATCTACCGCTCGCTAGGCTGGGACCGTGAGCTCACAGCAATAACGCCAAAATTTGATTTTAATTTAAACTTATTATTCAAAAAAATGCAAAGTTGCTTGTTTGCACAGGCGGCCGAGCGGCCATGTTTTATATATTATGGCGAAACATAACCACTGAAAAATATCTGAAAAAACATTTTTTTAAAGTCTGAAGGTCTTTCAAAATTACCTAAATATGCCAGACATCATGTTTTTCCTTTAATTCTGGATTAAAATTTAAAAAAATGAAATATTTATAATTAAAAAGACTCTTCATGTGCAAAAATGCTGTAGCAATATATCCTACAAAAAACTGTTTATAGGAAAAATGTCATTATTGTGCGTTCACTATTACGGTTAAAAAATTACCACAGTGTCGTAAAAACATAAAATTATACGCGAAAGTAATATATTCCACTATATAACTATATACCATTACTAGAAGCACAAAAAATCTTTACAGCCCCAGGCTTACTTTATAGTTCTCACATATAATTTATTTAATATTACTTTTACGAGGTAACGACTCTACTGATACTCATTTGGTTGCAATTCCGTAGCGCCTACTCAATACAAAACTACAAAGTTATTGAGTCTAAACGGTTGCCTACGTACCACGCAGTAAGTAAAGGTTGCCTACGAGTCAACTGGATGCGCGATGCCGCCGTGTTATTTACTTCTATTAAGGCGCATTTACACAGACAAACTTTCCTTTGATGTTGAAATGCCGACAAACATTTACACGAGCCTCTTGAGCAAAATGTTCAAAAAAAAGTTCGAGCAAAATCTTGTACAATGTTAAGCAAAATTTGTTTGAAGAAATGTTGGTATAGAAATTTCTTACAAATTTAAATTTTATGGTTTTATGGGAATTCATTGAACTTAACTGAAAATAGAAAGACTAAGTTTTAAAACAAGGTATTTTTAATTATGCCTTCCGACGGAAAAACTATTTGATGTCGAAATTCACGTTTTACCTCATAAGCAACTTCGATTGATCTGATTTTTATAGGGGATATGCCAGTATACTTGTAACTTTATTGGGGTTGTAAAAAAAACGAGAATAAAAAAATAATAATTGGCACTTATTTATTGCTGTTGCTGGGTTAAGAGAAGGTAAAAACCGTAGACTAGTGAGAGGAGGTTTTGGTCAAATTTACATTGACACACAAAATTACATGACAACAAACCAGGGTCAACGCAGTTTTTTTATGAAAGTTTTAGAACAAATCTTTCCATAAAGAAAGGGCTCTCCGACGCAAAACAAAAAAATTTTCTTGAGTACGCTTTAACTTGTTTATTTCGTTTTATTTTATTGACGCGTAAAACTCGCATTTTGGATTTCACAGCTAGTAGGCCGGCCACCCTTTTGAATCGGAATGTTGCCCCTTTGCATATTGTTTGTTCAGTGTCAGTAATCGACCTTGATTGATTATTACATTAAATTGATAGAGATTCACTTTGTTGATATCTATATCTTTAGCATTTTCATGAACCTTTTGCTTTTTTAAGTAACCCTTGGGGCCTTAAACTAACTAGGTAAATCTGGTGTGAGGAATTAAAAAAACCAATCAAAGCTAAGAGTGAAGTAAAGTTACAAAAATATGTTTAAAAAATATCACCCTCCCCACCACTCCTCATAGTCGTGAGGCGCGGATTACCGCTTAAAATTAAAATTTTTGAGTTTTTTGCCGATATTTGAAAAACTCAAAATTTTTTTGGAAAAGAAAAATTTTTCTGGTTTTTTTTTTTAATTTAGGAAAAAAAAGATCCGAAATAAAAAAAACTCGCAAGAAAATTTCAAAAAAACACCCGGGCAAAAAAATCCGGGAAAAACCCTAAGAAAAAATATTATAAGTAACCCAAATCCATGTGGCCAATAATAATGTTTCGCTTGCGTCGGCTTTTTTTCACAAAGATTTAAAATAAAAGTTGGTGTTCCATTTTTTTAAAGAATTGAGATCACTGATCACTGATATGAAATTTTATTTATTATCATCTTTAAAAACATGTTTCCAAAATAGATAGCAATAATTTGCTCAAAAATTTACCCGAACAAAATGTTCAAAGAAAATTCAAATTGCACCTTAAAGGCGAAATTACACAGACGAACATGCTCAAACAAAAGCTCGTGCAAAAGATCTAAAATTTTTTGCGTGAACATTTTTGTGAGCTTTTCTTTGAACATTTTGTTCGGGTAAATTTTTGAGCAAGTTATTGCTATCTATTTTGGAAAAATATTTTTAAAGATGAGAATAAATATAATTTTACATCATTGATCAGTGATCTCAATTCTTTAAAAAAATGCAACACCAACTTTTATTTTAAACTTTTGTGAAAAAAAGGCGACGGCAAGCGAAACATTATTATTGGCTATCAGTTTTGTCATATGCAATGTAAAAATAGTTAATGATGGAGGTACTAACATTTAATTCTTTTCTTTAACTTTTTTGGTTTTCTTTCATTATAAAAAGAAAACGGAAATGTCTTCGAAGTAATTACTTTTTAAAATGCAGGTGGATAATTTTAGAGAACTGTTCTGGAGAGTAGTTAGTTGTTCCCTGGGGGGGGGATAGGGAGGTTTACACAGTCGGAACGCAGCGCTGTCAAACACTGCTGTAATTTTGTGTGTCAATGTTCATTTGACCAAAACTCCCTCTCACTAGTCTACGGTTTTTACCTTTTCCTGACCCTCGTTTTTTTTACAACCCCAAAGAAGTTACAAGTATACTGGCATATCCCCTATAAAAATCAGATCAATCGAAGTTGCTTATGAGGTAAAACGTGAATTTCGACATCAAATCGTTTTTCCGTCGGAAAGCACTTAATTAAAAATACCTTGTTTTAAAACTTAGTCTTTCTATTTTCAGTTAAGTTCAAGGAATTCCCATAAAACTATAAAATTTAAATTTGTAAGAAATTTTTATTACCAACATTTCTTCAAACAAATTTTGCTCAACATTCTCTCCAAAATTTACGTTTTGCTCGAACATTTCTTTGAACATTTTGCTCAAGAGGTTCGTGTAAATGTTTGTCAGCATTTCAACATCAAAGGAAAGTTTGTCTGTGTAAATGCGCCTTTAAATATGAAATTCAAATCATAATTTAAAAATAATATTATTTAGTTAATAAAACATATTAAAATTGGAGAGACATTTAATTTGGAAATCCCAACTTCAATTAATTCCGATTTTTTTATCAAAATTTTAGATAAAACTAGGTCAAAACTGGGGGGCGCGCGTTATTTTTCCAAGAATTAGCATGTTTAACCGTAAAGTGCTACGCGTTTATAAATTTAAGATGTTGTGACTTCAGAAAGGTGGTTAATAAAATGGTTATTATTAGATTATAATATAGATAATATTTATGTTTTCTGTCATGTCTTCACATATTTTATGGTGTGTGTCCTGATATAGTTTAGAAAAAGATCAACATATTTTCAGTTAATAATGTAGGAAAGAGAAAAACCTATAAAAACCCTATAGAGTCAGAAATACTACTTTATGTGGGAAACAGGACATCGGAATAACGTGCCCGTTTACTACCCGCGACGACATAACTCCTACATCAAGAATAATCATTACCGTCGCGATGTAGTTCTATAACCGTCCCAATGCATTCCCAAAAACGGTGAATACCTCGAGGTATAGTAGTAGCAAAACCGTCGCCGTGAGAGGACGCTAACTCTATTAGGGATAGGGCGTAGTGACGGCCACCACGTCGCAACTGATTTTGTTGCTTGGGAATAAATGCAGATTTACATAAAATTTAACAAACTTTTTTAGATTTTTTTTTGATATGTTGTAGGCCTGGAAAAGGGCTTTAAAAAAATGCGCCTTCAAAGTTGCTAAGGCATTTAGTTTGGCTACAGCGGCGTATCAAATGTGGGATAAAATAACATTTAAAAATGATATCTTCGAAAGAAAACATGCAGGTATTTCTTTATTTTTTGAAGGATTGAGTAAATGTTAATTTTTACATTTTTTCGCAATGTTTTCTGACAGGTTAGGTCATTGGCGCACCTTAAAAATATTAAAATACTGTTTATTTTTTCATTAAAAAGGCTAATTCAATGATATTAGGTGTGTATGTATTTTGTGCTGTTTTATAGTTTTTTTAGTATATTTTATAAACAGATAAAAATTTGATGAACAATGATGGTTTGATTAAAAACGGGTCTTATAAATATCGAATTTGTTATTGAATGGGTTTGAAGAAATAAGGTTCGAATAGAAAATTAGTTTAACGAATTGCTGTTTTTATAGTGAATGATTTTATAATCGAACTTTCTTTTATTTAACGGGTTTGATTTTGCACATTCTGAGAAACCGTGGGCTTCCTCTCAAATAAGTGCCTAATACTCTACTTATGCGCAATTTTACAACTCATAGTTAAACGTCAAACCTCAGTTTAAACCACAGATGTCGACTTTTTTACGTTTTATAGGTGCAGTTTACCAACAAACTTCGGTTTAACCGTTACCAGCGGTCTGGGTGTTTGTTAAACTTCAGTTTAATAGTTACTGAAAGATTCTAACCTCAAAAAACTTATTAAAAATTTGATTTTGGTAAAAAGACTGTAAGTATTTAGTGAAATCGCTATGATCAATGACTTAAAATTTATTTTTGATCAACTGGATGAAGAATGACGAAATTATTGTCGAAGCACGAAGACCAAATATTATTTGTCCTAGAACAAATCCTTTGGAGGAGTCCGACGATATGTAGATTTTAAAAAGAGGTTTGAATTATCTAAAGAGGTATGCGAAATTGTGCACAAGGAAATTCGACAAGAGTTGGAACATCCCACAGACCAGCAAGTTTTATTCTCACATCGAACTCACACGTATATATATATATATATATATATATATGTATATATATATATATATATATATATATATATATATATATATATATATATATACTCTATATCTTTTTGACAAATCCGAACATTGTTGTCGTCTGGCTGTATGTCTGTCTGTAACCAACGCTGATATCTCAAAAATTACTTGATTAATTTTTATCAAATTTGGCTCTAGTTGGTGCCATTTTGGTTAAAATAATAAACCCTATATATGTAAAGAAAATGTAGTCTTTCTTCATGGCGGTGGTTTAACTCCGACTTATAAAATTGAGTAACTTGTTTACCGATGGATTAATCCAAAGATTAAACTGAAGTTTAAACTATGGTTTAATCTGGAGTTTTACCTTTGGTTGTAAAATTAGCCCTTAGTAATATTCTTAATGAATGTGTAAATTTAAACAAAAAGGACGGCCTTCGTCAACAACTATGTGGTTTTTATTATTCTATAAATAAAACAAATTCGTTTTCACATAATATTCAGCGCGAACCTCCTGGATATCAAGTAGCATTTAATTTCAGTTTTTTACGATTTAATCAGCGTGTGAGTGCAAAGTCATGTCATCCGAGCGCTTTTACTATGCTGCTAATGTTTTACTTGCCATTTTAGATGCTGCCGGTTGGTGTAAAATCTACCTATTTAGTTATATATAGGGTGGACCTCAAAAAACCGGACTGTTTTTTTTTTAACTGACAATTTTTTATTTATTGTCGGATTGTAAAGCAAAAAAGAGTTTTGGAGAGGTAATGAAATGCTTTTTGCAAATATATCAAAAAATTACATTTATCTTAAAAAACCGTTGGGTTTTCTTAGACACATCTATTGTCTGTAAACCCATGTATTATTTGATAAATTCTCACACGAAATAAAAAAATATGGGTTTTTCATACACCAACTTCTTGCATAAAATAAAAACTGATAATAATTTAAGTTAACCCGATTTCGTTATCTTTTCGCCCATTTTGTTGACAAGGCCACTTTACAGATGCTAACAATAAGGGTTCTTTTTTCTAAATGTCACAAAATGACATTTTCTGACAATTACAATTTTATGCATTTTAAACAATCCGTTTGCTTTTTTTAAACCCTTTTTTATATTTTTTTGCTATAACAGAAAAGTACCAACTATTGACAGGCCGGTGCCGGCGATTTTTTAATTTTTCCTGGGTAATTTTTGGCTGGAGAATCCGAAATTTCCATCAGATTTTGTCTATCAGATCTAGTTTTAATAATAGGAATTATTTACTTTTTTTTAACCTACATATATATTTTACGTTATAACTATGACTATTGCCAGTATAAAAAAAACACATATAATTAAATATTTATTATAAAAAGTAGCTTGACATACATTCGTACTCATATTGGTCACTATCACCTGAAAATTTTCTTTTATACGACTTTCTAGCATGGAGTTTCCCATTGAATCACATCGAAAATAGGAGACCCTGTACAAACTATATAGTTAAGTTAGACTATTTTCAATTAGATGTTAATGAGCTCTTCGTTGATTGGTCATCTCAATAGCTACGGATACGGATACGAAAATCGATACCAAAAAGTTTTTTTTTTAATGTTTATTGTTAACTAGAATAGAAATGTTCGATGGGATAGGAAAAACAAAACAGGTCGACCAATAAAACGGAAAAAGAATTTGTTTAATTTTTATGATTTGATGTCTTCGATTTTATTTTCAAAAATAATGGAATGGATAATAAACAATAACTTTAATGGCACTGAACCCAAACCAAGTCAACATGAACTAAACCAATACATATATTCTAAAAATCTGCGGTATAAGTGGGGAGGGCTAAGCTAAGCTAATTTTTGGAACACCAAAGGGTATATTACGCCCCAGCAAGACCCCTTTTTTTAACCCACCAGAACCCAAAATGACCCTGACTCATAATAGAGAGTTAATAGACCACTAATTTATCGGAAACTTATTTGCTTACCGTATTACCGTAATCGAGATACTAAAACAGTTTTTAAACCACAAAACACAAATTACTGTAACCGTATTCTTTTGCCTACATATAAACTGCCAATGCAAATAGAATAGCCCCCCCCAATCCCTGTTTTTGCAAATTCACTTTAAAAAAAAAACTGAAAATCTAACTAAACCAAAAAACGAATTATCACCTACCAGCTGCAGCATTTGCACAGAAATAAATCTGGTTGATTGCAAAAAATAACGTAAGTAACGTATTTTTGTTCGGTTATTTTTGGATACGGAAGAAAAACAACCGATTTTGCCTACGTTATCACCATTTTTGATGGTCTATTAACGCTAATGCCCCCTTTCAAGACCCGGTAAGAATGTTGTTTGTAGAACCACCAATAAAGAGATCACCTCAAGAAACCATTTATTTTATTACAATTTGTACCTTATTCTGTGATAGAGCTTAAATCACTACCACTTGTTTCTTTGTAATTAACTCATATTATAGTCAACATAGCTTCCACAGAACCAGATACCATCTCTAATAATATTGATTATTTCGATGATCATAGGGCTTCATAACAGATAAGAAGAATACCATTTTATCTATTCCGTTTAGTCATACATAAAGGACTGGTATGCAGAGGGAAATACCGACGGTGCAGTGGTTGGAAGTACTGTTCGTACCGACAAATTAATCAAGCGTTATTTTGACGAAGGCAAGTTAATGGCTTAGGTACTACCAAACTACTAGCGTTACAAATTTTTATTTAAATTCCAGCTATTGGCAGTGGGTGCTTTATAGCTAAGTTAAGTATCGGTTATTTTTCTCCCGTATCCAAAAATAACCGAACCAAAATACGTTATTTGCGGAGGCTTAACGGAACCCGCTCGGTTATTTTTTGCAACCAGCCAGATTTATTTATTTCTGCGCAAAAGCTGCAGCTGGTCGGTAGGTGGTCGTTTTTTCGTTTAGTTACGGTAGTTTGTGTTTGTGGTTTAAAAATTCTTTTTAGCATCTCAATTACGGTATTACGGTAAGCAACTAAGGTAACGATAAATTAGTGGTCTATTAACTATAATTTTGCGATGGTAAATAAAAACAAAATCAATATAATGGCAGGCATACTCTCAAAAATGGAAATGGTAATCGGAAACTCAAGTTTCGCACTAGTCGTTCTCATCAGTACGGTACTACATACTAGTACAAGGATATTAAATAACGATGAAATTATCTAAAAAATGAATCATGAAACTCTCATCAGCTTGCAGAATCGGCAGAAGCACTCTCATTCCAAAGGAAATACAAACATCTCTACGGAGACAGATACAATTATCTTTACATACAGAGTGTTCCAACGAAAACGAAACAGAGGGGTAAGCTTTACCCTCATACAGGGAAAGCGGGTCGAGTGAGATATTGTTTTCAAAGTCTCTTGAACGTCCTTACAATCGTGCCAAAATTTCCAATCGCATGCGTTTACGCTCTGAAATTATTTAATTAACCCCAGATTTTGTTTGTTTTTTTTTATAACTTTTCCGGATATATTTTCGCGGGGCCTCCTAGAGGGCGTTACTAGTGTAATTCGCCACAAAGCTTTACTTTATCACTTTGTCTGTATACAGGGTGTTCCACAACTTATGTATAAAAATGAAACACGTGATTCCTCACACTGGTCGGTGAGAGGGGTAAAGTACTTGTGAAATTTGGTGTACAAGCTCTGTGAAATTCTGTGAAATTTTTAGAAATTTTCACTCCAAATTTTTAGAAAATTTCATATACATACATATCCGTACCTCAGAAAAAGTGCGGTAAAGTGATACTTTCCAAACTAAAATGCGTGCGGTAAAGTAAGTAAAGTAAAGAATGTATTTTTTTTAATTTGTGGTGTAAAGTCAAAAAATAATACACTTTTGCTGAGGTACGGATATGTATATATCTAAAATTTTGTAAAAATTTGGAGTGAAAATTTCCAAAAATTTCACAACATTTGACAGAATTTCACATAATTTCATCAAATTTCAGATACATATCCGTATCTCAGAAAAAGTGCGGTAAAGTGATACTTTCCAAACTAAAATGCGGGCAGTAAAGTTGTGTTTTCCGCACGGTCGTGGAAGAATGTATTTTTTTTTTATTTTTGGTAAATGTAAAGTGTATTATTTTTTACACGTTTGCTGAGGTACGGATATGTATGTATCTGAAATTTTGTAAAAATTTGGATTGAAAATTTCCAAAAATTTCACAAAAATTTACAAAATTTCCCGGATTTCACATAGCTTGTACACCAAATTTCACAAAGCTTTAACATTTCACAGAATGTCAGAAAATTTCACATAATTTCACAATATTAGATTTAATTTCACAAAAGTTCGCAAAATTTCACAAACTTTCACAAAAATCACAAAACTTCACAAAGTTTTACAAAATATCAGAAATTTTTACAGAATTTTATCAAATTTCACATAATTTAACTAGTTGATTATGAATTCCCTTAAATTTAAATGACTGGCTTTCGTAAAGTTAAAACAGCCAAAACATAAGCATTTTTAACACATTTCTTTTAAGCAATGTATTGTTTAAAACAATTTTTTTCATTCTGTTATTAATAAAGTAGTAGCACCAACCTATTTTCATAAAATAAAGAAAAATTTTTGCGATTATGTGAAATTTTGCAAAATTTTGTGAAATTTTATGAAATTTTGTGAAATTTTATGAAATTTTGTGAATTTATGTGACATTTTGTGAGATTGTGTGAAATTTTGTGAAATTGTAAAGCTTTGTGAAATTTGGTGTACAAATTTTTGCAAGTGGTTAACCCCTCGGGTCGGTGTTTGAGATGACGATTCATTTCGCCTAAATTTGTTCAAAAGTTTCCCCAAAAAAATAACCAAAAATGTGCTAAAACATTTTCTTTGCCTTCGAGTGTACATTGAAGCTTATAAACAAAGTATCTAACAAAAAACAATCACTAAAGGTGCAGTTAGACTGTGGTAGTGTAGTCGTCGTTGCATTGCAGCTGTAGTGAATTTTTTCCATAGATAATGCAGAACAGGATATTTTACAGATAAATAGTTAACAATATTTTTTGGTACACGCTTTTTAATATAATTTACCTTGTTTAATGTTTTAAACAAATATTGGTGATAATAGACCCTCTTGCAAAATTTTTGAACATGTTAAAAGTTTTGTATTAACCAAGAAAGTTCCGTTTTTTCTTAATATAAGTTCAAAAATGCTTTAGTTTTAAAATTAGGGTTGATTGGGTACCAAAGATGGACAAAATAAAACTTGGGGAAGAAAAAAATTTGATAATTTTGTATTTGCATACATACCTACAGTCAATAGTGTATTCAGTGGTATTAGCCATAAATTATCAAGGTACTATAGTAGTTATATCTGATCCGCTGATTAATCATTCTGGTTTATTATAATGGCGAAGAAATTAGAGCCTTTTTTCTAAGTGACAAAAAGCGCTTACTTTGAGCATTACTTCGCTTGCATGGATAAATTATATCAAATAATTTACCTTCTTAATCTTTTATATTGCTTTAGTAATAACCTTTAGAAAAGTTATAGTATCGTATTATCAGGGGTGCACGGTGGTTGTAGTAAAAAAAACTCACACAGAGATAGGTAGATATTCTTGGGCGCACAGGAAAGAGATGGCATGAATACACCAACTTTAAGCATAGGAAATATTTCGTGGAAATGCAGACAGTCGATATTTTCAATAAATGAACAAAGTATTATATTTACTTATGTCCCTATCCCCTGACCAGCCGAAGTTAATAATTAATAATGGTACCTACCTACAATAAACAGCGGCGCTATATTATCCCTCTCCTCTTTTCTACGTCAAACTAGTAATTTTCTAAAATTGTTTAAAAAACTGTTTAAAAGTAACTTTTTTAAAGAACATTTTCCCTCAAATATTACTTATATTACCCACTAGACATATTAATTTTATTACACACTAGACAACACCACACCGCTTTGTCTGCGGTTTTACCCATTTTTCCCGCTTTTATTCCTTTAAATGCCATAACTTTTGATTCCGTAAACCGATTTTGATGAAATAAATGCCTATGTGTTGCCTGTGTGGTCTATGTGTGATGCTGGAACAAACAGACATACATACAGACAAAAATTGTAAAAATTGCATTTTTGGTTTTGGTATCTCGTTTGGTCAAACAATAAAATGTAAATAAAAAGTCAATGTACAATTCAGTGTACAGAAATGGTCCTTTTAGAGATTTATTATATGTATAGATAAACAACTAATATAAGTGGCCATTTTTCCAAATTTCATAAAATTTCGGTTCAGTGGTTTTTGTCTAATTGTCTCCCAAACAGACAGACAGACACCATCAAAAAATTTTATATTTAGGTCTTTCTTTTTGCCGATCCCATCAGCCTATACTATAGTATGGATGGCTAAAAATAGAGTTCTAGATTACTACATAGCCGGTACCTACTAAGTTTTTGTTTATGGGTAGTAAAAATAACACGACCGCCTTAATTATTAGATTGCTATTGCTATTTTGATAGAGTGATGAAAGAGAAAAATTTAGAGATAAAAAGTTTGGTCACCTCTACTTGATAGCTGTAGGTATTGCAGTATGTATATTAACTATATAAGGCTATAGGTATTTATATTCTTTGGTTTAAAAAATATTCAATGTACAGAAATGTACATTGAATTATGTATTGGTAAATAATAAATGTACCAATAAATTATAGAAAATTAATAGTTTAATGTAGGTAATGGGGGGGGGGGGGTAACTGTATCGCCACTGCGTATTGTAGTAGGTAACATTAATATTATTAACATCGGTTGGTCAGGGGATGGGGACAGAGGTAAATATAATACCTTCTTCTATTTTATTGCAAAGATCGACTCTATGCTTTTCCACGAAATCACTGCCATGCTTAACGTTGGTGTATTCACGCCATCTCTTTCATGCGCGCCCGAAAATATCTACCTATCTCTGTGTTAGTTTTTTTCACTACAACCACCATGCACCCCTGATAATACGGTACTATAACTTTTCTAAAGGTTACTACTAAAGCAATATATAAGATTAAGAAGGTAAATTATTTGATATAATTTGTCCATGCAAGCGAAGTAATGCTAAAAGTAAGCGCTTTTTATCACTTAGAAAAAAGGCTCTAATTTCTCGCAATTATAATAAACCAGAATGATTAATCAGCGGATCAGATAAAACTATTATAGTACCTTGTTAATTTATCGCTAGAACATACTATTGACTGTATGTATGTATGCAAATACAAAATTACCACATTTTTTTCTTCCCCAAGTTTTATTTTGTCCATCTTTGGTACCAAACCAACCCTAATTTTAAAACTAAAGCATTTTTGAACTTATGTTAAGAAAAAACGGAACTTTCTCGGTTAATGCAAAAGAAATATGTAAGGTGGATCTTTTAAAATGTTCAAAATTTTGCAAGAGGGTCTATTATCACCAATATTTGTTTGAAACATTAAACAAGGTAAATTACAATAAAAAGTGTGTACCAAAAAATATTGTTAACTATTTATCTATAAAATATCCTGTTCTGCATTTTCTATGGAAAAAAATTCACTACAGCTGCAATGCAACGAATACTACACTACCACAGTCTAACTGCACCTTAAGGAAGCAAGTGCATTGCCCGCCCTGCTCTTATCTCCGTGCCGTACCACAGAAAGTATACAAACTATGCAATATTAACTGATTCAGTTTTGAATCAGTCACGTCGCGTTGTTGTAAAAAATTACATACATTCAATTACTGGGAAATTAAACAGCGAATTAGTCGATATTGTTTTAATTTATAACAAAGCACAACAACCCGCTCCAGAAGCTTAGCGAATTTATTCCTGTGTCCCCTTACATTAACAGAGGTATGTCATCATTTGACCTTTTTATTTAAGACTCACTTGTGGGTCTAGGGCACGGTTGTTCAATCAAGGTTCAACTGCGGGTTCAAGTGAATTGGGTTCAAGGATGAAGCTGGTTCAGTTTTAGTATCCGGTTGTTCAACCAAAATTTGATCTAAGTTTAGTTGAAAGAAGACTTTATTGAAAGCAATAATGAACTGGTCAACTGTAATATTCTGGGTAGAATTCAACATAATCGTTAATATTTTGTTTATATATTTTTCAACAGAGGGATTGATTTTTTTAAGTTTGCAGTCTCTCTTCTTCGGTTCTAGCTGGATGGATGAAACTTGGTTTATAGTAAGCAGGTTGCTGTAAAGACTCTCCACACTACTCTGCTGGCAGTACTTTTTACGTCTATAAAATGATCAATTGTGATTTAAAATTTTCTGCAGCACAATACCTAAGTTTTAAAAGGACCATTTCTGTTGGTGTCAAAAGCACGATTTCAGAAGGAAAAAAAAATTGAATAAGGTAATGGCTTTTGTGGCATTAACTTTTCACATGTCCTGAGAAATATATGTCATAAATGAAAGGTTAAAGTTATGTGCAATAAATTATGAATTGCATGCAAGTTGTTTCATCTTATTTAGTAAGTGGGAATTTTATTGTTGATGAAAATGAAAAAGCAAGAAAAAAATGCGAAAGCTCGGCCTTTTTCTAAGTTTTACAATAAAAAGCAATTGACCAACACCCTGTAAATTACCACTGGTCCAAAAAACCTTCAACGGTCATTAAACAAAAAACTAAACATAAATTCATCCATACAAGTTTCAGAAAAGGTTACACAAAATTGACAGAGGGGCTTATATTGGATTCTCAATTCTTTCTTCTTCCCGTCTCTCGTAATACGTCACTATCACTATCTTCCATAGAAATAATCTAGCCTCGCCTTCTAACATCTCCCTCAATCACCAGAATAATCTCCACAAAGTCTACATCATCTGTTAGTTGGTCCATTTTATAAAAGTTAAAAATTCACCTCAACCAGCAGTTTGGACAAAAATTTCCAAAAAGCTCTTTTAAACTATAAAGGCAACAAAAGCTTTTTTTTATACTGAACTTCCACTTGAACTCTCAAAAATTAGTATTCAATTGAACCAGGTTCAAGAGCACGGAAAAGTTCTGAACCAACATTGAACAACAAATATTGAACTGACTTTGAACGGCCATTGAACAACCGGGTCATAGGAAGTTTTAAAAAATTCACCGCGGCACCGTACAGAATTAACCACGGAACAGAGCAATTACAGAAGAAGTTCCTATATGTATGAAACGGCTCTTGCACTATTAAATTGATTAAAATTAATGTCTAGCTTGGAGATAGCAAACGCAGGCCATTAGAGGTAGAAGCTTCCGACACATTGTTTTGAGATAATTAAGACAAATGAATGTGTAAAAAGATAGATCTCTACCATTGCGAAATGAGAGTAGCTAAAGTACCGTAGACACCAAGCGTGAGTTTTTGAGGTTGTTTATTTTTTGGTGTAATTTTTTCTTTAAGTAAATACAATGTTCTCTTTAAATATTGGCTACACTCCTTCCCTAATAACCCAAGCAACCAAATCAGTCGCGACGTGGTGGCTGTCTCCCCTCCACGCCCTATCTCTAATAGATTTCTGGCGTCATATCACGGCGACAGTTTTACTACTACTATGCTATTATACTACTATGAAGTCCAAGCACACCAAAGTCTTTCGACAATCGGCAAGTTGCGACGGGAGCAGGATAGTGTAGTCTGGAAGCTCTTAGCGACAAACCGGCACGAAAGCGGCGGAAGTGTGTTCGCCGTTTTGCTCAAGGATTGGCTGTAGAGTAACTCGTGTGCTGCATTCGTGACTGAGCAGCCCTATTTAGGACCCACTCTGCTCACCCTAAAAGGGAAGGGGCTATAAAAGGTGCCCTAAACATACCCAGCCAACAACTGCCTGACTGGACAACCGCATCCAGTGGGTACACCACATGCGGTCAAAACAAAAGAAAAAGAAAGCCAAAGAACTTTGCCACATGAAAGAAAAACTAAGGTCTCGACGAACTCGGTAATCGAACTGCATTACGCCGATGACAACGTCGTTATGGTTGATACAGAGGAAGGTCTACAGCTGGTAATCAACGCATTTAACCAAGCCTACAAAAGCATTGGCCTAGAGGTCAATCTTGCCAAAACGCAAATTCTTCACCAACCAGAACCAGGTACGAATCCCCAAGCTCCAAACATAAATGGCCAACCTCTGCAAAACGTGGAACATTACCCATACCTTGGGAGCTACCTATCATCAAATTCAACAATTGACGCAGAAATCCAGCATTGCCTAAAATGTGCTAGCGCAGCGTTCGGACGGCTTTTGGAGAGATTCTTCAACAATCACGACGTCAATGCGGAGACCAAGCTTCGTATCTACAACTAACATATGGATGCGAAACGTGGACCACCTACAGAAGGCATATCAAACGATTAGAAAAATATCACCAAAGTTGTTTAAGACGAATCCTGACAAATTGCGAGACCAACGAACAAACATAAGTGTTTTAGAAGAAGTCATAACAACTAGTATAGATCTCTTATCTTCAAGCACCAGCTTCGTTGGACTGGTCACGTTATCCGCATGCGCGAAACACGTCTCCCAAAGCAGATATTTTATGGACAACTGAAGAAGGGAAAGAGAAATCAAGGAGGTCAACAAAAAAGGTACATGGGCGTTCTCAAAGTCAATAGGATGAAGGGTCACATCGATATAAACAACTTCGAGACCACGGCAAATGATAGGGCTTCATATCGCCGAACAGTCCATGAGGGAGCACAAACTTTTGAAGAGGAACGACACAGACTAGAGACGGAAAAGAGAGAATGTAGAAAGGAGCGACAAAATGGAAGAATGGATGACCAACATTAACCGGCTGCTGCCGTAGACTGGAAGTGCCAGGACTGTGAAAGGATGTGCGACTCGAGAATTGGCTTACATAGCCATCAAAAAACGCACAACAGATAGCGGCGATACAGAATAGAGTGATTGCATGTGACGACTACTACTATACCTTGAGGTATTCCACATTTTTGGGAATGCATTGAGATGGTTATAATTATATGATTATATGATTACTCTTGAATAAGTTATGTCGTCGCGGGCACGTTATCCCGACATCTTGTTTACCACATAAAGTAATATTTCTGACTGTATAGGGTTTTTATAGGTTTTCTCTTTCTTTTCACCTAGTTTTATCTAAAATGAGTTTAAAAAAAGTATCGCCTTTTGTCTATGGTGAGTCTGTATTTTGTTGCCATTGACAATTAATGACGGGTATTACAAGTTCTCAAATCGTCAACCTGTATAATTTATCATAGCGATGGCCTTGTGTGTTTTATATTATAATTCCCGTCATCATTGAGCATCTATTCTGTCAGTCTGGCTAATCTAAAATTGCTGCAGCCTGCAGTAGTAGGTAGCCGCGAGTACGTTTTGTTTCGTCAGATAATAAAATATCGGTTAGATAATTCGTATTGTTCTTTTAATCAGGCTCATGTTGCACTATAGTTTGAATTAAATAAATTAGTTTTTTATTAAGTTTCTTTTTTTCTCCTATAAACAAAAAATAACTTAAAATTGTTAATCCAAAAAACAGACGTGTTTAAATAAAAGTAAATGTTGAGTCGTCGACAAATTTCTGGGGGCTGATTCTTGAATTTCGTAGGAAAGATCGCACGGGAACGGTTCTCTCCCTTTGCGTCTATTCTTGAATCGAGAGAAAATTTACTCCCAGGGTGTCGATTCTTGAATCGAGGGATGGTCACATATGGGATCGTTCTCACGAAAAAATTTCTAGTCTGTATTCTTGAACGCGCGAGGAGTGTTCCCGTTCGTCCAAAATTCGCAGGTGAACGTTCTACTAGTATGAGGCAGGAGAATGGCGCTGTAATCGCATGAAACTTGCGCAGAATGCAATGTTTGGTTGGTTAATTTATAACCTAACCTTTGTTTTATTATACTGATTCGGTTTTTATTTCGTTTGCTTTTTTTTATATAAATATTGTCGGTAAAAATGATGGAGCCAGAAGAAATATGGCTCGTGAATAGAGTTATATATTATTTAGAGGATGCCGAGGCGGATCCGGCGCAACAAGTCGCCCTTCCAATACAAGACGATTTGAGCCTTGAAAAATTACAGTTTCGAAAAATCTGGCAAGAGAAATAATGGCCATTTATGGTTGAGGGCTGAAGGGCATCAGACTTGTCCATCGACACAAAAGTAAGCAATAAATTAATATACCCAGTGCAATATATAGTATGTTTTCACATCATACTCAATACCTACTGAATAGATTGTCTTCTTTTTCTTTCATAGAGCATGTTCTCTGTTCTGACTAAGAGCGTGATATATAAAAGAACAAAATGCTTGATTTTTATACATATTGATTGAGTATAATGTGAAAACATACAAAGGAAACCACATAACAAGCCATGGATATGTATATCTATATCCATCGGCATATATACATTCATCCAACATCCATTGGATGTGCAAATGATTATTCTTTTAATGGACATACATGAACACTATATGTGAACAACTATAAGCTCTTATTTATTTTTTTTATTTATAGGTTATGGTAACTTCAAACCTTCTATCATATGATAACAAGAGAGGTTCGTGGCATGTCGGACACACATTTTGCTTTTCAATTCATTACGACCAGGCCTCCAAGATCTAATGGATTGTCCAGAAACCTACAGGCCTGTTTCATCCTTGTTAGGCATCATCAGGGTAACATAGGACTGTACCTGGCATATGAAGCGTAACATAAACAACCAAACCCAGAGAATTTAAACAACTTCCGTTGTCAAACAACGCGGAATGTTGGATGGCTATATGCAGCACGCCGCCTATCGGAATAAAGCGAAAAGCCAAACGTTAAAGGATGCAAATTTCAATAAAAATAAAATTTGCAAGCAGGACAAAAAAAAGACACCTGCAAAATGGTATTGGTTACTGAAAGAAGACCGTTCAAAATACAACACATGGTTCCTACCAAGAAAGTGTTGGGAAACACGTAAGCCACACATTAAGTGCTCCGAGCTGTGTTTTAGTTTTTACAAAACGTGCCTTCCATTCAAAGTTCAGCCAATTCTAATGTTTATTTGACAACAAATAAATAATTCATAATAATTTACTGTTAAGTTTTTTTTTGTTTTTTTAGTGTTACATTTAGAATTTTTTCTGTAGAAAGCACTTTCAACTTTAAACAAAAAGTAGAAATTTCACATGACCCATTTTGAATGTCGCTTCGATATTTCCTGAGCTAAGGTCACTGACAGAAAAATAAGAGTCTCCACATAAGTATCATTAAAAAAAAAATCTACAGTTTGCCGTATCTATAGCCAAGTTTTATGTGAAATATTGTAAATTAAAGAATATAATAACTTAAAAATGAGACCTTTCATTTACACTCAGTTATGTACAAGGTGACCGCTTATAAAGTCCCACTTGGAAAACATTTTTTGTTATTTGTCACAAAAAGCTCAATCAAAAAGGGAATTACTCATAAAATTAAGTAGATTTCTGTCACAATTTCAGTTTTTTCCCACATTAGATGCAGGGTAGCCATGAGGGTCTCTTTTTAATGGAATCCTATTTTTTTAAAGTTTTGATTCAAAAAATATATCATGTAGGGTTTATCTGTGGCGATTGTCGAGTAAAATTAAAAATAATTTACCATAAGGGCAACGTGTCAATGAAAAATAGTAATATGGTTCTTTGTTCAACACATCTTCTTATGGCAACTTTTTTGTGTTCATGACGGTTCAAGAAAAAGGTAACTTATAGTATATTTTTGAAAGGGAGTGTCTAAAGAGCCGACAATTCAGCTTAATAGTCATGGGGCTAAAGAGCCAACAGTAATTTTATTATATGTTTTTCATATTTTAGGTTTTTTTTTTAAACTAAATTAACCCAACCTAACCTAAACAGATTCAAACCAACTTATTCAAAGCCAAAACAACCAAAAACACACTACAACCCCAACATCTTTTTTTAGTTAAAAAAATGGAGACACCTTCTAGAGAGACCCTGAATCCTTGTCTGGCGTTTTTTTTTTAATACAAAAAAAAGGTTCAGGGGGGGGTTAAAGTGTCTTTTTGGGGTTGGTTTAAATCTGTTTCAGTTGGGTTCGGTTCATTTAGTTAAAAATTACTAAATAATTACTGTCGCCTCTTTAACCTCACGACTATTCAGCCGAATTGTCGGCTTTTTAGACACTGCCTTTTTGGAAACAGGAAGAAAAGAATAGTTTTACAAAATATAAAAAAGGACCTTATGGCCTGCGTGTAAGGTGTAATTAAAAAAAAATTAAACTCTAATAGAAATTTATAATCTACAAAATTTCGTGTAAATTCCCATTTACAAAGTATTTTTTTTAATAGTTTGTCATATGTTTATTTTGCACCTTCGATTCAACGACTGTTTTTGGTTAAATGTCAAAAAAATAAGGAAAAAATCACAGAAAATGTTTTGGTTAGTTTTAAATTAGTTCAATCGCTCAAAAAGCAAACTGGCAGCATTGCACGTGTTTCGGCTGCATTCAAGAATACGAACAGCCAGCGACGGGGATGGGATCGTTCCCTGATAGTGTTCACATCCTTTAAGTGATCATCCACCACACGAACGTCCGTCTAAAATTCAAGAATCGATACCCTGGGAGCAAATTTTTTCTTAATTTATCCGAGTTATCCGAAACCTATCCGATCACGACCGAATCTCACCCGATTGCCGTGCCTCCGAACCAGTTGAACGAGCGCTCTCGAAAAATAACAATCCGGTCAGCTTTGCGCGTGCACCATGCAAGTTTGGCAGCTTCTGAGCCTTTATCGAAACGCAGGATGTGAACATTCCCGTGCGACCTTTCCTACGAAATTCAAGAATAAGCCCCCTGGTTGGAAAAACCTACGAACCCTCTCCAACATTGGTGTTAATCAATTGATCTCCAAACAAAAAAAGTCAGTCAAACCACCCCCCCCCCCCCCCGGAAGTTTTAATTTGCTTATAATTTTTTTTTTATTTTCAAAATTCGGGGTGCAGCCGGACGTCAAGTTACACCCCCCTCATTAAAGGCGTAGAGAAAAATGAAAAGCAACTATCCCAAAATTAGGAACTAATTTTGAACTCCTAATATTACCATAAAGAATTTCGAAAAATCCACTATTGATTTGGATACGCAAGACTCTCTGCTCATGTAGTCCGATTCAGCTAAGAATAATCCATTGGAAAAATCAGGTGCTTTACACATGCACATATTAAGGCGCATTTACACAGACAAACTTTCCTTTGATGAGGAAATGCCGACAAACATTTACACGAGCCTCTTGAGCAAAATGTTCGAGCAAAACTCGTACAAACAAACACACGTAAATTTTAGAGAGAATGTTGAGCAAAATTTGTTTGAAGAATTGGGGGTATAAAAATTTCTTTACAAATTCAAAATATATATTGTTATCGGAATTCATTGAACTTAACTGAAAATAGAAAAACAAGGTTTTGAAATAAGTTATTTTTAATCGAGTGTTTTCCCACGGAAACATAAGCAACTTCGATTGATCTGATTTTTATAGGGGATATGCCAGTATACTTGTAACTTTTTTGGGGTTGTAAAAAAACTGGAATAAAAAAATAATAATTGGCACTTATTTATTTCTCTTGCCTGTAAAATGTAATGAAAATTTACGTTTAAAAGAATATCTCTTTATTTTACTTCCTAGTTTAAAACACAATACAATAATAATTAAGTCAAATTAAAAAACCTATATACATTTTATTAAATCTCAAATATATGAACAAAAGCAAGTTCGGTCTAAATAATACCCGTTTATTACCCACTTTTACAACCCTACAATCCCGACCCTTGTCTAAAAAAATATAATTTAGCAGTAATAGACTAGACTAATCGACCTTGATTATTACATTAAATTGACAGTAAATATCTATCTTCAGCATTTTCATGAACCTTTTGCTTTTTTAAGCAACCGTTGGGGCCTTAAACTAACTAGGTAAATCTGGTGTGAGGAATTTAAAAAAAAACAATCAAAGCTAAGGGTAAAGTAAAGTTACAAAAATATGTTTAAAAAAAATCCCCTCCCCACCACTCCTCATAGTCGTGAGGCGCGGATTACCGCTTAAAAGTGCAATTTTTGAGATTTTTGCCGATATTTAAAAAACTCAAATTTTTTGGAAAAGAAAAATTTTCCTGGGTTGTTTTTTGAATTTAGGAAAAAACCCTTGGAAATAAAAAAAACTCACAAGAAAATCCCCAAAAAACCCCAGGGCAAAAATCCGGGAAAAACCCTAAGAAAAAAATATTATAAGTAACCCTAATCCATGTGACAAAACTGATAGCCAAGAATAATGTTTCGCTTGCCCTCGGCTTCTTTCCACAAAAATTTAAAATAAAAGTTGGTGTTCCTTTTTTTTTTAAAGATTTGAGATCACTGATCACTGATGTGAAATTTTATTTATTTTCATCTTTAAAAATATGTTTCCAAAACAGATAGCAATAATTTGCTCAAAAATTTACCCGAACAAAATGTTCAAAGAAAAGCTCACAAAAATGTTCACGCAAAAAATTTTAGATCTTTTGCACGAGCTTTTGTTTGAGCATGTTCGTCTGTGTAATTGCGCCTTAAGGTGCCAAAAGTCCAACAAAGACGGAAATAGTTTTTCTTACGTGATTTATAGTCGTTTCTAGTATATTTTTATGTCTTCGAAACTGACTGGATTTCAATTGGCTAACCACCCCGTTTTGAATAAATATAAAAATCACAGAAATTAGGGTGGTTAGAATTTTTTTAAAGTTGTACAAAATAGTTCAAAACTATAAGCATATCAAAGTTCGAAGTTTCTTTGAGAGGGATGTGGCTTGACGTCAACCTGAACTTCTACCATATTTTTTTAATAAAACCGGGTTACTAGTGGATTTTTCGAAATTGTTTTTGGTGATATTAGGAGTTCGAAATTAGGCTCAGTTAAGTTTGCCCCCCCCCAGATCGATTTTCTCAAAAATTTTTATGCCAAAATTTTGCACACATTTTGCACAATTTTGCACACCACAAATAAAATTTTGCACACCTTCCTACGAGAAACTACAGCCCATTTTCTGTGGGGGGCGGCAAACTTGACGTTGCCCCCCCCAGTCAATATTTTTCAAAAATTATGATGTCATTTGAAAGGTCTTATTTTGCACAATTTTGCACACCCATTTTAAAATTTTGCACACCTCCCTGTAACCCACACGAGGGTTCTGAAAATATCAAGTTTGCCCCCCCCCAGTCAATATTTTTGAAAAAGTTTGGTGTCGTTAGAAAGGTCTTATTTTGCACAATTTTGCAGACCCATTTTAAAATTTTGTACACCTCCCTGTAACCCATACGAGGGTTCTGAAAATATCAAGTTTGCCCCCCCCCAGTCAATATTTTTCAAAAAGTTTGGTGTCGTTAGAAAGGTCTTATTTTGCACAATTTTGCACACCCATTTTAAAATTTTGCACACCCCCCTGTAACCCACACGAGGGTTCTGAAAATATCAAGTTTGCCCCCCCAGTCAACATTTTTAAAAAATTTTGGTGTCGTTAGAAAGGTCTTATTTTGCACAATTTTGCACACACATTTTAAAATTTTGCACACCTCCCCGTAACCCACACGAGGGTTCTGAAAATATCAAGTTTGCCCCCCCCCCCAGTCAATATTTTTCAAAAGGTTTGGTGTCGTTAGAAAGGTCTTATTTTGCACAATTTTGCACACCCATTTTAAAATTTTGCACACCTCCCTGTAACCCACACGAGGGTTTTGAAAATATCAAGTTTGCTCCCCCCAGTCAATATTTTTCAAAAAGTTTGGTGTCTTTAGAAAGGTCTTATTTTGCACAATTTTGCACACCCATTTTAAAATTTTGCACACCTCCCTGTAACCTACACGAGGGTTCTGAAAATATCAAGTTTGCCCCCCAGTCAATATTTTTTAAAAATTTTGGAGTCATTAGAAAGGTCTAATTTTGCATCATTTTGCACACCCATTTTAAAATTTTGCACACCTCCCTCTAACCCACACGAAGATTCTGAAAATATGAAGTTTGCCCCCCCCACCGTCGATATTTTTCAAAAAATTTTGTGTCATTCGAAAAGTCTATTTTGCGCAATTTTGCACACCCTTCAGTACCCCACAAGAGCGTTCTCAAAAAAGTTTGCCCCCCCCAGTTAATATTTTTCAAAAAATTTATGTCATTCGAAAAGCCTAATTTTGCACAACTATTTTTAAATTTTGCACACTTCCCATGCCGTTTTCTTTTTGTGGCGTTTACGGTTAAACTTGGTCCTAAAATTTCCCAGAAGTATAAGCAAACGAAGGAGACCTCGATTGTGTAATATCTTTGAATATTGTTTAAATTTACAGATAATTGTTTATGTTTACATTTGTATATAATCAAAAGTTTTTAATTTTTATGAATTTCCGGATTATACTTAAATTTTCATATCAAAAATGAACAGAAAAAATCGATGTAGACAGCGCATCCTGTCATGTTCGATGCCTTGAGAATCGGAACCAGCCTATTTTGCCGGTTCAGAATGGTTGCGGTTCTCAAGGTATGGATCTTCACAGGATGAAACCCAATTCTTTACTGATTTTTTGTCTGTCTGTCTGTCCGTCGCCTCGATATGCGCCACTGTAACTCAAAAACTCCTGCGCCGATCATAACGAAATTTTACACAACGATTACATGTATTGACGCGCGGAGCCCTATTGTTTTTGAACTTTCTACCATTTCTCCCTTCGGAACTACCCCCAAAATACCTCATCCCTAAAAAAATCTTAAGACGTATCTCTATCTGGTCGGCCAATTAACCAAGTACACTTTTAAATTTATGGCGAATGCATGACATCTCCAGCTGATCGAAATTACACGTTTTTGTTGATAGAGCAACGTCTTGGGTGAAAACTACGTAACGTCACGTCTTCCTATGTGTTATCCTGATACGTATTGCAGGACAGGGTACCTATTCTTCAGTTTCGAGAGAACACTCCCATCCGAATGATCACATTAGTGATTTGGACCAATAGGATAGTTTGACTGCTTGCACTAGCCATCCGATATCAGTCGAGCACCGCCGGACATTACCGGGCTACCGCGTATCAAGAGAACTCTCCTACAACTTACATCTGCTGGTTATGGGGAAGAGAGCGGGTTCTCCTGCGCGGGCGCCGTGGAGCTTTTCAGCTTATCGAACGTTTCGTAACCGCATTGGGGCTTGCCTAATGGTTGAAATAAAGGATGTGATCGTTCCTACACGAAAGTTTCTCTCGAAACTGAAGAATGGGTATCCAGGGGTACTTTGATCAGCTGGAGCTGTCTCGCATTCCCCATATATTTAAAACTGTACATGGTTGATTGGTCCACTCGACAGAGATACGTCTTTTTTACGTAATTTTAATACGTATTTTTATACGTAATTTTAAAATGGGTGTGCAAAATTGTGCAAAATAAGACCTTTCTAACGACACCAAACTTTTTGAAAAATATTGACTGGGGGGGCAAACTTGATATTTTCAGAACCCTCGTGTGGGTTACAGGGAGGTGTGCAAAATTTTAGAATGGGTGTGCAAAATTGTGCAAAATAAGACCTTTCAAATAACATCATAATTTTTGAAAAATATTGACTGGGGGGGGAAACGTCAAGTTTGCCCCCCCACAGAAAATGGGCTGTAGTTTCTCGTAGGAAGGTGTGCAAAATTTGATTTGTGGTGTGCAAAATTGTGCAAAATGTGTGCAAAATTTTGGCACAAAAATTTTTGAGAAAATCGATCTGGGGGGGGGGGCAAACTTAACTGAGCCTCGAAATTACTTCTTAATTTTGGGATTCATTTTTCTCTACCATTTTGAATCTAAAAAAAAACAGGAAGGAGTGTGATTCAAAATTTTTAAAAGTGGTTCAAAATTGGTTCGAAATTATAAGCATATCAAAACTCGAATATCTTTCGGGGGGAGGGGGGGTGGCTTGACTGATCTAAAAAATATGACTCCCGTTTGTTACCAAAATCGACAAGAACGAATGCAGCAAAGCATCAGAGATAAAGTTTGGTTGGTTTAGTTAAAGGGGTTCTCCATCAAAAATACACGTGGGTTAGTTCTAGTAAACGAGATATTCAATTTAAAAAAAATAAATTCTGAAACTATTTCGTCGTTATCTCAGTGGCGTAGCCAGAAACCGACTATAAGAGGGTTTCATCATTTTTAATATTTTTAAAAATTAGCTAGGTGCCTATTGCTTGCGCTCTTGAACTGAAGGGAGGGGAGAGGGGCGATTTAATAGGTGTTGAGTTAGTGTACACGAATCAAAACTTACTTCTTTTTAAGAGCAAGTCTCATCTAGTCTCATTTACAGATATGCACACCAAAGCGTGTCCTTGCGTGTCCACGCATGGCATCACGTGACTAAAACCATTGGAAATATATGTCCAGTCACATCGTGCATTTTTTGAAGCAGGGTGTGCACACGTGGGTGTACACAGAGGCTTAGAATTAAACTAAATTGTAAAAATTAGTGACGTCATAGCACCGCAGGCAAAATTTTTAAAATTTAAACCAGATACATGTCACAAACTGGAGTAAAGAGTCAAAATTTATTGTAGATTGGGTTGGACCTCGGGGGGGGGGGGGTTAAACCCGCAAAACCCCTCATGGCTACGCCACTGATTATACCCTTCGACATAACCACTGTTCCTCGTTTTTGAATCTATCATACACCTTGTCTTGGAAGGTTAACTGTCACATATAGACATGACAATGACATATTGTATTTGTTAACTTATGTCAGGATCGCTTTCTTTGGTTCGGCCGCTCGTCTATGATTTTTGGCTCTCGTCGGCTCTCGCTACGTATTTGATGACATCTTCACGTTAGCAACATGGCGCAAACGCTATGCTACGTAGGTTAGCGTCATGTATGAACCTTTATACATGCAAATGACGTGACCTTGATGAAAAAGCTCAACGATAGACCGCAGAGATTGGACTTTGATATCTGTATTCAAGCAAAAGTCTTTGCTTACGAGCCTGCTAGGGCTTTTCTGCAGAGGGATGACCGGCGCAATGAAGACGACCCCCATCTACGCTCTGGAAACAATCTTGGGTCTCCCCTCGCTTCCAATTTGGATCAAGAAGGAGGCGATGGCGACGCACCTGCGATTAAGGGACCAGGGACTGTGGAAGGGCAGGGAGGAAAGAGAGCATCTGGCGGTCGAAGGACTGGTGACGAAAGAGTTGCCCCTCCTAAAACTGCCAGTGAAAGCACCGGTTGAATCATGGAGGTTCTATAAAAAGTACAACGTCACAATACCGGAACGGAATGAGTGGCAAACGGAAGAATTCCGAACGGAATTAAGCAGAGACGCGACGGTCTGCTACACGGATGGCTCTAAACTGTCAGCCAGGCAGACAACAGGCGCAGGAGTGTACGCGGAAAGCCTAGAAGTTCAGAAGAGTTATCCACTTGGAGAACTCGCTACGGTGTTTCAGGTGGAGGTGTATGCCATTATCATGGCAGCAACCCTACCCGAGGTCAGAAATGGTAGGAGGGACATATACATATGCTCCGACAGCCAGGCTGCCCTCAAGGCCCTAAGTGCACCCAAAATAGTCAGTAGTCTGGTGGAGGAGTGCACTAAAGCACTGCAAATACTGGCTCAAGATAAAAGGGTGACACTGATGTGGATCCCAGGTCATGAGGGAATACCAGGGAACGAGAAAGCGGACGAACTTGCCAGAATAGGGGTCGAAGCCCAATACATTGGACCGGAACCTCTTCTGGGAATAACAAGAAAACAGGTACAGAGTGAGCTTGAAGTGAACAATGAACTGAAGATGTTCTGGAGGCAAGAGTCCGGATGTAGCCAGAACTAAATGGCTCTTGGGCAGAACCCGAAAGGACATTGGACTGCTGACGGGGATGCTGACTGGGCACAATGGGCTGACCAAACATCTGACGCAAATAAGAGTAGCAGGAGATCCTGTGTGTCCCGCTTGCAGGCTCGAAGAGGAATCGGCGCAGCACTTGATAGCACAGTATGATGCATATGCCAGATCAAGGCAGAGGAAGAAGAGCTGCACTCGCTCAAATGGGCCGATATACTGAACTTCGTAAAGAAGGCAGGGGGCCAGGAGAGAGAGGTGCAGCGGAAGTAGGGGCATAGGGGTAAGAAACGGGGTATGGCAAAAAGGGCCCATGAAGAGGCCTAATTCCCAGGCCCACGGGTCGCCCCTATACTATTACTACTGTACAGATAAAAGGAAGCCAGAATATTGGGCTATATTCCACGTTTGCGTGTAGGTCCTACGACCAACTTAAAGTGTCTATTAAAAAAAAGTTGCTTACAGTTAACGTTATAGAGACACCAACAAAAAAATCTCTTTCATGGACTGATTTCAATGGACCTTAACGAAGGCCAAGGTTAAATCGTGATTAAGCCAATCAAATTTCTGGTGGTCTAGTGATTCTCTGTTATTGTTATTGATAGCCTGATGAGAACAACGATATTTCTTCTTTTAGTCGTTTTTATTCTTCACGATAAAGTCTAGAACCAAAACTTACATATAACAGACACTTACGGTGGGATTTACTAAAAGGGTTTAGTCTATTTTGGAACGGTCCTAAGTTTTAGTGAAATTTTTGGTTTTAAGCATTTTAAACCAACCCTCCTTGAGTTTTGGACACAGTTTGAATTATAAGAAGAATTTTAATAAATTTGTTTATTGAATAATCATATTAACACAATCTTTTGTTGGATTTAAGAAGAAAGTTTCAATTTAGAAGAAAAGAAAATTTAAAAATTGAAACCCAGGCGGGGTTTAAATAGTAAACACTCTATAGAACAAATTAAAATTGAGGTTATATGTCACCCTAATTAAAACTTACCCTTGATAATTGATTTTTCCAATTAATACTTGATGTCACATTACAATTTAGATGGGTGATAATAAAATAAGGAGGAGATTAATTTTGTATTTATTTAAAAGGTGCTTTTATTTATGAAATATATTAAAAATCTTAAATGCAAGACTTTTTTACATTTCTGTCATTGTCAAAATGTCAGTTTAAAAATATTAGCTCTGCGTTCTATCACAAACAGCGAGTTCGGATCTTTTACCTCTGCTTGCACCTTGGCTTGCACCAACCTCTACTGATGAAAGCTACAGCTTTAAAATGAGTGGCTTTGAGTAAAAAATTTCTTTTGACTGAGCTTTTAGATAACCTCAACGGTTTACTTTCAGTTTGTAAATATGTAGTTATTTTAATTTTTTTTTGTTATATTTTTCGTGCATAATCAGTGACCTTCACTTATGTTTGTTTTGCCTCGTAGTGCCCTCATAAATATATTTTTTTGTGCTGAAAACGGGTTGGAAATATGGCGTTTTTCTGGACAAAATTGGAGGTGTTTTAAGCGTTTAAAAAAAGTACTGCCAAAAAATATTTTTCCTCTGCAAAAATACAAAGTCGATTCGTAAAGTAAAAAATAGTATATTTCCTAACAAGTGCGGAAGGTGTAACTTTTCCTCACGCGATTGCAGATGGCCGAACGACACGTAGCGGAGTTCGGCCAGCAATCAAGTGCAGAAAAGAAACTTTCCGCAAGTGTTAGGAACGCTATTTTTTCTTCGAGCGTGCGGAAAACGCAAAAAATAAAGTTATAAAGAATTAAAGAAACGTTTATTGATCTATAGTTTTATAATAATAAGTGCCTATAACTATTGTTTATTGGTAATGTTGATAGTGAAACTGCAATTAGATGCATTTTGGAGATTTATTGCTGATGCTAATAACTTCTTCGTTGTTGTTCCATGTTCTAGGGGCAGGACTATTTCGTGATTTTCAATATTTTTAACAGCGATGTCATTTTCGTAAGGAGAAGGGACACTGCTATTGGCTGATGTTGAGGGATATGATAATATCTTGTTTGACAATTCTTTTTTCAGCTGAGTCGACTCTTCCAAATATCCCTCAGCAACTGCGGTCGATTTCCATCCGCCCAATCTCTTAATATTTGTTATTCCTTCTCCACTGTCCGCTAACATTGTGGCCGAAGAACGGCGGAAGCTGTGACCTGTGTAGGATTCGGGGTTGGGAAGTTTCAGATACGCTGCTATTTTAGATGGTTATTTTCCAAAAGAGTTTATTCCAACAGCTTGAATGGTGCAGGTTCCGGTTTTGTAATGTACAAAAAATCTATTATATGGTGTACGAGGTTTATTTAGATTGGCATATTTTTTGTACAATTGTAAATAGTTTCCGCTATTTATATCATTAGAAATTTCAAAAGATCGGCTGGTATGGTTTTTTTAAGTCAGGTATCTTTACGATTAATAGGTCATCTCTTTCCAAAGTTATGTCGTTAGTAGTTACCTTTGTAAGTTCTTCGCGACGGCCTGCACCGGCTAATCCAAAGATTGCTACTACTTTGATCATAAGATATATTTCGTTAGGTGCTTCAGACAAAAATTTGGCGATTTTCTGATTGTAAAAATTTTGGATTTTTCTGGCTGGAACCCCACATTTTTCTTCTTCTTTAGGAACGCCGTAAGCTTGATATATTGGCCGATATCTACATTCTTTTGAACTTTAAGTACTGTTTTCAGCATCGAATATCTTGACCACTTCATGTTTGGTCTGTAGGTATTACTAAGTTTTACAAAATAGGCAAGGAACACTTCCTCCTTGAAGCTTTTAACTTGTTGCTCCTTGCACCACTTAGTAAAAAATAAAAATTCCTTCTCATACCTTGTTTTCGATTTCACAGGAGGGAGGTCAAGGTCTCTTGTTGTATTTATTATAGATTCTGCAAGATTTTCTTCGGATCCTGACGCGTCCATTTTCAAGCACTTTTTAGTTTGTAATCTAGTTGCCATGGAGATAAAGCATTAAAATTGTGACTTGACTAGTTTTTGACAGCTATTTGAGAGTTGAGTGATTATAAGGACACCGAAAAAATTGTTATTAAGGTACCGATTCAGATTTTTCAAGCGCGTGCGGAAAAGTAGTGCGGAAAAGTACTTTTCCGTACGGCGTGCGGAAAAGTGGCATTCAAAACTAAAATGCGTGCGGAAAAGTGACACTTTCCGAACGCTCGTAGAAAAAATACTTTTTTTTATTTGTTCATTGTTTTTAAGCGTTTAAAAAAAGTACTGCCAATTTTTCCTCTGTAAAAATACAAAAATATTTAGAACGAGAAGGCAGTGTTTTAGATGTGGAGACAGATAATTTAGAGAAGGGCGAAGTATTTTAGAGAAAGATGGAGTAATTTTAAAACTGGTCGACTGGAAAATTTTCCAGATTTGACAGAAAAAGAGAGAAGGAATGTATTCTGTTTATAATTTTAGTCGCGGTTAGTCGGTCGGTTAAAATATTAAACTTTATTTTACTTTAAATTTTGATAAGATAATCTAAAATTGAAAACGAATATATTTTTTCATTTGATTGTTAAAAGTTATTTTGCTATCGAATACCGCGCGAGATTTCGACTCGGAATAATTTTCACAATATTGATGAGCTTCCAGCAATAACTTAACCTCTTGTAATATTACTAGTGAAGATTCTGAGATTTTTGGAGGAGCAAAAGGGAGAGAAAAGGTAATCTATTAAATTAACACCATAATTAACTTCCAATTAAACTAAATCAATTCCATTATCAGTTCTTTTTGTGGCATTAGTACCGCCCCTTATGTCTGATTGTCTTCGGCAACAAAGTGCAGCCTTTATATTTCGAATTCAACATGTTTAAGAGCACAACCTTTCGAGGTCAAAGTGTTTAGGTTGAAGTAATAGCTACAAAACTTGTACCAAGTATTTAAGGTCATATTTTTCAATGACTCCAATTACTCACTTTTATCATTTTTTTTGCTTATGTCACTTTGTTTGGGAAAATGACTTTTTTTTTTTCACATTTTTTATTATTTTTTTAGGTCATTTATTTTTTGCCACATTTTCTTGTAACTTTCTAAAATTTGTGTTGAGTTGTTTTTAAATAGTTAGTTTTTCATGGCCTAAAAAATAGATGCACTCAAATACGACTGAAAAAAGGATAAAAAACAAAAAGGTCCAATTGTCAAAAATGTTAACATCTAATTTGAACATGGAACGGCGTAAGTTTACTTACATTAGTTTCCTACGTTTCTTAATAGCACCCCTCTGTGTGAATTTCCGATATGCAACTATTGCTTATACAGTGTTCCTACAGAGGGCGATCTGGTTAGTACTCTACAGGAATTATCTCCGCTTTGCCGTATTTCTCGGCACATAAACACGAGTGAGAATTTTTGTAGTTGTGGTACACCTAGCTGATGAGGCTCTAATAAGGACGAAACAGCGTTGTCCTAAGTTCCACCTCCTATGTGAAAAGTCAAAGATCAGAATGTTTATTTTGACTTAACGGCAAAAAAAAAAAATTATGATTGTTTTCCACAAACCAAAACTACACTTTTTTGCACTCGACGCGCGTTTCGCTAACAACGTTAGCATCATCAGGAGACGATAAACAATTATTGTTGTGTAGTTTTGGTTTGTGGAAAACAATCATAATTTTGTTTTAGTGCAACCAAAGGTTCCAAATTCCCAACATAGTTGGATTACTAGAAAAACCAGCTGTGACTCCTAAATGATTAAAATTGCGACTATATTTTCTAATAAATAATTTCCCAAACCTACAGGTTATGCAATAAAATCGTACAAAATAATAAGTTTTAGCCAGAGCTTATAGGGCGAACCTTTAAACTTTGGGTTGGACGGGATAAGAAAAACCAAAACTTAATTTTAGCAAATTCTTACTTTTACATATTTGAATTTTTTAGAAAAATGCTTTATCAAGGCTTTTCCAAACTAAACAAAAGGCACTGGAATTAAAAGAGAAAGCATATTGTTAACATTTATGTTAAAAATTATTGTGAAGCATGAACCAGTAAAGCTTTTCTTTTGGGTTGGACGGGACACAAAAATACAATAATTGAAAAAATATTATTTTTTTTAAGTACGAAACTGTTTGTATATTTCGGCGTCTTTACATACCAAGAGGAAGTGTTATAGTGGTTTTATAATTTGGAGTTATATCAAGATTTTTAACGAAAACCAGTAGATTGTTAAAGCATTTTTCTTTTCTTTTACTAAAATTAGATTTGTTTGAAATTGCTCTTAAGCAGAGACAACCTAATAACTTTACTTTCTCTATGGGCTTAAGTAAATATTAAAATCTCCTGTTTTTTGGAAAAAATTAAATGACCAGCACAAGGATATTGTGAGAATTTTGAAAACGGGTTAACCGGTGGCAAAGTAAATGCTTTTTTGTTCTACACCTCATTTCTAATTCTCGGACCAATTTCAACATGGCGGCTGACAATAAAAAAAAAACTGGTCCAGTAATTTGGAATGATAAAGATATGTATTAAATAAAAATAGAATTTACATTTCGTATCTAAACTGGACTTTTTTTACTCAAGTTTTTAAATCACGCTTCTTGTAAAAACTACTACCTATCTGCGTTTGCACATAACTTGAAAACATACACTCTATTATTTTATTTTCGGCTCAAGCGCATTAAATTAGCCCCAATGATGTGTCAGAAAAAGGCCTAATGGATTCCAATTGGTCGCGGTGGCATGACTGACCGTTTTTTAAATGGCATCCAGTTCTTGGGATAAATTTTGATTATAAAAAAATAGCAATTGGCGCCCAACTCGTTAAATTATTATAAACTCCTCTCAAAATTTACTCAACTTCCCATTGGTTTCGTACCAATGTAATTTTGATCCAAAAGTCCGGTCAGGGCGCTCTTTTTGTAATAGCGGAATAAATAAAAAATAATGCAAATAAAATCAAAACAAATAACTTGCTCAGGTCTTAACGGAAACTTTTGACGTTCATTGCATTAAAGAAATAAAGAAGTAAATAAATTTTGTGCCGTTCTTTATCAAAGAAAGGCATTATTTTCATTAATTCCCACTATCATCAATGTCGAAATGCTATCTGGCAGACCAGACTTATATCTTATGAGTATAGTCTTCGCTGGCATTTTTTCTTGTCTAATGGTATATCTATATTAGTTAAATACCTGTTAAATTATTTTTAGATATGCTAAAATACACTTATAGTAGGACACGTTTTTTGGTAAATTTAAAGACTGTAAAGAACTTTGATTGAAAGAAATTTGCCCTTTGAAGAATTACAATTTTTGCTGTTTTTTGGATAAAAATAGCAAAATAAAAATCATATGTACGACACCACTCAAGATGAGAGACAGATGACAAAACAGAAACTTTTATTAAACAATTGCCTGAAATCATTTCTATCTTTCTCTAAAATACTTTTTTATAGCCTGCAGTCTCTCTTCAACAACCTTAAATATTTTTCATTTTAACAGAGAAAAAATGTTTTTTGGCAGTACTCTTTTTGACCGCTTAAAAAACAGTGAAAACTTGAAAAATGTAAGTGTTTTATTCTAGAACTCGACAGTTTAAAAAGAAAGCTTTAAAATGTGAGCAAAATCATGACATAAAAAAGTGAAAAACATAGTAAAAATTGCTTAAACAAAAACGTTACCCCTTAAATTATGCTCAAATATTTTAAGCCTTCAATTACCATAATGGCTTTACCATTACGCCTGCAGTAAGCTAGCTGCAGCTAAGTATTTTTAGCCCCACATTTTTTTTATCGAAATACAGATTCTTTTTTAGAAATTTTAGTATTATTTCAGTTTTCAAATTCTGCGAGGCTAAGTAGAGCAAAATGGCAAAAATTTTTATTAAAAAGCTTTTAAAGAACAAAAGCAGAAAATAATTTTTTATCATTCTTATACCATGATAAAAGCGACGGGCGCAACTTAAAAATTTCAACTTTATGTATTAGAATAGAAGAAGAATTTAGTTCTTCTTTTGTAGTTCTTTCTTTGTCCCCGTAAAGTTAAAATTTTTAATATGCGCCAATCGCTTTTATTGTGGTAACAGAAAGTTAAAAAATTATTTTCTACTTTTGAGTCCATTTAATAAAAGTTTTTTTTAAAAAAACTAATTTTCTAATTTTGAGATTTTTACCCTGAATCGTCCATTTTGAATCCGCCATAATAAAACTCTCAAATTTGATCAAAAATTCATAATCCCTCTACTTAAAAACCCCTGTATACCAATTTTGATTGAGATCGAACAAACTAAATCCCTTTCCCCCTCCACTTCCCTCGTTAGAGGGAGGTGGGTACCTGAGAATACCATATTATTCATTCTCACCGGAACTATAAACGCATATTAAATTTGAACACAACCGGATGTGGATAAGTCAGTTAAAATTGGTTAGCAAAAAATGACCGAAAATCGTCCATCTTGAATCCGCCATATTAAATTTTCAAAATCTGATCAAAAATTCGTATTCTTTATCCCCAAAAGCCCCAGTATACCAATTTTGGTTAAAATCGGACAAACTTAGGTGTTTTCCCGCTTACACTCCCTCGTAGGGGGGAGGGATGCCTAATAATGACATATTATTGTATTGTCACCGGAACTATAAATGCATGCGAAATTTAAAAGCAATCGGAGTTACTTAAAATTGGTTCGCAAAAGATGACCAAGAAGGGTCCATCTTGAATCCGCCATGTTGAACTTTCAAAATCTGACTAGAAATTAGTTATCTAAGTTTTAACGAAATCGGGCGTAGTTCAACTGTACCCCCCTCCATCCCCTTCGAGTAGGGGGGAGCTTGCTGTCAATTTCATCCTACTATATTCTTGTGTCGTCATCGCAACTATATCAGCGTGCCAAATTTAAAGCTTATCGGATGTCGGGAAGTTGGTCAAAATTATGTTGCAAGGTTCCACCCGAACAAACATATTTACATCACGGATATAAAAAAGAAAGGGATTGATAATACCCTTGTGGGAAAATCACTGCATTTGGTCTGGGGAATGTGCAAGTTTTGAGCAAATAAATTACAACATGGAAACATTACCCCCAATTTATAAACTCAAAGGGTACTGTCAACCATTGCTGCTGGCGCTTCCGCTCAAGATAAACCTTCATTAAGTTGATCTGAATCTGAAACAGGAACTAAAACGTGTAGGGACAGATATGCGCCAATAGTTTATAATTCCGAGGTTGTTATAGGTCTAGAAGAAAAGAAAAATAAATGAATAGAGGGAGATACGGGGTTTGATAATAGCATATATGGACAAGCCTGTTAACTCTTACCACCTCAGTGCCCTTTAGGCTAATGTGGCTGCCATTTTTATAACCAAATTGACAAGTAAAACATTGATTTTCTGTCAGTTTGGTGTCAATATGGCACCGATCATAGGCCAAAGAATACTAAAACGAAAATGAGTTAACTGGCTTTTTAGTTGAGAACGGTATTGATATGGATCAGTGGAAAACCAGAGCGATGGCAAGCGATCACAAAAAAGTACATCTTTGGCACATCGAGTTTTACAAAATTAGAACAATACTTCATAAGTTTTAGAAAGAACATTAAAAAAAATAATTTTGATATGTATTTTATCAGTATATTTTTTTTCTTTTTCTTGTTGTCATTTCTATGTGTTTGTAACTTTCTATATGTAATTTTAGGTAAGTAGTTTAAGATTCCATTGTCAATTTTTGTGATATCGTTTCCAGTATTTTTTTATTTTAAGACCAGTAATTATAAGATGTATATAAATAAAGAAAAATCAATATTTATTTTTTAATCTTTATTAACAAAACCTTAATGTTAACATTGTTTAATATCTAAATGACATTTTGAAGACATTCTTAGGTTAAATTTACCTTACTGTTAATTTTTGACGCTTATTTATTCAATTGTCACAATGATTTTTGTTAACAATTTTTGTAATAAAAGTTTTCTGATTCTGAAGAACTAAGCAGAAAAAGTTATTACTAAGATATCCTTAAGTTTTGATAAGTTTTCAGCATTTGACATTTTTTTTGTAGATTCATTTTTTAAGGAGAATGCACTTTCCTTATGGAAACTGGCTTTCTGTGTGATTTTGCTTATCTTGATGAAAATCTATCATTGCCCCATAGCAAAAAATCACAAAAATGGCTACAAGTATTACAAAAGTTTTTGTTTTGGAGCATGTTTGTTAAATACTAAGTGGCAAAATAACAATTGAAATTTGTCTTTTGTTAAAAAAGTCATTTCTTGGTCATATGAATTTAATATTTTTTATGTTTGTGATTCCAATGCGACGCAACTTATATTTTTCTGCTACTTATTCTAATACTACAATTTGGTTCATAAATATTATTTACATTTTCACAAAAAGTGCAACAAACTGATTTTAGGGAAAAGCCAGAATACCAAAATGTTTAACTTTGAACGCAGTATCTCAAAAACCACATACCAGATCACTGTGGAGTAATGATAGATTTTTATCAGGACAATGAAACCTACAACATATGCAGTTTTGAGCAAAATCCCACATCCTTTATAACAGATAGAGCTACAAAAAAAATGTTAAATGCTGAAAACTTACCAAAACTCAAGGATATCTTAGTAATAAATTGTTAACTTAGGGAAGGTATGGTCGACACAGTTGTTAGTTAATAGGTTTTCCTGCCAAGGTCTTCAAATATTGTAAAACTCCATGCTCGACTCCATGTGCCAAAGATGTACTTTTTTTGTAATCACTAAATGTTGCTTGACTTGCCATGGTTTTGGCTTTCAGCTGAGAGATATATGCTATTATCAAAGTCAGTATCTTCCTCTATTCATTGATTTCTTAGTACTGTATCACGTTGGTTCATCTCTTCTTAGCTGTTTTAGTCCCTGTGCAGATTCAGATCAACGTAATCAAGGTGTATCTTCAGCGGGAGCGCCAGCAGCAATGGTTGAACCGAGCGTTTATTACAATTTATAACGTGTGGCTTAACAGTACCCTTGTTTATATATTGGGGGCAATGTTTCCATGTTGAGATTTATTTGTTCGAAACCTGCACATACTCCAGACCAAATGAGAGAGATAAATGGCGTGACCGTTGGAGCATTTGTTTATGACTTGTGTCTTTACTTTTTTGTTTTTGTATTAAAAAACAACTACAAAAATAACCTTTCAAAAAAATGTCAAATTCAATCATATTTTGACACTGTTGACAGTCAGTGTTCCCACACTACTATTTAAAATTAAGGAAACCAATGTCGCCAACCCCAATCTCTAAAACATGGCGGCGAAAATGGCGGAAGACACGCGGCAGTGATTTTCATGAAAATTTCCCATAGGTATTAGCAATCCAAGGTTTCTACATCCGTGATTTACATATGTACACTTCCCTCTACATAAAACTGGTACAGCAGGATTTAGCAGCCTATTTAATTTTTAAAATTTTTATGGTACGGCATTGTCATATGCAGCAATTCAGAACATTTAATGGAAATCATCGTAAGGGCATATAGGAAATTTATTGCTGAAAATTCAAACTTATTTGAACATTTAGCCAATTCAATGCTCAGAAGACTTCAAAACATCATTGCAGCCAACGCTGTTATTAATTTCTCTATATTTTATTTATACACGACGTTTCGATCAGTACAATCTCTGATCGTCTTCAGGTGCAAACTAGCTTTCTAGCTTTTGTTTAGATAATAAAACATTTTTGCTTTTTTGAAATGTGGTTTTTATTTTTAGTGGCCTTAGAAAAAATATAAAAAATCGTATTTGCAGCTGCTGTACCAGATTAATAAAATAAAAGCTTATAAAATACAATATGTCATTATCATGTCCATATGTGACACTTAACCTTCAAACACAAGGTTTATTCAAAAAAGAGGAACAGTGGTTAATTTAACTTTGATATCAAAAAACGAAGTTCACTTCTAGACTTGGCATCGATTCTACTACAGAATAAACCCCACTTGTATTTTAGATGGAGGAACTCTTTAAAGGAATAAATATCTCATACATAATCTAGATTAAGAAAGCCATTATAAAAATTAGAAATTATGTCCTACTAAGCGAAACCAAAACAATGGAAAAGGGCGCAGTTTATAGAGTAAATAAACTAAACATTGTATGTAGATACATGTCGTGTGACGCTATTTGGGCATCTTATTAAAAAGTTTCAGTTAACTGCGTAGGTAAGGCTGAACGTTAAGTTAGAGTTACAGTAACTTGCACAACAACAGGAGTCAGCTATTTATATATACAGGGTGTTTCACAACTTATGTTGTTTGTTGTTTTTTTTTAACTTTTCCGTATATATTTTCGTGGGGCGCCCTAGAGGATTCATGCAAAAGTTCTTAGTAGCTTAATTCAACACAAAGCTTTACTTTATCACTTTGTCTGTATATAGGGCGTTTCACAACTTATGTATAAAAATGAAAGAATTAGGAATCACTAATACTGGTCGGTGTTTGAGATGACGATTCATTTCGCCTAAATTTGTTCAAAAGTTTTCCCAAAAGAAGAACCAAAAATGTGCGAAAACATTTTCTTCGCTTTCGACTGTACATTGAAGCCTATAAACAAAGTAACTGACAAATAACAATAATCAAGCAAGCAAGTGCGTTGCCCGCCCCGCTCTTATATCCGTATTGTACCACAGACAGTACGTCGCGCTATGGTGCGGAGTTGTAGTTTTTAACGTAATTTCTTTTTGTGTTTTGTTGTAAAAAATGACATAAAACTATTAATTTTTTGGAAAATTAAACAGGGAATTAGTGGATATTGTTTTAATTTATAACGAAGTGCAACAACCTGCTGTAGAAGTATTCCTGTGTCCCCTGAAATTAATAAAGGTAGGTCATAATTTGACCTTTCTATTTAATTATGAGAATATTCCGCGATTAGGGATTTTTATACACACCGCTTCAAGCTACTGCGAACATAGGGGGAATCAAGTCCAATTTACTCTCCGTGCCGTACGACCGAGGTGGATTCGAAGCACGCTGCAGTGTTATCTTTTGGAAATTCATTTTGTTTTTATTATTTTGTTTTATTTCTGCCTTGCTCGAGAAACAGATGGGTAAGTTCTTAATTGAAATAATACATTTTTAAAACCAAAAATGGATGTCTACAAAGTTGCCGAAAAAGTGCAGATGGTCAAATGGTCAAATCGTCATAACCCAACACACGTTCGATATTGGTCGAGGGAAAATTTGCATTTGTATTTTGACGTAAGAACACAGTATCCCCAAAAACTAAATGTTTGGGGGGGGGTATTATAGGGGAACACGTAATTGGGCCATTTTTTATTAACGGCAATTGCAATTTGAATGGTCCTAGATACTTGGATCTACTGCAGCAGCACATTATTCCAACTGCTAGGCAGTTGTTAGGTGTAAGATTTGGTGAAACATGGTTTCAACAAGATGGTTGTTCCGCTCACAATGTTGGCCTTGTTAGGGAATATCTTGATAATGTATTTCCTAATCGGGTTATAAGTACACGGGGAATTATTTTATGGCCAGCTCGATCTCCCGATCTTGCTCCTAATGACTTCTATCTGTTTTTGAAGAAGCTTTTCAAATTATCACCCCTAACATGCTTGGAAACGTTAGAAGGGGTTTTTATAGTAGGCTCGGATATTGTCTAGCCGAGCAAGGAGGACTTTTCGAACATTTGCTTTAATTTTTTTTTGACTGGGAGAATCTTTTTGGTTTTTAGAATGTATTATTTTATTTTGGGAACTTGCTTTTATTTTGTTTCTCCTTATTATTTTCATTGTAACACGTCGTCACTGATAAATCTGAGCAGTTGACAATAAAACGCTCTTATTTATCAGTGACAAAAAATAAGAAAATTACGTTATAAAAATTTGCGTATTTATTGACCAAATTCCGGTTTCATTGACTACGCTCCACACAGCACCGTGGTTAGAGGCGTACTAAATACCAAAGGAAAGTCATGCAAGTGGTGATCGCAAGCCTGAGTATTGGTTGCTTCACTGATAGGCGTGCGGTGTCTCTGCATGTACGTACACTGGCAAATTAGACTTCTTCCGCCCTATGTTCGCAGTAGCTTGAAGCGGTCTGTATGTATCATACTGCAACAAATCATTTGCATCCTTTTAGTGGTACAGATATGTCTTGGAAAAATGTGCCCTAATTAAAACATTTTTTTAAAGAGGCTTTTAAAAACGGCGTAATCTTTTTTTTATATTTTTGTATTACTTGCAGAAATGATGACAGCTTACACTGCCGAAACATGTTGGTTTTGAATGGTTTTTATTCAATAAATTAAGTGAAAAATGACCGTAGTTGTTTGATACCATAGTTGTTTGATTTAATTATCATCTCCACCCAAGATAGACTTCAACAACAACAAGCTACTGCGAACATAGGGCGGAAGAAGTCTAATTTGCCAGTGTACGTACATGCAGAGACACCGCACGCCTATCAGTGAAGCAACCAACACTCAGGCTTCCGATCGCCATTTGCTGCCGTTCGCCGCCGTTCGCCTTGTATTTAGTACGCCTCTAACCACGGTGCTGTGTAGAGCGTTGTCAATGAAACCGGAATTTGGTCAATAAATACGCAAATTTTTATAACGTAATTTTCTTATTTTTTGTCACTGATAAATAAGAGCGTTTTATTGTCAACTGCTCAGATTTATCAGTGACGACGTGTTACAATGAAAATAATAAGGAGAAACAAAATAAAAGCAAGTTCTCAAAATAAAATAATACATTCTAAAAACCAAAACGATTCTCCCAGTCAAAAAAAAATTAAAGCAAATGTTCGAAAAGTCCTCCTTGCTCGGCTAGACAATATCTGAGCGTACTATAAAAACCCCTTCTAACGTTTCCAAGCATGTTAGGGGTGATAATTTGAAAAGCTTCTTCAAAAACAGATAGAAGTCATTAGGAGCAAGATCGGGAGATCGAGCTGGCCATAAAATAGTTCCCCGTGTACTTATAACCCGATTAGGAAATACATTATCAAGATATTCCCTAACAAGGCCAACATTGTGAGCGGAACAACCATCTTGTTGAAACCATGTTTCACCAAATCTTACACCTAACAACTGCCTAGCAGTTGGAATAATGTGCTGCTGCAGTAGATCCAAGTATCTAGGACCATTCAAATTGCAATTGCCGTTAATAAAAAATGGCCCAATTACGTGTTCCCCTACAATACCCCCCCAAACAGTTAGTGTTTGGGGATACTGTGTTCTTACGTCAAAATATAAATGCAAATTTTCCCTCGACCAATATCGAACGTGTGTTGGGTTATGACGATTTGACCATTTGACCATCTGCACTTTTTCGGCAACTTCGTAAAAATGTATTATTTCAATTAAGAACTTACCCATCTGTTTTTCGAGTAAGGCAGAAATAAAACAAAATAATAAAAACAAAATGAATTTCCAAATGATAACACTGTAGCGTGCTTCGGATCCACCTCGGTCGTACGGCACGGAGAGTAAATTGGACTTGATTCCCCCTATGTTCGCAGTAGCTTGAAGCGGTCTGTACTTAATACAATATACTTAACATATTATTCTTCTCAAACATTTTAAATACTTCGAACAACTATTTGCTTTACTAAAATTTCAAGAATTAGTGGTTTTAAATGAGCAGTTAATAAACTTAAATCAATATTAACACAAAATAGTGCAACTATTAAAAAATATAACCCAATCTTTTATGGATGGCTATAAGTGCCTGCTGGAGCCATCTTTTTAGTCCACCATATCAATATGGTATAGGGGACTATTAAAATCGTGAAATTTTGACTTTTGTTAATTTTATCAAAAATGAGTTACTAGGGTTCCAAATCATCTTAATCGATGAAAAAAAATACACGATAACTTACGAACGCCTCAATAGATTTTAGCGAAATTTGGTACAAAATTCCTCTCTCGGCTGACCATGAACCTATTACCTTTTGGGTAGGGTTGTGGGGGGTTGAAGGGGCGAAAAAGGGGGATAAAATAATTAAAAAAATTGTAACTTTGGAACAAAAGCAAGTAGCGATATACGGTTTTCATGAATGTGAACTACAAATTTTGTTATAAAGCTCAAATTCGTGGGAGGTTTAGTTTCCGAGTTATTTGAAAAAACGTTAAAATATATTTAAAAAAATAATAACTTAGGAGTAAAGCAGCTATTGATATGCGGTTTTTAGATTTTGGTTTTCGTAAATATTACCCAAAAATTTTGTTATGAGGTTTAAATCTTTCAAAGCTCCAGTTTTCGAGATATTTTCATTTTCTTTCAACATAAAATAATTGATTTTATGGTGGACTATCCATGCTTTCTAGCACCACGTTTTTTAAAAAAAGTTTTCTTGGTGTTTCATTGTCCCATATTTTTATTTTCACCTTTCAAAATATGTTTTCAAAAAAGATTTGAAAAATTTGAATTTGAATTTGAATTTGAAGAGTTCGCGGAAATGCTCGCGAGAAAAATTTCAGTTTTTTTCTCGAACTTTTGCAGCAGTATGTTTGTGCTGTGTGGATTCTCCTTTATAAGGTTAGAAATTGTAAATCTTAGTTCTTTAACATACTTTTGTGAAACCACGGGAAATATAATAAGCCCTTTTAGTGTATTCGTAGAAAAAAACTACTCCTGGGGCTCTATTCTGGGCGTAATAGAACGCACAAAAGTCATTTGAACGACGCACGGTGGTCGATTTTCCGGAAAATGCGGACATAAATGGAAAAATGGTTGTCAATATACTAGCCAAATAGTTGGCCAAAGAATAAATTATGCTTTTTACGAGTTTGACATTACGTATCAGTATTCAACATCAAATTTGAAATAGAAGACCCAGAGTATGACAGTATTCAACTGTTAATATCTCGAAAACAGTTGAATATCGACATAGGGTACGTTATATAAAAATGCTTAGAATTTCAAAATAGAATGCAAAAATGCAATAATACTGGGTGTTTCATTTGAAAGTTTTGGTTGGCATTCTTTTTAATATATCCTATACAGACCGCTTCAAGCTACTGCGAACATAGGGCGGAAGAATTCTAATTTTCCAGTGTACGTACATGCAGAGACACCGCACGCCTATCAGTGAAGCAACCAACACTCAGGCTTCCAATCGCCATTCGCTGCCGTTCGCCGCCTTTCGCCTTGTATTTAGTACGCCTCTAACCACGGTGCTGTGTGGAGCGTAGTCAATGAAACCGGAATTTGGTCAATAAATACGCAAATTTTTATAACGTAATTTTCTTATTTTTTGTCACTGATAAATAAGAGAGTTTTATTGTCAACTGCTCAGATTTATCAGTGACGACGTGTTACAATGAAAATAATAAGGAGAAACAAAATAAAAGCAAGTTCTCAAAATAAAATAATACATTCTAAAAACCAAAAAGATTCTCCCAGTCAAAAAAAAATTAAAGCAAATGTTCGAAAAGTCCTCCTTGCTCGGCTAGACAATATCCGAGCCTACTATAAAAACCCCTTCTAACGTTTCCAAGCATGTTAGGGGTGATAATTTGAAAAGCTTTTTCAAAAACAGATAGAAGTCATTAGGAGCAAGATCGGGAGATCGAGCTGGCCATAAAATAGTTCCCCGTGTACTTATAACCCGATTAGGAAATACATTATCAAGATATTCCCTAACAAGGCCAACATTGTGAGCGGAACAACCATCTTACACCTAACAACTGCCTAGCAGTTGGAATAATGTGCTGCTGCAGTAGATCCAAGTATCCAGGACCATTCAAATTGCAATTGCCGTTAATAAAAAATGGCCCAATTACGTGTTCCCCTACAATACCCCCCCCCCAAACATTTAGTTTTTGGGGATACTGTGTTCTTACGTCAAAATACAAATGCAAATTTTCCCTCGATCAATATCGAACGTGTGTTGGATTATGACGATTTGACCATTTGACCATCTGCACTTTTTCGGCAACTTCGTAGACATCCATTTTTAGTTTTAAAAATGTATTATTTCAATTAAGAACTTACCCATCTGTTTCTCGAGCAAGGCAGAAATAAAACAAAATAATAAAAACAAAATGAATTTCCAAAAGATAACACTGCAGCGTGCTTCGAATCCACCTCGGTCGTACGGCACGGAGAGTAAATTGGACTTGATTCCCCCTATGTTCGTAGTAGCTTGAAGCGGTCTGTATACATAAAAATATTCTAGTCAACTGTAATTTTTATATATTGTGTCAATTACTTTAAAGTAAATTTGATTGTCCTAAACTAACATTTTTAGATTAATTTTGTGAGGTGAGCTTAAAATTAAAATATCATTTGACTTTAACTGTAACAAAAATTATCACGTGACTGGACACTTTTAAATAGTCATGTGGATATAAGTGCTATATTCAAACTGTATTTGACATCCCAACATTTTTGGCTAAGTAAAACCCATTCAAGCTCCAATCGTCTTTTAATCAACATGTCCTTCGTAGATCCCCCCTCACACCACCATCACAAATTTAGGTAAATAATAAATATATATCTTTTACCTCTTGAAAATGTCACTCTTACGATAAATGTGAAAATTCACACGATCATCCTGTGTATCAGCTAAATAAGAATAAATTTATCTTTTTATAAAAACTTAATATTTTGTACGATAAAATTAGAATGTGGAAGTTTTTTTTAATATCCGCGTTTTTACAAAAATCGAGTCCTGCTATAAAAGACGGTCAAGTTTGTCGTAGCATGCGCATTAGCGAGTTCCTACAACTCCCAACTACTGGGTCTAGTCGAGAGAACGGCTTCGCTCAAAAATTATTGTTCGAGGCAGCTCTGCGCGTGGTGATTATTCGATCGTCTCGTCAATGCTTTTGAGCGCGTTTATTGGTTGAAACTACTTTTCTTCTCTCAGGCGAACGATCACTTTCTATGACTTCCAGAACCGGTACCCTGAATAGAAAGGAAAAGTAGCTGAAATTCCCTATTATTTACTAAAACTCTATATCGATAGTAACTCCAAACCCGTTTCTAATGACATACGCGGTATATACGCATATCAAATGACAAAAAATGTAGGTTTACTACATAATATATACTCACTTTAGGTATGGCAATGTCTGTAATAACATCTTCGAACTGATGCTGGTAGGTATAATCTTATGTAAAAAGATGCGTCGTGGTAAAAAGTGAGAATATCTTCGGGCAAATCTAATTAAACGTCTCTTGTGTAATAATTTAATTTCATTTGCTTTAGGCTGTGCATAAGGAGCGTATATAACTATGAGATAATATGACGGTCCTGCCCTTGCATTTTCTGAAAAAAAAGCCGCAGCGGGAACCCACAAAAAAGCCGAAAATAAGATAAATCGTCTGAAACGAAATATGAACGAAAATAAAACACACAGAAAATAAATATTAAATAATACGTTTATTTTTTAAATTTTAAATCACTGTTACAGCCATATGTGTATCTAAATTAGATTGATCAATATCAACAAAACGTAAATAAACGTAAGAAAAGTCTTAAAAGCATAATTATGCTTGTTGACTACAGAAAAAGTTACCTACAAAATTAATGTTAATAAAAAAAAAACACATTCAATATTACCTAGTAGTAGAAGAGAAGGGGCGGCGCGAAGCCTGGCAAGTAGGCCTCCCTGGGCCCTTTCTGCCTTACCCCGAGCCTGCCCCTAATCCACCGCCTGCACCACTGGTGTGGCAGTCTGCTCATCTGGTTTCACTGTTCTTTTTGCAAAGTATAGTATTTTGTCCCATTTGAGCGTATGCAGGTCCTCCTCATCCAGGGTCGTGGAACCGAATACCTGGTATCTCGTCCTCTGGTATCTCATCCTCTGGTATGCCTCGCAGTTCGCTATAACATGTCGAGATGTCTCTTCTGCCCGCCCGCAGGCCCGGCAGGTCGAGTCATTTTCCACCGCTATCCGGGTCATGTGCTTCCTTAGTCGGTTGTGACCTGTTATTATTCCTGTCAGCAGGCCAGCGTCCCTGGTCTGTCTGTATCCTGTTCCTCCCCTCCAAGCGGTCGCCATGGCATCGTTGGCCCATTTATTGAGTCGACTTTGCAATTGCCTCTTGGTTGTTAATAGGAGTGGTTCCGGCCCTACATACTGGTTGCTTGCACCGATCCTGGCGAGCTCGTTGGCCTTCTCGTTCCCCGGCACCCCCATATGTCCCGGTACCCACATAAGTGTCACTTGTTTGCCCTCTCCCAAGGATTCTAGTGCATCCGCACATCCCTCCATGTGTTGTTGATCTTGGGCGCCCTTAGTGCCTTTAGGGCCGATTGTGGCATACACCTCTGCCTGAAAGACCGCGGCTTGCTCTCCGAGCGGGTAGCTCTTTCGAACCTCCGGATCTTCCACTTAAACCCCCCGATCCTGTGGTTTGCTTCTCCAACAGTTTGGACCTGTCGGTGTAGCAAATCACGGCGTTCTCCTCGAACTGTTCGCGGAGGTTTTCACTCTGCCATAGTTCCCTGTCTGGGATGACTACTTTGTACGTCTTCTTGAATCTCCAGAGGTTTTTTGGTCTTTTTGTTTTAATCGCTGCCATTGGAATTTCTCTCTCGGCGATTTGGGCAATCCTAAGATGCCCCGCAGCTTCCCCTCTTCCTCTCCATTGACCTGTATCTCTTAGCCGGAGGTGGGTCACCATCGCTTCTTTTCTGATCCAGATCGGAAGCGGCGGCAGTCCCAGAATGGTTTTGAGTGCCTGTATGGGTATCTCTCTGCATATGGTTCCCTGTAGGCTCCTAAGCTTGAGGGTAGTAGTGACCTTCTCCACTGTTGGTCACCAGACTATGGATCCGTACTGGATCCTTGGTTTTAGTACTGCCGTGTACATCCAGTGGAGGTTTCTGAAGCTCAAACCCCAGGTGCGGCCAACCACCCGACGCAGTTGCCACATCGTTGCCTGCACCTTATTGGTCAATTTCGCAACGTGTGGTGTCCAGATGAGCCCCTTGTCTAGGGTGATCCCTGGGTACTTCAGTTCTGAAATCAAAGTCAGGGGTCTCTCGTACATCTTGGGTGCTCTGAATCCCTCCATTTTCCTCTTTCTTGTGAACAGGATCATCTCTGTCTTTCCTGGATTGACAGAGAGACCGTTTTGTTAACACCAGTCTTCTATGATTCGTACGGCCCTTTGCATTCTGTTACAGACGGTGTTTAGGTGGTGGCCTACCACCTCCACGATACCGTCGTCGGGTATGCGTGGGCGTCGAATCCTTCCTCTGTTAGGCGTTGTAGGAGAGTATCCATGATCAGACACCACAGGTGTGGGGAATATTACCTAACATAATTTAAGATTATCAGCTGGTTACATTTTTCTCTATGATCTAAAATCCAGCTTATGGCAAGTTTTTGGCAACATATATTAATTTTGGTGATAAACTACCAAAGATTCTCGGCGCAAAATATTCAACAAAGCGTTGAGATATGGTTTTTGAAAGAAAACTTAATTCAAAATTAGTGTTTTTTCTTGTCTGGTACTTTCTTATTCTATGCTTTAAGATGATTTTTATCCTTGTGAACATTTTTAATTATTTCCAAACAATAAAGCTGTCGAATATCTAAAATTTGTGTCTGAGGGTTAGTTTATTCTTTTCCCGTAAATTAGTTTCAAAAACCAAAAAGATTTCTATTCGTTTTTTACCCAAAATTAAAGAGAAATAGCGGAATATAGTAATATTGAAAAAATCTACTTATTCTTGCCTGAAAATTAAACCATTTCCGCCAGTTTTTGTCAAGTATACGAAAAAATCATTTAAAAACATCGAGAAAATATCGAACTGTCAAAGATTAAAATGTCGCAACAATGAACGTCACCGAGCCGCCTTGATTTATAGTGTAAAGATGGTGTGTTGCGAGAAGTGCTCTGCGAGATTTTTAAAAGTATTCTCCTGTTTTCTTGGATTTTTTGATAAAGGTATTAAAAAACTAGTGTTAACAACTCGCGGCTAAACTGTGCTTTTTTTTCCTCACGCTTTTAAATACCTTGCTGCGCTTATTATTTAAATCAACGTTTGTAAAGAAAACACTATTTTAGCCACTAGTTGTGAAAACTACTATTTGAGCTTAAGGCCTTTAAATGACAATTAGCTACTCTAGTGAGAGGTAAAGCATTTTGAACTGGTCTTTTTCTAAAAATCCCTTGAGGTAATTAAATCCAGACAACAATCCACGTATTTTATTCATAATGCTTTTAATGTGTAGATCCCATTTCATGTGCCTATCTACAACCATCCCCAAGTATTTAATACAAGTTGACTGGGGTATTTCTTCATTATTATTTATTTTTAAAGGTCCAATTCTGCAACCGATTCTTATAAATTGCAAAAGGTAAGTATTTGTTTTTTTCATGGTTTAATGTTAATATATTTATTTGAAACCAAGATTTTATTATTTTCAAATCTCTTTCTGCTACCTGTTTGAGCTCGTTCCAGGTATCTGCTGTGTAAAATATTGCAGTGTCATCAGCAATTTTTTTAAATTATTTTGCCCAAAGTTTTTAATTCTAACAAGTCATTAATATATATACTAAAAAGTAAGGGTCCTAAAACGGTCCCCTGGGGTACTCCATAATGTATCTTCTTAGACTCGCTAATGAGACCATCAGTCTCAGTATACTGAGTCCTGTCAGTTAAATAACTTGCAAGTAGTTTTAAAACCTTTCCCCTCAGACCACCAGTATCGAATGCTTTAGAGAGGTCGACAAAAAGGCAAAGGTTACGCTTACTGGTATTATATGCGTTTGTTATTTTTGAAGTCATGTTAATTATTGCATCCTGTGTCGATTTTTCCTCTCTAAACCCGTACTAACCATCTGACATTACTTTAAATTTATCGAAAAAATGCCATATCCGACTTTTTAGTACCTTTCCAAAATTTTTTAAAAAAGTAGACAATAAAGACACAGGTCGATAATTGATAACCTTATTTTTTTCCCCTGCCTTAAAAAGTGGTTTTACTTTTCCTGTCTTTAGACAGCTTGGAAAGCAGCCCCCCTGAAAGCATAGATTTATTAAAAATGTTAATGGTTGTATTATTTCTTCGTTTATATGCTTTATAGTTTCTGTTTTTACTTCATCTCAATCTGGAATTTTCTTGGTTTTTAAAGATTTTATTGCATTAAGTATTTCTTTTTGTTCTACCAAAAACCGATACATGCTGCTTTCCACCCCACCCACAGTTTCTATATCCTCATTGCAAGGAGGTATTTTTTTAGCAAATCTTTGCCCGAAAGTGCTATAATATACTATTTGTACCCTTTCTGATAACAACTTTCCATCACTTGATTTAATGGATTCAATTTTAGGTTGACTTTTTGGCTTTCCACATATTATTAATTTGGGGGTAGGAGGTAGTTGAGGGATGTAAAGGGGGTAAATTAATATCATATCACAACTTAATTCGATTCTTCCCTGCCGTAAGCCTGGCAAGGTCGCAATTGAATTCGTGGCTATCGGTCGAAATCATTTTCGGGGGATTGGGGTTCTTGAATTTTGTGGTTCGGCATTATTATGTTTCCATTAAATTATTTTCGTTCAAAATATTTTCTGACATTTTGTGTTTCTATAAAAATATGTTTGGTTTAAATTTAATTCTATGCATATATTTTCAAGCGATTTGATTTTCCCGTCATTTAATTTTCGAGACAATTTTATTCGGACCAATTATTTTCTTTTCTTTTAAATTCTGACAATTTATGTTTCTGCCAAATTTGGTTCGAGTTTTTTATAGGGACCCGCCACGGCGCCGTGCCGTAGTGGTACCAACTCTACCAAATCTCCCAATCAAGTTAGCCTGGAAAAAACGAAGAGCCAAAAAATTTCCTGGGCGTGGCAGACTGCGTCAGGCATGCAAAGTAGATTTTTTACCTTTGGCCTTGCCCATAGGTAAACCTGATTTTAACATTACTTTCTTTCTTTTTCAAAGTTATTATTGTTACACATTTTGCGACACTTAGGCCAATATAGTAGGTCACTTGGGCCAATATACTATGTCGTAGTTATATGATGGGGAGACACCACTTATAAGGGAGGTAGATCTTTTTTTCAATCCCGCAAACACGGCTGAACCAATATGGACGAAATTTGGTATGAAAATAGGGTGTAACCTAGATCTTACAATAGGCTACTTTTTATTTGACATTAAGCTAGAGTTTTGAACTTCCATTGTCTTTATTTTTTACTTTTTCACAATGTTCACAATGGTCATCAGGTAAATACTAACAAAAACTAAGACTACCTATAGTAGAGTAGGTTAGAATGGGGTGGTGTAGACACCTGTCCACCTCGACCTTCTCAGATCTATTGTGGTTCCCGTTTTTCCTTCCCTGCTTTGCTAGAACTACAAAACAAGTTGCAACCCCATCCTTGTCGTGAAATCCAGAAGTTTTGCCAGTGTGTGCCCTGTATATAGTTTTCTGGCTCCGGACATTCTAGGTCCCTCAATAAGCCCTGGTTCTACCTAGGCCTTCACATTGACCTAGGACATGTAAATAATTCTTGCAGAAGCGGCATGTACCATCTTCTACCCATCCCATTGCATACAAGTGCTTATTGTTACCTGTTAGAAGCCCCACTGTGTCTGACAAGCTTCCTTTCCTTACTAAGAAGTTCTGCAGTCAGCTTTGGTGAACGTTCTTTAATGAACTGTTTGGCCTATCTTTGTCCAGGCGTTTGCTCCCACAGACCGTTCGTCTCTTTGGTGAGCCTAATCTAATCTAAGACTACCTAATCTATATATTAGCATGTGTTCAGTGAAGGTTACACATAGGTAATTGGCCTTTTCACAGTTGAAGTCTGTTCCCTCCGAAAAGTAGGAGTTTCCAAGTATCCTTTATGGTGACGCTCTGTGGAGAAAATACATTCTATGTTGTTTTTTTATACTTCCGCTTGAACAGGCTTTCTTCCTTAGCGAAGTAGATTTTTTACCTTTGTCTTTGCCCATAGGTAAGCCTGATTTTAACATTACTTTCTTTCTTTTTCAAAGTTATTATTGTTACACATTTTGCGACACTTAGGCCAATATAGTAGGTCACTTGGGCCAATATAGTATGTCATAGTTATATGATGGGGAGACACCACTTATAAGGGAGGTAGATCTTTTTTTCAATCCCGCATACACGGCTAAACCAATATGGACGAAATTTGGTATGAAAATAGGGTGTAACCTAGATCTTACAAAAGGCTACTTTTTATTTGACATTAAGCTAGAGTTTCGAACTTCCATTGTCTTTATTGTTTACTTTTTCACAATGTTCACAATGGTCATCAGGTAAATACTAACAAAAACTAAGACTACCTATAGTAGAGTAGGTTAGAATAGGGTGGTGTAAACACCTGTCCACCTCGACCTTCTCAGATCTATTGTGGTTCCCGTTTTTCCTTCCCTGCCTTGCTAGAACTACAAAACAAGTTGCAGCCCCGTCCTTGTCGTGAAATCCAGAAGCTTTGCCAGTGTGCCCTGTATATAGCTTTCTGGCCCCGGACATTCTAGGTCCCTCACCTAGGCCTTCACATTGACCTAGGACATGTAAATAATTCTTGCAGAAGCGGCATGTACCATCTTCTACCCATCCCATTGCATACAAGTGCTTATTGTTACCTGTTAGAAGCCCCACTGTGTCTGACAAGCTTCCTTTCCTTACTAAGAAGTTCTGCAGTCAGCTTTGGTGAACGTTCTTTAATGAACTGTTTGGCCTGTTTTTGTCCAGGCGTTTGCTCCCACAGACCGTTCGTCTCTTTGGTGAGCCTAATCTAATCTAAGACTACCTAATCTTATATACTAGCATGTTCAGTGAAGTTTACATATAGGTAATTGGCCTTTTCACAGTTGAAGTATGTTCCCTCCGAAAAGTAGGAGTTTCCAAGTATCCTTTATGGTGACGCTCTGTGGAGAAAATACATTCTATGTTGTTTTTTTATACTTCCGGTTGAACAGGCTTTCTTCCTTAGCGACGATCTTTTTGATCCAGTTGTTTCCCTTTACGTTTGTGTTCTGTAAGGCGAATTTCCACGGGTAGGCTGGTTTCTCCGATGCAGATATCCCCACACTCGCATGGTGACTGGTAGATGCATGTTCTTGGCGAATTGATTTAGTTTTTTCTTAACTGACTTCTTATTGCTATGGTCGTTTTAAAGACAGTACGAAGATGGTATTGGTTGCCTATTTTCTGTATTTTCTGAGATTCAGTATTTACGTCTGTCGTCCTTTGTATTGGTGTGGTCTGAGGAGTTTTATTGAACCTGTAGATGGAGAAACCGTTCCTTTGCAGATCGGATCGAATTTTAGCATTTTTATTGGTTAAGGCTTGTTCTGTTTTGCAGATGTAGGTGGCTCGATCTATAAGAGATTTTGCAATTCCCAGTTTAGTTGATGTGGAGTGATTTGATTTGAAGTTTAGATATTGTCCGGTACTTTTTATTTCACATTTCATTCAATGAATTGGATTTTGCAAAAGGTTTATAAGCTTTGAAATGAGGTATCACAAAGAAAGGAAAAAAAATCTTTCTATAGGGATGAACTTAGAACATTAAACTACTACAAGAAGCTTTTTTTCAGACCTATGTTGTATTTTTCTATAAAAATACCTAAAAATGTATTCAAGTAGGATGTACAACTATAAAAATAAGAAAAAAGTGCTATTAAAATCCCTATTGACACTGAAATTAATCACAAGCCGGCAACACAGATTTCCTGCCTTTGTTTATCAAGAATGGCCAAATATGACGAATTCTAACCTAATATTTAGTTAATATTTTAATTTAACGTACCTGTGAAACGAAATACTGCGGTCCCCGGCTTCTGTTTCAACTTGCATATAATAATATACTTCTAAACCATTTTTCGCCGCAAACTTTTCACAAAAATATCAAAAAAACACTATTGACAAGTGCTGAAACTTTCACTTTCAAAACAATAATGACATTCCAGGAAAAATCGAGAAACAGCAACAAACAATCAATGTTGCCACGTTGACTAAAAAAGAAGGTGTTTAAGGAAAACACATGTTAAATTTTCAAAAAACGTCGAAAGTTTTAAATAGGATTTGAGTATTATATATTGTGTATATTAGCTATTCCAACATATATCTTAAACCTCATTAATTAATTGATAAATGAGCGTCAAAACTACATTCAAATTTAATAAGTTTTTTGCTGCATAATTTTATTATTAAAATTGGCAACACAGATCTCTTTCTCTCCTTTCCCCACTGTAGATGTTGCACTCAAACAACCTGGGGTGCATTCAGATTGAACGTCGGGTGACGCCCGGGCGCGCCCTGACCGTTCAGATTGCTCTGGATAAAATTTACCCGGCTGTTTAGATTGTCGGTAGATTTTACCGGACGCTAACCAGACGCGCACTTTCGCACCTCACGAAATAGGTTGATAAAATTTGTCCCATCCCATCCGCAGATCATATGCACAACCGTTTCTAACCTTATTTCAGAGACAACATTTTTTGTATTTCTGTTTTTAAATTTGAATTCTTGTTTTTGGCAATGGAAAGAATAAGTAAGAATCCTTATAATTTGATTTTGTTGGCAATTTTGTTCTAGATGGAACAATCAAGAGTGGTGAAGCGAGTGAGAAAGTGGTGAAGGTGAATCATCCTTAACGAGTGGTTCTTCATTTATAAATGCATTTACTATTACTTCTTCCATAATTACAAAAAAATTTAAAATCTTAAGAGTGAGGTTATAATAATGGGTCTTGTCCGTTCATATTGGACGAATCGCCGGCACACTCAGAGTGCACTCTCTATCGGGCCGGACTTCACCGAGACTCTTCAATTTGAATGCACCCCTGTATAATCAGACAGACCAGACTCCTTCTAGTAGTTCAATGTTCTAAGGGGTTGAAGTTTTTTGGGGGTATCTCCATAAGGTGTAATGGGCGAAAGCTCAAAAACATTAGGGGTATGCGCGTCAACAAGAGTAATCGTTATGTATAATTTAGTTATGATTGCTGCAGGGGCTTTTGAGTTGTAGCTACAAAGTCAGCGACGGACAGATAGACACATCGACCAACAGACAGACAGAGCGACGGCGGCGGCGTTTTGTAACGTACTTATCTGAATTTGGAACCACCAAATTCGTGGAGATTCGTCAAAATTACGAAGTGCGATTTTTAGATGATTACATTACTTCCCTTAGTGAGGAAAGTAACTAGTTCAACCAAACTTGTGTTTGGTCTAAAGTGCATATATATATTAACAAGAATATAAGTGCGTGCACGTCTGTAATAATTAAGTAATCTTCTCAAAGTTATAAAGGGATCTAACGTGGGAATTTTGGATACAAAAACCTTAGCAAGTTATCTTAGTTTCGTATGCAGGTCTTAAAAAAGCAGTACCGCCCTATCTAGGGCCTTGGATTTTCGATTTACTAGCAATAGAGAGTTTGATTAAATAATAGAAAAGTTAGCCCTTACTAATCAAAACCATATATTTATTACGAATATTACCCCCTCCTCCTCTTTTTTTATTATTATGCATTTTACAAAAAAACCCTTTGACAAATTTGCATAACTTTTAGAAAACCATAAAGTTATGTATATCAAAATTGTCAAATGTCATCATCGCCTTTTTTATTTTAAATATAATCCCCTGTATATTATCTTATTTTTAATTTTTATCACCTTTGCTTATTGTATGAATCTTATACCTGTATAACTATATTGTTCTTAAAGTATGGCTATGAAATGTTGCATTGATTTGCATATAAGCAAAACATTGATGATTTGATGAGAAAGCAACCGTATTTATTTAATTTAGCATTTACATGTTATATATTTTGGAAAACAGCCAACGTAATACAATTTAACAATAAAATAAACAACAAAACTTGGCCTCTGTGTATTTGCCAGGCCAACTTGATCTGAAGGCAGGATATTGATAGGGCCTTTTTTTAAAGAGGGCAAGAGATAGCGCTTGATACTTCCTGCACCCATATGATAGTCGCTACGTCACAACCGGCAACCTAACCTCAATGCAAAATGCTACTGAAGTTAATGTTTGTTTTTTAACCACTCATTTACGATTCAAAACGAGACCTCAAAGAAGCAATCTAAAACTTAAACTTATAGTTTATAAAAAGCACGTTTAATTTAACTAAAAATAAAGACAAAAGAGTGAAGAAAACAAATAAAAAGGCAAACAAAAACGCCAAACAAACAAAAAAAACAGTTGGTTGGTGGCGTTAAAGCTAGCATCAAAATCACGACACTAATGGTGTTTGCTAAAACTTGAATTGCAGTTTTTTTAACATCCATAAAGATCAATGAAAACCTATCATAATTTCAATGTAATACTTTTGTTGTTGTATTGTGATAACAGCATAAGTTTGTATAATAACTTCTTGTGTGGAAAGAAAATTTAAATATTCCGACGAAACAAATGACTAGAACAAAGCTAACGACCGCATGACATGGGAGCAGCCGGTAAAAAAGTGAAAATGAGATGTTTTTGTTTTATTATTGCGTGGTAATTATGGTGACTCTTTTACATCATAAATGTAATTCCATTTAATTATACATATTCAGTGACTCTAGGCAATAAGTAAGGGCCCTCGTATTGGATATGGGAAGTTTTTTTCCGCAGCACTGAATGAAATCTTTGCGCATAAATGGCGCTATATAGCCCAAGTAACACAGCGTGCCGTAAATCAGCTGGGATAACGTTTTCGCAGCAAAGAATATAGCAATAATGCTTTTGATGTCTTCTTCCACAACGTTTGGAAAACGTCATGAAAATGTTGTCACAGCTATTTTGAGGAATATTTTTTGCCTGTGACAACGTCTACGGCAGCTGAAAATACAGCATTTTTGCACATGAAAGCAATGTTGTTTAAAATTTAACTTCCCTGACAAAAAATGTATTTAAAAATTGCAACTAAATCCAACTTGTTCACTAACATAAAATACTGAAGATGGAAGACAACTAAAATAAATATTACCGATCTTTAACAAACTCTCAATCAAAAATACGTATTTAGTGAACTTCCCAAGAGTCAAATCTTTGTGCAAAGGCCCGTTTGCGCTTAAAAAATTTCAGATAATAAGAGTTTTTTTAATTATAAATTTTTTATTTTTTTAAATTTTAATCCAGAATTAAAAAAGAAACATCATATCTGGCATGTTTAGGTAATTTTAAAAGATTTTCAGACTTGATTGTTTTTTCAGAAATTTTTGAAAGGTTATGTTTTGCCATAATATATAAGGCCGCTCGCCCGCCTGTGCAACCAAGCAACTTTGCATTTTTTTAAACAATAAATACAAAACAAAAGCAAATTTTGGCGTTATTGCTGTGGACTCATGGTCCTAGCCTAGCGGTAGATGGCGCTTATTCTCAAATGCTAAATAGGATTAAAAGCAGCTGCATTTTAATAAAAATTGCACTAGGATACAACAAATAACTGCTGTTGCCATCTTGGCATTGTTTTCAGTTGTATTTTAAGAAAAAAAAGTTGAAGATCGCAACTATTTTGTTAGTTAAGTTTTAGCATATTTTTAGGTATAAGTTTTACCTTTAAAAGTTGATACGCTAGATGATATAATTATAGAAGTTATTTTGAATGTAAATTTAGTAGTCAAACAGTTTTAGCAGCCAAAATTAGAGATTAAATGAAGCTTGCTATTTTAAAGCAAAAAGAGAGCTGTACTAACGTTTTTGCAGCATTGACTTGGCTTTAAAGTCTATATTGTCGAAGCTGTGTTACTTGGGAGCCCAAGGATGAAAATGGATTTTTGACAGTTGTTAGTTTACCCCTTTCGCAGTTTGTAAAAAAAGTTTCTCTCTGAGGGACGCTTCCTTCCTCCACCATCTTGGATTAAAGGTGACTAACAAGGGTAATATTCAAAATATCGTAACTTTCATATTTATAAACCGATTTTTCTGAAACCAATGTTGATATTTAAGCACATAGCAGTCTTTCAGAATAACAAAGATGTTTTTGAAATTGTGAGACAATGATATGTTTGAAATTAACTCTGTGTTTCGGACTTCCATTGTCTATATTTTATTTATACACAACGTTTCGATCAATCTCTGATCGCCTTCAGGTGCAAACTACTTATATGCTATGGGAAATCACTTAACCGTGAAGTTTAAGAAGTTGGCTCCGCCCAAGGAGGGGCTTTCAAATATTTGGAATTTCAACACTTGGCTTACTGAAAATACCCTGATTCTGCCTAAGAAATGCAGCTTCAAGGAATTTTCGTTTTTTCCAGTGTGACTCCTTGTGCAAAACCTTTGAGTCTGTCCACTTCATTCTTTATTGTTTTCACCATGCATGTTCGGCGATTCCTGATTTCGTTGTTTTACCTGTTTGGGTATTCGTCTGATGTTCCTTAAACCTAACAGATAGTGGCCTTTTTGTTCCGCCCACAAGGAACTTTGTAAATGCATTCCTTATTTTATTTGTTTGTTTTACTAAGGAGGCTTCGAATTGTGTTATTAGATTTAAAAGCTGTTTTAATATTAAAGTTGTTCGTTTTTCATGGAATTATCTCTGATATTTATTTAATGTATGGAATTGTAAAGAATGCATTTGCCTAGTTGTGGTCTTGTAATCTCTGTACTGTTTGCTGAAATTTAGAAATAGTGTCTGTTATAAGTTTTAATGTTTCTTAATTTTCATGATTTGGAAATCGAAATAAGAAACAGTAAGAAAGATATGCAGCAGAATAGTTACAGCCTTAAACTTATAACAGATATTACTTCAAAAATTTTAGCAAACAGAACAGATATTACAAGACCAAAACCAGGCAAAGGTATTCCTTACAATTTTATATATTAAAGGAGTATCAGAGAAAATTCTGAGAGTATCGAACAACTTTGGTATTAAAACTGCTTTTAAATTTAATAACACAATTCGAAGCCTTCTTAGTAAAACAAAACCGGAGAACGAACAAAATAAAGAATGTATTTACCAAGTTCCTTGTGAGTGTGGTGAATCATACATAGGCGAAACAAAAAGACCACTATATGTTAGGCTTAAGGAACATCAGACGAATACCCAAAGAGGTGAAAAAACGAAATCAAGAATCGCCGAACATGCATGGTCAAAACAACAGAGAATGAAGTGGACAGAAGCAAAGGTTTTGCACAAGGAGTCACAGTCGAACAGAACAGATATTACAAGACCAAAACCAGGCAAAGGCGTTTAAATCTAATAACACAATTCGAAGCCTTCTTAGTAAAACAAAACCGGAGAACCAACAAAATAAGGAATTCATTTACCAAGTTTCTTGTGAGTGTGGTGAATCATACATAGGCGAAACAAAAAGACCACTGTTTGTTAGGCTTAAGGAACATCAGACGAATACCCAAAGAGGTGAAACAACGAAATCAGGAATCGCCGAATATGCATGGTCAAAACAACACCGAATGAAGTGGACAGAAGCAAAGGTTTTGCACAAGGAGTCACACTCGAATAAACGAAAATTCCTTGAAGCTGCAGGGTATTTTCAGTAAGGCAACTATTGAAATTCCAAATATTTCGAAGCCCCTTAAGGGATTTCCCATAGTATATACGTAGCCTTAGGGATAGATTGTAGTTTGCACCTGAAGATGATCAGAGATTGTACTGATCGAAACGTCGTGTATAAATAAAATATAGACAATGGAAATCCGAAACACAGAGTTATTTTCAAACAAAGATGTAATCATCTTGGCTCTGCGATGGCCTTGGTATGGGCACAATAATATAATATTAATGTGCCCAACAAAATTAGAACTTCAAATAGGAAACGGTTTTATTTTAATATAATACCTTTCCAGAGATCTAAAATAAATTTCGTTGGTGTTTAGAGTTTCATATAAAATCACGAAAAAAATCGTCAAAGTAAGAAATTTCTAAAAAATGTTAAAACTCCCTAATTTTACAAAATGTATCGTTTTCGAAGGAAATTCGTAATAATATGTATAATGTTCGCGTGAATTTTAAAATTATTTAAATTTGGCTATCCACTTTCTAAAAATTTGCGTTCTTTTAAAAACTCATGGCATACTCTTCTGTTTGTTCAAGTAATTTAAATTTAGAAAATCCAAAAAAAAATAATGCAAGCTGTGGAAATTACCAAAGCCTACTGAATCAATCATAAAACTAACTGAAAATAACCACAACTTTTCCATTTGCAATAATAATTTACAATTACCATACGTATTTTGTCCTTAATGCATAATGCGTTTGTACGATTGCACTAAAAAATATTGCCTTTCAAACGCCCATGCACATATTATACTATACCGCACAAGTGCAGACAATAAAAATTTAAATAAGCAATAACTGTGACAATGGCAGATTTATATCCTAAGGGGCATTACCGGGGAACTATTGTTGTTATTATTCTTCGCCTTGAATGTTCTTTTTAAAGATTAGTGAATATACAATTGTCATATAATCACTTAGAACATAGCCTATAGAGAAGACAATATGCAAACGCTTTAGGGCCATATTTCCCCAGAAATTTAAGAAAAAAAGTAGAGTTTCAGACTTCGCTTGCCTTTATTTTTTACTTTTTCTCAACGTTTCGAATGCTTATGTATCTGCAATCGTCATCAAGTGAATACCAACAAAAACTAAGACTACCTAATCTTTTCCCAAGCAAAAATTATAGTCAATTCATTCAAAGCGTAGTAATATTTCCTAGAACAACTACTAATAGGAAAAATGTCATTATTGTCACTTGTTGAGTGTACTATTATGGTTAAAAAATTACCACAGCGTCGTAAAAATATAAACTTATACGCCAAAGTAATATATTCTAATAAATAACTATATCCATTACTAGAAGCACGAAAAAACTTTACAGTCCCAGGATTACTTTGCCACATTTAATTTCTTTAATATTACTTTTACGAGGTAACTACTTTACTGATATTACTTTGGTTGCAATTCAGTAGCACCTACTCACTACAAAACTACAAAGTTATGGAGTCTACACGGTCGTTTATCTTCCACGCAGTAAGAAATAAATATGCATATAGTGGAAAAACGTTGCCTACAAGTTATCTCTACTTTACTGATATTATAAATCAATGCACCGTCAACTGGATGCGCGACAACGCCATGTTATTTACTTTTATTATACAGATACAAATACAAAGTTTTTTTTATTGGAAAAAGAATATTTACAAAGTACAATTTTTTTTCTTTCTTTGAGAACTTTTATGTGGCAAGAATATAAAATCGACAAATTTTGATAATAAATAATTGAAAAAAAAGCCTATGACAATAATAATAAATACCAAAAACAATGTGATATTAACAATGAGAAAATAATTGGTGGTAATACAAATAATAACAAATAAAGTGAAATAAGTAGTAATAAAGTAAAAAAGTAATAAAGAAATGTAATATGAAGATACTTTGTTTAAAGGGTGTTCAGGATGTTTTTGAAATGTAATAGGTTGTCTGTAACATATGTACTTGCTTTTTGTCTTTTACACTCCTGCGGTATCAGGTTGTAGAGTTTAATGCTAACGTAATTTATTGATTTCAGGTATGCTGTGTTTTTTGCTTGTGGTGTGGTATAGTTACACATATTAAAATAAGCTCTTGTGGAATATGGACGAACTGGAACCACTCTCATGTTTTTATTGCCATGTACAAAATTAATTGCAGAAATTATAAAGAGTGTATCAATGTCTTTTAGATCCGTGGTATCTTCAAAGAGTTCATCCGATGAAAATCTTAGGGGTTTATTTTAAATTACTTTTAGGACAAAACATGGAATTCAAATCAAAATTTAAAAATACCTCATTAAATCACTGATTAGTAGTTGCATGTACCAATAAAAGTAAAAATATTGATATTTAGTAAATAAAACATATTATCAACATTTTAGATAAAACTATGTCAAAACTGAGGGCTCGCGTTTTTTATCAAAAAAATCAGCATTTTTAATCAATAAAGTGGTATGCATTTATAAATTTAAGATGTTGTGTCTTCAGAAAAGTGGTTAATAAAACAGTAATTATTAGGTATAGGGTATGATATAGATAATATTTTTGTTTTCTGTCATGTTTTCACATATTTTATAGTGTGTGTCCTGATATAGTTTAGAAAAAGATTTAAATTAATAATGTAGGAAAGAGAAAAACCTATAAAAACCCTATACAGTCAGAAATACTACTTTATGTGGTAAACAGGACGTCCGGATAACGTGCCCGTTTACTACCTGCGACGACCTAACTCTTATATCAGGAGTAATCATTACCATCGCGATGTAGTTGTATAACCGTCCCAATGCATTCCCAAAAAAGATCAAAAGATCTGGGGTAGAAATAACGAAAATCCAAACCTGGATGAGCATCCCACAAGGAACACATAAAGGACCAAAGCGAAAAGATAAATTATTAAACGATGTTTCGCCATGGGCAACCAGCGTGGGCTCGTCAGTGGTTCCACTTTTCGTTATTTCCACCCATGATCTTTTGATCTTTCGTTTTTGGATTATTTTCGGTTGATGTAACTGATTTGGAGGTTTTTTAACTTCTTTTTTGTTTCTTAATTGCCTTAGAAGCATAATCCTATTGGAAATATTACCACGCCGTATCAGGTAACTTGAATAAGTACCAGTGCGGAACGAAGCCTATTTGTGAGTGATTCAAGGTTGGAAATGAAAGTGTATCATAGTGTTTATTGATGTATGGGAAGGATGAACAGTGGAATCACTGACTAGCCCACGCTGGTTGCCCAGGGTGAAACATCGTTTAATCATTTCTCTTTGATTTTTTGTGTGTTCCTTGTGGGATGCTCATCCAGGTTTGAATTTTCGTTATTTCAATCCAAGATCTTTTGATCTTTTGATTTTGGATTCTTTTCGGTTGATCTAACTGATGTGGAGGTTTTTTAACTTCTTTTTACGTCAAAGCATGTTGTAAATATAAATTAAACGAAATACAACCTGGAATCTACAAATAAATTTTAAACTGTCGAGGGGGTGGAAGGGCTATCATCTAGGCTCGCATCTTCAAAATTGCTACACATGGGTGTATTGTGGGGAGCATGTAATCTAAGTATGTCCGATTTTGCTCAAATGTACTAAGTTAAATCGATTTTGATGCTTTATTACACCAAAATCAATCATCTGACCTCATATAAATAATGGTCCAAATTAACCGTAGAGATTAGTTTATTCCCAATAAATCCAAGGGGGTGTTGGTCTGGTTCACACCCACCCGATCTCCCCAATCCGTTTATGCTTGTTATATTTACTGATTTTCCTTCGTACAATGCTTGTAATAACAATATTATTTTGTCCATTGATGTAATAACTTTTGTGATACAATTCACAGTTTCGCAATTGCATAATAATTAAAAGTCCACATAAATAAATAAAAAATAGCAATGCGTAAAATCGACGGTCATCGACCGACCGGATGGACCCGCTCACTATGGAAAACAGAATATTACAAAATAATCAGAAACGACAGCATTTCTACTTTAACTATTATGCATGATCTCTCTAAACGTTGACTAATATTATTATTTTAAACTATTTTTTCTTAATTTTTTCTTCTATGACACTAGACAAAAAATTTTATTTTTTTTAAAGTCTTGAGTTTTTCGCTTGTTTATGACTGAAATTAGAGCCAAAATGTTTTTGGAGAAATTTTCTTAGGTCGCAAATATAAAATAGAACTGCAATATTTTAGTGCCATTTATTGCATAGACACGCCATTTGAGAATTTTAGTATGACATAGTTTTTAACTAATAATTCTGCTACATGCTATAAAAAGTACCTTAATGATTAGTCTAATACTAAATCTAATTAACTTGTAGCTAACTAAAATAATGACAAATTAAACTAATCACTTTTCTTATGTATTTTTAAGTATCTCGTATACACATTGAAACATTTCACTTCCTTTGGTATCTTTTTTTCATATTTATACTTTATTGATGGAATCGTTCTTCATGTTCGCCACTCACTTCTCCACAGTTTTCGGGGAAATAGTCTAAGTGAGAGTATAGAAATTGTATTTTAAGGACATATCACACCCCATATTTTCATAGGATTGTAGAAGTTTGTTTACAATCTCTGGATACTTTTCTGCTCTTTTTTTCCTAATAATTTGATCACCACTATTATAAAGCCTTTCCATGCTCCTTTTTCTTTTCCCTCAAGCACAGCGTCAAATCTAGAATCCGCGAGAAGCTTTCTTATTTGGGGTCCCACAAAAATTCCCTTTTTAATCTTAGCTTCACTTATTCTGGGAAATTTTTGTTTTATGTGATTGAAGGCATGAAGATCTCTATTCATAGCTTTAGCAAAGTTTTTAAATAAGCCAAGTTATTGTCTTTATGGCCAATTTCTTTTTTTATAGTGAACCTTTTTAGCTCGGCTATCCTATTAGCATAGAAAAAAACAGTTCATTGTATACCCCAACTGTATGCCAAGTAAAACAGCTACTACCTTCAAATCTGCACAAATTTGCTAACCATATTTCTTATATTGCACAATTTCCAATAAAAGTTTCATATTGGGATAGGTTTCTTTCATATAAGCAGCATAACCAACTGGAACTGATCGAAATGCCATTATGTAGTAATAGTAATTATTTACGCATTAATACTTCGAAATTAGAAAATATGGACTTTGCTTAGAAAGTCGCGCAAACAAATTTGATAAACCTTCGATATTTATGAAACCATAGGGGTGTCGAAACACACAAAAATGTTATTTCCACTTACCTCGATTTTCTCAGTTGTGAACGAACAGGGATCCCCTCTAGGAACGACTCTCCATAAGCAGCAGCAGCAGAACAAAATCTATGAGACTGAGCTATTTTTATTGCCGACCATTTTTCAGTTCAGTGTATAACTTTACTGGGTGCCTATCTAGGTGAGACCTTCTGCTTAACGTGAATCCGAACCACGGTCTTTGAGCGCTAAACCGCTACTACTCCAACAGTACGTTTGTCTTTAGGTCTCCAAGGAGTATCTACCCTTATCCGGTTCCACGGGAAATGCGATCTTATCCGACCTGGTTACTGGTCTAAATGGAACAGGATAAGATTATGTTTTACATAATTTCCTGCAATCTTTAACCTTTTCAAATTTTGCAAGATACAGCCTTGAAAAAAAACTGTGTCTAGCAGGATCAAACCCTCAAAATTGAGACTTTAAATCCTTTTACCTATTCTGTCCATCCACAATATCGTGAGCATGGGGCCTCTCATTATATAACCAATGTATGTAAGAATCAGAATGATTTCTTCTTCTTTTTGAATTTTACCATCAGTGCTTGATTCGTGATTTTGTCAGTTCACGAAATTATTGGCATTCGATGATAGCACCATCTTTCAAATTGTTCAAACATGTTTATTTTGTGTTTTTAATATTCATGCCTCACGTCCATAAAGAAGGGTTAAGAAAACGTATCAGCGCTGTATTCTCGCCATCAGTTTTAAATTAATTAATTTTTATAAAAGCTCTTTTCCCTATTTTAGTTCTTGATCCCATTTCCTGAGATTGATCTACGTTTTCGTTTATCCAAGTGTCTAGATAATTGTAATGTGACAATTTTCAATTGGTTTGTTATCGATAATCAGCTTTCCAACGACGCGATGTTTGTATTCTTTTTTAACATTATATATTTTCAAAAATAATTTTTGGAGGTCCTATAAATGTTAGCTGTAACGACAGTATGTTTAAAACTTTACCATAAATAGTTATGCCCTCTTTGTAGTAACTTAAAGATTCATTACAGACTGCTTCATAGTAGATACTAAAAGGTAGTAGATAAAGTATACAGCCTTGACGGACACCCCTTAGAATTTTTACTTTCTCTAACATCTCTTCATCAATTATGATACTAGCTGTTTGATTCTAATGAAGATGTACTATAATTTTGATGTGTGCTATCAATATTCTTGTCTTAAATTATATTTATGAGTTTTTCGTGTTGAACCTTAATGAACGTTTTCGCGAAATCAATAAAGTAGATACATACGTATTGATTAATATCAAGACATCTTTGAATTAAAACGTCTACACCATACCCTTTTTGAAACCTACCTGATTATCACTTACACCTCATTCCAAATTCTCTCTGTCTAACTTTCAGTGAGTGACTCTCAGTGCTATTGTGTGGTGATCGCAGCATTCTTTAACATTAGGCAGTGTAAAAAATGTAGATTAAAGCCATTGTTGTGGTATTCTGCCATTTGAATAGATGACATTGGACAGCTCTACAAGAAGTTCGACAGGAATTTTATCAGGACCACATGCCGTTACACTTTTTGTTGAGTTGATGGCTTTCAGAGAAGCCTTTGCATTGTTTTCAGGATAACTTGATTATAAGAGTTATTATCGGTAATTTATTTTGAATAAACGATGACTAGTCTGTTCGATTCTTGTATGTAGTTTCAGTTCTCATCGAGCTGGCAACCCGGGTATTTGCACGAATCAACTCATTCGACTTGTTTGCCATTTACTTTTATTATACCCCTAATGGTTTGTTTTTTGACTGCTACCATTGTTGCAACATTGATTCAGCAACTCTGGCAGATCTTCCATCGTGTCTTGGATTTTTATGATCTTTCTTGACTGTTATTTTTATTAATATCTGGTTAGACGGTAAAGGTTTACTGCTGTACATATTGTAATATTCTTTGGTAAAAGTGATTCTGCGAAGGTAAACAGCTCAAATCTGTGCCAAACCGCTTGGAGGTAATTACTATCAAAAAATTAAAAAAGAAAACGATTAAGATAATTTCGATTCTTAGGTTGGGCACCCAAATTATGTCTTAATGTCCGAACGGTATTAATTACTTTCCGGGTGGTATATTGATGGCGCAAGTCATTGTAATTTTTTATACGTGCATACTGTGCAATTAAAATATGACAAATCTTACGTTAACCAAAAATTAAACATTGAACGCGGTACATCCTTTTGATTAAGAAAACTTTGATGCTTTGATACGCTGGAAAACCCTGCCAGAGAACTCGTAATACCTTCACCTACTGCTATCTACAGCAGGTATTTTCTTGGTTTTCATCTTTCACACAGAGGGCACCATCGACAGGATTTATTCTGCTTGAGCTGTAATCTGTGGCATATAAGAGCTGATGAGACCCTAAAAAGAACGAAACGCCGTCGTCCTAGGTTCCACCCTCTGTGTGAGCGATCGAAATTCAGTAAGTTCATTTTGCACTGAAGTACAACTCCTGTTTTTGCGTTAAAGAAATAGTGTTTTCTATTCGATCAGCTTGTTGCTTGTTTGGAACAATAATTGTTACACTTAATCCGACACGCAATTTTTGATAAAACTAAGAATAAGAATTCCTTAAGTCAAGCAACCCTATCTTTGTTTCAAACAGATTGTAGTAGTAGTAGTATAGTTCCTTACCCCTATGCCCCCACTTCCGCTGCACCTTTCTCTCCGGGCCTCCCTGTCTTCTTTACGAAGTTCAGTATGTCGGCCCATTTGAGCGAGCGCAGCTCTTCTTCCTCTATCGTGGGAAATCCCCACTTCATCTGCCTTGATCTGGCATATGCATCACACTCTGCCATCAAGTGCTGCGCCAATTCCTCTTCTAGACCGTAAGCGGGACACTCGGGATCTCCTGCTACTCTTATTTGCGTTAGATGTTTGTTCAGCCGATTGTGCCCAGTCAACATCTCTGTCAGCAGTCCAATGTCCTTTCGGGTCTTGCCTAAGAGCCATTTAGTTCTGGCTACATTCAGACCATCCACGAATAGCTTGGACTGTCTGCACTTTGACTCTTGCCTCGTCTTCAGTTCATTGTTCGCCCATTTGTGGAGCTTACTCTGAACCTAAAACACAACTCTAACCTAAGCGTTTAATTTTTAGTTTACGTCTGCGCCAGAGTAAGTATTTGCAGATTTAATACAGTTTTAGTATCGTTTATTAATTAGCACGTAGTTTATTTGGGTTTTAGGAATCCATCCTGGAGCTGACTTACACCCAGGTTCTCACCTAAGCATTTCCCAGGCAAATCTCGCTTAGACCACGTGATGCGTGTTTTCATCGGGTGAAATTTCATACGAATGATCATCTGTCTTGCATTTGATATGCTTTGGTTTTGGTGTTAGAAATCCAGGTGAAATTTTTTTTTTCTGGACAGAATTGAGAAAGGCGATCTCTTTGAGTTTCTCCAAATTTCTGCTATGACATCAGCTCAGTGTTCACTGCACGAAGCGTATTATAATATTTTGGTAAACTAATTATTTCCTTTAATTACTATTTTTTACCTTCATTACAAAATTTAAGAAAATGGAAAAATACACAAAATCAGGCTTAATTTTCTGCTATGATTCAAGTATTAAGATCCAAAAGGCTTCCTCCCAAACTTTTTGCCATGCGTAACAAATTTTTTTTTAACGACGGTGACCAACAAAACCATTGTTTCATAACTTTCGGAATGTCAGGCTTTTAATGACGGTAATAAAAACAATTTTTTACTGAAAAGCTCTCCTAATTCATATTCCACGAGAGTGCGACTAAATCCTATCTAGAGCGGAAATTGACTAAATTGCAAAACGAGATTTCGATTCAAAGAAAAAAAATGTCCGTATATTAAACCTTGATAGGTATAGCGCAACGCACTGGCTTGTGAGTTGAGTTAGTAGGTAAAAGTGAAGTGGGCGGTGGCAATTCATCATACTCGTTGAGAGCAAGTTTTACTGATAGTGGAATCCAGTACTTGGCACTGTCTATGTCCAACTTTGACATTTCTAACTGACCTTAGCTCAGGAAATGCCGAAGTGACGTCCAAAAAGGTCATGACACCCCCATCCTTTTTATAGTCAGATAAACATAAAAATATATAGGCTGAATAGAAGGCACGTTTTGGAAAAATTAAGACATGGCTCGGAGAAATTTTTTGATTTTTTGCCAAATAAGCTTTTCTAAGGCCACTTATTCTAAATATTCAAAGATTTTTCTTGTAGCTTGATTGTTTTTTTATTTTAAGCTCGGTGATCTTGATCAGCCAACACCGTTCTCAACTAAAAAGCCAGTTAACTCATTTTCGTTTTAGTATCCTTTGGCCTATGATCGGTGCGACATTGACACCAAACTGACAGAAAATCCATGTTTTACTTGTCAATTTGGTTATAAAAATGGCAGCCACAGTAGGCTAAAGGGCACTGAGGCGGTAGGAGTTAACAGGCTTTTTAGTTTAGAAACTGAGTACACCCTCGTGCGTGTATTGCATTGCTTAAAACTGGATATGGAAGCGGCACTATTACTTTCTTAAACGCAATCAACGCTTAAATCTAATGGATTTTTTATTTGAGAAAATTAAAAATTTGCATTTAAAACAAATTAAAAAATTAGATATTTTTAAAATTGATATTTTTCGACCTTTACCAGTTCAACTTTTCCAGAATTAGTTATGTGCATATCCACAAACGTGAAAATTATCCGATTAAGCTTTAATCATGATTAACACTAATCGGAGTTTGGAATGGATGAATATAGAAAAATAATGCGTTAAAAAGTTTAAGGTGAAAGTGACAGTAAACAAACACACTTATAAAAAGAGTAAACCATTTCATTTTTTTTTATTTTCCGACGCTTATGAATAAACAAGGACAGAATTTGCCCCTCTCTCTATAAACAACCCAACTAACATTTATAGTAACAACTACATGGGTATAGGCTTCGGTACTTACCCTCTAGTATCGCGTAAAAGTGCAGCTTACGTAATAATCAACCCCAGAAACGACTTTTTAGTCTTATTCTTTTATAGTGACATTTAAAAGTATTTCTTACCACCATGGGACAATACCAAGTTCCCGTCTCTCCAAGTTTCCTTCTCGCTCGTAAATTTGTAGTAGGCCCGACTTTTATTCATCACTTATTTGCCTCAATAAAATTAAGCCTCATTGAAGTAGCCGACGTTGAACGCCACAACTAGGAAATTACTTTAAATTTCATACAAAAGTTTGCGACATCATAGTTACCACCACTTCTAAGTCACAACTCTTTTAAAGTAACACTTTCTACTATCGGGGAATCATCCCTAATAACACATGACGTCCCGGGGTCGTCCTCTTTAGATCCCCATAGGTCGCGAAAGTCACAGACCTAAAAAGTCCGTCCCTGGAACGTTCCAAGAAAAAGGTCTAAAAACAGTTCCAATTAAACATTCAGAGGACGTCCTTTTTAGATTTCCATAGGTCGCGAAAGTCACAGACCTAAAAAATACGTCCCGGGAACGTTTCAAGAAATAGGTCTAAAAACAGTTCTAATTGAACGTTCAGGGTACGTCCTTTTTGGATCCTCTACAGAGACGCATGTACTGCACTTTTAATTAGCTACTCATTTAGCAACTAGATGGCGTACTTTGGTAAAATATTCTCTATCTTTTCTACTAGATACTTGTATTTTATTGTATAAGGACTTCCCGGAACGTTTATCGACGTCTTTGGTCGTTCCCGGATGTATCGGGAACATTAAAAAGAACGGCCAAAGGTTGAAGGTTATCCAAGTAAACGTTCCAGAAACGTCTCCGAGACGTTAAAATTGATAATATTGATCTTTCCGGGAACGTTTTCGGAACGTCTGGCATCGTCTGTAAACGTTCCCGGAACGTATGCCCAAAATATACCGTGGACATTCAAATAAGAACGGCCAAGGATCGTCCTAGTAAACGTTCCAGGAACTTCCAAAGGAACGTTACAATTGACGACATTGTTCGTTCCAGGAACGTTCCCTGGTTTCACGACGTCTACGGACGTTCCGAGAACGTAACATTGAACGTTTGCGGAACGTTTGGCATCGTCTGTAAACGTTCCCGGAACGTATGCCCAAAATATACCGTGGACATTCAAATAAGAACGGCCAACGATCGTCCTAGTAAACGTTCCAGGAACTTCCAAAGGAACGTTACAATTGACGACATTGTTCGTTCCAGGAACGTTCCCTGAACGTTTCACGACGTCTACGGACGTTCCTAGAACCTAACATTGGTCGTGCCGGAACTTTCCAGGGACGTTTTTCAAACGTACTTGTGTTATTAGGGATGCTTGGTCGACCATGTTTTTTCGTGGAACAGAAAATCTGCCTTCTTTTATTTTCGTTTTTTGAGTCCTAACAGTGAAGAAATAAATTGTTTTATACCCAAATTAACTTATGATCAGCAAACGTCGATATCTGGTTAAGAAAACATATCCCCAAAAACCACAACGAAAACATTTCGTCAGCCAAAAGAAAACGCCAGAATTGCGAGGGCGTGCTTGTTTTTTGCAATAAACGTGACGTATATTTCACACTCAAATTTCCTTCGCACTTCAATTTTTACTCTCTATTTGTAAAACTTTACACTTTTTGATCGTATACATAATACATACTAGCCATAACCAAACTAACAAATTCTCTCCGCATGTGCGGTCGCCCGCCGAAAAAGGCCTAGCGCTGCGCGGGCATTATCCCGAGTCCATCAAAGAACCAAGAGAACTTTACTGGCTTGCTGGGATTAGTAGGAATTAGCACAGAAACATTCAGCGTCCATATCCCCACATAATTTTGTTTTTATTTTGATTCAACCATTTTTTTTTTTAATTTTAATTTTTGCGGCATAGTTATGTGCAAGTGTATTAGTGAAATCTTGGAGTGCAAAGGATAGAGAATAATTACTACGTCGCGGTATGGTATATAGGCATGTAGCGGGGGCAAGTTGCGGTAACTTTCAGAAAATTCTATGTGGTGCTGGTTACGTCGTGACAACTTTAAATTTTAGTTGGGAATGCTGGAGTACAGATATTTTCATCCTTTATAATAAACTGATTTTAATGGAGTTGTGGCCTCTCTCTATCACCAAAATGTTTCATACATACAGGGTCTCGAACTGAGCCCTACTTTTATAATTGTACTAACAGAAAAACCTTTTTTTTATACCTTCATCAAAAACATGATTTTAGTAACTGTGTGCGGAAAACTAGAGCATCGCTTTTTTGGTTACCGATGCAAAAAAACTTTTTTTTTTTTTTGATCACGGGTGCCAAAAAAAGATTCCTGTCCGTTTTTTACACAAAATTAAAGAAAAATAGCGGAAAATAGTAATATTGAAAAAATCTAGTTATTCTTGCCTAAAAATTAAGCCATTTCCGCCAGTTTTCACCAAGTATTTACGAAAAAATCATTTAAAAATATTGTCAAAATATCAAACTATCAAATATTAAAATGTCGCAACAATGAACGTCACCGAGTAAAAAGGCACATCGCTATGGAGACTATTGGTGTTTCATTTACCAGCCGCCTTGATTTATAGTGTAAAGATGGTGTGTTGCGAGAAGTGCTCTTCGTTCGAGATTTTTAAAGGTATTTTTTATACCTTCATCAAAAACATGATTTTAGTAACTGTATGCAGGTAACTAAAGTATGGCGTTTTTGATTACTGGTTCAAAAAAAAACTCTGTCCTTTTTTTGCCCAAAATTAAAGAGAAATAGCGGAAAATAGTAATATTTATACCCTTATCAAAAACATGATTTTAGTAAGTGTCAGCTAAGTAAAGCATGGCTTTTTTGGTTACCCATGCAAAAAACTTTTTTTTTGATCACGGGTGCAAAAAAAAATTTCTGTCCGTTTTTTATCCAAAATTAAAGAGAAATAGCAGAAAATAGTAATTGAAAAAAAAAATTATTCTTGCTTAAAAATTAAGGCATTTCAGCCAGTTTTCACCAAGTATTTAGGAAAAAATCATCTATAAAAACATCGTCAAATATCAAACTGTCAAAGATTAAAAGGTCGCAACAATGAACCTCACTGAGTAAAAAGGCATATTGCTATGCAAACTATTGTTATTTCATTTACCAGCCGCCTTGATTTATATTGTAAAGATGGTGTGTTGCGAGAAGGGTTCGTCGTTCGAGATTCTTAAAAGTATTTTCCTGTTTTTCTTGGATTTTTTGATAAAGGTATTAAGAAAATAGTGTTAAAAATTCAGGGCTAAACTGTGCTATTTTTACTCGCGTTCTTCAAACCAACGCTTGTAAAAAGCTCTATTTTAGCCACTACTTGTGAAAACTACTATTTCTACGAAACAATTTTATTGTATTGCTAAAGGGCTCGTGTGGTAGGTGCAATATGACAATACCTCGAGAAAATTACAGGTTGCCTTATTCCCGCCTCGTTGTGGAAAGATACAATAGATCCTATTATATCAATAGTACTGTGTATTTACCACTTTGCACTGCTGAAAGTGGTGGGCAATTCAGGCTGGCGTTCGGCACCAGAATTGATATGCTCCGCTTTGGATCGTGTCATCCCTTAAGGCGCGTATTGAAAACGAAATGCACGAAGAACGTTTCTGAAGCGTACAGGATGATTTGTTTTTAAATTAGCATGCACGCGAGACTAAATATCACAAACGCATTCCGAATTCAGATAAGAAGAAAACAACTCTGTGTTTCGGACTTCCATTGTCTATATTTTATTTATACACGACGTTTCGATCAGTACAATCTCCTGATCGTCTTCAGGTCCAAACTACAATCAATTCCTAAGGCTACGTACTTATATACTGTGAGAAATCACTCAACCTTGAAGTTTAAGAAGTTGGCTCCGCCCAAGGAGGGGCTTCCAAATATTTGGGATTTCAACACTTGGTTTACTGAAAATACCCTGATTTTGCCCAATAAAGGCAGCTTCAAGGAATTTTCGTTTCTTCCAGTGTGACTCCATGTGCAAAACCTTTGCTTCTGCCCACTTCATTCGGTGTTGTTTTGACCAAGCATGTTCGGCAATTCCTGATTTCGTGGTTTCACCTTTTTGGGTATTCGTCTGATGTTCCTTAAGCCTAACAGATAGTGGTCTTTTAGTTTCGCCTATGTATGATTCACCACACTCACAAGGAACTTGGTAAATGCATTCCTTATTTTGTTTGTTCTCCGGTTTTGTTTTACTAAGAAGGCTTCGAATTGTATTATTAGATTTAAAAGCTGTTTTAACACACTCACACAGGACAATATTTAAAGTTAATTTCAAACACATCATTGTCTCAAACTTTCAAACAAGAAGAAAACAATCTAGGGCACGGTCCCTAGAATAGATTCGGTTTAGTAATTTTGCCCCACTCTTCGAGCCGATGACAACAGAAAGATAGCAGCTGATTTTTGTCCACCATTTAAAACTTGTATGAAGGCTTGACAAATTAAATTAACTTTTCGGATTTTTTTTCGTTCAAATGATTGATGCTACACCTATTTTTTGCTTGTACGTTTTATTATAACTTTTTTGTGTAAGTAAATATATTTTATTTTTGGCCTATATGCGTTCATCTTTCACCAAATAGAAATGAAGATCATTAGTTGGTAATCGATTCCGTCAAGAAACTCATCGGTTATAAAAAAGTTAGGTTATGTATGTTTGAAAGTTTGAGACAATGATATATTTGAAATTAACTCTGTGTTTTGGACTTCTATTGTCTATATTTTATTTATACACGACGCGACGTTTCGATCAGTACAATCTCTGATTGTCTTTAGGGGCAAACTAAAATCTGCCCAATAAAGGTAGCTTCAAGGAATTTTTGTTTCTTCCAATGTGACTCCTTGTGCAAAACCTTTGCTTTTGTCCACTTCATTCGGTGTTGTTTTGACCATGCGTTTTCGGCGATTTCTGATTTCGTTGTTTCACCTTTTTGGGTATTCGTTTGATGTTCCTTAAGCCTAACAGATAGTGGCAGCAGCAGAATGGTTACAGCCTTAAACTTATAACAGATACTATTTCTAAATTTCAGCAAACAGGACAAAGATATTACAAGACCAAAACCAAACAAATACATTCCTTACAATTCCATACATTAAAGGAGCATCAGAGAAAATTCGAAGAGTAGCGAACAACTTTAATATAAAAACGGCTTTTAAATCTAATAATACAATTCGAATCCTTCTTAGTAAAACAAAACCGGAGAACAAATAGAATAAGAAATGCATTTACCAAGTTCCTTGTGAGTGTGGCTTAAGGAACCCAAAGAGGTGAAACAACGAAATGAGGAAATCAGGAAATGAAGTGGACAGAAGCAAAGGTTTTGCACAAGGAGTCACACTGGAAGAAACGAAAATTCCTTGCAGCTGCCTTTATTGGGCAGAATCAGGGTATTTTCAGTAAACCAAGTTTTGAACTTCCAAATATTTGGAAGCCTCTCCTTGGGCGGAGCCAACTTCTTAAACTTCACTGTTGAGTGATTTCCCATGGTATGTAAGTACGTAGCCTTATGAATAGATTGTAGTTTGCACCTGAAGACGATTAGAGATTGCACTGATCGAAACGTCGTGTATAAATAAAATTTAGGTTATGTAGTTGTTATTTTTCCTGTCTGTGAAGCTATTTTATTTTGTACTTGATTTTTGCAAGGCATTTTTGGAGAGTGATTATATTGTTAGTTAGAGGGAAAGACTTGACAAAGAAAAAATGAGCCTTTTCACTAAAAAAACGCTAATTCCATTCTATACCGTCCCTCGGAGAGGATGTTAAGGGGATGGTCCCGTGTTATCCATATATTGATAGTGGAGCACGTTAAACATACCTAGCCTCGACAAAGGGGTTTAGGCTAAATTAAATCCTCCTAGGAAAAGAAAACTTGGGGGTGCTCATCAGACCGGTCTGGTGAGTGGGGTAGGATTGGGTTGGGTTGAGTTGAGTATCTTAGGTCTTACCCCTCCATTCACGCCGATAACCAGGCCGGATGGGATCGGATATCACGTGTAGGCGGTCCTAGTTACACACTCCCTAAGTCGGTAGACTGCGAAAGTAGTCGATGATCCATCCGATTAAATTAATAGTTGCTTACGGGACTCAAAAACAAGGTTAATCAAAAATTAGAGAGAGAGAGAGAGCTAAAAATTGCTGCATGGGGCTTTTTATCTCTGGGTTTTATATTAATATAATCCGAGTTCACAGATGGCGCAACGAATTTGTATCGCCGAGCGGCTATCGCTATCACCAGGGACCGATGTCTTATATATCTTCTATATATCCGTCTCTTCTATCCCAGAACTTTCCCCCAGAAAGGCAGTGCAAGAGAAAGACACTGCAGATATTGCAGAACATGAAAGATATAATATCTATATAAGACAACCATCGTATTACTTTTTTTTAATCTTTGAAATACCGATCCATGTTTTTACATTTCTGCATGGTTTTTTTAATCCGTAAAAGAGATTACACAAAGTATTAAGATGACCGGTGACCGGGAAGAAATTGGATCAATAAACAATTTTGAAAAACGTCATCACCCTTTTCCGAATTATCGTTTTATTTTAGGTAGAATTTTTTCTAATGTTGAGGTGGTCATCGGCAAAGTTATAAATATTTATATAAATATAAGTCTTTTTATATTTGGGAATAATAGAGTGTTAATTATGATTTAATTTATGTAATTAATAATATTTAAGCCAGGGTGGAGACCCCATTGAGTGCGCTCATAAATACTAAATCCTGTTCGTTGTTGGCTCCACAGAAATGCGAGAGTCAAGAGTCCCTTTTCGCAAACCAGTTTGAGCAAGCTAGTCAACCAACCAATTGCTGGCAAAATGTTGATGTTATCTATATTTAGACAATTTTTTACCATTATCAGGTTATTGATACTTTTGTGGTAGGTAAATCTTCAGTTGAGTGCCCATCGAGATGGCAAAACTTGTCTTGCGGCCCCGTTGATTTAGGTTGCATGGCAGCACAACACAAAACTTAAACAACTGTGATAACGGTGGAACAGGAAAATTTTTTATTTTAAAAATGCTTTTTTGATTTTAACAATAAACTTTAAAAAATCCTTAAAAACTATTTACAAAAAAAGCATTTTGTTAGAATCAAATATCCTTAAAACCCTTCTGATTTTTAGATTCTGTTATTTTTTATTGAAAAATTTGCTAGGTAATTTTAAACCACAAGTTTTATTTTTAGGTATACTTTTTAAATAATTTTTTGTATTTTGTCGTGTGTAAACAATTTATTTTCTATTAAAATCAATTAGTAAAATAAATACAAATTTGGTGACTGAGGAGAGTTAAAAGGTTTTGCTGTCCAAAATTTATTTTGGTTATGTTAATTAACGTAATTGTAAAGCCATGATGGTAATTTAAGGCTTATACATTTTTGCATAATTTAAGGGGTAACGTTTTTGTTTAAGCAATTTTTACTTTGATTTTGCTCACATTTTAAAGCTGTCTTTTCAAACTTTCTGTTTCTAGAATAAAACACTCACATTTTTTAAGTTTTGACTCTTTTTTTAAGCGTTTAAAAAAGTTACTGCGAAAAAACATTTTTCCTCTGTTAAAATGAAAAATATTTAAGGTTATTGAATAGAGACAGCAGGGTATAAGAAAGTATTTTAGAGAAAGATGGAAATAATTTAATGCAATTGTTTAATAAAATTTCTGTTTTGTCATCTGTCTGTTATCTTTAGTGGTGTCGCAAATGCAATTGTTCAAAAACAAACAGTGTGTAAGACATAAGGTGGTATTAATTTCTTTTAATCAAATTTTTTTACAGTCTTTAAATTTACCAAAAAACGTGACCTAACAGGAATCTAACTAAATTATTTTAAGGTTCATCATGGCTCTACCATAAGGTTAGCACCAACAATCATCGCTTTAGATGTAAATGGAACTATTCCGCATAACACTACTTTTGAGTAAAATAAGATTAAACATTTTTTGTAGTATAAAAATGTTTATATTTTGGTTCGCTATAATAAAAAAAGTAATAAGTAAAAAAGTAAACGAAGGTTAGAGCTTTTGTCAACATAAAATTTGGACATAGTTAAAGTACCCAACTAGCAATTTTTAGTTGTGCAAGTTGTAAAAATTAGAATTGCACTAATTTTAACCGTTGTTTTACAGATAAAGAATAGCTATCATGGCGACGGTCGACAACGTCGACTATTATACGACGCCTAAACGTTTATCAGAACTTCAGTCGCCATCACAACTATTTATGACCGTCTATTGTACTAACAGTAATTCCTTAGTTGTGAAGGCGCCGACTACAAACCGGTGTGTGCTAAACCAAAAATTGATCAATTTACTCCACGTTTTCTGGCCGGTTTGTTGGAGACAAGGGCGCGCCTGTTTTCATCTAACCAATTTTTCTGTTCTGTTTGCAACAAGCCAATTTGTTTGCAACAAGCCAACTGCTGTCTGTCATACAAACGTCAATTAATTCAGCAAAAATAACTAAGAAGTGTTTTGTAAAGTTTCTATTAATTTGGTTTGAACATTTTGCACTTTGAAAAGGAACAAACGGTATAAATATTCTTCGATATTTTGACATGTGACAGCTGTCATTGAAGGTGATTCCCCAGTGTGTCGGAAAAAAAGAGGAAGGTCCTGTGTAAACAACAAGGACGGAAATTAAGTGAGCAGCAGAAAGCCAAACTGTGGAGCAATTTCGATTGGGTAAAAATTGAGGCGTGTTCGCGTCTTTTAAGTTAGGGGATCCGTTCAAAACACAGTTAAGTAGTTAAAGCAGTCGAGACACGGGACTTCTTTGGTTGTCATAGAAACTAGTAAGTGTCGCCATGATTGATTGTTAAAACCATTGTATGCTAATTTGTAAACAAACATTAAAAACTATTTTTTTGCTTTTTTCTACAATAAACTAAGATCTTTTTGCATATAAAAATCCGTATTTTGTTCTTAGGAATCCTAAGCAACATCTTTAGAGGATTTTCGAAGCGATTTTTAAATCATGATTTTTTTTTTATTTCATAAAATTATCTTAATCGAGGGCGCGCTTGTTTTTTAGAGCTACGAACTGTACATTTGACAGTAAACTACCGTCTGTTTATATATTTTGGCATTGATTCGCATGTTATGATGATGCAAAACATGATATATGACATAGAAGATCATTTTATTTTAATAATATTATGGTGTTAGAAATAGTTTAATTTGTAGTCGAATAGTGTATTTATCATTTTACGTAATGAATAATATTTTGAACAAATAATTGTACTCCAAAACCCACTGAACTATTACTTCAACTGTAGTCGCGATCGCGACGTTGACTCAACCAAAAAATCATCCACCAAATTGGTGCAAAAGTGGGTGGTGTTTGAGTAAAAGTAAACGTTGCGACGCAACGTTGGCACGCGGTGCACAACGTTGAGACGTCGACAAATTGCTAGTTGGGTAGTTGCTATCACTAACTCAAAATTGAATATTTTGTTGATTAGGACCATTAAAATATATAATATATAAATAATCATAAACATATGATTTTCTTGGAGTAAAATAAGTTGATTTTTATAATTTTATAGTTCTTGACAGGAATATAATTTTTTCGCTTAAAAGCGGATATTGCTTTGGTGTGTAAATAAACACAAATTTTATTTGTCTTGATTTGAGAATATTTTTTTACCGTGTTGATGCTCAGAATTTAGAAGGGTGTACTTTTTTAACGATTTGTCTAAATACCTGGATTGCCAGCTCAATGGGAACTGTGGCAACATGCACATCATATTTTACAAAATGAAATCAATGTTTCGTAGTCATTATTTCACTACTCTTCGAAATCGTATGATTTGTTGTTTTTTGTGTAGTATTTTAGATTAAAACTAAGAGGCATGTACACTGACTACTTATATGTTCTGCTCAGATTAAATAAGGATTTTTAAGTTCACCAAATCAGATATAATGTTAACTTAATTATTTTCAGCATATTCTGTGCTACGTTTGTTGTCTGCAGAACATCAAAATATAATGCCTCATTTTTATTTTTCTGCGTATTCAAACTCTTATTCATTTATTTATTTAAACCTCTCTTCATTAACATCTTTACATTCGCCATCCGCTTACTTTAACGACTTTGGTCATTGTAGCTGGCACTATATGATGCTTCAAGTTGCAGAACTGGTTTAAAATATCATCTTCTTCTTCGGTGGTTTTTTTCTAACTTTCTTTTTGTTTTGCTTCATTCGTAAAAGCGATTTTAATTTAGAAATTGTCATTTTTTTATTTTTGAATTGTTTTACATGGGTTTACAAGCAATGGTGAAAGGTAAATTTTCATCACGGTTTCCTTCAGAATGATGACCAAAAAAATTGTGTAAAAATTTAACCGAATTTTCCTACAATGTGTTTATTAGGTGGATTTATTTATACGAGTATGATTTTTTCGATATTTTTTAAAAAAATTCAATTTTTTCCAAGTCTTGTCCCTTTTAAACACATTGGCGGAAATAGCTCCAGTGTGTTTTTTCACAGACCCAAAAAGTAAGCTGTGGTAATTCATAAAACTAATGCAAAAAGTGGGTTATCGTATCTCCAAAGTCATGAGCTTTCGAAACTAAATTACTTTTTGTAATTCAAGGTCTGAGTTGTTCTCTATTTAAACTACCACTCTGGGTTAAAAGCTCAGATTAATAAAAAAAATGAGATATAACAGTAAACAATATTACCCCGATCAACCAGCCACAATGTTTATTTCCCAAAAAATACATGGTTGCCAATTTACCGCGGGGTTTCCCTAGAAACAAAACAATTCATAAACTTCTTGAAGCTCTTTTGATAATATTATTGATTATTTGACATATTTTTATATAGGATAATTTTTCTTATGCTAATAACTTAATTCTTAGTCCTAATTTTTAGTCTCAATAATTAACTTTTTTTAATTTTTAATAAGTAGAATTTCGAGATTTATAAAAAAGAACACAAGCCGGCAACGTTTTTTCGACGAGCCGCGAATAAATGCCGACATGTTTGGTTGCAGCTGACGGCGTTGTTGTTAACGGGGGTTTGTGTTGTTCGGTGATTTTTGAATTTTATTGTGACTATTTGTGAAAAAAGAACTTATCAAGCTATTTTGAGGACCAACAAAATGGTTTACCATTGCCTGGTATGAAATAAAAGCGGATATTCCAGCCCAGAACTAATATTTCGGAGGTAAGAAAGATCCTGTCATTTTACGTTAGTCATGGGCGTAGTATGAGGTAAAAAACTGCGTAAAAAGCTTATGATTATACTATTAATACATCAAAAATCTAAGACTAATACTAATCTTTTTTAAGAAACAAAAGTACCAGATAATTTTGCTTTTTTTGCAGCATGTAAAATATTTATTTATTATAATTTATACATAACAAGAGAAGACAATAAGACCAAGTGCTGATAGTCAGGTACTGGGGCAGGTATTTTTTGTATTTTAATGGGTACCTGGGTACTTTCTATAATGTGAATAAAACCGTTTTGGAGATATTTACTCTGAGCCAAACTTATTTTTATTTTCATTAATATTTATTATTTATTTTTTTGCCTTTTGACTCCTGTTTCCTGAAAAACTACTAGTAATTTTTTACCTCTTCCTTAAATTTTCCTTGTGTTCTGTATTCAGAAATGAACATGCAGCCAATGTGTAAAGAATAAAATTTGTTGGCCTTAAAATTTTCATAATTAATATCACAAAAAGTTCTCTTAATTTGATAAATAAAGTTTATATTCCACTAAAGAAAACTAAAAGAGACATTATTATCATAGTGAAAAAAACGCTTAATAAGCCGTTTATTAGCGTGTTTTTTTTTGGACAAAAACGTTATAAAACGGGTTATTAACCGTTTTTTTTTTTGCTATGAAAATATTTTTTTTTACTTTTGTTTTGTGGGATACTGCACAATTAAAAAAAATATATAACAGCCATCTTGAATAATTGACCTAAAAATCATTTCAAGTGCTCTTTGGTAAACTTTTGATCTGTTCGTAAATACCTACATTCCTCAAACTAAACTTTATCCTTGAATAAATCTATTTTTTATGGTTATGCAAGTTCTGGCAGTTAATTCTTTTGAATAAGAAAATCCGACCAACCCTACCTTATATCTCGTTTTCACATTTATATATTTAAATTAAAATTAACGCCGCCACTGGTAATGGGAAAAGCAATTTTTGACAGTGTTGCCGTTTTATTGCTTTATCTCTTTTCTGTTCATATAATCGTCCAGAAGGGTGTTGGATTGTAAACATTAGAGGATTTCAATAGGGAATGTTTGGTCTCTCTTTAGTTATTATTCTGAGGTTAAAAGGTTTAAGGATATAATTTCCAGAAATTTTTCTATTTTGACCATTTTTGTAAAATTCCCAGTTATTTTTTTTTCATTTTATTCAATCTCCTTTAATTTTTGTTTTTTATTTTATTTTGTTTTTTTCCGAATTAATTCTCTCATAAAATCGTTCTCATTATGGAATACAAAAATTGGAAATGTATTACCTGTTTCGTTCGATTCGCTATACTTTACGAACAAAAAAACAAAGCTTCTGATACAAATAGCAAGATCTTATTATCAACTTTGTATGTGGTCAAACTGCACTAATAGATAGCCAGTCAGTTTGTTTGCTAGTTGATTGATAGATTGATTTGCACATTGCATCAATAATTGGGTTAATGGTACTCTGTGTCGGTTGCACTCGGTTATAGCAGCTTTTTACTTATTTTATACGCTCGGTATAATTGTTAAAGTGACAGGTTAGCCAGTAGCGTGTATTCTGTATTATCTGCATTATTTTGCCCTTTTTTGTAAAGTAGGTGATCTTGCAGATCATGTCTGAAGTACTCATTAATAATAATTATTATACGTCATTTTTTTCTTTGGCTTGAACATGCAATTTTATCTTTATTTTTATTGGTAGTTTAGCCGACCTGAAACGCGTTAGTGCATTTTCTAGTAAACTAGTGACGTTGTGTGGACGTTTTTATGTGACTCTAGTTTCTGCTGACGTATCAACGTCTAAACAACTTTCACATTACGTGAACTTGCGACGTTTTCCGGCCGGAGTTTTGACGAACTCAAGTGCCCTTTTCTTGTGAAGAAGAAAAGTTTCCAAAGGACCTAATGGCATTATATTCTCCTTCTCTGCCGCACTTGGTCAGGGGCCTAATTCTTGAATCTCGAGAGAAGGATTGAGTCCTCAAGAGAAGGGATCAATCCCGGGGAATGATCCCATCGCTCGAAAAAAATATGCTTTTCCTTGAAACCTCTTCAAAATTTTAGATTGAAAATTAAACATTTTACGCGCATGCTTACCTGTGAATTGGGAGCGATCCCTGGCTTTGGTGTCGGGGAGCGGGAACACTCAATTTTTGATAGAATGGAATGAGCGATCACCGACACAAATCTATGTCGTTTCCTGCTCAAGAATCATGGTCCTGAAAGAGAGATGACATTATCCTACAAGTATATGGGCGAAAGAGAAAGACTGATGGTGCTCTTTAAACAGGAATGTCTGATCCATAGTTTCGCTTCTTGCCGCTCTCTAAAAATACTTTTTGCTTTTGCTTCCAAGAAGTAGGATTTTTGAAGTGTCCTGCCATATTTTAAAAAACTAAATTTTATTTTACAGTTCACTGACCATTTATTTAGAAAAATCGAATAAAAAGTAAGGTTATGGGGACTGTCAGCTGTCATCGGCGGAATTGTTGGAACGTTTTTCAGTTGCATGTTGGGTCGATAGTAACCATCGGTTGTGGCAAGTGGTTCATTTGGGAACGTTTGACGACTGTAGTCCATTTACGTGTATTTTTTGGGATTCTCATAATATTCGCCAATTTTGATGCCGTCGTTTATGTTCGAAGTGGCCCCCATTGTTTATATTTATTAAACACGGCAAAAAATACTACCAACACCATTAAATGACATTTTGGAGACGTCTTATGTTCCGGGCGAGATAGGTATTTGACCATGGGATTTCAAAAATAGGGCTTTAGTAGCATCCATTTTTTTACATTAAAAAAAAAGAAATATTTTTCTTTTAATCACAAACAAATCAAGGGCGCGCGTGTTTTTTCATTCCTTATCTAAGCATATTTGTCAGTAAACCGAATTGCGTTTTTAAATTTTGCTCCCATAGTGGCCATATAAATGCAAGAAAACCATGGCATTTTTGGTTCCCGACGCAAAAAAAATTGTTTACGGGCTAGCTATAAAAACTAATATATTAGACACTTAGAGTTGCACAAATAGAGAGTGCTTAATTCTAATCGTATCCTAACCATTTTGTTATCTGTGGGTTTTCATAAATGTCTGATCTACAGTTTCACTCCTTCTCTTTTCAATTCTATTGCCCTCTCACTTTTTTTGACAAGGAAGGAAATAGAAGTGAGCCGAATGAAGTAAAAGTAGATTGTTTTCGGTTGGAGGTTTTGTAACTTCTTTTTTGTTTTAATTGCCGTAGGAGCATAATCCTATTGGAAATATTAACACGCCAGCACGACCCCGCATCAGGTGACTTGGATAAGTGCGGAACGATGCCTATTTGTGAGTGATTCAAAGTTGGAAATCAAATTGTATGAGCCCACGCTGGTTACCCAGGGCGAAACATCGTTTGATTATTTCTCTTTTCACTTTGGTCTTTTGGGTGTCTCTTGTGGGATGATCATCCAAGTTTGAATTTTCCTTGTTTCCACCAAGGTCTTTTGATCTTTTGTTTTTATATTTTTTCGATTGAAGTAACTGATTTGGAGATTTTTTAACTTTTTTTTTGTAAGAATTGGCTTGGCTATATGTTATAATCAACACTTTAAATCTTTTTTTTTTAAAGGACGCTTTCACAAACGCATCAAAGATCCGCTAAGAACAAGGAATCAAAAATAGCTTGCAAACTTTGTGTCTATTTTATTAAAACCAATTTGTCTTTTAGCGTCCTATAATTCCCTACTATCTCGAACTAAACATGATTAAAGAGAAAAAAAATCGTGTGTAAACCACCCAAGGCTGCGTGCTCTGCATGCACTTGAAATTCAGATGAGTCGTTCATATAAAGTGTCATTTTTCGTTGTAAATTCATGTAAGTTGTCGATGGAGCTATTGTAATGCCACACGTATATGCTACATACGGTTTCTGAACGATTGAAAAACGTGGAAACTGAATGTGTACAATAAACAGTTCATTCCCTATGAACACATCGGTTGCACTCAGCTGTTCTGTCATCGTTTTCACCATAAAAACGGGACGGAAATATATAGAATATCTTGCTATTGCTGGAAGGTTTTAAACGAACACAAGGCACACTGCAGACTAGGATATAAAAAAAAATCAGCAGTAGCAAAACATACTCTTACCAAATGAAAATCATCAACTCAAGTTTGAGGAGGTTTGAGGAAGTTTTGGCGCGAACGGCATATTAGTACACTAGACTTTATCTTGAAGCCATAGAAATCCATAAACGCAAAAAAAATGTCAATAGATCAGAAGAAACGCTAAAAATTAACCGCACCTGGATACCAATCTTACAAACTCTCCGGTACACCAAACAAAATGATAAAACACGTCCACTGATTCCGATTTTGAATGAGGTACCATCCGTTTCACATAAATATGAGCTGCGGATCATAACCAATCACCAGCACTCGAATCGGCAAAACTTTGAGAAGACAAAATTCTACAGAACGACGGTCCTTCACCCGAAAGACCATACAGAGCGCTTCAGGCTATTGCGAACATAGGCCGGAAGAAGTCCAATGTGCCAGTGTACGTACATGCAGAGACACCGCACACCTATCAGTGGAGCAACCAACACTCAGGCTTGCGATAATCGTTCGCGGCTTGCGTTTAGTACGCCTCTAACCACGGTGTCATGTGGAGCGTAGTCAATGAAACCGGAATTTGGTCAATAAATACGCAAATTTTTATAACGTAATTTTCTTGTTTTTTGTCACTGATAAATTGGAGCGTTTTGTTTTCAACTTCACAGATATATCACTAACAACGTGTTACAATAAAAATAATAAGGAGAAACAAAATAAAAGCAAGTTCTACAAATAAAATAATACATTCTAAAACCCAAAAAGATTCTCCCAGTCAAAAAAAAATTAGAGCAAATGTTCGAAAAGTCCTCCTTGCTCGGTTAGACAATATCCGAGCCTATTATAAAAACACCTTCTAACGTTTCTAAGCATGTTAGGGGTGATAGTTTGAAAAGCTTCTTCAATTTTAATCCGAAGTTTTTCCAAATTATTATCCCTTTCATGCTCGTAAACTTTATTTTTGATATAACTCCACAGATAGAAGTCTTTAGGAGCAAGATCGGGTGATCGAGCTGGTCATAAAATAGTTACCCGTGTACTTATAACTTGACTAGGAAATACATTATCAAGATATTCCCCAACAAGGCCAACATTGTGGCGGGTCTTGTTAAAACCATGTTTTACCAAATCTCACACCTAACAACTGCCTAACAGTTGGAATAATATGCTGCTGCTTGTGTAGATCCAAGTATCTAGGACTATGCAAATTGCCGTCAATAAAAAATGGCCCAATTACGTGTTCCCCTACAATACCCCCTTCCCAAACATTTAGTTTTTGGGGATACTGTGTTCTTACGTCAAAATACAAATGCAAATTTTCCCTCGACCAGTATCGAACGTGTGTTGGGTTATGACGATTCAATAATAGAAAAGTGCTTTCATCTGTGAAAAGAATAGATAGAAATTTTTCATCACGATTAGCCCTTTCTATCATTGTTTCGCAAAATTCCATACGACGATAGTTGTCCTCCGGAAAAATTTGATGCGTTTTTGACGCTTTGTAAGACCATAATAACCATTCTTTTTGAGAACACGTAAGACAGTGGCTAAAGACGTATCAACTGCTTTGGCAATTTGGTGGCTAGTTAACTTTCGATTTTTTTTCCACTTCAGCGCAAATCATCACAACTTATACTTCATGCTCGTCATTCAAAACATGGGTTTTTTATGGTTTCTTGGCGCTACACAACCAAACTTTTCAAAATTCTGCACAAACCTATGAATCGTTGATAAACTAGGTTCTGGTCGATATACAAAATTCTCCATAAAAGGTCTGCCTTGATAGTACCATTTGAACTGGGTAGTATTATTTCACTTAAGAACTTACCAATCTGTTTCTAGAGTAAGGCAGAAATAAAAGAGAATAATAAAAACAAAATAAATTTCCAGAAGACAACACGAAAAGCAGAGATAATAAAAAAGGAGTGCAAGAACACTTTCGAAGCATGTCAAACAAGTTGGGATCGCCTCCAAGACAAAGCTCAATAAACAACAACAGTTAGGTGTACAAAATCTAAAAACATGAAGGGCAAGAAGCCATAACATATTACATGCCAGAACTCTTCACAGGACATGTATGCTTTATGGCATACCTAAATAGAATTGATAAGATACAATCACACACTTGCGTGTACGACAGCGAAGCAGATACAGGAGAACATACGTTGTTTAAATAGTTGGTTTCGTGGGTTATAGGACTAGGATTGAATGAAAGCTATTTTTCAAGCCTCAATGACTTTGTTTCCGAGATCCATAAAGAACGTCAGTTTACCTTGTCACAGAAGGAAAGCAACAAAGTGGAAAAAATTATGAAACAACAAGAAACAAATAAAAAAGCAAGAACTGGAGAAGGAACATATAAAAGTAATAAAGAGACTGGCAAAAAAGAAAAGGGTTTAGTAGGGTCACTTCATCCTGAAGCCTAATGGCCCTATGGGTATCACAAAGAGTGCAGGGAAGGTTTTAGTGGGTTTGCTAGGTAATTGGAGAGTCCTACCTTACACTTCCAGACACACGTCATCTGGTGTGCAAAAAGGATTTTACCTCCTACGGAAAAAAGTTATACCTTTAAATATTGGCTATAATTAAGTGTCTATTTATTATATAAAAAGTGAAATCCAAAAGATGTGATTGTGCCAGGCCTTTTTCGATCGTATTTAAATTCTAACGCCATACAGGCGAGTCGCATTCCTGTTTTACAAGCATTATAATATTATGTTAATATTTTTCTCAACCGTCATCGCCGTGCCGAGTCGTGGAGAGAATCCGATATGGCGTTCGTTTATTTAATGTGTGCTACATGTGCGTTTTGAATCCCAAAATTGCGTTCTTCGCTCCTTGGCTATCCTTTGAGTCACAAGCTTTTTAATAGATTCTCTTGCTTTTTTAAGTACCATTCTCGTCGTAGTACTTTTCTTCTATTATTTATTTGAAGAGTTTTTGTTTGCATTTTTTGATAGTAAATAAAAGTTCAAGATTCTAATCTGAGCATTTCGCTACGGATTCTATGGGCGCAAAATCAGGGATGGCCATGTTTTTCCTAGCATTTTTGTGACAAGGTTTTCGCTATTTATTTTTCTCATTTTTGTCTTATCTTTCTCTTTCAAAGCGGGCGCAGTTGAATAATATGTCTTTTGATGTAGAGTTGTTTTATGTAATATGTTATGTTTCCGTCTTTCCCTAATAACTGTTGCTGTCAATTTGAGCTTTGTATGGAGACTATTTTCGCGATCCTCTATTATTATTATCTCTGTTTTCCTTGCCTTTCTTTCCTGTAGATATTGTGTTTGGAGCTCTGTGATTCTTTTTCTCTTTTATCTGTAGTTTTATTGGTATAATTCTTATCGTATACCGTTCTTCGCAGGTTATTCTTAGGCGAGTTCTTCTTTAACACATTTTCCATTTTTCCTTGTATTTTGTTATTTGTAAGCAGTTTTTCCAAATCCAGCAGGATGGATTGTGTTGTCAAAGCCAATATTCTTCTTCTAGCCGCATCTGCTTTGCCTATTGCATACTCTTTAATCTAATTTTGCGGGTTTTTCTTTAAACTTGAGTTGGAATTTGGTTGGATATTGAAATTTTGGACTTACTATAATCATATAAGTGATATCTTAAGAAAAGCACATAGGTTTTCCAAAAATTTCCTGAAAAAACTGAGAAAAAGGAAATAGATCCCTGTATAGTGGGTCTTTTTACAAAAAATACTTTCATGAAGAATAGAAATATCCTCACATTAAAATTTTTAATTCATATATTTTTATCAATTGAAAACTGTCAAAACACTTAATAGGCTATGCTACACAGGAAAAATAGAGGAAAAAATGAAAACCCAATTTTTTTTTTATTAACAAGCTTAGTAAGGTCCACCATTTAACATACTAAAGTCCCCATTCCTACTCCCTCGGCAACTGTTATTTGTAACCTCTAAAAACTCCAAAAAAGTGTTTTTCTGAAATAACTCCTAAACGGTGACAGACTGTCAAAGGTGACGAAAATAAGTAACTAGTGATGGTCCTTCTACCACAAAAATTGAAAAAACCTAAGCAAATATGATGCGAATTTGAACAATGTCTTGCATATTCTTTTTAATCACTTTCATCAAGATTTCTCAACCTACGAGTACCAAACTTGACAGAGTTGATCTTGTACCAATGTCCTAAATTATATCGGAAAATTAATTTTTTTTCCAATGGCGTAGACCGATTTTCTTAACTAGAAAATTTAAAAATGTACCAAAACTCTTTGATACGCCACTGTTACCGACATATACAAAAAAAAGGCCCCGCTTTTTACTGGATCTTATACTAGATTAAATTGCATTTCCAATGACTCCTTCCGCTTGTATTTGCTGCTGTAATAAGATAAGAATTTTTTAAAATGATTTTCAGCAAATGACATATGATAATAGTAGTTTTAACAACTAGTGGCTAAAATGTTGCTTTTTTACAGGCCTTTTTTTAAATAACGAGGGCAGCGAGTTATTCAAAAACGCGATTAAATAAAAGCACAGTTTAGCCGAGAGTTTTTAAAATACCTTTATCAAAAAATCCAAGAAAAACAGGAAAACACTTTTAAAAATCTTAAAAATGAAAAGCACTTCTTGCAACACACCATCTTTACACTATAAATCAAGGCGGCTGGTAAATGAAATAACAATGTGGTTTCCATAGCGATGTGCCTTTTTACTCGGTGACGGTCATTGTTGCGACATTTCAATCTTTGACAGTTTGATATTTTGACGATGTTTTTAAATGATGTTTTCGTAAATACTTGGTGACAACTGGCGGAAATGACTTAATTTTTAGGCAAGAATAATTAGATTTTTTCAATATTACTATATTCCGCTATTTTTCTTTAATTTTGGATAAAAACCGCACAGAAATCTTTTTTTGCACCCGTGATCAAAAAAAAAAGTTTTTTCGCATCGGTTACCAAAAAAGCCATGCTTTAGTTATGTGCAGACAGTTACTGAAATCATGTTTTTGATGAAGGTATAAAAAAAATATTTTTTACGTTTTAGTGTGGAATTAAAAAAATTGTTTTACTTAAAAAGTGTTGTTTTATTAATGGCGTTGTCTCGCCTCTCTTTCATCAGATTATCTCATATATACAAGATCTCTAAGTCAGTGGCGTAGTAACGCAAGGTGAGGTTTTGCAGACAACCCCCTACTCCCGAAACTCTAACGACGGAAGTGGAGGGGAAAAAGATTTACTTTGTTCGATTTTGATCAAAATTAGCATACAGGGGTTTTTAGGGAAGGGGATTATGAATTTTTGATCAGATTTAAAAATTTCAATATGGCGGATTCAAAATTCTGATATCATAATTATTATTTAAAAGCGATGGGTGTAAATTAAAACTAACATTGTGCATCCATAGATATTTGGTCGAGTTGGGTTGGATTTACTTACTCTTACATTCTTGCGAAAAATCATAATATCATCAACATAAATTTATCAAGTCAACAACAAACATTATTGTGATATCAGAATTTTGTATTAAATTATTTAAAAAATATGGAAGTTACTTAAAGTGTTCATTCTCGTAACGGGAATGTATACTTATATTTTATTGCAATTTTTGATGGCAACTCGCAAACGATTTTCGTATATTACGCCATGTAATTTGACAGCATTATCTATGCATGCACTTTCTATATGCAAAAGGTGCAAAGGTTAAGTAGGTAGGCAAAAAAATTATTGAAACACTCTGTAAAGCCGGTTAGGATTTACACGAAAATGCCATTAGCCCAAAGATGAATTTTATGGAAATTTTAAAAGGTTACAATATTTTAACGTGCCACTTTATTTGGGAACCTAAAATAGAACTTAAATATGCGAAAGAAATAAAGTAACAAAAAAACAAAAGATCAAAAGATCTTGGGTGGAAATAACGAAAATCCAACCTTGGATGAGCATCCCACAAGGAACACACAAAAGACCAAAGCGAAAAGAGAAATTATTAAACGATTTTTTACCCTGGGTAACCAGCGTGGGCTCATCAGTGGTTTCACTAGTCACCCTCTACCATACATGATTAAACATCATCATACACTTTGATTTCCAACTTTGAATCACTCACAAATAGGTATCGCACTGGTACTTATCCAAGTTACCTGATGCGGATTCGTCCTGGCGTGTTAATATTTCCAGTAGGATTATGATCTTAAGGCAAATAAAACAAAAAAGAAGTTAAAAAACCTCCAAATCAGTTACTTTACCCACAAGAAACACACAAAGCGAAAAGAGAAATTATTAAACGATGTTTCACCCTGGGTAACCAGCGTGGGCTCGTCAGTGCTTTCACTCTCATACATCATTAAACACATATACTTTGATTTCCAACTTTGAATCACTCACAAATAGGTATTGTTCCGCACTGGTACTTATCCAGGTTACTTGATACGGATTCGTCCTGGCGTGTTAATATTTCCAGTAGGATTATGCTCCTAAGGCAAATAAAACAAAAAAGAAGTTAAAAAACCTCCAAATCAGTTACTTTAACCGAAAAGAAACTAAAAAAACAAAATATTAAACGATCTTGGGTGGAAATAACGAAAATTCAAACTTGGATGAGCATCCCACAAGGAACACATAAAAGACCAAAGCGAAGAGAGAAATTATTAAACGATGTTTCACCCCGGGTAACTAGCGTGGGCTCGTCAGTGCTTTCACTTTCATATATCATTAAACACCATCATACACTTTGATTTCCAACTTTGAATCACTCACAAATAGGTATAGTTCCGCACTGGTACTTATCTAGATTACCTGATACGGATTCGTCCTGGCGTGTTAATATTTCCAATAGGATTATGCTCCTAAGGCAAATAAAACAAAAAAGAAGTTAAAAAACCCCCAAATCAGTTGCTTTTTTTTTGTTGAAGTAACTAATTTGGAGGTTTTTTAATTTCTTTTTAGAAATAAAGTAGTAACACCCCGTATCTACGATGGTTTATGTTAATTAGTTCAAATAGAACGGATAGGCACGCGTGGGGTCATGTAGTAGGCGCGCCCTTTGTGTGTTTAGTGGGCTAAGTATAGTAAAGAGGCATGTTTCAATATTGAGATGTAAATTTGAGAAGTGTGCCAAATTCAAACATTGGTTGCTTGCTCTGATGTCTTTTGTTTGACTAAACCGTAAGAGAAGACTTTAAAATATTAGGGCGTGTTAATGGTAATTATACGGGGCGTTATGAAAATCTATCTAATAGCGCTTTCGTTAACTGCTCTAAAACCACTCTCGCGTGCTTCAAGATTGATCCAAAAAGGATTTGGATATTCGATTATGTACACCTGCTCGGAGTAGCGTGTTCGGTTTTCCGAATCTGTGTGACACAAACGTAAAATCGCGAAAATAGAGGATTTAGAGCAAAACATGTCATGACCCTACTTTTTTGGCAACATTTTGATCTTTTTTTTGCTGTTTATAAATCTTTTGTGGGTCAAAACATGAAAAAGTGTATGGAATTTTTTTTTATTGAAATTGAAGAATTGTTTCTTAACTCGTCTACTTCCTCCGAGGAGGAAGAAATCTTTGTCCAACTTGTACTCGATAGGAGTAGCCAAAATACGCAATTAATAATATAACAAAGTGAATCTCCTGTCCGCGAATAAAAATTAAAGTAAAACTCGTGGCATATCGGACAAAGCGTTTTTGTTTCTCACTTCATTACGACCAGGCCTCCAATGTCTAATGGAGAATCCAGACACCTAAAGACATGTTTCATCCTTAATGGGAATCATCAGGGAGTCATAGGATGCCTTAAAATTAGAGCCACGTAGTATGAAGCTCCAATTGGGGGTGGTGCTGCTGTGAACGTTACCTCTTTTTAAGTCTGTAGGTGTCTAGATTCTCCATTAGATATTGGAGGCCTGGTCGTAATGAAGTGAGAAACAAAAACGCTTTGTCCGATATGCCACGAGTCTTACTTTAATTAGTAATATATATAATATAATAAATAAAAATAATTTTGAATGCTAGATACAAACGTCTATACTACTTGTTTAAATAATATTCTGATTTGTTTTCTCTTTGTGACTTCGCGTTTTCTTCAACCGGCTGTCCATTTTGCTTTATTGGCCGTCACAACACAAAAAATTGCCAACAGTAAAGGTTAAGATAAAAAAATGGCGAATAGTTGACAAAAATATCAAACAAGGCCAGACACAGCCAAGATACGGCTAAGTATAATTCCTCCACAAATAAGGTCAGGCCCTAACCTTATTGATTGATTGATTCGTTTGTCCATACAGACCCTACATTCGGTGTCCTCACTTAGACCCATTCTGTGTAATGGTACTTTCAGCCTGCAGTGTCCGGTGTATAAATCAACCATTGTCCGGATGTCTTGACTGGTGAGCTCAATGAGTTTCCGGGCCCTCTTCCTGCAGGGTTCTGTAATGAACTCTTTGGAATGTGTCAGTCTCGGAAATTCGCTCCAGTATTGGTGGAACTTGTTTTCCATCCATCCTGAGAGAGCAGTGTTGATTGTGTTCCATCCATACCAGCGACACAGTGTTTATTCGCCCTATGGTGTTCAGTGTGTCCTGGCAGCTCCTAACGGTTCTCGATGAGCACCTATAGAATTCAAGAGCCTTAAGGGCCGCTTGACTGTTGCACCAGTTATGATCTATCATCTAACGTGCGCTCATTTCAATGGCGAGGAGTTCCGCCTGGAGCATTGTAGCCATTCGTTCAGGACTATGTATAATCCTGATATTTTCCCGGCTGCATTAAGCTCCGGATCCAACGCCTGAAGGCATTTTGGATCAGTCAGTGTACCAGCAGCTATCTTCATTTCAGAAACTTATTCTGTTTGTCGTCCAGGAAGAATAGCTTTTTGCTGTTGCGGGCATTAGATCCGGTAGCAGCCCTAGAATGCAGTGGCTCTCAATTATCCGCGTTAAAGGGTTTGGTACTTTGCCTTGCCACCCCATTCGTTAGCTATGATTCTGTAGGTTGCTTTCATAGCCAAGACAAGATGTAGATGAGGAAGGCTTAGGAGGCATTCAAGCATTCAAGTGCTCATAGTGCTTATTAGTGTCGGCACTAAATGTGATTGTTCTTGCGAATGCGTATCCGTCAACAGCGTCAAAATAGTGCACGTCCCCTAACTATAACTTTCAGGACGACTTGACTCCATTGTTTGCCGGCTTTTTAGGCAGAATTTGTACCTGTTATATACTTTCTTACATCAGGAGGTAAAGTAAGATGAATTCTCACACAGCCGAGAAACCTTATTGCTTAAATTTAGTTTTATGGACAACAGGGCGTAAAATTGCCTTTTAACTTTGGCATGTTCAAGTGTGAAGTACGCCTTTAACGGCCTTTTAGTTTAGTTTAGTTTAGGTGGTTCTTTGTTTAACACATTACTCTTATGGAAACGTTTTTATGAACGAATGCTCAATGACCTTGGCAGGTAACATATAGTATATTTTGGAAAAAAAGATCTATCAAAATTTTAAAAAATATACAAGGTGTCCCATTAAAAAAAAAAGGATCTCATGTCAATTTTGCATGTATTGGGTGATTTAAAAAAAAATGAAACTGTAATATAAATCTACATAATTTCATGGAAAATTCACATCTTTCTTTATCTTTTTGTGAAGAATAATAAAAAACTTTTCCCAGGTGGAACTTTATAAACAGCCATCCTGCACATCAGGCAAAAACAGGTTGTAACAGTCCTCGGCTAACGCCTCAGGCTCTTATTTATCCACCGCGGGCGGTAAAGCTGTACTTTTTGACTTGGGTGCATAAATAAATATTTTAGCCTCAACCACCTAACCCCCCCCCCCCGAATTTTAAATGACATAGAATACGTTGTGTGTATTTGTTATGGTTTTAAGTTACTTATTTGTCAAATTTATGTGTAAAATATTATTAGTAATGTAATATTATAAAATTATTAATTGATCTTCTTTTAAATGTAAAAATAAAAACATGATGTCGTACATAAAATATTGCAGGAAGTTTGGTCATAAAGTGCGGTTAACGCCCTTAGCGTGTAAAAATCGTCTCTTATAAAAACGGCGTGTTTTTTAATATTAGATTATATTTATTCCTAATACTGGTCGGTATTTGAAATGACATACATTTCGCTTAATTTGTTCAAAAGCTTTCCCAAAAAAATAACCAAAAATGTGCCTAAACCTTTTCTTCACCTTCGACTGTACATTGAAGCTTATAAACAAAGTATCTAACAAAAAAGTATCCTCCGTATCGTACCATAGAAAGTAAACAAACTATTCAATATTAGCTGATTCAGTTTTGAATGTTACATCGCGTTGTGATGTGGAGTATTATTTTTTTTTTAAAGATTTTGTTTTTTGTTTTGTTGTAAAAAATGACATACAACTATTTATTTTTTGGGAAATTAAACAGCGAAGTGAATATTGTTTTAATTTATAACGAAGCACAATAACCCGCCGCAGAAGCCTACCGAATTTATTCCTGTGTCCCCTCACATTAATAGAGGTATATCATTATTTGACCTGTTTTATTTAATTGTGAGAATTTTCAGTGACTAGGGGTTTTTGTCACTTTATATTTATCATACTTCAACGAATCATTTGCATACTTTCAGTGGTAAAGTCATATCTTGGAAAAATATTCCCTAATTGAAACATTTTTGAAGAGGTTTTTGAAAACATTTTTTGACATAAGTTGTGAGAAACCCTGTATATTCATATTGACAGTGAGAAATTAAATGGAATTAATATCATTGTTAAAAAAGTGGTCCTATTACACTTGGAATTTTAATCTTTTTTATTTTTTTTCAGATTCTTTAAAGAATGAAGACAGGACTAGAAATACAAATTTTATCGGTTTTTCCATAAACAATCCCTTAGTGAACATACAAAAATTCAAGTGCCATGGTGCTTATAAACGAAATCCAAGTAAAACTTAAAACTTTTTCGTCTTGGTTCGCATTTTAAAATCCGTTTATTTCCCCCCTAAAACTAAACAAATGTATCTAAACTGCGCCCCCAAGCCGCGCGCGAACATGTTCGACAACTTGCTCATGCGCATCACGAGCCCTTCCGCGCGCCGGCGTCACACGTACCACTGCCCGGATTTTACCGATGTCCATTCGGATCCCGAAGATTGCGAACCGGTAGTGACGTCTAGGAAACCGAGACTTTTGGAGCGGAGAAAGAAAGGGCGAGCCAAGGAGGCAGGTTTAAGACAGGCCAGGAGTTTGGGGAGATTGGACGGAGTTAAAGAGGTAAGTGGTTTTGTATTTTTCAACTGGAATTTTTGACGAACGCACCTTATATTTTGGAATCTTATACAGAGTAAGTCATAAGATATTTTTGTAAACTTATCTACAATATTTCACACTTCCTTAATTAAAAAGGAATGTTAGTACGGTCCTCTCGGCAGTACCAGGTTTATCATAGTGTTTGTAGATCGGCCATCATTTCATCAAATCTTAACACATCCGCCATTTTATTTTTTTGGGTTTTTTGCCATAAGTCAGTCCAACGATCTGTGACTGTCGCTTGATTAACAAGTCACGGAGGGCAAACAAAGCGATTTTCCATAAGACGTATCCGGATTTTCCAGTGACTTTCAATAGGTGAAAATGCATTTTTATTATAGTTTGTTCTTTTTGAAAAACTGATAAAGGCAGTTTGTTAGTGGATTTTTGTAGAAAGAACCAAAGAACCGTGCCAAAAGTCATAGTGTTTGTTTTGTTTACATTGGTTTTTATTTGTGTTTTAAGGAATTTAGAGGAAGATGTCAATAGAAAATGCTGCTTTTATATAAAAATTGACAGGTGGATCGCGATTCTTCAGAAACAACAGAAAATGTCACCCGTCACAATTCTGTACAGTGGCCATTTTTACTTTTTCTCATAGAGAAAGTAATAGCTACGCCAGAGTGACCGATACTGTGTTATACTTGGGAAATATTGTTTGACGGCGATACGAGCGCATCCGGTGGCTATAGGGAGGAACTACTTGTACAGCTAAAAAACCTTCTTTAGCTTACAAAAAGTTTGTTGGACCCATTAAAAATCTAAAATAGGAGGAAGGGGAAAATGTTGAGGAATATTATCATATATTAAAGGTACCAATATTTTATTACGTTATTTTCTTTTATTAACTGGGGAAAAATCCAAGTATAAAAGTCTTACAGATTTTATAAAATGTCTTAACCTGTCTGCTTTTTTTGGCTGTATAAATCATCACAATTCTCAATTATCGGTACTCTTTAAATAGTTCCATGTTAGCTTTAATGGTGAAGCCTGATTTGAATGGCATTCAATTCAATCAATTCATCCCATAAACTCGGGCGATTTTCAACCAAAAGTGATTAAAATAACTCAAAAATGTTTCGAAAATCTAAAAAAACTGCTGGTCAGGCTTGACAAACTTTGACAAGCGGTGGCAAAAACCGGCAGGTGCAAAATTAAAATTGTGTGAAAGATATTTCGACATTGAAAAATGTTCTGTCTTTCTTTTATGTTCATTGCTTTATTTAAAATAAAAAAATAGCGTCCCTAATATTTATTCTAACGTTGTAAGAGAAACAGCGTCATTTGTTTAGTAACATTTTGTAAATTGAATATTTTAAAGATATTCTGCAGGACTAGTTTTACGGCGGAGCTAAATTGCTACTACGCGTACCAATCAACGTCAAAAAATGTCGAAAATTCTCACCATGTAAAAGGAAAGACAGAATTTGTGCGAGTTTTCTGTACAGTGACATATTCCATGGCTATCTATGGTTTTGTATATTAAAAGTCTTAAAGTTTTTTTTTTAATTTTGAACTTTTATTATATGTATAGGTAAAACAATTACAATTATTCTAAATGCAATTCAAATGCAAACCACTAAAAATGAAATAAAAAAAGTGTAGAAAGCCTTGCAAAAAATTAACTGAATAAAAATAATATATATGGAAAAAATTAAAGTTAATATAAAATTGCAAAACCCGAAAAGTTCATACTTTCCCTAAAAATAAAACATTTCATTCAGTTCCTGTTGTTCTCCGATGGTGCCCATTATTGAGTCTGTTCATTAGGAATCTTAGACGTGATCTCCTTAATCAATCTCTTAGCCTCATGACTCCAAGGACCTAGCATTTCTATAACGATAGGAATGAAAACGAAACGATTCTCCAGCTCTCTATATTTTAGGTGTTTTTTTTTGTCTCGGCAAGGGCAGCAGCAGATCATGACAGTAAGGTAGAAGAATCATATATAGAACCTAAAAAGGCAGAAATAAAAAATGTTAATGTATCTGTTATTCCAAGGCCGCCCAATTTTATTGGAATTGCACTTTGAAGCTAAGAGTTTAATTTTATTGGACAATTTGTCAAGTAATTTTAATTTCTCGCAGATTTTGTTAAGAAAATGTATTTTATTTTTAATAGCCAAACTAATTTCATCAGTAGAAAATGCACACCCAAGCAAATTAAAATTGGAAATTGGAACTTCTAGTAAGTTTGGCGCAACGGAATAAAAATCTGATATTAAAGGTTTGTTTACACACACACATAAGTTTAATAAAAATACATTTTTAAATAAAAAAAGAGTTTTTCGCAAAACCTACCTAGAAAAAATAATTTATTCTTTATTTACTGGAACAGTATTATGAAACTAAATTTTAAGGGTATTAACAAAGAAGTCCTGACAAAAAGTGTTTAAACATCGTCAGATTTGAATCGGTGATTTTACAAACAAATTTTAGTTTTTCGGTGAAAAATCGAAAAAGGGCTCTAAGCCGTGTCTTAGTTTTTACAAAATGCGCCGTCAATTTGAAGTTCAGCCAATTCTGATGTTCATTTCACTTCAAAAAGTATGGATATCACATGACCTGTTTTGAATGTCACTTCGAAATTTCCTGAGCTAAGGTCACTGACAGAAAAAAAAATAATCTTTACTCTTAAGTGTTGATATTTTCTACAACAGCTCCCAAAATACCAACTTAAAATTTGATAAGTCCAAGCCCTTAAAGTGGAAAATGAAAAACCTACCAGTGGGTAGCGTATCTGCTTGCCGCATGTAAGGCTCAGGTTCAAATCCCGGTAAGGTGCATGGATATTTTGTGTTTGTCTTAACAACTTGGCACTCACTATGGCAACACTGGGCATTGATCCTACTATGGATGGAAAGTACAAAAAAATCAAATAAATAATGCGGAATAAGAATATGTGGCTGTTGTCTTTAAGTAACGGCGTTTTCAATCGAATTTCATTGAAAATCGGTATTTATCTTGCGCAATTTGAAATTCTTTATAGGCTCGACTATGGTAGTGGTTCCGGCAGATCAAAAGGAAAAACAATCGACTTTTTCGAATGCAAATTTCTCACATTACAATACAACGGGCCACCGGACAGCGCAATAATATCACCTTACTTACAGCCGCTTTGCCGCCGCGCGTAACTGTTCGGCCAGGTGGCGGCAACGCGCAAAATTGGCGGCTATTCCTTAACTTACACAAACTTTTGTTTGAAAGTTTGAGACAATGATGTATTTGAAATTAACTCTGTGTTTCGGTCTTCCATTGTCTATATATTATTTGTACACGACGTTTCGATCAGTACAATCTCTGATCGTCTTCAGGTGGAAACTAGAATCTTTTCCTAAGGCTTATATACTATGCAAAATCACTCAACCGTGAAGTTTGTGGGCTCCGCCTAAGGAGAGGCTTCCAAATATTTGGAATTTCATCACTTGGTTTCTTGAAAATTATTGAACCTCTTGCAGGCAAGACCGCTTCATTTGTAGAAAATTCCAACCATTTTGTTAATATTCTTAAATCTTTTGTTTTAGAACCCAAGGATAGATTTCTCAGTGAAAGTGTCTCGATAAAGAAATTGCTAGATATTATTAGACAGAGACTGGTTGATGATGAATTCCTTTATGAACGTATCATCCTGCCGCTGGAGGGAGTGTTGGAGTTGTTGGAGTGTTGTCTACATAGCTGTTACTGTTAGGTGAAAGGTTTTATGATCAGGATGACGGTCTGCTAATGGGTTCATCGCTTTGGTCAGTGGTGGCCAATATTTACATGGAGTGGTTCGAATCATACGCGTTTGATACCGCAACATATAAACCTAAGCTCTGGCTAAAATATGTTGATTATTCTTTTATTATCTGGACCGGAAATGATCAACAACTTTCAGAATTTATTCACCATCTAAATAACATAAGGCTCACTATTAAATTCACAATGGAGTTGGAGCAAAATTGTCAAATTCCTTTTCGTTCCGTACTTGTCAAACGAGTAGAAAGCGACATCAGAACAACAGTCTATCGTAAACCCACTCACACAGGACAATATTTAAATCAAGGTGCAAATCATTCTGCGACAACCACACGAGGCATAATAAGAACTTTGAATAATAGATCCGTTCAAATTTGTAGCAATTGTCTTGACTTGGAAATCGAAATAAGAAATTTTAAGAAGGATCTGCAGCAGAATGGTCACAGCCTTAAACCTATAACAGATACTATTTCTAAATTTCAGCAAACAGGACAGAGGTCAAAAGACCAAGACTAGGCAAATGCATTCCTTACAATTCCTAGTTCTTCTCAGATCTATTGTGGTTCCCCTTTGTAGTTTTCTGCTTTGCTAGAACTACAAAACAAGTTGCAGCCCCTTCCTTGTCATAAAACCCAGAAGTTTTGCCAGTGTGCTTTATGTATAGCTCCAGTAAGGCCCTGGTTCTAACTTGGCCTTCACATTAATATAGGACATGTAATGAGGTTTCTTCCTCTTTCTTACAGAAGCGGCATTGTAGCATCTTTTACCAATCCCATTGTATACAAGTGCTTATTGAGTTTGCAGTGACCTGTTAGGAGCCCCACTATTTGTCTGACAAGCTTCCTTTCCTTACTAAGAAGTTCTGCAGTCATCTTTGGTTAACGTTCTTTAAGGCCACAAGAACGGCATAGATTTTACAACACTGCTTTGCTATTTTTTTGAAAGATCAACAATAGGTGGCATCGCTAATACCATTTCAAGCGAGATCGTGCAGTGTTCAAAACACGGTGCGAACACCATATGTGAGGAAAAGTGTAACTTATTAGAAACGTAACAATTTATTAATGCTTCTTTAAAAGGTTTTGATGCTCGGCTTCATGCTTCATAGGTTGCAATATATCGAAATTAAAAAGAACTAAAAGAAAAATCATTATTCAACATCAAAAAAATAACAAATTTACGTATTACTTTCAACACTTGAAATGTATCAATGTATTGGCCGAATTTTACATCAGACAAGTAGCCAGTGGCTAAGCGGAACCTGAATTCCAATACTACAATCGAACTCACTTCGGCTTCCTTGGGCCTACTAAATTACGTGACCTTGGCGTTTCAGAATTCCGGCAGAATATTGCTTACAAAGAAAGTAACCATAACTTTTTTGTTATCAGATAATCGGATTTATAAAAATCTACAACCGTATCCAAAGGATTTTTGAAAATTTGGTGTATTTTTTTCAAAAAATAAAAAAATCCAAAAATTGCTGTTACAGATTTCTGTATTATCGACGAGGCTAGAGAAAAACCAGGTAAGATTTTTGACTATTGTTAGCCGTGTTTATTTTATTTCGAAAATGAGAGAGTCCAGCAAAAAACTGTTTTAGCCCTAAAACAGCAAAGCAGTGTTGTCAAATGTATTTGTAGTCTTAATGAACTGTTTGGCCTGTCTTTGTCCAGGCGTTTGCTCCCACAGACCGTTAATCTCTTTGGTGAGCCACTGTTTAATAGATTGCTTGACTCTGGCCTTAGCGATCCCACAAAATGGTTCAGGCCCTGTGAATTAACAACCACTAACACGTGCCGAGAAAACACAAAATTGGGCTTTATTTTAATAAATAAGTGTTTTATATGTTGGAACCTGGCAATATTTTATTATTTACTTGCGTCAAATTGTGTAAAAGTAACCAAAAAAAAAAAAAAAATACAACCACAACCAAATGGATTCGTAGTAATTACCACAACCACTACGAAGTGTCAAAAAAGCGTTCCAAAATGTCTCTATATATCTACAATAATAAATAAATAGGTATCTTACTATAAACGGTAGAAAATTCAACAACCTGGAAGGTGTGCAAGTATTGATAAATTAAGTCTTGCAATTTAGACTAAAAGAGAATGTCAGAAAAAAAATGTATGGTTGGAACATCAGCAGTACAGTAGAGAGTTTAAAACAGCTTACTTTAGGTACTCAAGTGTGACACAATTTTATGTGGAGAAAGATTCGAAAAACTAGAATAAAAAAACAACTGACATTAAGTGCTAGGATTTTTTCCGATTCTAAACTGTTTATTTTTGCACCATCTTATGCAAATTAAATGCACTTTTTCGAAAATAAACCGTAATAGTATAATACGCGAATTCAAGATGTACAGTCTAGTTGATTGATTAATGGGCGTATTGATTTGAAGTACCACTTATACTACCCACTCAACCATCAAAGTACTGCTAAATAAGCGGCAACATGCCATCGATCGTTTTTTGACCGTTACGCAGATCTTGATTGAATTAACTTTGTATGTACAAAGTATTTAATTTTTTTCGAAACGCCTCGCGAAGTTAGATAACCTAACGTGAAATATGGCGTACCACAAGGCATAGTATTAGGTCCTTTATTATAAATTTTTGGTGTATGCAGACGAATTGACAAAACTTCTAAAAAGTGCAACAATAATATGTTTTGAAGATGTCATATTATTTTTATTAGAAGGTAATACGTGGAAAGAAACCATATATGATGCAGGTGTGAGGAAAGCTTACACTTAGTAAACAAAAAACAAATTTCGTTTGCTTTAATAAAATTTAAAAAAAAAGTATACCAGAAAACCTAACCGCGTAAACTGCGATTGCAGTGAAATATCACAAAAAACTCAAACAAAATACCTTGGTGTCATACTTGATCCACATCCAATAGTTATAATTATTTGTAAATTTTATCAACTATGACACTAGAAAAAGCTATACAACACAATATAAACACTAAATTTAAAAAAGCAATAACATCTTATGTACAGTGGAGAAATACAACAAACTACCGGAATCATTTAAACAGAAGAATTATAGCAAAATAAAACAAAAACTGACAAAATAGATAGTAAGCAATACAATGATTCCAAAATACCCTGTAGATAAATTTTTAGTTATTATTTTCAATTAAAATTTAAGAATATTTTTTACTATTCATACTACTATTTTATCTTGTAATATTTTGAATGTTTTTAAGTAGGTACATAAGTGTATCTGTATGAGTGTTGACTAAAATTTTATTAACGAAAAATTTTCTACCTGTTTATAAATAAATAAAATGTTTATAAAACAAATAAAATGTTTAAAAGTTACAGTATGTCGAAAATGACATATGGAGACAAACAAAAATTTTGGGCAGTGAGTGCATTTTCTGTGCGGCACTGTTTTTAAAGTTAAATATTACAATTTAAATTTTCATCAGCGTCCCAGTGCTCCGCTTCTGAAACAATTAAGACCACCACCCACAGGACTGACCAGCTTTTACCATAAAAAGAGTAGGTACTTAAATTTGCGATTAAATCAAATACCATAATTTTAGGAAGTGACCAAATTACAGGTGACAAGGTTTGTAGGTTGCAAGCATCCGGCAACTAATTGCCGTCGTGCAAACGCAAAACTTAGTAACTCGATTTATAAATAAATTTTTTGTCCAAAACAGAAACAATAGTAGTATACCCACACATGCACAATTAATTGTTTTAAAAATAAACAAGATAATTAAATAAATAAATGAATACTTCTGTGATATGATGATAAAAAAGTATTTAAAAAAGTAAAGAAAACTACGAGAGCACAAGAAGAACAAGAAAGAAAAAAATGCAGTCAAAACTAATTCTCAAATAGGTTAAAAATACGAAACTTTTTTGTGTGAAAGTTTTCCTTTCAAATAAAAACAGATTTTTTTTCCAAACAGTTAAAAATATATCCACCCCACAGTTTTAAAGAGGTGGGTCAACTTAGTAATTTTTGAGTTACTGGACTTCTGATTCTGACGCTATTTCGTTATGTTTCTGCTTTTGTCTAATCTTGGCATTAAACGTTGACCGAATTACTGAACTCTACATACATTAAATACTCCTATCTATATGGAACATGAGATTAACGCTGTTGGTACAAAAAAGGTAAGAACGACTTAATTATTTGGTATAAAGTTATAAACAGTGACATTACTAATAACCATCATATACTGTGTGTCCTAAAAGTTTGGAGTAATATTCTTTTTTGTCAGTAAACTATAACTTGGTGATATTGGTGGTTTTTACAAGCTTTTATTTAACTTGCAATGTATGTAATAACGAACTATGCTTATACAGACCGCTTCAAGCTACTGAGAATATAGGGCGGAAGAAGTCTAATTTTCCAGTGTACGTACATGCAGAGACACCGCACGCCTATCAGTGAGGCAACCAACACTCAGGCTTCCGATCGCCATTCGCTGCCGTTCACCGCCTTCCGCCTTGTATTTAGTATGCCTCTAACCACGGTGCTGTGTGGAGCGTAGTCAATGAAACCGGAATTTGGTCAATAAATACGCAAATTTTTATAACCTAATTTTCTTTTTTTTTGTCACTGATAAATAAGAGCGTTTTATTGTCAACTGCTCAGATTTATCAGTGACGACGTGTTACAATGAAAATAATAAGGAGAAACAAAATAAAAGCAAGTTCTCAAAATAAAATAATACATTCTAAAAACCAAAAAGATTCTCCCAGTTAAAAAACAATTAAATCAAATGTTCGAAAAGTCCTCCTTGCTCGACTAGACAATATCCGAGCCTACTATAAAAACCCCTTCTAACGTTTCCAAGCATGTTAGGGGTGATAATTTGAAAAGCTTCTTCAAAAACAGATAGAAGTCATTAGGAGCAAGATCGGGAGATCGAGCTGGCCATAAAATAGTTCCCCGTGTACTTATAACCCGATTAGGAAATACATTATCAAGATATTCCCTAACAAGGCCAACATTGTGAGCAGAACAACCATCTTGTTGAAACCATGTTTCACCAAATCTTACACCGAACAACTGCCTAGCAGTTGGAATAATGTGCTGCTGCAGTAGATCCAAGTATCTAGGACCATTCAAATTGCAATTGCCGTTAATAAAAAATGGCCCAATTACGTGTTCCCCTACAATACCCCCCCCCCAAACATTTAGTTTTTGGGGATAATGTGTTCTTACGTCAAAATAGAAATGCAAATTTTCCCTCGACCAATATCGAACGTGTGTTGGGTATGACGATTTGACCATTTGACCATCTGCACTTTTTCGGCAACTTCGTAGACATCCATTTTTAGTTTTAAAAATGTATTATTTCAATTAAGAACTTACCCATCTGTTTCTCGAGCAAGGCAGAAATAAAACAAAATAATAAAAACAAAATTAATTTCCAAAAGATAACACTGCAGCGTGCTTCGAATCCACCTCGGACGTACGGCACGGAGAGTAAATTGGACTTGAGTCCCCCTATGTTCGTAGTAGCTTGAAGCGGTCTGTATAGTTGGGGTGACAACACAAATTGATAGCTCCCCCTACTCGAAGGGGATGGAGGGGGGTACAGTTGAAGTACGCCCGATTTCGTTGAAATTTGAGATAACGAATTTTTAATCAGATCTTGAAAATTCAATATGACGGATTCAAGATGGACGATTTTTGGTCATCTTTTGCTATTCAATTTTAACTGAGTTATCCACATTCGATTGTTTTAAATTTGGTATGCGTTTATAGTTCCGGTGAAAATACAATAATATGGTATTCTCTCCCTCGAATGAGGGAAGTGGAGGGAAAAAAAGATTTAGTTTGTTCGATTTCAATCAAAATTGGTATACAGGGGTTTCTAAGGAAGAAGATTATAACGATTAAGGTTACAAATCTAAAAATTAAGGCTGTGTGTTCAAATTTGGTATAACGAGGGAAGTGGAGGGGCATAAAGATTTAGTTTGTTCGATTTAAATCAAAATTGGCATACAGGGGTTTTTCGGGAAGGGATATGAATTTTTATCAGATTTGAAATGGACGATTTAGAGTACAAATCTAAAAATTGAAAAATAAATATTTATTAAAATTTTTTTTTAGTGCACTTAAAAGTCGAACATAATTTGTAATCTCTCTTATACCATAATAAAAGCGATGGGCGCAAAGTAAAAATTTTAACCAAAATTGGCATACGGGGGTTTTTGGGGATAAGGCATACGAATTTTTGATCAGATTTTGAAAATTCGGTATGGCGGATTCGAGATGGACGATTTTTGGTCATGTTTTGCTAACCTAACCGACTGTCTTCAAATTTGGTATGCGTTTATAGTTCCAGTAAAGGCGCAATTACACAGACGAACATGCTCAAATAAAAGCTCGTGCAAAAGATCTAAAATTTTTTGCGTGAACATTTTTGTGAGCTTTTCTTTGAACATTTTGTTCGGGTAAATTTTTGAGCAAATTATTGCTTTCTATTTTGGAAACATATTTTTAAACATGAGAATAAATAAAATTTCACGTCAGTGATCAGTGATCTCAATTCTTTAAAAAAATGGAACACCAACTTTTATTTTAAATTTTTGTGAAAAAAAGCCGACGGCAAGCGAAACATTATCTACTATCAGTTTTGTCACATGGATTAAGGTTACTTATAATATTTTTTTCTTAGGGTTTTTGCCGGATTTTTTTGCCCTGGGTTTTTTTTGGTACTTTTTTGCGAGTTTTTTTTATTTCCAAGAGTTTTTTCCCTAAAGTAAAAAAAAACCCAGGAAAATTTTTCTTTTCCAAAAAAATTTTGAGTTTTTCAAATATTGGCAAAAAACTCAAAAATTACACTTTTAAGCGGTAATCCGCGCCTCACGACTTACTTTACCTTTGGCTTTTATTGTTGTTTTTTAATTCCTTACACCAGATTTACCTAGTTAGTTCAAGGCCCCAAGGGTTGCTTAAAAAAGCAAAAGGTTCATGAAAATGCTGAAGATATAGATATCTACTGTCAATTTAATGTAATAATCAAGGTCGATTACTGACACTGAACCAACAATATGCAAAGGGCAACATTGCCATTCAAAAGAGTGGCCGGGCTACTACCTGCAAAATCCAAAACGCAGGATGATAGATCGATTGGTGACACAGTCTACTAAAATACTGCTAAATTATATTTTTTTAGACAAGGGTCGGGTTCGTAGGGTTGTAAAAGTCGGTAATAAATGGGTATTATTTAAACCGAACGTGTTTTTGTTGATATATTTGAGATTTAATAAAATGTATATAGGTTTTTTTAATTTGACTTAGTTATTATTGTAAAAGACTAAACTAGGAAGTAAAATAAAGGGATATTCTTTTAAACGTAAATTTTTATCATTACATTTTACAGGCAACAGCAATAAATAAGTGCCATTTATTTTTTTTTCTCGTTTTTTTTAACAAACCCAAAAAAGTTACAAGTATACTGGCATATCCCCTATAAAAATCAGATCAATCGAAGTTGCTTATGAGGTAAAATGTGAATTTCGACATCAAATCGTTTTTCCGTCGGAAAACACTTGATTAAAAATACATGGTTTTAAAACTTTGTTTTTCTATTTTCAGTTAAGTTCAATGATTTCCGATAAAAATATATATTTTGAATTTGTAAAGAAATTTTTATACCCACAATTCTTCAAACAAATTTTGCTCAATATTCTCTTCAAAATTTACGTTTTTTTGTACGAGATTTTGCTCGAACATTTCTTTGAACATTTTGCTCAAGAGGCTCGTATAAATGTTTGTCGGCATTTCAACATCAAAGGAAAGTTGGTCTGTGTAAATGCGCCTTAACAATACAATAATATGATATTATCAGGTACCCACCTTCGCCTAAATTTTTATTATTTTTTTTTAGGTTTCATGGATGATTTTTAAGTCGATTTAAAGTTGGTGATACTTTTAACGCGGACCAAAGCCGTCCGAAAAACTGAAATTTTGTCACCAGTTGACCTGGTAGAAATTTTATGGCCGTACTACGTCAAAGGTCGTTTTTGAAACCCGGTTAACGAACCGCTAGCCATGTAGGGCGGAAGAATGTTATTTCTCGCACAATGTGCTTAGATAGTGTAACCATTTAGCCGATATCTGTTTTAATAAAATATGTGCAAATATGTAAATGACTGTTATAGTGGATACATATTGGTCATTTATGTTGTATAAATTTGCGTCTGCTAAAAACACACACATCCATTAGTATACTGGTGTACAGGGTTGTCCAAATTGGTAGGAGAGTATATACGATTTTTACTTGGGGGGGGGGGACAGTATAAAAAAATTGTTGCTAAAATCATGTCATAAATGCGCGGTGGGCGAAAATTTTTTAAAAATATAGTAGTAATAACACATTTTTTAACACGTAAATTCCCTAAGATTATACTAAAATTGTTATAGCGACGAAGGCAACATTTTTTGCAGTTTAATATTTTTAACGTTTTTTTCAAATATAAAAAACTGGACTTCTGCTCTACAGGACAATGAGAAAAAGTTCGTAAGATAAAAGGATAACAAAAAAAAATTAAATAAAAAACATATTTCACGTCTTGGTAGGTTTGGAAATGTTTACTACTTAATTTTTTTTTTGGTATTCTGTTATCTTACGAGCCCTTTTTCTTTGCTTTGTAGAGCCCTGAATATGTCAAAGTGTCGAAACGTCGGCGAATAATAAATTTGGTTCTTTTATCTGACCCTATCCCACTAAAACGCACTAAAAAAAAACTTTTTAACGGAATGAGAAATAAATTCCCAATATCCATAGAGGAGTTAAATATACATAAAAAAAGAGAGTTTCACCAACAGAAAACTATTGAAGGAGGCTTGTTTGAGAAAAATAAATATTAATTTGGCTCAATCAAAACTTTTTTCTGTGTAAGCTACGAGTTTATAAATTAACAAAGGGATTTAGCGAGGATGAATAAATAACAAAATCAATGAATAGCGAGCTTTTCCCTAAAAACTGTTTTGTTTCGGTAACCAAAAAGGCCATGGTTTGGTTCTTTGGCTAAGAAAAACATTTTTAAGGAAAATATCTTCGCCGAGTAACATATGTTAAAAGTAGGAAACTAAAAAAATATGCTGGTGGACTCACTGAATATAGGAAACGTTGTCACCAAATCCCACTCACACGCAAAGTTCGTAAAAAAATGATGACAATGCGTAGCTCTACTCTATTTAAACACCGTATTTATGAAAGTTGCCTGAAAATGTCCACTGCACGGTGCACAGTTAGCCATTCATACTATAATAAAAATGTATCTACAATAATGTAAAAGAGGTTATAAAACCGTAAACACATATTACCTTATCCAATTAGAATGTTCTCCGAAAATAGGCCTTGTTTAACACAATAATTTATAGTAATAGCATATTTTTTGCCAAAAAAGAAGGCACTTAATTGGTTGTGTTCGGAAAATTTGGGTTTAACTTTATTCAAAATTTTTGTAATTGTACAGGGGAGATCGAAAAAACTGACCATCACTTTTTAGGCTAATTTTTATAAACCGCATCTTTATATGTCAAGCCATTTTTGAGCTACGGATGCTTTTGTACCCTTTTTTTATTTGACTTTTAAAATCAGCTGAAACTTCCTTTTAAAATGATGCACCACACTTGGTGTTTTATTTTTTGTATTTGTTAAATATATTAATTTCTTTTACCAATTTTTTTTTCTATTACTATCTTATTTACATTTTTCGCTCACTTTTCTCAATAAAAAAATATTAAAATTAGTTTTTAAAAACATAAAAAGATACAAAAATACAAAAAATAAACACAAGTGTACTTTTAAGGCAAAAACAGAGAAGTGGAAAAAAATCGTAGCAGGAAAATTTTAATCAATGGTGTTTTATTTTTTGTATTTGTTAAATTTTTTAATTTGTTTTACTCATTTTTTTTTCTATTACTCTCTGATTTACATTTTTCACTCTCATTTATCAATAATAAAAAATGAAAAAATTTAAAAAATATTAAAAGTAGCTATTAATGAAATAACAACTATAAAAAAATACAAAAATACAAAAAATAAAACACAAAAAACAATGAAGAAGTGAATTTTTTTTTTTTCAGGAATATTATGTTTCTAAACATATAATACATACAAAACGAATACGTTTTTGGTGCCTGAAATTTTACTCGTACAACTTTTCTGATACAGTCTATATATATAAATTAACCTATGATTTATGACAGTAAGTAAGCATATATCTAGAAAACTATTAATATGGCAGGTCTAAAGTATGTGTGGTAATATTGAAGAAGTATACGTCAAACCTAGTGACAGCTGGGAAAAATGTGTGGAGTTATTGTTTACAATTCTAAAAATATTATCAACAAATATGTCATTTTTTCGAATAATTCGTTGATAATATTTTCACAAAATTGTTCTTGGTGCAAATTTTTTTCCGTGTACGGAGGAATAAAAAATTAACGTATTCGAGAAAGTATTATTTTAGGTCAGTTAAGCCACACCCCTCCCCCCTCCCAAAGGATATTCGAGTTTTGATATGCTTATAATTTTGAACTAATATCGAACTAATTTTTTACAATTTTATAACAATTTTAACCAGCCTAATTTCTCTGAATTTTTGTATTAGATAGTTCAAAATATCAAAGTTTTAAAAACATTGAAGAACCACGCACTGCACACTCCTATAAAACATATCTCAGTCGATTTCAACTACTTTTAATTATGTTGTATAACTAGTGCTAGTTAAGAAAATGGGTAATTTTTGTTTTGTTTCAATGAGCAGTTTCTGAGATATCCGCTATCAAAGTGAGAAAAATAGTCACTGTTCTGTTTCAATTAAGAAAATACGGTTCTCTCTAGAATAAAAGAAAAGAAAGTTGCTGAAATTGCTAAGCAGAACACAAGCTGTATCCAAGAGTCTATTGTTACTGTTGGCGGATGCCTTAGTTTTTATGCGGGGGACAGTAAAAAAAAAATAAGGCATTTTTACTAATTTCCGAATTTCTGTTTCAAGCTATTTTCGCATTCCGAAGGTTTTTCTGAGCCATATTATTATAATTTCAACTATTTGTAGGTAAGAAAAATAGGTTTGGCTTGCGCAACTTAAACGACTTCATAAGAAAATATTTTTTAAGATTAGAGTATTCCTCTTGCCTAAAAAAATTACATTAGGTAGCTTAATCGGATTCACAATATTTTGTGAGCAGCAGAGTCGAGACAACCCAGCGTATTTGGCGCTCGCTAATTCGAATTTATTCCGAGGTTGGTTAAACGCCACCAAAATGCGCTTTCTAACGAGTAGGTTCTTTGCTTGCTGAAAAACGCCTGACCGCATTAAGAATTTTGTCGCTTCGTCGGTGTCAGCTCTACGCAACCTTTCTCACGGCGGGTTCGCAGCATAGAAATAAGTTACGGTCGTGGCGTAGTGATAGAGTATTAGACTCACACCCGGGACGCGCAGGTTCTGATCCCGGTTGAGTCCAACACTTGTTTTGTAAATTACAGGTAAAATACTCGTGCCCACCCGCCTGTCGGCCGACACGTGCCGAGGCGGTCATGGGCGGTATACATGCCGCGGCGCTCCAAGTTGTTGAGTCGCCATCGCCAGCTGGCTTCCGAAAAATTGTAAGAGATGTGCTAGCGTCCAAACCACGTTGTGTTTGTTGGGAAATCACTTAAATATCGTAATCTGCAGTTATTATGCAACTGCGATAATCAACTTTACTACCCATTTTTACTTGAGGATCTTCAAAATGCGGTGCAAAAGATTAATAACGACCTAAAAATCATCTCTACAGCTTCAGCTGCTCATGGTTTGAAGCTTAATGAGGCCAAAACTGAATTGATTATCGTTGATCCAAGGCGCCTTGAGGTAGTCCGGGATCAGAGGTTCGAAATAATTTTAAATGATCAAATACTAGAGCCTTCGGAGTCTGCAAAGAATCTGGGGGTATGGATGGACAACAAGTTTACCTTTAACAAGCATGTCAACTATCTCATGCAGAAGTCATACAGTAAACTTAAGGCCCTCCGATTCCAACCAAAAATTTTAAGTAAAGAAGTAGAATTAAAGCTATGTGATAGTTTAATTCTTTCTTTGGTATCTTATTGTAATATTCTTTATTGGCCGTTTTTAATAAATAGGGACAGAGAAAGCCTCCAGAAACTGCAGAACGCTTGCATTCGATATGCTTACAATCTTAGGAAATTCGACCACATTTCCCCAAGTTACTCTGATTGTAAGTGGCTAAAACTTGATGAACGATACCTTGTTTCGTTGGCAACATTTATGTTTAGGTTAAGTAAACGCAAAAGACCATCATACCTTTCTTCCAAACTGGTACGATGTAGCGAGGTTCATTTTAGGACTACTAGACATCGTAGTCTCTACCGCGTGCCTAGGTACCACACCGCACTTTATAGAAAGTCTTTTAGTTTTACTGCTGTTAAAACAAAATCGCCGAATATATTAAATCCTCAGCAAGTGTGTTTTCATTTAGAGAGGGCATCAAGAGGTTGATTACAAGGAATCAGCTAAGATTAACTCTTTAAATTGTTAAGTATGTAGGTAACTTCTGATTCATTATTATTTTTTATTATTCTTACTCCTTATCAACGTTAAGATAAATCAATCAATTACCAATAGGCCATTGGATCTGCGTGCGTAGTGATTATTTCATTTCATCTGAATGGCGCAGTTGTTCTTGTTACTAGAGTATAGATGGTTGTTATAATTTAGTTATATATTTAAAACATTTTTTTTCAAGGTGGTTTTATGGAAGAGCGCTAGTAAGCGAATATCGCCACTTATTCATGTTACTTATTGTACACGGTATATTGTATTCAATTCAATTCAATTCAAGTGTCTGCCAAATGCCATATTTGCGTTGCATACAGAGGGCGATCCAAGATATCTCTCTATTAAATTTATGCATTCCGACGACCTTTCAAAAATGCCATGCAGGAAAAATATCAGATATGGTAACAAAAAATTTGGCGCAGTTTTCAACAACCTTTCTCTAAATGCGACGATGTTGACATTGTGTAGTAAACATGATTAACCCAATATCTACAACGCATTAAAAATTGGTTCTCCTCTTCCTGTTTCGGTTGCTACCGCAAAAAGACGTTTCTCCACTTTGAGACTTTGGAAAACTTATCTTCCGTCCACGTTAGGGAAAGAGAGACTTAATGGCTTGGCGCTTTTTTATATATATCATTCAATGAAGCTGGATCTACAATCTATTATAGATAGGTTTGCAAAGCAAAAAAGAAAACTTAGTTTTATTAAATGACTAAAAGTTTTTTTAATACGATAATAATCTTGGAATGTTAATACTGAATGTAGTCTCTACCAACGGCTCAAGCTTGCAACTACGAACATATGTAGGTGAAAACCGTTTGGTTATTGGGGGGGGGGGGTTAGGTCACCACCAACTAACATACCAATCTAACCAAACCCCCAAAAACAATGATGACCATGGGGGGGGGGGGTGGCTTGACTGACCTATTATTTTTCGCACTGGCTACTCGTGTGCAGTAACTAAGGAGAGTTACAAAAATCGAGCAAATTTTATGTTAAGTAATAAAACGAACTGTAAACTAGACCAACGGTGTTTTTGTAGTACATAACACGACTGTTTTAAATTGATACACATACTATTATGACCAAACCCCCGCCGAGAGAATGACCGTGAAGTGATTTGAGAGAAAATTAATTGTCCACTAGGAGTGTCTTGTAAATATTTGCTAGGTACTTTGCAGCGTGCATTATTGACGTTACATGCAGAAAATGTATTTGTCATGAATAGTTTACTGACCTATTTTTCAGGGAGGCAATTTTGGGATCAATCTTATTAATTTTTTAGATTAGTTATAGTCTACAGTACTGCTGAAAACGTCTTCTGACGAAGATTTCTTTTTATCGGTTTTTAAAATAACAAAAAATACTGATGAGCCCACGCTGGTTACCCAGGGCGAAACATCGTTTAATCATTTCGCTTTTCGCTTTGATCTTTTGTGTGTTCCTTGTGGGATGCTCATCCAAGTTTGAATTTTCGTTATTTCCACCCAAGATCTTTTGATCTTTTATTTTTTTTTTAGTTTCTTTTCGGTTGAAGTAACTGATTTGGAAGTTTTTTTTAACTTCTTTTTCACTCGAAAAATTAACACGCCAGGACGAATTTGTATCAGGTAACTTGGATAAGTACCAATGCGGAACGATGCCTATTTGTGAGTGGTTCAAGGTTGGAAATCAAAGTGTATGATGGTGTTTAATGATGTATAGTGGAGGGTGACCAGTGAAACTACTGATGAGCCCACGCTGGTTACCCAGGCCGAAACATCGTTTAATAATCTCTCTTTTCACTTTGATCTTTTGTGTGGTCCTTGTGGGATACTCATCCAAGTTTGAATTTTCGTTATTTCCACCCAAGATCTTTATTTTTTTTTTAGTTTCTTTTCGGTTGAAGTAACTGATTTGGAGGTTTTTTTTAACTTCTTTTTCACTGGAAATATTAACACGCCAGGACGAATTTGTATCAGGTAACTTGGATAAGTACCAATGCGGAACGATGCCTATTTGTGAGTGGTTCAAGGTTGGAAATCAAAGTGTATGATGGTGTTTAATGATGTATAGTGGAGGGTGACCAGTGAAACTACTGATGAGCCCACGCTGGTTACCCAGGGCGAAACATCGTTTAATCATTTCTCTTTTCGCTTTGATCTTTTGTGTGTTCCTTGTGGGATGCTCATCCAGGTTTGAATTTTCATTATTTCCACCCAAGATCTTTTGATTTTTTTTGTTTTTTAACAAAAAATTTACTACGTTTCCATGTAGAACTGAATACGAACTTTCCACGAAAACGGCGCGAATCGAATTTTTTTTTCATTGGCCCTATCCAAGTTTAATACCGCTTTTTTGGCTAAATAAGCTATTAGCACTTTCAATATTCCGGCCAAAATTAGGTAATACCTTTTAAATACATTATGCATATAAATTTATTGACTTAAAAAGACCAATAAACAAGTAAAATTGTCGCAGGCGTATGTCAAAAGTTTAAAACAGAGAAGAGAATCGTATTGAAAACGTATTTACTTCCACATGAAAACGTCGTAATTTCTACGAAACATGCAACTATAAAAGATCTGTCAAATGTAGGAAAACAATTTCTATTTGATTGCTTTCTGTTTAGGAAGGAGCACAACATCGTTTCCACAGATTTCTTTCTTTCTTTTTTTTCTTGAATACAAAATTTTTGCAAACTGCGCGCTTACCTATTTTTTTAGTTGAAAATAATTAGCGTCGGAATTCACCTGCGCTGATAAAAAAAGTCATTCCAGTTTTCACTTGATACCTCTTCTCTTATTAATACTTTCTTAGTCACCGCCAATCGGTAGACATAAAAAGCGGAGAAACCAAATAGTTTTTTAACCGTTTTTAGTTTCTTTTCTCATTAATAATGTTAAAACTATTACTTTTAATCACTCGCCTGACCCATATTGATTCCGTCAAACAAGCGATTCTGAAAAAGGTGTTTAAATCTAATACGCGAGCATTTATCTCACTTTTAATTGCCCATTGCCATTTTAGATGACATGTTGATGAGGTGACTTTGATTGTGGAATTCATTAGCGGATGGTATAGTTACAGGGTGTCTTTACTTTCAGAAGCGTGTCAGATTTTTCTGAGGCCCTCGCGCAAAATTTTTTAGGGTGCCCCCCTGTTCTACTCGAATTTTTTTTCGACAACAAGAAAGTTAATGCATTAATGCGGAGGCCATCTTTAAAGTGAATCGCTGATATTTTAGCCTATATTTTATTATTACAAACAGGTTCATGCACCCTCTGTATATTAGTATTCAAAATGTTTGCAACTTTAAAGGAGCCGGTATTTAGTTGCTTATTTGTTTTTATTGACACGCCCCTGTATAGTGTGAATTTCCGAATGCCACATCAGGTTTGTATTTTTTAAAGAAACGCCTTATATACTATAGCATTTGTAAATCGGCATTTCCTTACTGATTTTAGGAATACCATATTGATGTATTGAATTGTAAGGAGCATCAAAAAAAATTCGAAGAGTAGCGAACAACTTTAATATTAAAATAGCTTTTATGCACTTCCGGGAATAAATGCACCCATTTAATTCCGCTTTTGCGGGAATAAAGTGGCTCATTTATTCCCTAGGGAAATAAAGTAAAATTTATTGACATATCGACGCATATGTTTCTGCGTTTCGGCATACTGGATGTTATCGTTTGATATAAAGACAGAGCGAAGGTACATGTGGCGGTTTGTCTACAGAGTGCGATTTTTTTGGAAAATAAATAAAAAAATATAGTTATTTTTTTTACTTTTCTGCTTATTCTAAACTACATAAAATAGTATATAAACCTCAGGAGTAAAGTGATGCTTAATCCCTCGATAAATTATAGCCCGACCGAAAGGAGGAAACTTTTTGCCTCGGGATTAAATGTATTACTTTACTCCCTAGGTTTATAATGTACTATTAAAGCCAATAATACAATTCAAAGTCTTCTTAGTAAGACAAAACCGGAGAACAAACAAAATAAGGAATGCATTTACCAAGTTCCTTGTGAGTGTGGTGAATCATACATGGGTGAAACAAAAAGACCACTATCTGTCAGGCTTAAAGAACATCAGACTAATACCCAAAGAGGTGAAATAAGGAAGTTAGGAATCGTGGGATAAGACATGAATATTTAAAAATATATATGAAGAAAACTCTACCGTACATAAAACTATATCTGTTCTACTTGTTTATTTTAATCAAGTTTGGAAACCAAAATGCATTTTTTTAAATGTTATTTTGTTTAGCTGTATTGCGTTTTTTGCTTCTTCTGTAAAATTATAGTTTTACTACATTGGAGGTATTGCACGGCCGGCGAGGCCAATTTTGATTTAAATCGAACAAACTAAATCTTTTCCCACCTTCACTTCCCTCGTTAGAGGGAAGTGTGTACCTAATAATACCATATTATTGTATTGTCGCCGGCACTATAAACGCATAACAAATTCGAACACACACCCTTAATTTTTAGATTTGTACTCTTAATCGTCCATTTTGAATCCGCCATATTGAAATTTTCAAATCTGATGAAAAATTCATAATCCCCCTCCTTAAAACCCCTGTATACCAATTTAAAATCCAAAAAACTAAATCCTTTTCCCCCTCCACTTCCCTCGTTAGAGAGAAGTGGGTACCTGAGAATACCATATTATTGTATTTTCACCGGAACTATAAATGCATACCAAAATTGAACACAATCGGATGTGGATAAGTCAGTTAAAATTCGTCCATCTTGAATCCCCCATAATGAATTTTCAAAATCTGATCAAAAATCCGTATTCCTTATTCCCAAAAGCCCCCGTATACCAATTTTGTACCTTGTGTTTTTCCCCTCCACTCCCCTAGTAGGGAAGAGGGGTGCCTAATAATGATATATTATTGTTTTGTCACCGGATCTATAAATGCATGCCAAATTTGAACGCAATCGGATGTATATAAGTTAGTTAAAATTGGTTAGCAAAAGTCGTCATCTTGAATTTTTAAAATCTGATTACAAATTCGTCTCCAATCTCCATCCCCCAGTGCCCCGACACACCAAATTTAAACGAAATCGGGCGTACTTCAACTGTACCCTCCCCCACCCCCTTCTAGTAGGGGGGAGCTGTCAATTTTATCACACTATAATCTTGTGTTATCACAGCAACTATATAAGCATGCCAAATTTGAACAAACATAGTTACATACATACAATGCAAGTTAAATAAAAGCTTGTAAAAAATGTCCAGGAAAGTGTAAAAGGTAACTTTAAGCCGGTTAGGGTCGGTATCCCTTGGAGGCGGTCCTAGTTAGCCACTCCCCAGTCAGTAGACTACTGAACGATAAAAGACCAGAAAAAAAATTAAGGTAATAGTGCCTTCAGGCCTCACATGAGTGAAGGTCAACAAAGAGGAACATAACAAGAAAAATACCCAATACACTTTTCTCTTTTTGTTAAAATATTATACATTAAATTTACTTTATTCCCTATACACACAGCAATTGTGAGTATCTCTCTCTCTCTGGGGAAAGAGACATTTAACTTTGGCCAATGCCTTATCTAGAATTTCCGTAGCGGTTTTTGCATCGCTCTTATGCGCTCAGATTTATGTTGTTGCTTGAAATTCTTTCTCTATATTCGATTTATCAACCTGTACGGCTATTATAAGGTTATGAAATTCTGCAGATATATGTAATATTTTTACGCATTCCTGCTAATCCAGGAGTGGGTCATTTAAACGTTTAAATAGTTTATATCGCGTGGTTTAAAACGAGTTAAATTTTAACTCCTAATCTCAACCGTTAATTTCGAAATAATGCCCGGGATATGCTTAACACGGTTTGTTATTATTTATGCCCAATTCCGTTCCCGTTTTAGCCATATAACTATGAGACGCTATAGAGGCCTAAGCGTCCCAAAATGTGTAACAATAGTAACTTCGAAAAACAAAAACAACAATGTCAAAATCAGGGTTGGCCTTGGAAAAAATCAACTGCGCATGCCTGACGCAGTCTGCTCGCTTCCAGATGATTTTTTGACTCTGCATTTTTTCCAGGTTAACTTGATTGGGAGAGTTATTATCGCTAAGGATTTTTTTCGGGAAAATGCAAGGCCAGGGCCGTTATTATCACCGAACAACACCGTTCTCAACTAAAAAGCCAGTTAACTCATTTTCGGTTTATTATCCTTTGGCCTATGATCGGTGCCGTATTGACACCAAACTGACAGAAAATCCATGTTTTACTTGTCAATTTGGTTATAAAATAGGCTAAAGGGCACTGAGGCGAAAGGAGTTAACAGGCTTTTAGTTGAGAACGGTGTTGCACCAACGTCAGCATTTGAAGTTTTATAGGGTTGATATATTTGTCTCATGTTTTATTTGAAACTGTAAAGAACATAAATATTCTCGTAGCGCTTACCAACACAGAACTTTGTTGATCGATAATGATCATTTCAAAGTCAAAATTAATTTTGTTATTTAATGAAAAAAAAATTATGAAAAAAAACTTTTAAAGAACAAGCTTTTATTAAATGCACTCAAAAGTAATATTTTTATCTTTCTTATACCATAATAAAAGCGATGGGCCCAAATTAAACATTTTAATTTTAGGTATCGTATATCGGTAACGTCGACTATTCACCTAAGAAACAGTTGTATAACTCTTGATAAGGCTTGGTAAGAAAGGCAAACTCTGTTCTCAGCTTCTTTAGATGGAAGCACTATGTTTATCATTGGAATAGAAGAAGAATTTAGTTCTTCTTTTGTAGTTCTCTCTTTGCGAAAATAAAGTAAAAATTTTTAATTTGTGCCCATCGCTTTTATTATGGTATAAGAAAAATAAAAAATAATTTTCTACTTTTGAGTGCATTTAAGAAAAGCTTGTTCTTTACAAGTTTTTTTTAATATAAATTTATATTTTAGTGTTTAGATTTGTACCCTAAATCGTTCATTTTGATTCCGTCAAACATTCATATCCCGTTCCCGAAAAACCCTTGTATGCCAATTTTGATTTAAATCGAACAAACTAAATCTTTTCCCCCTCCACTTCTCTCGTTAGAGGGAAGTGTGTACCTAATAATATCATATTAATGTATTGTCGCCGGAACTATAAACGCATACCAAACTTGAACACACACCCTTAATTTTTAGACTTGTATTCTTAATCGTCCATTTTCAATTCGCCATATTGAAATTTTCAAATTTGATAAAAAATTCATAATCCCCCTCCTTAAAAACCCCTGTATGCCAATTTTGATTGAAATCGAACAAACTAAATCTTTTTCCCCCTCCACTTCCCTCGTTAGAGGGAGGTGGGTACCTGAGAATACTATTTTATTTTGTTCTTACCAGAACTATAAACGCATACCAAATTTGAACAAATTCGGATGTGGATAAGTCAGTTAAAATTGGTTAGCAAAACATGACCGAAAATCATCCATCTTGAATTCGCCATATTGAATTTTCAAAATCTGATAAAAAATTCGTATTCCTTATCCCCAAAAGCCCCGCCGTATACCAATTTTGGTTGAAGTCGGACAAACTTAGGTGTTTTCCCCCTCCACTCCCCTCGTAGGGGGAAGTGGTGCCTAATAATGACATATTATCGTTTTGTCACCGGAACTATTAATGCATGCCAAATTTGAAGGCAATCGGATGTGTATAAGTTTGTTAAAATATTGTTATCTCCATCCCCAAATGCCCCAACACTCCCTTCGATTACGGGGTAGCTATCAATTTCATCACACTATATTCTTATGTTGGTTAAAATTAAGTTGCAAGATTCCACCCAAACAAACATATCTAGTTCGTTATATTTATACATAGATACATTACAAGTTAAATAAACGCTTGTAATAGCTTAGAATGCCAAAGGGCGCCGTTTTTTGAATTCACGATTTATGACAAAATTACAAAATACATTAGATATACTTCAGATTTCCAAAAGAAAAAGATTTAGAAAAATAATGGATAATTAATTGCCTGGCAAAGAATCGACTAAATAAACTGTAAAGTAAGTTTTTATTTTTTATTTTGAAGCTACAAGTACAACCTGTTTATTTTTCTTTTCAAATCTAGTTTTGTTTTTTATATGATGAAAAAAATAGTTACATTTTCATAACATTGTTATTATTAGGCTAAAAACGTATTTTTTTAGTATCAGGGCCGGCGTTTATTACGATGGATATTGCGGGCGTGTATATATCAACAGTGTCGAAATAGTGCCCGGCAATAACACTACCCGACCGTAAAACATCTCCAATAAGTCCCTATTAGTTTCATAATTTTGTTAAAACTACAAATATGGCGATGGCTTCACATATATCTTAAATTTAAATCTTTACTGCACACCCAGATTTGATCTAAATTTAATACCATTTTGTTGTGGCCGGTATGACCGTGAAGCCAATCCCGTAAAATGTAGAAATTACCCTTATGACATACAAACTCAAAGATAAACTTAAAGTAGTAGTCCAAGTGCTCAAAATAAAAAGAGATCTGTACAGGCTGATACTTTTACTTTTAAGATATACTACTCTTCGATCACAAAAAAACAGTGCTGAGTTAGCAAGCATGCAAGTTTCCGATAAATTGGTATTGTTTGCTCACTCTGTACACCAAAAGTTTATATTTACTGATCCATAAAGTAATGTACGGTATATCCTCCTCCTTTTATTTGATTATGCCAATTTTAACCAGGCTTCTCGGGGGGGGGGGGGGAAACGAAGGTTGCTTACGAAATGGACTTAACGACTCTAATAAAAGAATTTGCCTATGAAAATTATTGATCTGTCAAGACTTGCCACTGTAACAGATAGATAATGTAAACAATAAAAATACGGTAAATAAAATATACAACAATATTATATATCGAAGAGTATGTTAAATTACCATTGTTACCAAAGTAAAATAAACATTTGTTTTTTACGATAAAAAATACCAAGTATGGTAGTATTTTATTTCCTTGAATAAACCATAACTTAAGGTACATAAGTATTTCTAAAAAAACTTCAAATTTACATTTATACATTTATTAGTGGGGCCGCTGGAAAACTCTTGTCCTGTTTTCTTCGCGAGCTCTTGGCCTATAAGCAAACAGTGGATTATTTATTTGTCAGTTGCTGTTAAAACATTGGATTATAATTTGTCTAACGTTATAAACATCGTTTTAATTGTTTCCAGTATAATATACACTAAATAGGTGGGTAAGTCGTAACTTACTAATTGGGTTGTAAATAACTACTGCTCTTGGCTTAATCATAAGGAAGCGTGTGGTGAGTTGGTTTGGAACATATAACTATGAGATACTATAATGACCCAAGGATCGCAAAATGTGTAAAATTAATAACTTTGAAAAACAAAGACAATAATGAAATTAACTCTGTGTTTTGGACTTCCATTGTCTATATTTTGTTTATGCACGACGTTTCGATCAGTACAATCGCTGATCGTCTTCAGGTGCAAACTACAATCTATTCTTAAGGCTACGTATTTATATACTATCGGAAACCACTCAACCCTGAAGATTAATAAGTTGCCTCCGCCCAAGGAGGGGCTTCCAAATATTTGGAAATTCAACACTTTGTTTACTAAAAATACTCTGATTCTGCCCAATAAAGGTAGCTTCAAGGAATTTTAGTTTCTTCCAGTGTGACTCCATGTGCAAAATCTTTGCTTCTGTCTACTTCGTTTGGTGTTGTTTGGGTATTCGTCTAATGTTCCTTAGGCCTAACAGATTTTTCGCCTATACTTGATTCACCACACTCACAAGGAACTTGGTTAATGCATTTTTTATTTTGATTGTTCTTCGGTTTTGTTTTACTAAGAATGCTTCGAATTGTATTATTAGATTTAAAACCTATTTTAATATTATTTGTTCGCTACGTCTGGTTTTGGTACTGTAATCTCTGTCCTGTGTGCTGAAATTTAGAAATCTGTTATAAGTTTAAGGCTATACCCATTCTGCTGCATATCCTTCTTAATGTTTCTTATTTCGATTTCCAAGTCATGGAAATTTTTACAAATTTGTATTTCTTATTATACCTCGTTTGGTTCTAGCAGAATGATTTGAACCTTGATTTAAATATTGTCCGGTGTGAGTGGGTTTACGATAGACTGTTGTTCTGATGTCGCTTTCTACTCGTTTGACAAGTACATCAAGAAAAGGAATTGACAACTTTGTTCCAATTCCATTGCGAATTGGAAGGTCGGTCTTATGTTATTTAGGTAGTGAAGAAATTCTGAAAGTTGTTGGTCATTCCCGGTCCAGACAATAAGAGTATCATCAACATATCTCAGGCTAGAGCTTAAGTTTATATGTTGTGGTATCAACCATGTGGGATTCGAACCACTCCATGTAAATATTTGGCACTACTGGCGAAAGCGATGAACCCATTGGCAGACCGTCATCCTATACAGTAATGTAAGAATCAGTGTTGGCTCTGGGCAAGACCAGAGGTGAAAAATCTGCTGCGCATGTCTGATGCAGTCTGCTCGTGCCCAGAAGAGTTTTTGGCTCTGCATTTCTAACTTTATTAGGAGATTTAAGGATCGTTTATACAAGGCGTAGTCATTTGATTAGTATTTATTTTTGTTACAGTGTTAGTTATAGTTTTATTCTTAAAAAAGCAATTGCATTTAAGCTCACTTTTTAGAAGTTTTGTTTAGTTTTATTTTTTGTAATTTGTTTTTAAAGAAAATAAAGTTTAATAGAAACATTTTTTTTAACCTACACATCACTTAGCAACTTGTTTTTTGTTTGAAAGTTTGAGACAATGATGTGTTTGAAATTTACTCTGTGTTTCGGACTTCCATTGTCTATATTTTATTTCTACAGGAGGTTTCGATCAGTACAGTCTCTGATCGTCTTCAGGTGCAAACTACTATTCCTAAGGCTACGTAATTATATATACTATGGAAGAAGGGGCTTCCAAATATTTGGAATTTGAACGCTTGGTTTACTGAAAATACCCTGATTCTGCCCAATAAAGGCAGCTTCAAGGAATTTTCGTTTCTTCCAGTGTGACTCCTTGTGGAAAACCTTTGCTTCTATCTACTTCATTCGGTCAACACCTTTGCTTTTGTCCACTTTATTCGGTCAACACCGAATGAAGTGGACGGCTGCAAAGGTTTTTCACAAGGTGGCACACATTTCACATAGTATATAAATACGTAGCCTTAGGAGTAGATTGTAGTTTGCACCTGAAGATGATGAGAGATCGTACTCATCGAAATTTGAAACTCTTTCCGACATAAAATTTTGTTAAATGCTGACTTAATTCCTGTCAACATAGTTGGGCGCCATATTTAAAATTTGGAACTCGCGCATGTGCACTTATATTTGTATGGTAATAGTCGTAAGTTTACTTATAAAAGTTGTCAACACTTTCATAAGAAACAGTGGTTTAACTATTTTATAATTAAGACTGTAACAAAAATTAAAATAGAGACTAAGCCTATGCCTTTACAACTACTTATTTTTTTTTATTGGGTTTTTGTCATTTTATTTTATTTTTATGAACTATACATGCACCTAACTTTTCTCTGCTTATCGTCTCTCGTAATGCGCATTTTAATGGACGGCTTCTTCAGCGCAATCTGTACCCTGTCACTGCTTTTCGGAAAAGTGTCTTAGTACTAACACCAACCAATTTTCTAAGATTTTTAAGCCATGATATGCGTCTACGACTCGAACCTCTTCTGCCTTCAATTTTGCTATCTATTACCAATTTTAAAAGTTTATATTTGTCATTTCTGAAAATATGGCCAAAATATTCAAGTTTTCGTTTTTTGATGGTAAATAAAACTTCAAGATCTTTATTTATCCTAAGCAGAACATCCACATTAGTTACCCGGTCTATCCAAGATATCCTTAGTATTCTACGATAACAGCACATCTCGAATGCCTCCAACGTTTTGTACATGGCCTCAGTCAGTGTCCATGCTTCAATGCCAGAATATAAGATGCTAAAAACGTAACACCGAAGGACGCGAGAGTGGTATTAAGATAACTCTGATTTCATTATGATAAAAGGTGATCTGGCATTTTCAATTCTTGCAAAATTCCCATTGAGGAGGTAGCCCAAGTATTTGTATGAATCCACGAGTTCGACCTGCTGTCCATTTACTTCCAACATGCCTCTGAATTATTTTCCTTGGATATGACTACACATTTTGTTTTTCCAACATTTAAGTTAAGCCCGAATTGCGAACTTTTGACAGCAATTTGGTTCAACATCTTGTGAAAGGTCGAAAATTTCAAGTCAAATTATTTAATTAAAAAAAAAGTTATTACATCTTGTTTAAAAAAAAAGTCGTTAAAAAAACACAAAAACTTAAACAGAATTTTTCTTAAAATCCCAAAGTTATAAACAAATTTAAAAATTATTTTGTTTTAATAACTGGCAAAATATTTTCTTTCCACAAAAAGTGATTATAAATTTATATATTAAATGGTTTTTTTTTTGTTTCAGAAGTAGTAAAATAAATAAAAAATGAGTTGAAAAAAAAACTAGGTATGATAAATTTGAAAATATTTTTGTTTTCCTTCGATATTTTTTGAAAAATATTTTCTTTTTAGCAGCCAACCTCAACGATTGTTATAAAAATTTTAGTTAATGATTTTGAAACTTTAAATATTCAAAATATTTTTTTCTTTGTTTCATAAGTTTTTCAAAATAATTTTCATCAAAAAAATTTTAATACATTTTTTTCTTCCACATTTTCTTTTGTAAAAACGGGAAATTTATTCTAAAGAAATATTTATTACCCAAAATAAAAAACAACATTTAAATTAAAAAAACCAACAATCACAAAAAAGTATCTAAGTCTAAACACCCACTGTGTTCTATGTCTATAGGCATAGCGCGCACTACCGAGTTGTTGCTCCGGCAACAAATTGTTAAAAACTAAATTCAATTTGCAGCGCTCCCAAAAATCATACCTGCGTTTCACCTTATTTGGTCAGTTAACTAGAATTTTGCATCACATGCCCGCGAGATCATTCTAGAACCGTGTTGATAGGACGTGTATTCTTGAAAGTCGTACGATATGCGATCATTCTCTAAAGCGTTTTATACCGCTCCCTGTTTAGGAATAGACTTCCAGCACGTAAGCCCGTTTGTTTTTCTGGGAATTCGGCGCTTACGTCACATTTTGCTATAAAAGCAAAAATTGGCTTAAACAAAACACAGTTGAAATCAAAACGAGTTCCAATACTCATCTTAAAACAATTTTAAAATGAATCTCTAGAGATGAGTTCTCAATAAATTCTCAAAAATAGTTAGAATGTAAAAATGAAGTTTGGTTTGTGAAAGTATTTCAAAATGATAAAATTTTGGAAGCCCGGTATAAGAACTGTCGTGTGGAACTTAAGAATCAAACGAATGCTGTAAAAATTGTAGTATTGTGATTAGGCAGGATGCAAGATGTAAGTCGGAGATTTTCTGGACTACTGTATCGGTCAGACTTTGTGTAATGGTAAATTTTCATGCAAAATACTTGTATTAGTGTAGCACTGTTTGTTTAACCGAATATTATATCACAATGGATTTGAACTTTAGCAATGGCAATAAAATACCTATTATATTTCTTCGCGCTTCGCTTCTCATTTGATTACCGTCACTTTTTTGAGTCCCGTAGGCACTATTAACTAAATCGGACGGGTCATCAACTACTTTCGTAGTCTACCGACTTAGGGAGTGTGTATCTAGGTCCGCCTCTACGTGATATCCGATCCCATCCGGCCTGGATACCGGCGTGAATAGAGGGGTAGGGCCTAAGATACATTTTACACTTATTTTCCCTGGGTTCCCCCCTTACCCCGCTCATCAAACCGGTCTGATGAGCACCGCCTAGGAAGGCAGTTTTCTTTTCCTAGAAGGATTTAATTTAGCCTAAAACCCCTTTGTCGGGGCTAGGGATCTTTAACGTGCTCCACTATCAATATATGGATCACACGGGACCGTCCTCTTAACGTCCTCTCCGAGGGACGGTATGAAATCGAATTAGCCTGCCTTTTAGCTAACTCGGCCTACTCCGCTTCATGCTGCGTTTTGCCTTAATCTTACACAATTCTGTAATTTTATAAGAAAAAGTCCAAGTATGATGCACGACCCGGGGCTTGAACCCGGCATCTCCTGCTTGAAAGTCGCGGCGTTAACCCCGACACCAAGCAGGCAGGTTCTATTATATTTCTGAAAAATCGAATTGTGTGTTTGTACATACATCCCGAAAAATTAAATATTACTATGCACACTAAAACGCTCATGTCCAAAACAGTGTAAGAAAAATATATGGCGTCTCTTAAGGAGTTAAAAGTTTTCCGCTCGAACTTTAGAAATAACCCTTAAGGGCCGTTGTTCACAATCTCTTGCAGGCCTTCCAGCATGTCCGCTATTTATGACAGCATCGGATGGAAATCGTTTTAAAAACGAACTCAATTATCATGAAAACGTATTTTCAAAAAGGTCACCTTTCGGTACGCCTCGAAGACGAACTAGACCTTGACTGCGAGCACCGTTTGCAAGTTGCGTGAGGTACTTACTCGGGTACGCAAAACTATGCCCAGAATTCTGAGCACCGCAATTTGATCGCAATCAAGTCTTTCGTGCCCTGCAAGAAGAGGTATCTATTTAATTCTTCCGACAAGTAAAGTGATACCTATGCAAGTTCTATTCGTTCTATATACATACCTTGATACAGTTAGTAAGAATATTTCAGAGAGGAAAAATTGTATCAATATGTTTAGAAAACCTTCAGGTTTGTAAATTTGCTAAGGCTTCAGGTACACTCAGAAAAATTTGGTTTGTGGTTAATAAAAAAACTATTTATGATGAATAGAAACTTCATTTGGTGTTAATACATTTTCTAGTTACTTTAAACGATTTGTTTATCAACCACACAGTCGCCTAAAAACTAATTAAGTCATAAAATGTGGCTTCAAATACAATAAAAAATATATTTTTGTGTTCTAAGAACCATGACCTATCACAATACACCATAAGAAAAAGGAATAAAAACAAGAAATAAAAAAAAGACGACAACGGGGTTCGAACTCTCAACCTATCGGTTGCCAGGCCAAGCTTGTACCACTGCTCCATTTCGGCTTCTAGACGAAAAGTGCCAAACTCGTAGTATGTAAACGTTTTGGCAAGTTATTTTATTATATTTATTAAATTATATATTATAGAAAAATTATTATGGGTTAATGGTTAGTTGGTTAATAATTTGATCACTTGTGGTTATAGAGTTACTAACGGAAAATCCTTTAGCGGTAAATAGAAAAATCATTAAGGTTTAATAGTTATTTGGTTAATAGTTTGATCAATTGTGGTAATAATGTTAGTTGTTTACCACAGATAGATACTTTTTTTACCACAAATGTATTAAAGTTAAGTGGATAAATATTAATGACAAATAAAAAATTTATTTAGAGTCAATAAGAAATGACTAAGGGCTAGTAAGTTCAAGCCAAATAGGTGGATATGTTTAAGGTAACTGAGTTGTGTGTTTAGAGTAAACAGAAACTAGTGTATACGTCGTTTTTGACAAAAAATTGTTTAAATGTTAACCAAAATTGTAACATTAATCATATGTTATAGCGCCGCAGTCGAAAATTTTTGTAATTTAAACAAAAAAATTCGGATTTGACTTATATTTTTTGTTAAATATTTTTGAAAATGTAGGTTGGGTTAACTATCAAGGAGGGGTGGGATATAGTCTCACATAGAGGCAAAATTATGTCAGGAGTACCCCCGACAGATGATGTTATTATAGTCTTTTTTTATAAGATTTTTCAGTTGGGCCAAAAAATTTTTTTATGACTTATTTGTTTCAAGATCTTATTACTTTAATAAGTTTCGATGAGATTTTGTGAGGGTTTGTTTATAATTTTTTATAAGATTTCATGAGTCAAAAACACATTTTTTTTGTAGAAGTATTTACGACAGTATATGTAACTAAATAAGTAAGTATTAAAAAAAATAGAAGTTTTTATGAGATTTGTATGTTCCAAAGGTATTAGCCATGTAGTAAGTAAGATTATAAAATAATAGTAAATTTATTATAGTAACCTATAAAATATTATGAGTCTGTTAGATTATTAAATGCCCTGGAAAACCCACAACAATTGTGGATATATTCCAATTCATAGTATATATGTCTTTTTGTCTTACTAAGGAATCTATAGGAAGAAACTTGTGTTTTCACCAACTCACAGTAAACTATTAACAAAACAAGGTGTTCATAAAAACCTTTAAATTTTTTTTAGCCTGGTTGTCTTATAAAAATGTGCTTATACAAACCCATAATAGTTTATACAAAACAAGGGTAGTTTCATAGAAACCTATTAAGTTTGTTTGATTTTAAAATTTCTTAGATAACGATTTTCTCATATACTATAATTTTTATATATATTTATGAGTCTTTCAGATTATAGGATCAGGCAAAAAACAGATATATGAAATAGCACAAAATCTTACCAAAATCAAACACATAACTTTTAAGTTATTAAAAACTTTTAAAATTTTACCTTACCTTACCAACCTTATAGAAACAAAAAAAAAATTAGATGTGTTTTTATGAGATTTAATAAGTTTTTTTTCCGCAGGAGAAGACGAGAAATGCAGATCTCTTGGAAAAATTGTTATTATATTTTATACCTTCAAGGTTTGTAATATGGGACCACCAGAATACCACCACGATGGTTGTAATTTTTTTTTTCTGTTTTTTTTTTCTGTTTGACGGCGCAAAGAAACGGCTAATAGAAAGTAATCTGCAGTCTGCACCCGTAGCAAATTAAAAACAAATAAATCCAAGACCAAAACAAAGAAACCTAGTATCGCCGTGGGGTACGTGCATAAAAAATATTGTTTTCTTCGTTGCAATGGATCTTTTATCAAAATGAAATCAGCGTTGTATAGTGGCGATCTTAATACCACTCTCCGAATTCGTGTACTTATGTGTTATGTTTTTATCATCTTATATTATGGCGTGAAAGTATGGACACTGACTGAGGCCTTGTGCAAAAAGTTGGAGTCATTCGAGATGTGATGCTATCGTAGAATACTAAGGATGTCTTGGATGGCCAGAGTAACTAATGTGGATGTTCTGCTTAGAATATATAAATATTGAAGTTTTATTTACCATAAAAAAAACAAACTTGAATATTTTGGCCATATTTTGAGAAATGACAAATATAAACTTTTAAAATTGATAATAGAAGGCAAAATTGAAGGCAGAAGAGGTCCGGGTCAGGGTACAGATCGCGCTGATGATGGCCAACGTTCGAAGCGAGCAAGGCACTTGAAGAAGAAGAAGAAGAGATCGAAGTAAAAGTAAGGGACCACAGTAAAGTTTTGTGAAAAATTGCAAACTTAAAAAAAAAACGGTTGAAAATGACATGTTTGTGCCACAAATAGATTAACTCGTGGCTAAACTGTTTTTTTACCCCTCAGCAAATTGAAACCCTTACTTCGCTCAGACCACACATTTTTCGTTTTTTCACCTTAAATATATATTTGCACAGAATGGATAGATAAATTAATGAATATTCAATTGGCACAATCAAATAACAGCACAAATAAAATATATGGGGAATAAAATACAAGAGCCTGGACTTTAATTTTTAACACAATTCGGGGTTTTCACAAAAAAGAATCAAAAAATTAACAAATGTCAAAAATTAAAATGGCTAAAGGTACTGTAAGGTCACTGACTGAAAATAAACTATAAACTTTTAGGAAAATTTTTTAACAGTCGTCAAGGCTACAAATACAAAATATTTTACTAAAAATTAACAGTGGGATTTACTAAGATCTAAAACAGTACCCCCCACAGGGCTAAATATTTACAGCTGTGGGGGGTACTAAATTTTAAAACAAATTTTCAAAAAACACTTACCCATACAGAAACTACACAAAGTTATTGATTATTTTTTATTGTTAGTGCAAAATACCGCTGAAAAACTGCTTTTTTTCTCAAAATATTCTAAGAGAAAATGCCCTAAAACTAATTTTTTTTGACAGGTTTCAAAATGGCTAAAAATTTGGCACATAATAGCTTCATTATCTGTGTTTGAGATTAGAAATTTGGTGATTTTTTAGACCATCTCTGGGGGGTGGTTTAAATTTATAGCCCCCAGAAAGGATTGTTTTGTAGCAATTGCTAATAAGTTCGTTTATAATTTCCCTAAGTAACTGTTTTTACAAGGATCAATTTACCTTATTTATTATCCCAAGTTGCTCATTGCCCTATAAAACACCTCCAATTTTGTCCAGAAAAACGCCATATTTTGAACCCGTTTTCAGCACAAAAAATATATCTATGAGGGCACTACTAGGCAAAACAAACATAAGTGAAGGTCACTGATTATGCACGAAAAATACACCAAACAAAAAAATCCAAAACAACTATATAAATTTATTTACTAACTGAAATTAAAACATTGAGGTTATCTAAAAGCGCACTCAAGAAAACTTTCGTTACTAAAAACCCATCCATTTCAAAGCCAAGGTACAAGCAGAGTTAAGAAATCCGAACTCGCTGTTTATGATTTCAACGCAGTTAGTATTTAAAAACTAACATTTCGACAGTAACAGAAATGTAGACAAAACTTGTATTTAAGTTTTTTAATACATTTCATAAATAAAAACACCTCTTAAATAAATACAAAATTAATCTACTCCTTATTTTATTATTACCCACCTAAATCGTAGTGTGACATCAAGTATTAATTGTAAAAATTAATGAACAAGAGTAAGTTTTAATTAGAGTGATATATAACCCCAATTTTAATTTGTTCTACAGAGTGTTTACTATTTAAAACCCGCGTGGGTTTAAATTTTTTAATTTTCTTTTCTTCTAAATTGAAACTTTCTTCTTAAATCCAACAAAAGATTGTGTTAACTATGTCTAAAATTCAAGGAGGGTTGGTTTAAAATGCTTAAAACTAAAAATTACAACTAAACTTAGCACCGTTCTAAAATAGACTAAACCCTTTTAGTAAATCCCATCGTAAATGTTGAAAATTCTTTTAAATCAAAAAAACGTTATTTCTTACTTATCAAAGATTATGTATCATGTCCTCTTCTTCTCCAGTAGAGGCAAAATTTATTCAAATCGAAGTAGGTCTTGGAATCAGCCGCGTGACGTATGCTTCTGTCATTTATAGGCTCATAGCCACCCTTGAATGTATAGTATAAAAATGTTGGGTTGTTGTGTTCGAGTTTTATGTAAGTAATTTTTAGGTTTTGTCTTCATTTTTTGATAAAGGTATAAAAAAACATTATTAGCCGCTAGTCGTAAGAACTACTGATATAAATTTGGTGATAATGCAAAATATATTTTTTTGAAAATTGTGCAAGGACCCCATTGCAGTCTAGTTTTTTTACGCAGCCGACACGTACTCTCATCTCCCAAATAGCCAAGCATCTCAGCATTACCGTCAAATGCAAGGTCGCACGCAGCGCCCACAAGACGACGTCAACACATTTGTAATTTGTACCGGTCTTTATTTTTCTTGGTAAATAACACTTTACGAGATTACGTTTTTCGTTACACCGTCAGCGCATACTGCTACTTGTATAGAGTGGGCAGGGAAACATACAGACCGCTTCAAGCTACTGCGAACATAGGGCGGAAGAAGTCTAATTTGCCAGTGTACGTACATGCAGAGACACCGCACGCCTATCAGTGAAGCAACCAACACTCAGGCTTTTGATCGCCATTCGCTGCCGTTCGCCGCCGTTCGCCTTGTATTTAGTACGCCTCTAACCACGGTGCTGTGTGGAGCGTAGTCAATGAAACCGGAATTTGGTCAATAAATACGCAAATTTTTATAACGTAATTTTCTTATTTTTTGTCACTGATAAATAAGAGCGTTTTATTGTCAACTGCTCAGATTTATCAGTGACGACGTGTTACAATGAAAATAATAAGGAGAAACAAAATAAAAGCAAGTTCTCAAAATAAAATAATACATTCTAAAAACCAAAAAGATTCTCCCAGTCAAAAAAAAATTAAAGCAAATGTTCGAAAAGTCCTCCTTGCTCGGCTAGACAATATCCGAGCCTACTATAAAAACCCCTTCTAACGTTTCCAAGCATGTTAGGGGTGATAATTTGAAAAGCTTCTTCAAAAACAGATAGAAGTCATTAGGAGCAAGATCGGGAGATCGAGCTGGCCATAAAATAGTTCTCCGTGTACTTATAACCCGATTAGGAAATACATTATCAAGATATTCCCTAACAAGGCCAACATTGTGAGTGGAACAACCATCTTGTTGAAACCATGTTTCACCAAATCTTACACCTAACAACTGCCTAGCAGTTGGAATAATGTGCTGCTGCAGTAGATCCAAGTATCTAGGACGATTCAAATTGCAATTGCCGTTAATAAAAAATGGCCCAATTACGTGTTCCCCTACAATACCCCCCCAAACATTTAGTTTTTGGGGATACTGTGGTCTTACGTCAAAATATAAATGCAAATTTTCCCTCGACCAATATCGAACGTGTGTTGGGTTATGACGATTTGACCATTTGACCATCTGCACTTTTTCGGCAACTTCGTAGACATCCATTTTTAGTTTTAAAAATGTATTATTTCAATTAAGAACTTACCCATCTGTTTCTCGAGCAAGGCAGAAATAAAACAAAATAATAAAAACAAAATGAATTTCCAAAAGATAACACTGCAGCGTGCTTCGAATCCACCTCGGTCGTACGGCACGGAGAGTAAATTGGACTTGATTCTCCCTATGTTCGCAGTAGCTTGAAGCGGTCTGTATAGGGAATAAATATCACCAAAGAAAAAGTATCACTTTGCGCACTTGTTAGAAGAAAATCTATTTTAATGTTTTATTTTGGCACACCTATAAAAAAGTGTGAAAATTTACGATTGCATTTACGTTTGTGTAAAATGACAAAAATCATATCAGATATTGGACTTTTTTCTTTCTGTGTCAATTTCACAATGTAAGCGGTATGATTCCTAATATGTGTTGAATTTTACATTTTAAACTGTAAATTTATTGTATCTGCGTAAAATTAAATTCTATACACAACACTGTGCCTGAACAATTTCGAAATCAAAATAAAAAAGTAATAGAGCAAAAATTAAAAAAGTTTCTGGAAAGCAAAGCATACTACGAGATGGACGAATTTTTTGAGGATGACACCAAAGATCAGCTCTTAAACCAGATACTTCGGTTTATTTGGTTCTTCTCTTTGCTTAAATATTTATTCCTATTTATTATACATACATTATTATAATTATATTTGTCTATATGACACCTAAACTTCTGTTTTTACATTTTTATTTTAAATGTTTGTACAGGCTTTGTTTTATTTAATTTGTGTAAGTTAACAAGTGTTTGTATATGTTTTGTCAAATTTGAAATATTCTTTTATACTTCTTTTAAAAATAACTGCGTATGTGATATAGATAAACCTGTAAAACACTTAGTAAATAAAAACTATCCTAGTTACCAAACTGACAAAGTTATATAATAAAATAAGCTTATATTCTTAAGAGTAGTAATTAAGGAAAAGTTTATGTACTTTAAATTTATAATTAGTTACTGTTACTACTTACTAGAATTCTCTGACGTAGCCATCCTTTTCTTGCGGTAGTTGTGGATAAATAATAAAGCCGATCGGAAATTTTGTATTTTTGTGTGAAATATCATTAAATCCCATGAACTGTGAAAATGAAGGAATGGTGAAGTTGAAGTTTTTTTTTTCAATAAAATATTATCTTTTATTGAAATAGTGAGAATATTCGTGGCGATCGTATATTTTCGGACCTGCATTGGGCATGTGTGTCAGTAAAGTGAAGTGTTTGAAACTTCCATTGTCTATATTTTATTTATATACGACGTTTCGATCAGTACAATCTCTGATCGTCTTCAGGTGCAAACTACAATCTATTCCTAGGGCTACGTACTTATATACTATGGGAACTCACTCAACCGTGAAGTTTAGAAGTCGCCTCCGCCCAAGGAGGGGCTTCCAAATATTTGGAATTTCAACACTTGGTTTACTGAAAACATCCTGATTGTACCCAATAAAGGCAGCTTCAAGAAATTTTCGTTTCTTCCAGTGTGACTCCTTGTGCAAAACCTTTGCTTCTGTCCACTTCATTCGGTATTGTTTGGACGATGCGTGTTCGGCGATTCCTAATTTCGTTGTTTTACCTCTTTGGTTATTCGTCTGATGTTTTTTAAGCCTAACAGATAGTGGTCTTTTTGTTTCACCTATGTATGATTCACCACACTCACAAGGAACTTGGTAAATGCATTCCTTATTTTGTTTGATCTCCGGTTTTGTTTTACTAAGAAGGCTTCTAATTGTATTATTAGATTTAAAAGCTGTTTTAATATTAAAGTTGTTCGCTACTCTTCGACTTTTCTCTGATACTCCTTTTGGTCCTGTGAACTCTGTCCTGTTTGCTGAAATTTAGAAATAGTATCTGTTATAAGTTTAAGGCTGCAAGCATTCTGTTGCAGATTCTTCTTTATGTTTCTGATTTCGATTTCCAAGTCATGAGAATTGTTACAAATTTGAACGGCTCTATTATACAAAGTAATTATTATGCCTCGTTTGGTTGTAGCAGAATGATTTGAACCTTGATTTAAATACTGTCCTGTGTGAGTGGGTTTACGATAGACTGTTGTTCTGATAGACTTCTTCATCTGTAGAAAATTCCAACCATTTTGTTAATATTCTTAAATCTTTTGTTTTAGGACCCGACGATTGATTTGTTAGTTTTGATGTCGAAAGTCTATACATCAATGTCCCGATAAAGGAATCGCTAGATATTATTAGACAGAGACTGGTTGATGACGAATCCCTTCGAGTTTCGTAAATGTACAAGCCTGGCGCTGGAGGGAGTGATGGAGTTGTTGGAGTGCTATCTACATAACTCTTATTTTCAAGTGAAAGATAGGTTTTATGCTCAGAATGATGGTATTCCAATGGGTTCATCCCTTTCGCCAGTGGTGGCCAATATTTATATGGAGTAGTTGGAATCACACGCGGTTGACACCGCAACATATAAACCTAAGCTCTGGCCAAGATATGTTGATGATACTTTTATTGTCTGGATCGGGACTGACCAAAAACTTTCAGAATTTCTTCACCACCTAAATAACATAAGACCCACCATTAAATTCACAATGGAGTTGGAGCAAAATTGTCAAATTTCTTGATGTACTTGTCAAACGAGTAGAAAGCGACAACATAACAACAGTCTATCGTAAACCCACTCACACAGGACAGTATTTAAATCAAGGTTCAAATCATTCTGCTACAACCAAACGAGGAATAATAAGAACTTTGTATAATAGAGCCTTTCAAATTTGTAACAATTCTTATGACTTGGAAATCGAAATATGAAATATAAAGAAGGATCTGCAGCAGAATGGTTACAGCCTTAAATTTATAACAGATACTATTTCTAAATTTCAGCAAACAGGATAGAGTTTACAAGACCAAAACCAGGGAAATGCATTCCTCACAATTCCATACATTAAAGGAGTATCAGAGAAAATTCGAAGAGTAGTGAACAACTTTAATATTAAAACAGTTTTTAAATCTAATAATACAATTCGAAGCCTTTTTAGTAAAACAAAACCGAAGAACATACAAAATAAGGAATGCATTTACCAAGTTCCTTGTGAGTGTGGTGAATCACACATAGGTGAAACAAAAAGACCACTATTTGTTAGGCTTAAAGAGCATCAGACGAATACCCAAAGAGGTGAAACAACGAAATCAGGAATCGCCGAACACGCATGGTCAAAAAAACAGCGAATAAAGTGAACAGAAGCAAAGGTTTTGCACAAGGAGTCACACTGGAAGAAACGAAAATTCCTTGAAGCTGTCTTTATTGGGCAGAATCAGGGTGTTTTCAGTAAACCAAGTGTTGAAATTCCAAATATTTGGAAGCCCCTCCTAGGGCGGAGCCGACTTCTTAAACTTCAAGGTTGAGTGAGTTCTCATAGTATATAAGTACGTAGCCTTAGAAATAGATTGTAGTTTGCACCTGAAGACGATCAGATATTGTAGTGATCGAAACGTCGTGTATAAATAAGATTTAGACCATGGAAGTCCGAAACACAGAGTTTATTTCAAAGTGAAGTGTGTTGGTAATTTTTGGTGTTCAGCCTGGTTTTCAAGCTCACACGAGTTACAAGTCTCAATGCTTTCATGGGGTACGTAATAATTTTGACCAAAACACTCACGGCATCTTATTTATGCCTGCCAACGTTGCAAGTATAAAAATCTAGGAATATTTTTTTGACCTGTGGTTGTTATTTCGAATCAAAGCGTAGGGATTTCCTAAATTTGGACAAAAATATTAACTATATAAGTACAACCCGGATTTGTATTCCCCATTTTGGTATAAATTTGAGTCGGTGCGCGGTCGATCTGACGTAGATTCCTGACGTCAGGTTGTCTACGCCAACGTCGAAACGACGTCCAAATACTAATTGGAAAACTTAAAAAGACATAAGGAAAGTGATTAGTTTAATTTGTCATTATTTTACGTATAGGAGTTCTTATAATATGTAGAGATATGTTAGTTTATGAAAACCCGAATAATTAGTTAAAAACTATGGCATACTAAAATTCTCATTTTTTTACTTTACTTACGACCTAAGAAAATTTTTCAAGAAACGTTTTGGCTCGTAAACAATAGAAAAAAAATTAAAATATGTTGCCTAATGTAATTAACAACAAAAAATAGTAAAACACTAAAACTATAATCCCACAAAATAACATGGGTTTCAAGAAGTACCATTCTAATCTCTGCCTACATTTACTGGCGGCTTGCTCTATGTTGCTAACTAGATATGAAAGATCTCAAAGGCTTAGAGGTAATCTGTGTTATCGTAAATAAGGTGAAGTACTAGAGAATTGAATAGAGGCCTAGTCTACTTAAACCAACAATCAGCGTATTATTATAAATCAGCTTTACCGCGTTGCAAGTGCAATAAGTAGGCGTAAACTACATGAGAAAGATTAAGCTGAACACTTAAAAAAATAGGACGACACTCACAAAACGTAAGGGAGATACTTCTACTTCTCGTCCAAAAGACGATGTGGAAAACAACTAGCAGGTAGGCCAAATTTTAAAACCAAATAATACCGCAATTTTATCAGGCGTGTAGCAAAATTTTTTATTCTTTAAACAAAAAAGATTACGCACGTAATATTTAATAAAAAGAGAGGCACTTTTTTTTATACCTTCATCAAAAACATGATTTTAGTAATTGTCTGCAGATAACTAAAGCATGGCTTTTTGGGTTACTGACGCAAAATAGTAGTTTTTACAACTAGTGGCTAAAATAGTGCTTTTTTTGACAAACGTTGATTTAAATAACGAGCGCAGCGATGTATTTAAAAGCTCGAGTACAAAAAAGCACAGTTTAGCCGCCGCAACATTATTTTTTTTAATTTAAACAAAATCCGAGAAAAACAGGAAAATACTTTTTTTTTTATACCTTCATCAAAAACATAATTTTAGTAACTGTCTGCATATAACTAGAGCATGACTTTTCTGGTTACCGATGCAAAAAAACTTTTTTTTTTTTGATCACGGGTGCAAAAAAAGATTTCTGTCCGTTTTTTTACCCAAGATTAAAGAGAAATAGCGGAAAATAGTAATAATGAAAAAATATAATTATTCTTGCCTAATCAATGCATGCATCAAATATTTATGAAAACATCTTCGAAAAACATCGTCAAAAACTATCAAAGATTAAAATGTTGCAACAATGAACGTCACCGAGTAAAAAGGCATATCGCTATGGTAACCGTTGTTATTCCATTTACCAGTCGCCTTGATTTATAGTGTAAAGATGGTGTCTTGCCAGAAGTGCTCTTCGTTCAAAATTTTTAAAACTATTTTCCTCTTTTCATGGATTTTTTGATAAAGGTATTAAAAAAAAATAGTGTAAGCAACTCGCGGCCAAACTGTGCTTTTTTTTACTCGCGTTTTTAAATACCTTGCTGTGCTCGTTATTTAAATCAACGCATGTAAAAAAAGCGCTATTTTAGCCACTAGTTGTTAAAACTACTATTGTTTTATACCTTCATCAAAAACATAATTTTAGTAACTGTCTGCATATAACTAAAGCATGATTTTTTTGGTTACCGATGCAAAAAAACTTTTTTTTTGATCACGGGTACAAAAAAAGATTTCTGTCGTTTTTTACCCAAAATTAGAGGAAAATAGCGGAAAATAGTAATACTGAAAAAATCTAATTATTCTTGCCTAAAATTAAGCCATTTCCGCCAGTTTTTATCAAATATTTACGAAAACATCATTTAAAAATATCGTCAAAAACTATCAAAGATTAAAATGTCGCAACAATGAACGTCACCGAGTAACCGTTGTTATTTCATCAAAAGCACAGTTTACCCTGCTGCGCTTGTTATTTAAACCAACGCTTGTAAAAAAAGCAGTATTTTAGCCAACAGTTGTGAAAACTAGTATTAAAAATTTCGAACGAAAAGCACTTCTCGCAACACACCATCTTGACACTAGAAATCAAGGCGGCTGGTAAATGAAATAACAATAGTTTCCATAGCGACGTGCCTTTTTACTCGGTGTCCTCAAACGAATATATTTAGAAAAAGAGAACAATGGTAACTTTGTTAAGCTCGCAGAAACGGACCTTCAGTGTTCAACACTACGCCATCTGCAGCCTTTTGTTCCAAGTAGCATCATGTTTTAAAACGTTGATAAAATAGTGTTGAAAGAGGTAAACAGTGGTATAATTGTATTGTTTTTTTATAGAATTGTCGTGAATTTTCGCCATTTTGTATTCCAACAATAGGTTTTTGACCAAAATAAAAACGTTATTTATGGGGTTTCAACATGTATTTTAATCGAAATATTGCTTGTTTAGGGTTAAGAACAAAATACAAAATTCAATATTTCTCCCAGAAAGCAAAAAACATACGTGAAAAAAAAAGTATTATTTAAATGAATATTTTTTTTCCCGTTTTCTCAAATTTTTCGAAAACTATACAGTACACAGGAGACCGCAGCTGATTATCAGAGTAGGATGACTGGGAAAACAGCTTTTATTTAACCTATAGTATATAAATATTCATATTCCTGCTTCAACTTATCTCACTTCCATTTTAATTTATTTTAGAAGATTGGTAAACACCATTTTATAAATTTTTTATTTTAAAAAGAAAAAGAATAATACATAACAAGCAAAGGGAAGAAAGATGGAAAATTTATATTTCTAAATCGATAAAAACCTTTAATTTGTTATGTAGTGTTGTTAGAACAGTTGCAAAACCTAACTAACTACACTAAATAATATAACTTTTGGTTATTTTATGAAGGTTTTATATTATTTGCTGTAACTTCTACATAGACAAAAATGCTCATTGGGCTTGATTATCGTAAAAGATAGATCCTACTGTGTAGTATTGCTAAAGAGAGAATTGTTTGCAGATTTCAAAAATTGCAAAGTATACAGGGTGTCCTATTTAAACAAAATATATTTTTTTGCCATACCCCGTAAACAAAATGACAAAAAAAAAATTCAAGATAGCACGATTGAAGGAAATTAAAAATCTCAGTTGACGTGTTTTTGGATTTTTTTATTTAACCAAATTTAACCCGCTAGAACCACTGTTCCGTTTAAAGAATTCACGCTGTATATTCATTAAGGATATGTCTATAAATTTTGTGACAAATAATATAGTTTTTTTCGAGCCAACCTTAGATTAAAAAGAGACAAGATACCTGACACTTACGGAGACTTTGGTTATATTATTATATGGAACAATGTTTACCTTTCTATTGTTTACAGTAAAAACACCAGTGGCGTACCTTCAACTTCAATATAAATTTACACATAAATTATATTACTCAAATTTTACTATAATATGAAATCTGCAAAACAAAGTTTGTATATGATTTATTGCAATTTAAATTTTCAACACAATCAAATTATGCCAAACTTTAAAACAAACACAGTTCACAGCACCCAGAACATCAGGAAAAAAAATAATATAATATTATCTACTAAGTAGCTAAAAATTATGTTATTGTGTTTGTGAATTGTTCCTCATTCAAGCAAATGTCATTTTAAAAATATAGCACTATATGTATTTAGGTAAAACTATATATAACTTTAATTCTACAAAAGCAATATTTTATTTGAAGTAGAAAATTTAAGTAGGTATAAATAAAATAAAGCAAGTAATTTTTGCTCTCATGATCCATGACTTAATAACCTACAATAATATACTATATTATCAACGGCTATAAAAATGTGTGCTAAATTTTATTTGAATCAGATTCTTATTATGCCAGACATAGTGCAATTTCCCCAAAAATTCTATACTAAAAGTTACAATATGAACAAAATAAAGAACAACTTAACCTATATACATGAACTTATTATTTCGCTTAATATGGTTTGATATTCATTGAACAACAGAACAGAATCAAACATATAATTATTCACACTTATCTTTGTATCACAAAGACTTATGCTGTTGCCGTCTAAGTTCGTCGTTGGAGATGACCTAAATTTTGTTATTTTTTCCGGTCCTTCGCAGAATCTTACTTAAACTGACTTCTTCGGTACACAATAAAAAGTCAATAATGCTTAGGGTATATAGAGACATCTAGAGCAGACGAAAAGATTCAAATATCAATTCGAACGCCGAGCGCAGATGGCAATGGCGGCGGCGCGGCGGCATGCGGCAGTATAAATCAACCTTAATATTCTGATAAGAGATAGGAATTAAATATTCTTACAAACATGAACTAACTTCTATTGTTGTTTGCAACTTTGTTTAAGGACTTTACCTACCTTTATTTTATCGACTTTAGAAAAAGAACCTTCGGAATTATGTCATTTGACGCAATTAAAAAAAGACGTGTTGGTTGATAGTTTAATCTAAGGATTTACTATTTTCAGTATATTTCGTAAACTTTTTTTTTATTTTCTGTGTACCTATGGGCACTGATTGATTTCACTTGCTCCTCCTTTGTTTTCAAAACATTGGACAATTTCTTCCAAAATATTACTTTAAATGCACTGACATTTTTTCCTACTAGTAAAACAACACACTAGAAAACGTTTTTTTGACAAAATGTGGTTTTAAACTGCTTAAAACCTCCTGAAATTTTAAAATAAATAACACGAAAAAGCTTTGCCTCGCCCAGAAGCCAACTACGACCAAAAGTGGTGGACACCGAATTCTCTGTCCCTATCGTTCTAACGTCGTTTAAAAGGATAGAAAATAAATTGATATTGTTTTGGTTTGATTTTATTTGTAAATAAGCAGTTGTTATTATTTTCCAAGGAGTTTTCGTTGGATCAGATATCTTGTCTCTTTTTAATCTAAGTGGCCAACGTAAATCTTTAACTGGTATTTTTAGCTAAACCAAAAAAAAAATACATTTTGTTCAGGAAACAAAAAAAGTTAGAATTCGTTCCTTTGTGTTTTGAAAATAAAACATATCTATTCTAAATCATTCTTTTGACAAATGTCTTTTACTTTATTCAACATATTTATAAAACAGTTCCACAATGTGATTTAAAACCAACCTATCCAAGTCTTTCGCCCATAAAAAATCCAGATGGGTCCACGTTTTATGGGGCACTTCGTACAAGTCCACAACTGTCTTTAGATTTCGGGACAACCTTTTCACATCCTAAGGAAATAATAAGAATTATTTAGTTAATTAGTGTAGTTAGTTAGTTAGCTTATAGTTTAAGTTTAACTTGTACTTTTAGGATGGCACTCCCCTTCCTTCTCCTTCTTTTGCGTTTGCCCCTCCCAATAGCCGCAGAATTGACATAATACATTGAGGTTAGATTTTTAAGTTATATTCCTCCTTAAAAAAGATGTGTAAATTTTTTATTCAGTAAAACTAATTTACACTTATTGGATGCATTTGCCATTATATAATTTGGAATTTTATTTTATCCATCCTGACAAAATATGACCTGGTATAGGTGAACAAATAGAACATGTCATTGTCATGTCTATATGTGACACCTAAGTAAAACCCACTATACACATTAGAATTTATGACCAAAGTAAAGCTGTGAAAACGTTTTGTCAGCACCTTTTTTGTTGACCATACTGGTATTAAAAGCAAAATTTATTAAACTTTGCTCAAAAATACTATTCTTTGGGCAGAAAAATATGCAGAATGTTGGCTATAATACATTAAAGCCAAACTTTGTAGTTTGTTTCGACAATAACGCGCTTTCAGTGTAGGAAGTTCTATAAATAGTTAGAGAAAAACATTTTCAGCTAAAACACAGTAATTTTAGCGTTTCGGCTTGCTCCGCGAACAAAGCCCCGCCTCTTATTCATATTAAGTAGAAAAAATAGTGAAAAAAAACATGAATGCTGAAGTAGAGCAATATTAGCTGTCGAGTTAGGTCGCGTTGTTAGTTTCAATGGCGGCCATTACACGAAAACAACCCTAAAAAAACATTATTTTTTCCAAAATAAAATCAAAAATTCTATAAAAATAGTAGATTTTTGAAACTAAAACTACTTTTAAAGTAGAGATAAATCTTTAATGATTTTAATATGTGAAGCGCGCATGTTTTGGTGAGGTTGCATGATAAATATTATCACTAAACTGGCCTATCATCCATACTTGTGTTTTCAAAACCACATCAACCATTTATTTGTACAAAAATCTATTTTTGTTTTTTTTTGGCCATTTTTTTTTTGGGTTTTGTAAGAAATGTTTTTTTTTAACTAGGTTAACTGAAAAAGCTATATCGGTTGCAAAAGGTGCTGTAATGGTCATTGCAGTGACCAAAAGATGATTGCCAAATTGGGCTAGGCGACGTTTTATCAACACTTTCAAGACGTTGTGGCAGACAACAGCAAAAACACAATAGTAGAGGAGTTTTGCTGTCGCAACGTTTTTGCAAAAGTTTTTCAGCACCTTGTGTTATTTGGGCACTTAACCTTGAAAGGCAAGGTGTATAAAAGATTCAAAAAAGAGGAACAGTGCTTATGTCTAAGGGTATAATGACGAAATAGTGGCAGGATTTAACTGTCAAAATTGAATATCTCGATTAATAAAAGACTAGACTTGGCGATTCTACTAAAAAATAAATAATTAACTTTTACCTCGGGACGTGCCAGAGAATCCTTAAGGCCATACATCAGAGCCACGGGACAAGTTATTTTGCTAAGGTCATATTCAGGTGGGGTGCTGGAGCCATATTTTTTTAAGTTTTTTATCGGTCCCCAATCGTACTGCGTAAATTTTCCTAAAAAACGTATCAAGGACTCCTTTGATTATATAACCGGTATATTGGGCTGCCCTTAGACTAAAAAGAGACAAGATACCTGACACTTACGGAGACTTTGGTTATATTATTATATGGAACAATGTTTACCTTTCTGTTGTTTATAGTAAACACGCCAGTGGTGTACCTACCTACCTAAATATAAATTTACACATGAATTATTTTATTAAAATTTTACTATAATATGAAATATGCAAAATAATGTAAATAACATGCAAAAAATAATTCTTCCAATTTAATAATAAATGTGGTGGTTTTATACAAAATAAATTTATTACAAAATTTTCATACGATTTAGTACAATTTCAATTTTCAACATAATTAAAATTAAAATGCCAAACGTTAAAACAAACACAGTTAAGATAAAACATTGTAATTTTTGCTCTGGTGACCCATGACTTAATAACCTACAATAATATAATACATCTAACGCCTTAAAGAGCCAAGTTTTAACTAATGTTTATTGCTATTGAGAGGAGAAACCCAACACATATCAAGAGGGAGTAAACTGGGACATTTCGAGGCAAAAAATTTGAAACCTGAGCAAATTTTTATTATCATTAAAATTATTTCAAAAAGTCTTAGAATTACTGAAAATAAAGAAAAGTTTAAAAAAATATTCAATGCATTTTTGTTTTAGAGTATTTTATATATTTCAGTTAAATGAGATTCTTATTATGCCAGACAAAGTGCAATTTCCTCAACATTTCATACTAAAAGTTAAAATATGAACAAAATAAAGAACACCTTATCATAAATACATGTACTTATTATCTCCCTTATTATGATTTGATATACATTGAACAATATACGAGAGGCAAACACTCATCTTTGTATCACAAAGACTTATGCTGTCGCCGTCTAAGTTCACCGTTGGAGATGACTTAAATTTTGTATTTTTTTCTGGTCATTAGCAGAAGCTTACTTAAACTGACTTTTTCAGTACACAATAAAGTCAATAATGCTTAGGATATATGGAGACATTTAGGACAGACAAAAAGATTCAAATATCAATTCGAAGGGCGAGCGCAGATGACAACGGCGGCAGTATAAATCAAACTTAATATTCTGATAAAGAGGTAGGAATTCAATATTCTTACAAACTTTACCTACCTTTATTTTATAGTCTTTATAAAAAACACCTTCGAAAATATCTCATTTGCGCATTAACTACTTACTTTATCAAAAGGATGCTTTATTTTATCGTCTTTATAGAAAAAAACCTCGAAAAAAACCTTACAAAAACCTTCGAAAATATCTTATCTGATGCATTGAAAATTTAGAAGAAAAACGTGTTGGTTGATATTTTAATGTAAGGATCTACTAGTTTAAGTATGTTTCATAAACTTTTTTTATTTTCTGTGTACCTACCCGCATGTACCGCCACTGACTGATTTCACTTGCTCTCCGTTTAAAACATCGGACGATTTGTTCCAAACTATCACTTTAAATACACTGAAATATTCTTATACTGGTAAAAAAACACACTGTAAACGTTTTTTGATTAACTGCTTCATACATCTGGAAATCTTAAAATAAATAACACAAAAAAGCTTATGTCAATAAAAATATCATCCAACCGTCTGCGCACTGCCGACTTTCCTCGCCCACAAGCCAATCATGAGCTAAAGTGGTTGACACAGAATTCTCTGTCCCTATCGTTCTAACGTCGTTTAAAAGGATAGAAAAATAATCGGTATTTCTCACTTTTGTTTTGTTTTGATTTTATTTGTGAATAAACAGTGGTTATTATTTGCTAAGAAGTTTTAGTTGGACTATATATCTTATCTCTTTATAATCTAAGGGGTATCCTAATGCTAATTATAATTAACGATTCACATTTGTTCCTGCCCCGGGTGTTTCACACCTCAATGTGTAAAAATGAAAGACGTGATTCCTGATACTGGTCGGTGTTTGAAATGACGATTCATTTCGTCTTGATAGTCTTGGGGATTATGTCGATAATTTATCTCCCGTGGGATTTTGAATGAAGGAGTTTTGTGACTATGTGGGATTGATATCCCTTTAGTTCCAATCCGTGTAGAAGAAGTTGATATGACGTCAACTTTCAAGATGCCGGCCAAAAATCATAAAAGATACGACTTTTGTAACCGGGGCAGGATTATACTCAATTCTATATAATTCGAGAACCGGGATTCTAAAAAAATTTACTTTTAAGGTCATTTTACCTTAAATGACCTTGACCAAAAAAACAGATTTTTGCCATTTTCCCTTCAAAAAATCTTAATAATTCGAGGTTTTGTCAGTCCAACTTCAAATGTACCTCAAACTATTAGGCATATATGCCAAATTCGATCCTTAGAGTTTGATGCAGTTTTAAGCTTCATGACCTTGAAAAATACTCCAGTAAACTTAACAAATTGCAAAAATAACATATTAAGGCATTCATCAACTATTAAAGCGATGAAGACCAAATTTGATAAGACAGAAAAAAAGGGCAAGTCCAAAAATATTGTTGAAAAAAACTTGGCTCAGCTATGAAGCGTTTCAATATGGCGTCTGATATATCAAAATGACGACCTATTTATTTTATCCGATTTCATAAGAAAGCAAAAATAACAAGGTGGCCATCACTTCTTGTTGAATTGGTGCCGTTTACTATGAAAAAAAAAGTTTAGTTTATGCATGACCTTGATTGACTTTGAAAATATCATGTACAAGTAAAAAACCAGCTTTTAGTGATGTCTTTTCCAATTATTCACTACGAAAAAACTTTAAGCGCCGGAGATGAAATTGACGTCTTAGCCATAAAAAAAACTTTATTTTAAACCTGGCAATGCACGTAGCGTCCCAGATGTTTATGCTATACCCCGGTAAAAATTACCTATATGCCTGCCTTTTTTATTAAGTTTCGAAACTTCTACAAGGATGCGGTGGCACATGAATGTGTGACTAAATAGCTGTTAAGTCCTCATCCTTGAATTTTATTATGAATGTCAAGAAACAAGTGTAGTCGTACCCTACTGGCATATTTAGAATTTTTTATGCTTTTTCAACCGCCATTTTGGAAAATGGCATCTAAAACCACTGGTCCACTGTATGATACATATCTAACTTCTCCTAACTCTCTTATAGGTTATTTAGATGATTTTGTTGGCTAGTAAGTAGAACATAATATTCGCAATTCCGAAACTGGAACGCCGTATTAAAAAAAATGGTAGGGAAGTTTAAAATTAAGTGTCGGTTTATCGCTAAGATGTTAATTTCATCTCCGGCACTTTTCGTAGTGGTAAATTGGAAAGAACATCGCAATAAGCTGGTTTTTCACTTGTACATGTTATTTTCCAGGTCAATCGAGGTCATGCATGAACGAAACTTATTTTTTCATAGTAGGCGGCGATAAGTCAACCAGAATTAATGGCTAACTTGTTGTTTTTGCTTTTTTACGAAATTGGATAAAATAAAATGTTGTCATTGGTCGTCATTTTGATATATCAGCCGCCGTATTGAAACGCGTCATAGCTACACCAAATTTTTTTAACAATATTGTTGGACTTGACCTTCTTATCTTTCCTACCAAATTTGGTCCTCTTTGCTTTAATTGTTGTTATTTTTGCAATATGTTAATTTTACTGGGGTATTTGTGAAGGTCATGAAGCTTCAAACTGCATCAAACTCTAAGGATCGAATTTGGCGTACATGCCTAATAGTTTAAGGTAGATTTGAATTTGGTCTGACAAAACCTCGAATTATTAAGATTTTTTGGAGAGAAAATGGCAAATATCCTGTTTTTTTCTATTTTCAAAATCATTTAAGGTTATATGGAATCGAGTACAATAATGCCCCGGTTGCAAAAGTTGTAGTTTTTATGATTTTTGGCCACTATCTTGAAAGATGACGTCATATAAACCCCTTCTACACGGATGCGAACAAAACACCCGGTAACACTTGATTGTGTGACTAAAGAGCTATCAATCCCACATAGTCAGAAAACTTCTTCATTCAAAATTCCACGGACTTACACATGCCCATTCACTATGAATTTGTTTAAAAGTTTTCCCAAAAAATAACCAAAAATTTGCTAAAACATTTTCTTCACCTTCGACTGTACTTGAAGCTTATAAACAAAGTACCTAACAAATAATAATCATCAAGTAAGCTCTTATCTCGTTATCGTACCACAGAAAGTATATGCAATATTAGCTGATTTAGTCTTGAATGTCACGTCGCGTTGTATTGCGGAGTGTTGGGTTCTTTAGCGTTTTTAAATAGGCTTTTATAAACGGCGTAATCGGTTTTTATGGATTTTTGTATTACTTGCAGGCCACTAATTACGCTCTAAAAGTTTCTAACAGAAGTTGTGGTGGGGTGGTGTAGACACCTGTCCACCTCGACCTTCTCAGTTCCCCTTTCTTCCCTGCTTTGCTAGAACTACAAAACAAGTTGCAGCCCCGTCCTCGCCATGAAACTTAGAAGCTTTGCCAGTGTGCCCTGTGTATAGCTATGGTCGCGGACATTCTAGGTCCCCCAGTAAGGCCCTGGTTCTAACTAGGCTTTCTTTCTTGCAGAAGCGGCATGTCGCATCTTCTACCAATTGCAGTGACATGACAAGCTTCCCTTCCTTACTAAGAAGTTCTGCAGTCAGTTTTGGTGAACGTTCTTTAATGAACTGTTTGACCTGTCTTTGTCCAGGCGTTTGCTCTCACAGACCGTTTGTCTGTTTGGTGAGCCACTGTTAAATAAATTGCTTGGCTCCGGCCTTAGCGGTCCCACAAAATGGTTCAGGCCCTCTGAATTTTATTGCCGAGCCTTGTCTGGGCAATTCATCGGCTTTTTTGTTTCCAGAGTATTCCCAATGTCCTGGAACCCAGGCTAGTGTCACCTTTTTGGTACTTGCCATCCTATTTAGAGCTGTTATGCAGTCCCAAACCAGTTTGGACGTTACTTGCACTGCTTCTAGAGCTTTAAGTGCAGCTTGACTATCTGAATATATAACTACCGAGTTTTTCTCTACTCTTTTTGTTTGTCACACTTATAGAGACTAAAGTATCGTATTGTGTACCAGATGGATTCCGCTCCGACAGGAGGACCTCCCTCCCAGTCGGCTCTATCTGTATACATTCCGCTTTGTCTCTATTTTTTTTAAAGTCCACGAATTGTTTGAGTACTCACCTGAAAAAGCTAGCTGAAGAAAATGAATTCCTTGATATAATGAAGCTCCACCGATCCCTGTCGATGATATCATAGGGACTGCGTCCTGGAAAAAAAATTCAATTTTGTTTTAATAGTAGAACTTTGAAGTAACGGTCAAAACCTTAGACTTTTCTTTTTTTTTATCAATCTGTTTATTAAGTTGGTAGGTGGATAACTACTAAGTAGAAATAAGTACCGGATTAAGTTGATCATCGGGAGTAAGCATCGTCAGAAAACCCACAACCCACTTGCACTGAACCTTCTCCAGAACTCCGTGTTTGCCACATAACGCTTTTCCAAAAGTTCGGACGTCATCATTAGAAAGCAATCCTTTTGGAAATACCTCGTATAACTTTAAGGACTCGCCGAGTTTCTAAAAAAAATAATATTACAAAACAAATAATTGAAATTTAACAAACTTGTGCAATTTTGCCAAATAAAAATTTTGTCAAACAATAGATAGTTTTTGGTCGTGCCCAAATTGCCTGACGACTAACGCTATTTGACACTGTTTACATTTGAACGTCATATATGGTTAAGGGCTGCCGTGAAACGCCGCAACCCTACGGACGGTTAAAGAAAGAATTTTTACGTACGGGGCGAGCTTTTATTAAATTCCGCATCATTTCGGACCGGGTGCGCTACTCCGAGTACCAAAGACATGCCCAAGCGTGTTTTTCTGTTTGAGCGTTCTTTTATGTATAATTAAATAGGTAACTGCTTCAAACGCATTTAAATAAAAGCAATACATTTAACAACAACCGGACCGTCGTCGTAAAACCTGTACCAAATAGGCTATTTTGAACTGTCGAATAGTGTTAAAGTTATCGTTGTCGGCGAAGTTATCGGGATGTAAATTGGCACGACCAAAAACTATCTACTATATGGCGAAAAATGTATGTCATGCAGTTTCTGAGTGCATAACCAATTTGGTAGGCATAAGAAATCGTTAATTTTTTTAAATCTTCGAACGATTTTAAAATGCGTGCCAATGTGTTTTATACTAAATTTGAACTGCCAAACGACGATTTACTGATGGGAATGCAGTTTTGATGTGCACCAGCTCGTCAAAAATTAGTGTTTTATAGTAAATTTAAATTGCCAAATGATAATTTACTGATTGGCATGCAGTTTTGATCTGCACAAGGTCATCAAAAACTTCTGGAAAAATGCAAACAAATTTAGGTATTGCCAAACATTTTAAGATCGTCCGGAGATACCTAATTTTTTTGCATTTTTCCAGAAATTTTTGATGACCTTGTGCAAATCAAAACTGCATGCCAATCAGTAAATTATCATTTGGCAATTCAAATTTACTATAAAACACGTTGGCATGCCTTTTAAAATCGTTCGAAGATTTCAAATATTTTCAAACATTTTAAACTGCATGCCATATTTTTTTTCGGCCTATATTGTTTCCCAAAGTTTTTATTTGGCAACATTGGCATGCATTTTAAACAGTTATGCACGCGATGACTGCAAAAATTGACCATCTCTGGTATACTGGCATGCATTAGAAAAACGTTGCAAGAAACTAGTTACGTACCACCGGTGTATAACGTTATTGATTGCTACAAATTTAAGTTTCATTTTAAGCAATTTTTGTCAACAACAGTTGAAGCTTCTAAAAAATTACATTTTTAGTACAATTTTCTCAAAATTTTGGTAACAAATCTAGAATTGAGATTAGATCCATGTGAGCTGCTGCGACAGCCCGGGCAGGATAAAACCTCAAAATGTTGTCCTGGTAAAATATACCCGTTGTCATGTAAACGAGGTCAACTTCAAGCTTAACAAGTTTTAAATGTCATAACACTTTTTAAAAGTCAACTTACAAACTAAAGGCTATTGACAGGTTTTTTTTAACTTCTTTCAATAATTTATTTAAATACGTGTTAAAATGTTTTTAGAGGTGAAAAATTATTTGGCGCTGTTGCCATAAAACGAAACCAATTTTTCCTAGAATTCTTAATTTACCTCATTATTATAAAATATATCTTTAATAAATACATATTTATTTAGTTTAGCATTTTCTGGTAAAATTAATAATAAAAACCTTGTTTTTACCTATTTTCAGTATAAAGAATATATCATTCAAATTTATTTAAAAACAAAATCTTCCTAAAATAATTTGATTTGGCAACACTAATTTTAACCAACTAATTTTAACAGATCTCCACCATTCTTTTTTTTTTGGCATTTCTTTTTTGAACGCTAAGGAACAGTAAAAACTTGAAAAAATTGAGTGTTTCATTCTAGAATTCGAAAGATTAGAAAGAAAGCTTTAAAATGTGAGCAAAATCATGGCATAAAAATGTGAAAAACACAAAAAAACTTGGTTAAAAAAAAAACGTTACCCCTTAAATCTTACTAAAATATTTTAAGCCTTAAACTACCATCATGTCGTACCATAAAATACTTACAACGCAAGCGATTTCATAACCAACTTTTCCTATTTAAGTCCGATGATTTAATAGCATATTACATAACAAGAGAAGAAAGTGACAAATTTCACATGAGCGTGAATGTTGTGAACGAGGCGGTAGTTGAGTGAAACAACATGCGAGTGTAAGAAAGTTCCTTTCTATCAAGTTGTTTACGCTATTTTGCCTAAGAAAATGTTGAGTTGCACTAATTTTTGTAAAAATTGGTCTTTAATTTTGCAAAAATCCAATAAAACTGCTTTTCCGGACATGTGTGGAAAAGTACTTTTCAATAATTTGGTCGTAGGAAAAAAAACATTGTATATTTATATTCGTTTAAAAAGAAGTACCCCGTACAAAAAACCATGGCTCTAGCGGAGATGAATAAGTGATGAATAGTGCATGGAAAAAATAGCGCCAGTTAGAATAAGCAGGACAAAATGGTGCATGCCAACGTTGATTTATTCTGCGCTATATATATACTGACGCAAAGCCAAAAAAAAACACCGTTAGTTGAACTCAGTGGCGTAGCCAGGGGATGGTTTTGGAAGTTAAAACCCCCCCAGGAGGTCCAACCCAATCTACAATAAATTAATCATGAAGTCATTAGTTGTTATAATTTCAGTTTAATTCTAAAGAATTTTTATCACCAGCATTCAAAATGTGTGATATATGGCATGTTTAGTATATAATTTTTGTTAAAGTTTTCATCTACGACGCATTTATGATTTACCACCGCAACCCACCCCTTCTTGGCATCTAACCCAATCTACTTTTTCAAAAATATTTTACAAAGAACATGAGAGATCAAAATTTTTGAAGAATTTTTTGTTTTTTTTTTGACAAAATATTCTTCTGCGCCAATATTAAATATTGTTACAAATTTGTTTAATTTTAAGCAACTTGTTTTGTCGACAATATTTAAAACGCGTAAAAAATAGCATTTTAGCGTAAGTTTTTTTAAATTTTTGCCTGCGACCCATGTAAGGGTTAATTTAAAAAAAAAATCTGCATATGAAACTAAATGAGACTTGCTTTTAAAAACATGTGTTTTTGTTCCGTACAAACTAACTCAGCACCTATTAAAACGCCCCTCTCCCCTCCCTTCAGTTCAAGAGCTCAAGCAATTGGCAAGTACCTAATTTTTAAAATTTGCCATAGGTAGGTAGTTGATTTCTATTAAATGATGAAAGCGCCCCCCCAGAATCGATTTCTGGCCACACCGCTGTTGAACTTACCTGCAGAAAGTCTCTCATCGGTACGGCCAGCTTAAAAAGGGGGTGATTGGCGTGCGAGTAATACGCTCCGGCTGCCAACCCTTCGTAAAGAATAATCTTTTGATTGTATTCCGGATATTCTGACAGCAAAACGAGTTCCGTTGTACCGCCTTGCGAGTGACCGATGTAGAAAAGCTTTTCCATTTTTGTCAAGTCTAATATGTAGTCGATCGTGTTACGTGTGTCGTAAATGCCGATTTCATGAAACCTAAAATAAGGTCACAAATAGCTGCTCTGCACTGTGAGGATTAAGACAATTTAACATTTAAGGTCATTATTTGAAAACTCCAGGACCATGCGATCGGTAACGTATGATTTTCATGAGATCCGTAAGTTCGTCCCAAGTGCCGCTCTCTGTTCAAGAATACACGTCCTACGTTCCCGATTGCATGGTCCAAAGCCGGGAAACAGTCTCGAATCTAGTGACGCATGCGCAAGAAAGAGGTTTTTTTTTTAATTCTTTGCATCCTAAACTAGTTCTCATTAGTGGGAAAAAAAAAAGAAAATGTGTTTAAATATAGTCAAAAAACAACTTTCCGAAATTATAATTTCAAAAATAATAAGAAATGTAGAACTTATTTAGTACTTACTCGATGACTAATGAGTTTTTAACCTTTCAAGAAGAGTTGGCAATCTTTATTTTCGAACATTTTACGAAATAAAAACTTGAAAATTTTAAGAATTTTTGTGAAAAATGGATCAAAAAACCATCGAACAAGAGAAACATTGAGGGCAAGTGTGGTTATGTTGAAAGTTCACATTCTTTTCTGAAAGTTTACTACACATAGAGCTTATGGTACAGACGCATTATAAAGATTTGCAAGAAGCAAAGGTGGTATTGCTTTTGAGAAAGGTGGATAAATAAACAAATATTAGATCAAAACCAAAGTCTTGCAAATTGTCTATTGTTGGTAAAGGGGTTGAAGGAGAGAGGCAAAGAATATTTAAAAGTATTACCTGTTGTTATGGTAAAACTCAACCCGATGTTGCATAATCTATTAAATAGTGAATAAAAAATCTCGTTCATTGAGGCTAATAAACATTTCCATGTGTCATGTTGGTATGACAGGGACGTGGGGAGAAAAGGAAAGGAAATTAAAGGGCGGGAGATTTGTAGTTATATTAATAAAAGAAAAGTAGAAAAGAGAGAGGCACGCTGAGGTTCTATTTTAGTTCTATGCGACAAAAATGGCAAAGATTTGGCAACACTGATGAACAATAGGTGGAATCACTAATGCCATTTCGAGTGAGATCGTGCAGTGTTTAGAACACGGTGCCATTAGGAAAGTAACAAATGCAATTAGGAAAGTAACAAATTTCCGTACTCTTATTTTAATCACTTGACATGCGTTAATTTACTGGCCGAATGTGCTGGCCGGTCGGTATGCAGAACCTGAATTCCAATACTCTAATCGAACTCACTCAGTTTCCTTGGGCCTACCAAATTACGTAAACTTGACGTTTTCAGAATTCCGGCAGAATCACGCTTATAAAGAAAAAAACTTTTTTGTTATCAAATAATAGGATTTATAAAAATCTACAACCGTATCTAAAGAATTTTTGAAAATTTGGTGTATTTTTTTCAAAAAATTAAAAAAATGTTGTTACAGATTTCTGTATTATCGACGAGCCAGGTTTATTTTATTTCGGGAATGAAAGAGTCCAGCAAAAAACTGTCTGGATACGGTTGTGACGAATTAAAAAATAAACATTTATGCCAAATTTCAACAGATTCCGTTTTTTCGTTTCCAATATTCTGCCCGGTAAAGATTGGCCCAAAAACAGCAAAGCACTGTTGTCAAATCTATGTTGTTTTTGTGGCCTTAATCCAATATAGGTTTTTTAACTATTGTGTTATTAAAATAAGTCAATGGGTTAAACCGATTCAATAAGTCCAACATTTCTTGGGGTAGTTAGAAAGGGTTATGTTTTGATCTTCTAGGAAATTAATTTTTTGACCTTTTGTTTGTTGGTGAAGAATAGAAAATTTTTTATCAATGAGGAAATTGTGGTTTTCTTCTCTTAGATGTAGCTCGAAGTGAGAATTGTTGTTCTTAGTTCTTCTGGAGGCCTACTGCTCCGCAATCCTGACTCCAAACCTTCCCCCTGTATGCACTATATATTCCGATTCGCAAGTGAAGCATTTAAAGCTTCAATTTTGTCGTGAAAACATAGTGTGAATTGATATAAGAGATTTGTAGGCTATAAAGGTGTTTTTGTCATATTATTTGAAAAGATTGCCTATGCTTGTAGAAAGATGGCCTAAGTATGACAATGAAATAAATTTCTTAACGGTTTTTTTTTCGCTTAGGAAGGGTAGATTAGAACAACCGTGCAAAATTTCAGTTAATTGTGATGTTTATTTTTCCCTGGGCATCCTCGCAAAGTTATGGAAAAAGATGTTGCCAGTTCGGCTACTTCAAGCGGTCGGACGGGACAAAACAGTAACCCATTACTAGAAAAACTAGCTGTGACTTCTTTATGATACACAATAGAACAATAAGTTGTAACCAAAGCTTATAGGGTGAACCTTTAAACTTTGGGTTGGACGGGACAAGAAAAACTAAAACTTAATTTGAGTAAATTCTTACTTTTATATATTTCAATTTTTTAGAAAAATACTTTATCATGGCTTTTCCAAACTAAACAAAAGGCATTGGAATTAAAGGAGAAAGCAAGTTGTTAACATTTATGTTAAAAATTATTGTGAACCGTGAACCAGTAAAGCTTTTCTTTTGGGTTGAACGGGACAAAAAATAAAATAATTGAAAAAATATTATTTGCTATAGGTCCGAAACTGTTTGTATATTTCGACTTTTTTACATACCAAGAAAAAGTGTTATAGTGGTTTTATGATTTGGAGTTATTTCAAGATTTTTGACAAAAACCAGTAGATCATTAAAGCGTTTTTATTTTTGTCAATAAAATTACATTTGCTTGAAATGGCCCAGTTGTAGTTTTTGTCTTAAATATCTGTGGAGAAATTACGGCCTTAAAAAACTGAATTTTTAATTTTTTGTCTGAAATCTTTAGCCAAATATAAAAAAATCGTCGTCCTTTCTACTATTTCCCCTTTATGCTTACGTAAATTTCCAAAACTCATAATCTTTGTCGGGATCCAATCTTTGATGTTTCCTGGAGTGCCATGTGCCGCGATCGTTCATCAGCCAAACATCGAAACCCCTATCGGCCAAGTAATATGCATAAGCCTAAAACATTGCCCAAAAGTTAATAGACACTTATGCTGATATGCACCATTGTAAAATTTGTCTAATTAAGACTTAAGCTATGATTACATAATATTTTTCTTAAGCTCCAAGCGTTTTTTTGTCTCCTAATCGGCAATTAACTTTAATCGCCCGATTGCCTAGAATTAAGGACCAGATAAACGCGGCCTATTAATTAGTAAGGTTATGTTTGGTTTCATGTTTACAATCGCCCCCGTAGACAACAAAGATGCTGGTGGTAACCCTGAAGTCTTTGGAGAAAAAAACGAGAAATTGCAGAACGTTCTTTTAAAGATGTTCTAGAATCCCTCCACAGTTTTTTTGGACAGTTTGAAATAGATGAAAACTACGATAGTAGAAATACAGAACAGTATTATCGAGTTTCAATTTATAAACCAATTTTAGACAAAATCATTTCGGATATAAAATCAAGGTTCAATAACAAGACTCTAAGTATTTTTGACCTGAACATATTCATACCAAGTTTTATAGAAAGTGAAACCAAAATCAGGGCAAAATTAACGAATGTCGTTTCCAAATACTATAAACTGTTTGATTAATACAAAACACAAATTCTTGAATTTTAATTGGGAGAAGTCAGTATTTGGAAACAATAGACTCTTAAAGTTAATATTCAGTTTTATCAGCATTCGTATCCTTATCTGTATCGAGTCGACCAATCAAGCAGGTGTACTTTTAAAATCATGGCGAATGCGTGACACCTCCAGCTGATCAAATGCACCAAAGTAAAAGTATACCTGCTCGATAGGTCGAGTCGATAGAGATAAGGATACGAATGTTGATAAAACCAAAAATTAACTTTAAGTGTCTAATATTGGTCAGAAGTAGGCAAAAGCTTAAATCAAAACGTATATGATAACCTTTTCGAGGCAACGAACAAGTGTGGCGATATTTTTCAGTCGATAAAAATATTCTTGGATGTTTGCGAGTAATGCTGAAGAAGATTGAAAACAAAAGTACTTAAAAACACTATGACGGAAATCGTCTGATAGGCTTAGCGTTGCTGCATATCAACAGACATATTGAAATTGACATTGAGCGGTTTGCCCAAAAAAACCGGAAACAATTTTTTTTGAGTAATAGGCATCTTATGTGTGAGATATGCAATATAAAAGGTAATGTTTCAACTTAAAAAGCTTTTTAGACCTCAAAAAAAAAGTATTTAGCTATTACCCAACAAGCAATTGGACGTTATATTACGTTATGGTCACGTAGGGCAAGAAATACCTGACGTCGTCTCCGACGTCCATCAGTCTTCCTGAGGACTCGATTTAGCACCTAAGTGGGGAATCAAAATTCGAGTCGTTTCGACGTCGGGTGCTGCACAATGTTTTGGTCAAATATTACGTCAAATTACGTAGACCCACGACCCAAAGTTTTACTGTGCACACCAAGTTTAAACTTATTAGGTAAAAACTTTTATATGTCTAAACAAACACATCCCAATGAACTGTGGATGACAATAATTATTATCTTAGTTATTGTAGGTAACTGAAAAAAGTTAGTTTTACACATTCTATGGATGCAAATCTTCCAACGAAGGTCAGTTTACTGATAAATATAATTAAAATAGACATTAAAAAACAGAAACCCACAAAAATAATTCAAAAATATTAAGAAATTAATTTTGAAAAAAATTAACCTAAAAATAAAATCTTTATAAGGAAGCCCGTTTCTTATAGTAAAACATTATAGGCATTTAAAAAATGCATTTAGTTGCCAACAAATGAGTTAATTTAGATATCAAGCCTTTAAAATTAAAAAATAAAATGTACTGTTGTAATGGCGCATCGATGCTAAACGTTTAAAATGGCGTTTCGGGCGCCGACCGAACTTCTAATGATTATTTACCTATTCGGACAAGAACACCTCCTGCGACGTCGCCTTGTAGAACGACCCGACCTAGAATATTATAGTATAATTGTAGGTCACGCCACCCACGTCGGTGGACCTCGGAATAGTTACATTTAATAAATAAAAGTTTGGCAACGTCAATTTTATTACAATTCTACTTTGAAACTCATACTAAATATTACGTCTCATGAATTGGACGTTATACCGGGTGTCCCGAGGTGACTGGCCTATAATATTATTTTATAAACTATACAATAGAAACTTTTAAACTTTTTATTCTAATATAAGTCCATGTCGTATTTGCAGTGTTGCCATTTACAGAAAATCTTGGCAACAACTAAATTTATTGACGTCCGTTTTCACTTTGGCCTGACCTTAAATTTTATTTTAAAAATTACGTCGTCGAAATTAACGTTAATTTACGTCACTGATAAGTAGCGAGTATCACCAACATTTGGCTATGTCAGTTTTGGTAAGTATCGACGTCACAAGTGATGCACTAGTTGTTGGCGACGTCAGGTCTTAGTAAAAAATACGTTGTTTAATGGACAAACCAACTGCCGACCTAAATTTGCGCCAAAACCGACGTCATGTTAGGTTGTAATTAGTCGGAAGTCAGAAAAATGCTGCTTGGGTAGGTTTTGCTTGTGGTTTGTTTGTTATCTATGTTTTTTATAACTGAAAAAATTATACGTAGTTACTTAAACGCGGATTTCAAGGGGGTAAGGGGGTAATTTACCTCCGCCCCCACCCTTGATTTAAATTTTTTACGAAAATATTTAGAAAATCCAAAGTAGGGCATAAATTGCGGCGCTATAACATTTTTGATATTTACGGTAATAGTTTAATTTTGTGTTAACAATGGCATTTGTAGTGTCACTTTCTTAAAAATTTTCGCCTGCTGCGCTTTGAAACCATTGATATATTTATCATTTTAGTTTAATTTTAAATCAAAAAATTCATTTCTTAGTGCAATTTTCTTAAAAATTTTTACCCGCGGCGCTATTATACGTTGATATTTACGATTTTAGTTTAAATTGCATTTTTAATATCATTTTCTCAAATTTTCGGCATGTAAACATTTAAAAAAAATAAATGAAGTAAATAACATAAAATCTGAGTACCCCCCCTAGATTTGAGGCCAAAGCCGCGCTTGTAGTTTTGTTTGCATATATTGCTATGTTCCTCATAAAAACAGCCCTCCCCTTTTCAAATGGATGGGACTGCCACTGCCTACTAACAGCCTCTATGGCATGGCACTTTCCCTTTGGCAATGAACTTTACAAGCTAAATACTAATACAGTACTAAACTGTATTTTAGGTTCTCACATTTTTTGTCGTTTTTCAGGAACAATCCCGTTACCCCTATAAATCAGTTGTTGGCGTTAAGGTTTTATGTCTCTAGTGGACACGAAATAATTTATTTAATATAAATACCTAGGAAATTTGCTCCTTTCTGCTGGCCCTGATTACCATATCACAATTAGCTAATTTGAGTGCAAAATCTTTTGCTGCATAGTACTGACTATTTAGCTGTGATTACATAACTAGCCGTGATTAGCTAATTACAAAAATACGTGAAAATGGTGCATACAGGCATTAAAGTTGCACCAATGGAGAGTGCTTAAGTCGTAACCCTATCTCAGTGCGCATGCTCAAAACGGATACGTCGTACGATATCGACTACGTCTCACCTATCTCTACAACCACAGTTTCACTCCTTCGATTTTCTGTTCTAATGCCCTCTCACTTTTTTCGACAAGGAAGGAAATAGAAGTGAGCGGCATGAAGTAAAACTGAGCATCAATCACTGAACAAGACTTTCGTACGTCGTACGTTGTAAGCACATCTTTAACTCTATTTTTCATCAAAGATACGCCTAATAACAGGGAATCAAAAATAGCTTGTCAACTTTAACAGTGGGATTTACTAAGATCTAAAATAGTACCCCCCCCCACAGGTCTAAATGGTCTAAAAGTGGGGGGTACTAAATTTTAAAACCAATTTTCAAAAAACACTTACCCATATAGAAAATACACAAAGTTATTGATTATTTTGTATTGTTATTGCAAAGTACCACTGACAAACTGCTTTTTTTTCTCAAAATACACCATATTTGAGAATAAAATGCTCTAAAACTAACTTTTTTTGACAGGTTTCAAAATGGTAAATGGCGAATACGCCAAAATTTTGGCACATAATAGCTTCATTACTTGTGTTTGAGGTTATAAAGTTGCTGATTTTTTAGACCACCTCAGGGTGGTGGTTTAAGTTTGTAGCCCCCAGAAAGGATTGCTTTGTGGCATTTGGTAATAAGTTCGTTTATAATTTCCATAAGTAACCGTTTTTACAAGGATTAATTTACCTTATTTAATATCCCGAGTTGTTCACTAACCAATAAAACTCCTCCAATTTTGTCCAGAAAAGCGCCATATTTTGAAACCGTTTTCAGCACACAAAATATATTTATGAGGGCACTACGAGGCAAAACAAACATAAGTGAAGGTCACTGATTATGCACGAAAAATATAGCAAACAAAAAACCCAAAACAACTATATTAATTTATTTACAAACTGAAAGTAAAACATTGAGGTTATCTAAAAGCTCAGTCAAAAAAACTTTCCTTACTCAAAGCCCACTCATTTTAAAGCTGTAGCTTTCATCAGTAGAAGTTAGTGCAAGCCTAGTGCAAGCAGAGGTAAAAGATCCGAACTCGCTGTTTGTGATTGAACGCAGCGCTAATATTTTTAAACTGACATTTCGACAGTGACAGAAATGTAAAAAAATGTAAGTTTTTTAATACATTTCATAGATAAAAACACCTTTTAAATAAATACAAAATTAATCTACTTTTTATTTTATTATTACTCACCTAAATCGCTGTGTGACATCAAGTATTAATTGGAAGAATTAATTAACAAGGGTAAGTTTTAATTAGAGTGACATATAACCCCAATGATAATTTATTCTACAGAGTGTTTACTATTTAAACCCCACGTGGATTTAAATTTTTTAATTTTCTTTTCTTCTAAATTGAAAATTTCCTCTTAAATCCAACAAAAGATTATGTTAAGATGATTATCAATAAACAAAGTTATTAAAATTCTTCTTATAAATCAAACTACGCCCAAAACTAAAAGGAGGGTTCGTTTAAAATGCTGAAATCCAAAAATTTTACTTAAACTTAGAACCGCGTTAAAATAGACTAAACCGTTTTAGTAAATCCCACTGTAAGTGTCTAATAAATAAACAACTTAGCAACCAAGGCATACTGACGTGTTCCGAAAATGCAATGCGTAAAAAACACTTTTATGTACGCTTTTCTTACGAAATGCAAAAAAAACAGTTTTTTTGCTATTTTAATGCCTAAAAATTAAAATATAATGTTGTCTAGATGGTTTTTACGCAAGTAGGAAAAATTTTATACCTGACACGTGCGAAAAGTGTCTTTTTCGCCCTTGGCGGCTTGTCCGAACTCCGTTCCGCGTCGTTCGCTCAACTGCCGTCACGTGCGTAAAAGTATAACTTTCCGCACTTGTTAGGTAAATAACTATTGCGCTAAAACTACTATATTAATTTATTTACAAACTGAAAGTAAAACATTGAGGTTATCTAAAAGCTCAGTCAAAAAAACTTTCCTTACTCAAAGCCCACTCATTTTAAAGCTGTAGCTTTCATCAGTAGAAGTTAGTGCAAGCCTAGTGCAAGCAGAGGTAAAAGATCCGAACTCGCTGTTTGTGATTGAACGCAGCGCTAATATTTTTAAACTGACATTTCGACAGTGACAGAAATGTAAAAAAATGTAAGTTTTTTAATACATTTCATAGATAAAAACACCTTTTAAATAAATACAAAATTAATCTACTTTTTATTTTATTATTACTCACCTAAATCGCTGTGTGACATCAAGTATTAATTGGAAGAATTAATTAACAAGGGTAAGTTTTAATTAGAGTGACATATAACCCCAATGATAATTTATTCTACAGAGTGTTTACTATTTAAACCCCACGTGGATTTAAATTTTTTAATTTTCTTTTCTTCTAAATTGAAAATTTCCTCTTAAATCCAACAAAAGATTATGTTAAGATGATTATCAATAAACAAAGTTATTAAAATTCTTCTTATAAATCAAACTACGCCCAAAACTAAAAGGAGGGTTCGTTTAAAATGCTGAAATCCAAAAATTTTACTTAAACTTAGAACCGCGTTAAAATAGACTAAACCGTTTTAGTAAATCCCACTGTAAGTGTCTAATAAATAAACAACTTAGCAACCAAGGCATACTGACGTGTTCCGAAAATGCAATGCGTAAAAAACACTTTTATGTACGCTTTTCTTACGAAATGCAAAAAAAACAGTTTTTTTGCTATTTTAATGCCTAAAAATTAAAATATAATGTTGTCTAGATGGTTTTTACGCAAGTAGGAAAAATTTTATACCTGACACGTGCGAAAAGTGTCTTTTTCGCCCTTGGCGGCTTGTCCGAACTCCGTTCCGCGTCGTTCGCTCAACTGCCGTCACGTGCGTAAAAGTATAACTTTCCGCACTTGTTAGGTAAATAACTATTGCGCATTAGTGCCGCAAAGTAAAATTTTGCACACTGTTAACAATGCGCAAAATCGTATTTTCAGCCCGCTCGTAGAAAAAAATCATTTACCGTAAGTAATATTTTGATAAGTAGAAAACCACACCAACTGTCAGTTTTGGTTGTTTGATAGTTTGAGACAATGATGTGTTTGAAATTAACTCTGTGTTATTTATACACGACGTTTCGATCAGTACAATCTCTGATCGAAACTTAGTTTTGGTTACCAAACAAAACATTCTATACGCTATAGTAGAACGTAGTGGAACTGAGTTCTAAATATGTCTTACCTTATCTGGCGGTCCGTACACGAAGCATTCGGCCGAACTAAACAATCCATGATGTAAAATTACTGGATATTTATTTGTCTTTTTAGTAGTACTGTTCCTACCGTAGGGCACTCTGTAATTGACTAAAATGTAGCCATCGTCAGTAACAATTGTGTGGACTTCTATTGGGTAACCATAAGCTGCAATGATTTCAGTCTAAAAAGGACGTAATTTAAGAACAGTTTTACCGCACACCGTACTGGCTTGGCGGGGGTCTAAAGGAAATTTTTTGCACTTTAGGGATTAAATAGGTACGTTTAGTCCTTTTTTTTTAGAGACTAAAGTGGCACTTTTAATCTCTAAGGGATCAAAAGTAAATTTAATTGGACTATAGGAAACCGCAGGATTAAAAGTAGCACTTTTGTCCCTAGGTTTAAAATGTACTAGGTTTAGCCAGTAAAGTTTTAGGAATTAAAATTAAATTCGTTGAAAAAACTGCAAATTTTATGAAATTGACTGTTTGGTGCTAAAAATTTTCATAAAAACAGAAAACTAAGTTGTAAAAAATACCATGTAAATGAAGTGTGTTTTTTTCCCTTAGGTAATTTTTGGCCTCGGGGTAAAAAGTCCCACTTTAGCCCCTAGGTATTTTCATAAAAGTTATATGAAACAAAAATTCTAATTCTCTGAAGTCGTTTTTTTATTTTTTTGATGTAAGTACAAAAAAACAAGCTTAAAACCCGTGAATAAATTTTTAAAGTATGATTTTGTCGATTTGGGTATACGTATATTTTGTAGATTGGTATAGCGGGTCGGTAATACCGTGTTTTGAAAGTCTCTTGAATGTCTTTATAATCGTGCAAAAATTTCGAAAATCTATTCATTCGGTTTTGAGATATTCACTTTCAAAGTAAGCTCAAATTGTGTATAAAATTTTTGCATTGTTCCGTTGGAAATTGACCGCTAGATTTTAAAAATTTTAACACTTTTATGAAGGCGTTTGAACGATCTTTTAGACAAGGTGGGTAAAGTATCCTCCTCGAATAACAAATCGACGTTTTCGTGGATCTTTCTGAAATCATACTCTAAATACGTGAAAAAGGTTCTGTTTCGCTTTCGTTGGGATACACTGTATATTTTTTTAAATGAGGTACTAAAATAATATATTCAATGAGTTAACCGTACATCAAAAACTACAAAACTTCGAATGGAAGAGGTATTTAATGATCTTTAAAAAAAATTCGCATGGATTTACAAAAAATAATATTCTTCTTAGTTTTACTAGCTTTTTTAATTTCTTTCATTTTGTTAGCTCAGCAAGGCATTTTTAAAGTAGATATAAATATGTAAAAAAAATAACTTTTACTATTCTAAGGTAATGTTTAGAACACTCACTGTGTAACATTTAGTTCAAATTTGACAGACAATTGGACACAGCTATGTACAAAACTAGAAATTTTGCATTTTGAGAGAATCTCTTAAGTGTTTAGAGTGCATTTTTATTAAAATTAAAGCGCTCTTGGTAAAATTAAAGGTAAGTTCATTAATTTCTTGAATGATTCACCATAATCTTTGGTCTATTTAAAAATAAAATTATAAAAAATAAAGTTAAACAGATTTTAAATAGCTCACCATATTCAAGTTCTCAATATCCACAAAAACTTCTTCTTTAGTTTTACTGCACCAACAAAACAAAACTAATAATTTCAAATAAAGATTCATCTTCTTTCGGAATTTATTTGCCAACAGAAATTATTTAATCCTCAACCAGCTCGATTAAAATTAAAATAAGTTTTTTTTAAGCAAACAGGATCTTTAGAAATTAAATATGCATTTAAAACTTATTAAATTAACATTCTGATGAAGATCACTGATACAAAGAAATACAACACCTTTTTGCACTTGGAAAATTCTGGAAGGAGTGTAATAAATTATTATCAAATTGGTGCTGTTCGATTGTCGCAGTTATTTATTTAAAATTTATTGTGCTTTAAAATTAAATCCACATCAAGCAAAAAGAAATTGTAGTAGTTGGTTAGAGAGTAATGATTTTTTAATAAATAAATTGTTACTTTTTAATTTTAGTCTTTATTCGCTTTGTTAGTAAGTTGCTCTTATCATTATAGTGGCTAGGTATTGAAAAAAATAAATTGTTAACCTGTAATTTATATACAGAGCGCTTCAGGCTACTGCGAATATAGGCCGGAAGAAGGCCAATTTCACTAGTCAGAAACGCTGTATCAGATACAAACCCCTATTCAAAAAAGAAAAAATCCTTACAATAATTTGTCTTTTTATCTTAGAATCTGTTTGCCTTGTCTATAAAAAATATAAAGGAACCACCTATACGCATTCTTATCAAACCAGAAACCATGACGATATTCCACTACCTATTCCAAGATTTACTTTGACACAGAACCGCAGTATAAAAATTTATAACAAGTTACCAATTGATTTAAAAATAATCAATAGCTACAATACCTTTAGAATAACGACAAAGGAAATGCTAGTGGACAAAGCTTATTATGGCTTAGATGAATACTTTAATGATCATTTTTAATTTTTGTTTTTTTTTTGTTTTTGATTTTTGTGATTGTATTATTGGTGTTTTAATTATGTTAACTCTTTTTAATTTCTTAAAATAATAATAATAATAATCTGTTGTGTGTCATTTTGTTTGTAGCAGTTTTGTCTTTTTTATTTGTTTTTTTTTTTCATCTGTTTACTGTTGATTTTTATTGACTTTTCAATATAAAATTTTAACATTTATATTCAGGAATACCTGCTAAAATAGTGGTTATTAAGCATAAATTTGGTTTTGTTCTTGTAAATTACTACTGCTTTGTCAATGAAATATTTTTTTTATTCTGACAATAGAGCTTATTTTGATTTGATTTGAATTTGCCACTCTACGTACACGCAGGGACACCGCAGTGTAGTCCATGAAACCGGAATTTGGTCAATAAATACGCAAATTGTCACTGATAAATTAGAGCGTTTTATTTTTAACTGCTCAGATTTATCACTAACAACGTGTTACAATGAAAATAATAAGGAGGAACAAAACCAAAAAGATTCTCCCAGTCAAAAACAATAGAGCAAATATTCGAAAAGTCCTCCTTGCTCGGCTAGACAATATCCGAGCCTATTATAAAAACCCCTTCTAACGTTTCCAAGCATGTTAGGGGTGATAGTTTGAAAAGCTTCTTCAGTTTTAATCCGAAGTTCTTCCAAATTATTAGCTTTTTCATGCCCGGGTTATAGAACCCGATTAGAAAATACATTATTAAGATATTCCCTAACAAAGTCAACATTGTGTAGGACAACCAACAAAGGACCTTGTTGAGACCATGTCTCACCAAATCTCACACCTAACAACTGCCTAGCAGTTGGAATAATATGCTGCTGCAGTGGATCCAAGTAAAATTACGTGTTCCCCTACAATACCCCCCCCCCCCCAAACATTTCGTTTTTGGGGATACTGTGTTCTTACGTCAAAATACAAATGCAAATTTTCCGTCGACCAATATCGAACGTGTGTTGGGTTATGACGATTCGATAATGGAAAAGTGCTTTCATCTATGAAAATAATAGATCTCAGAAAGTTTTCATCATGATTAGCCCTTTCGATCATTGTTTCGCAAAATTCCATACGACGATAGTTGTCCTCCGGAAAAATTTGACACTTTGTAAGAATGCTAACCATTATTTTTGAGAACACGTAAGACAGTGGCTGAAGACGTATCAACTGCTTCGGCAATTTGGTAGCTATTTAACTTTGGATTTTCCTCCACTGCAGCGCAAATCATCACATCACGTACTTCCTGCTCGTCATTCAAAACAGTGGGTTTTTTATTTTTTGTTAACTTATTATTATCTATCATTTTTGGATGTTACAGTAATCGGAATTTTTAATTAAGTTATTAATACCTATCATTTTTGGATGTCAGGATAATCAGTTCTGAAAAAAAAATTAACTATCAATAATATCGATGAAAATTTTTTTTCATAAGCTTTCAAAGAAAGAATCTAGTAGACTAATGTTATTTGGAATTTTTAAGTGGATGGGCCTAGCGTTGATAGCTGTAAAGGAGAGGGAGGGGGTCTGAAAAATGTGTCAAATATATTCCCCCGTCAATTTTATGAAAATTTATTTTATAAAATTTTACGTATTTTAAAAAATATGACCATCGTAAGTTTGTAAATTGTAATCCTGTATTATAATATGGTACAAAATATATATTTTATTCAATATACCGATACATTAATTCTAGTAGATAATCAAGCACGTATTTCTTTAAATCTTTTGCCCACAAAAAATCGGGATGGGTCCAGTTTTCATGGGCACTTGATAAAGATCAACAACGTTTGGTAGCAGTTTCGATAGCGTAACTATATCCTAAAAAACAAAAAAATGTGAAAAAGCTCTTGTGCTAAAGAAGAAAATGTTTAGTTCTTTTTTAACCTCTACAGTGATGAGCGAGAAGTTAAAAGTAAACAAGAGTTTCGAAGTTTTTTTTTAACTTTTTCATAACGTTTCAAATTCTTAAGTTAGTCTTTAAGGTATCATACACAGTTGTTGTTTTTTTTTACTTTCTGCTTATTTTTTTGTTTGGTTTAATCTTAGGTAGAGTATTAGTCAATCATTTTGTTTTTTTCCTTTTTGCTGCAGAACTTCTTGTTATAGAATGTATTTCTAGAGAACAGTAAAGAACTGTAATTGTACCTGTGTAACTGTTTTCACAACGTTTCGAACGCTAGAAAAACTAGGACTACCTAATCTTATATACTAGCATGTGTTCAGTGAACCATGAAGTTTACATTTGGTTGGTTCCGCCCTTTCGCAGTTGAAATCTGCTACCTGCGAAAAGTATGAGTTTCCAAATGTCCTTGATGGTGATGCTGGTTAAGAAAATACATTCTGGTTCCTCTGTATGAATGCTGATTTTTTTTTAAGCTTTTGCTTGGATAGACTTTCCTTCTTGCCGATGATCTTTGCCTCTTGGGCTATTTTTGATCCAGTTGTGTCCCCTTGTCAAATTTTGCGTTTTTTTTATTATTGCTTAAATCACTTGTATGTACGTTATTGTATTTTTTGCAATTGTAGTAACGCTTTGTCCACAAAACAGAAATGTTTTTTTTTGACAATAAAGCACATTATCTGTCTATTTCTTCATCTATCTATCTATCAAGAGAAAATATCCAGACGTATTACAGAGTGCAAACCTGAAAGAGGTGGATATACATATTACCAAGAACCATTTAAAAACTTTGTGTTAAAACCGATCCTATTGGTCAACGCAGTCAATTCCTCCGAAAATATCACTAATGATATGACTTAATGAAATTTATTTCTAATGGTCTTCAGTGAGAGTAATAAAAGTTAATAATAAAAATTCTATTTAAAATACTGTCATTACGTGCTCCTATTATTATGTGTCTTAATTTTGAATACATGGTTGTCTGAGACTATGCTCTTGCTTAAGCCCCCTCCAGAAAATATGTCTGTGTACGACACTGCTATAATATGTACCGTGTTAAGTTCATCAACATTGATATCAACTTCTTCGCTGGATTTGCCAAAAGTAACTGTCACAAAAACAAAAAAAATCGAAATCTTGACACAGAGATACATTTTAACAAATAAAACTAATTTGCTAGAGAGAAGCGCACATAAAAATATATTGCGCACACCTCATATATTGTTATTAATAGATAATAAACTTTTAATGGTATTTTAATGAAAAAATATCTGTTATTCTAGAATTCACTCATACCTCCTAGATTATCCTCCGCGTATATCGTATTATTATTTGCTAATTAAAATATTGAATAATATTACAGCAACCTGGCATTTTCAATTACAAGTTTAAGAGCACTAATAGCATAGTTCATTATTAAGACTTTCAAAGAAATATATTATGTGTACAGTAATCACCTGACTGCGATTGCAGATACATACATAAGCATTCGAAACGTTGTGAAAAAGTCAAAAACTCTAATTTACTCTTAAGTTCAACATTGTCTATCACCTTCAAACAACTATTATTCGTTAGTTTTCTGTTGTCTTCTCAATCTCCTCTAATCTGAAAACCTTACCATGACAATATAACACACCTTTGACAAGGCATTAATCAATTTCATATTTGTGCCACAATCGAATTGGTACGGTATTTATCAAGTAAATCGACTTTTTTTTCATGTCTATGTCCCGAGTTAATCCTGCTGAGAGGAACTAATGGAGTACTCATATAGGCGGAAGTTGTGTTCATGATATATTAAGTCGAGCTGTATTGAACAATTGTATTCTAATTCTAATATTGGCAACTATGTTGGGAATTTGGAACCTTTGGTTGCACTAAAACAAAATTATGATTGTTTTCCACAAACCAAAACTACACTTTTTTGCACTCGACGCGCGTTTCGCTAGCAACGTTAGCATGGAAAAATAAATAAAAAATTTCCATAAATTATGGAAAAATAAATAACAAATTTCCCTCTATTAAATTTACTTATGAAACAGAGAACAACGGTACACTGCCATTTCTAGACACTTTAGTTATAAGAAATCAAAATAAATTGGACTTTGACCTATACAGAAAAGGCACGGCCACCAACAGGTATATTCCAAATGACTCTTTTCATTGCTTACAACATAAGCTTGCAAGTTTGCACTTTTTAACATATAGATTAGTAAATTTCCCCTTAAACAAAGAAAGATTTGAAGCAAAAAATAATAGGATTAGGAATATAGCTGGCGAAAACGGTTACGATGAAGGCTTAATAAATAAGCTGATAAATAGACATTCTTTTCAAAAGACCTTTCGGAATTCTACCTTTTTCAGACAAAAAGATACCTGCGACTCAAAATTTGTATCAATTCCTTATAATCCTAATTATACGAAAGGATTACACAAAGTATTTAATAACACCGGTCTTAAATTAGTATATCAATCCGGTAACACAATAAGAAGCTTACTAGGAAATCCCAAGGATAAAACTACAGTTTTAGAAAAAAGTGGAATTTACGAAATTAGTTGCATGGATTGTGACAAAAAATATGTTGGCCAAACGAGACGCTCTATTCAAACACGTTTTAAAGAACACTTAGCACACTTAAAATACGGAAGAACAGAAAAGTCAAGTGTGGCCGGGAATGCCTTTGAAAACAATCATAGATTAACATAAGATAACCTAAAACTTCTAAAAAGTGTACCACACAAAAGACTTTTGAATGCATATGAAAGTATGGAAATCACTAAATCCAGAAATAGTTTAAATAAAGATAGAGGACCCATCCCGTTTAGTACACTTTATTCTTTGGTTGAGGGGAGATAGGATTAAAAATCGTGATCAATCACAAATTATTAGTCTTATCTCCGCCCACTAAAGGATTGTATACAAGATAGAGCGTAGATTAATTTAGTTCATTGTTTATCGTCTCCTGATGATGCTAACGTTGTTAGCGAAAAGCGCGTCGAGTGCAAAAAAGTGTAGTTTTGGTTTGTGGAAAACAATCATAATTTTGTTTTAATATTGGCAAGATGTTTTATAATAGCACGACAGGACTGTTTTGGCACAAACATATTTCAAATCCATGTTTCCCATTACAATAAAATAACTTTAGGTTCTAGACACACTTCATACATATAGCTAAACTATTGTAGTCAGTTGCAACAACATTCACTTAAGTAAAGTACAATTAAGGAACCTTAAGTGTAAGGAAGGAAAACTGATTTTGGTTTGCACCATTCGCTTCTGAGGTTTGCTAAGCTGGGCCGCTCTGAAATCTGGTAGCGTTGCAGGAATCTGGTAACTTTCGTTTGTCTGTCGACCAATTTACGTGGGTTTTTTTTCTATAACTCAATTTCACTCCAAGGAAGACTATTTTTCTAATGGCGACTTGAAACAGATAACCAGTGCCTTTAATTCAACAAGTGAACAGAGAGCATTCATAGGACCGCTGAGAATTACTTCTGTTATATTTTTCTCGGTATTCAAGACCCAACGAGAGGTCAAGCAATTCAACAATTCACTCCAGGGAAGACAATTTTTCTAATGGCGACTTGAAACAGATAACCAGTGCCTTTAATTCAGCAAGTGAACAGAGAGCATTCATAGGACCGCTGAGAATTACTTCTGTTATATTTTTCTCGGTATTCAAGACCCAACGAGAGGTCAAGCAATTCAATATCACCCTCAATAAGCTCAGAATCGTCCCCCAACGGTCCTTTTTTGCCAGGAATTATAGCTCTTTCTTGTCCTACTCCGAAAGGGACCCCCCAACACCTGAACTACCTGTTCGGCGCGGTGCTGGCGGCTGGTTCTGCGGGTCTCCCTCTGACGGGATGTCTCCTCCGCCCTCCAGCATGTTGATCAGACATAAAATTTGTCACAAAAAGGAATGTTTGAAAAACACAAAATGTTAGCTGTTTGCATTTAATTGTTAATGACATAAAACGTCAAAAAACTACAGATGCCTATGTCCTGAACTTTACCTTAACCGCAATAAAAAATGGTAAAAAACAAATATTTTTGCTGAGGACAGAATAAGTGGCGGGAGAAACCTTAAGGTGTGCTTAAGATTTCTTTAAAGTTGGTGCAAATTAAATTCTTAACTTAAGGTCTATATAACGTTAAGGAGGCCTTGTGTAAGTTGATGCAATTGGCTATCAAAATTATAAACAAAACCTAATTAAGAGTAGAAATTATTTTTGTTTCTGTCAGTGACCTTAGCTCAGAAAATTTTAAAGTTTTTGGAGTCAAATAAACACCACTATTGCCTGGACTTTGAATGGAAGGCACATTTTGTAAAAAATAAGCCGTGTCTGGAGCACTTTTTTGATCTTTTGTCGAATAAACTAAAATTTCTTTCAAAACTGTAAAAGGTAAAGAAGAGCGCAGGTTCTGTCACATAAAATTAAACATTCCGTAAATAAAATTGTACGAAAAGTGCTTTTCTGGGCGAAAAAAAAGTCAGTTACAAGCCTTTGTTGCTGTTCTTTTAATCTGCAGCACACCAAAAAAAATTATTCCTAGGCTTTGGTAGAAAAATCAAATAAATATACATTTAATAAGTTCGTTTATAGTTAACTTATTTCAGACTTCGTTAGTTCAACTTTTAAATTCCAAGAAATACTGCAACGGTGCAGCAAACGTATGCACATAATAATGCACATCACATAAAGCCTATTTGAAATCCTGAATTCACTTGAAAAGACATTATTTTTAGATTTAATTTTCCTTCCGCGTATGGAAATTTTCCTATTTTATTTAATAAATTCTTCTTTAATTTGAATATTGTCAGATAATATTATTTTAATGAGACTTGAATTCCAATTTGTTTTCATTTTTGTATTATCGAGAAGAGCATTTACTGTAATTATTCAAGTACTGCAATGTTATGTACACATTTAATTGATATTGTTTTGTTTGTTTATTTTTGTCCAATATATTTCTGGGTATACAGGGTGTAAGTAATCGCTCTGCAAACCTTTTGTACACTTTCATCAAAAACACGATTTTTAGTAACGCAACGTAAATACTCTTTACCGCACTTATTTGAGTGCCGGAAGGAACTCTATCACACTCAAAAAAAATTGCGTTTAATATATAAGTTTATTGTTAATTTTTAATAAATCTTTAATTTTTGAAACATAAAAAAATAAAATGTACAAAAAAATAGTAGTAACTTTACCGCACTCAAAAAAAAAAAAAAAATCTCGAAAGGAATAAACTCTAAAAAAAAAGTTGGAATTTTTCAAATTATTATATTTTTTAAAGGGTATAAGATGCTAGCAGGTGAAATTTTGTACCTAAAGGCGCATTTACACAGACAAACTTTTCTTTGATGTGGAAATGCCGACAAACATTTACACGAGCCTCTTGAGCAAATTGCTCAAAGAAATGTTCGAGCAAAATCTCGTACAAAAAAACACACGTAAATTTTGGAGAGAATGTTAAGCAAAATTTGTTTGAAGAAATGTTGGTATAGAAATTTCTTACAAATTTAAATTTTATAGTTTTGTGGGAATTCATTGAACTTAACTGAAAATAGAAAGACTAAGTTTTAAAACAAGGTATTTTTTAATATTAAGTGCTTTCCGACGGAAAAACGATTTCATGGCGAAATTCACATTTCACCTCATAAGCAACTTCGATTGACCTGATTTTTATAGGGGATATGCCAGTATACTTGTAACTTTTTTGGGGTTGTAAAAAAACGAGAATAAAAAAATAATAATTGCACTTATTTATTGCTGTTGCCTGTAAAATGTAATGATAAAAATTTACGTTTAAAAGAATATTTCTTTATTTTACTTCCTAGTTTAAGACACAATACAATAATAATTAAGTCAAATTAAAAAACCTATATACATTTTATTAAATCTCAAATATATGAACAAAAGCACGTTCGGTCTAAATAATACCCGTTTATTACCCACTTTTACAATCCTACCATCCCGACCATTGTCTAAAAAAATATAATTTAGCAGTAATAGACTGGACTTCTGAATCGGAATGTTGCTCCTTTGCATATTGTTTGTTCAGTGTCAGTAATCTACCTGGATTATTACATTAAATTGACAGTTCAGCATTTTCATTAACCTTTTGCTTTTTTAAGCAACCCTTGGGGCCTTAAACTAACTAGGTAAATCTGGTGTGAGGAATTAAAAAAAAACAATCAAAGCTAAGGGTGAAGTAAATTTACAAAAATATGTTTAAAAAAAATCACCCTCCCCACCGCTCCTCATAGTCGTGAGGCGCGGATTACCGCTTAAAAGTGCAATTTTTGAGTTTTTTGCCGATATTTAAAAAACTCAAAATTTTTTTGGAAAAGAAAAATTTGCTGGGTTTTTTTTTAAATTTAGGAAAAAAAAGCTTGAAAATAAGAAAACTCGCAAGAAAATCCCAAAAAATATTATAAGTAACCCAAATCCATGTGAAAAACTGATGGCCAATAATAATGTTTCGCTTGCCGTCGGCTTTCTTTCACAAAGATTTAAAATAAAAGTTGGTGTTCCATTTTTTTAAAGAATTGAGATCACTAATGTGAAATTTTATTTATTCTCATCTTTAAAAATATGTTTCCAAAATAGATAGCAATAATTTGCTCAAAAATTAACCCGAACAAAATGTTCAAAGAAAAGCTCACAAAAATGTTCACTCAAAAAATTTTAGATCTTTTGCACGAGCTTTTGTTTGAGCATGTTCGTCTGTGTAATTGCGCCTTAACACATCCGTAAAGAAAAGTATGAATTATCCAACCATTTTTTAGTCTGAGATAAAGATAACCACAAAAGTCGTTATTCTTATTTGGCGTCAATAAAGTCCGATTTATCCGAATTTGATTAGCCTCCGCTCTTTTCGCTTACTGCGCAGTTTTTCAAACATCGATAACCACAAAAAATTTTATTTTAAGTGGTCGAAAATGTTCCTAATAAGAACAGCTAATTATTTGATCTATTTTATTTAATTAATTTAATTCATATATTAATTGCTTATTGCTGCTCATTTTGCTTTTGTATACATATAGAGTATACCAGGGATGCATTCAGATTGAAGAGACCGGGTGATGTCCGGCGCAGTGCGTTACCCGATAGAGAGTGCAATCCGAGTGTTTCCGGCGACGCATTATCATAACCTCAATCTTCAAATTTTAATTTTTTTTGTAATTATGGAAGAAGTAATTACTAAATGCGTTTATAAATGAAGAACTACTCGTTGAGGATGATTCACCTTCACCACTTTTTCACTCACTTCACCACCCTTGATTATTCCATCTAGAACAAATTTACTTTCCTCGTCCAAAATCAAAATATGGGAATGTGTACTGATTCTTTGCATTGCGAAAAATTAGAGTTCAAATTTAAAAGACACAAATACAAAAAATATTGTCTCTGAAATAATGTTAGAAATAGTTGTGCATTTGATCTGCGCATGGGGGACAAATTTTATCAGCCAAATTTTAAAGCCTGTGGGGTGTGAAAATGCGCGTTTGGGTAGCGTCCGGTAAAATTCTGCCGGCAATCTGAACAGCCGGTTAAATTTTAACCAGAGCAATCTAAACGGTCAGGGCGCGCCCGGGCGTCACCCGCCCTGCCAAAAAAAATCGCATAAAACCTCATAAAAAACACACCTGAGTTTTATCAGTTTTTATAAGTCTGTGAGCTTTTTTCAGGCAAAATTCTAGAATTATAAAAGTTTGTGAGAATTTATGACGTATGTCTTTGATGTTGGTAAGAACTTATGTGGTTTCATATGTGTGATTCTAATAATCAGTCATAAAATTTGGTAAGTGCAGAAATTTTTTTGAACAAATTTTATGGTTTTATAAATGCACGGTTTTCTAAGAGATTTTATAACCGACAAATCAACTTTTATGGGTTTGTGAGAATTTATGACGTATGTCTTTGATTTTGGTAAGAACTTATGTGGTTTCATATGTGTGATTCTAATAATCAGTCATAAAATTTGGTAAGTGCAGAAATTTTTTTAAACATATTTTATGGTTTTATAAATGCACGGTTTTCTAAGAGATTTTATAACCGACAAATCAACTTTTATGATGTATTATGAGATTATATAAACCGATGATTTTATAGTTTTCTGACAGATTTTATAGTCAAACCAACTCATAAAATGTTATAGGTTTCTATGATTACACCCTTGTTTCTTTTTATAACGTTTTACTGGTTTGTAAAAAACTCTTTTTTCATGAGATTTTCGGATATTTTATGATCAGACCAATCCATAGAATTGGACAGAACATTTATAATTTTCTAGGAGTTGGTAAAAACGTTTTTTTTAGAAGTATTTATAATCCGACAAAATTACAACATTTTATAGGTTTTTATGTGTCCACCTTGCCTAAAAACCTCACTAAATCTCATAAAAAACACACCTGTTTTTTATCAGTTTTTTCGGCCACCTGTAAACTAATTAAAAAAAGCTATACTTAGTATACTTACTTACTTCTACAGTAAAAGATTTTTTGACAAATGATCCCATCTGATCAAAAATTCATAATCCCCCCATAATTTTGATTGAAATCAAAAGAACTAAATCTTTTTCCCTCTTCACTTTCCTCGTTAGAGGGAGGTGGGTACCTGAGAATACCATATTATTGTATTTTCACCGGAACTATAAACGCATACCAAATTTAAACCCAATCGGATGTGGATAAGTCAGTTACAATTGGTTAGCAAAAAACCGAAAATTGTCCATCTTGAATTCGCTATATTGAATTTTTTAAATCTGATCAAAAATTCGCATTTCTTATTTCCGAAAGCCCCTGTATACCAATTTTGGTTGAAATCGGACAAACTTAGGTGTTTTCACCCTTCCACTCCTCCTCATAGGAGGGAGGGGTGCCTAGTATTGACATATTATTGTATTGTCACCGGAACTATAAATGCATACCAAATTTGAAAGCAATCGGATGTGTATAAGTTAGTTAAAATTGATTAGCAAAAGATGACTAAAAATCTGATGAAAAAATTCGTTATCTCCACCCCCAAGTGCCCCGACACACCTAATTTCAACGAAATCGGGCGTACTTCAACTGTACCCCCTCCACTCCCTTCGAGTAGGGGAGAGCTGTCGATTTCATCCCACTATGTTCTTGTTTTGTCATCGCAACTATATAAGCATGCTAAATTTAAAATCGATCGGATGTCGGGAAGTTGGTCAAAATGAAGTTGCAAGATTCCACCTGAACAAACATATCTGATTATGAAAGTAACATCTCTCCCACAGTTCCTGGCGATAAATAAGTAATTATACGAGAACAATTTTATTAGATATGTAGATATTGTGCAAGCACAAGGAGTGTTACTGTATTATAGTGGGTTAGGTTGTCTTAGTTTATAGTTTAGGTTAGGTTATAGTTTAGTTTGACTGCATATTAATTTCTTACATTACTTCTACTACTATTCGAATGTTACAGGTAGATCTCATAAAATCTTGTAAACCTTTATGAGGAATTGTCGTCTTAAAAATCATAAAACATTGTAAACTATTATAAGCCAACTGTCTGATAAAATATGCGGGATTTGTGTTTCACCTTCAATAGTCAAAAATTATAAAATATCATAAGTTTCTATGAGCATAGATTATAAAAACTTATGATGCTTTATCTGTTATTTGCTATGATCTTTTATGAGGTTCTTTTGGCAGGGCGACGTTCAATCTGAACGCACCCCTGGTGTTTCATGGGAGTGGCTCAAGAGGGAGAAATGACACTAGGTGATGTCATATAATGTCAAATTTGACGTTTTTTTTTGTTTGAAGGTGGTAAACAATGTTTAACTTGAGAGTAAACTAGAGTTTGGAACTTCCATTGTCTTTATTTTTGACTATTTCACAACGTTTCGAATGCTTATGTATCTGCAATCGTCATCAGGTGATTACTAACAAAAACTTAACTGTGTTCAGTGAACCAGGAAATTTGCACTTGATTGGCTCCGCTCTGTCACAGTTGAAATCTGTTGAAAGTATGGGTTATCAAATATCCTTAGTTTATTTATATTTATCTTTATTTAAATATTTTTCTGTATTGCAGATGTAGGTGGCTCGACCTATAAGAGATTTTGCAATTCCTAGTTTGGTTGGTGTGGAGTGGTTTGATTTGAAGTTTAGATATTGTCCAGTATGAGTTGGTTTGAGATATAAGGAAGTGATTATGGTTGAATTCTTTTTAGTGACTAGAACGCCGAGAAAAGAGAGCTGATAATTTTCTTCTTTCTGTTGACATCAATGAAGAATTGTTCTAATATATTGTTGTCCTTTTTCCAGATGATAAATATGTCGCCCATGTATCTTAGCTATAGTTGGGGTCTTGTTCAAATAATTCCATAAAGATGTTGGCCACTACCGGCGAAAGTGGAGATCCCATCCTGTGAGTGATTCTTTCAGTGGGACATTCGTGTACGAACTTTCGACGTCAAAACTAACAAACTGGTCGTTAGGCTGTAGGTTGATGTCCCTTGGCGAATGATGAGGACTTTTCTTGAAGAGGCTGATTAGTAAAATATATTTGGCAAAATTACAAGTAGGAGAATTACGAGAACTGGTATGAAGCAAACCCATTTAAGACAATGTAATTCTAATGAAGTCAACATCAACTTTTATATAAATGTGTTTAAAAAAGCAGAAAGAAGTGTCTATTAAATAAATGGCAAGCGCGCGACGTGAGTTCTAAATATATGGCATATAGCCAGTCATCAAGGGAGCGGAGCTAAGGAGGCGACGTTGCTTTTTAGAAATGAACACCCTGTATATTTTGGAAAATTTTGATTTTTCCATTTTATTTCAAATCCGTTTAAGAAACAGGTGACATATCAGGTATCTTTGAAATCAGACATAAAAGACGCATTTTTAAATATATAGGATATCTTATAAAAAAAAAACTATACCTATGTTCGACATGTTAATGACTGGTGGCACAACCAGCGTCAAACAAAAATACTTTTTTGTTATGTAGTAGTAGTAGTAGTATAGGGGCGGCCCGTGGGCCTAATAATTAGACCCCTTTATGGGCCCTTTTTGCCATACCCCGTTCCTTACTCCTATGCTCCTACCTCCGCTGCAACTCTCTCTCCGGACCTCCCTATCTTCTTTACATAGTTCAGTATGTCGGCTCATTTGAGCGAGTGCAGCTGTTCTTTCTCTATCGTGGGAAATCCCCACTTTGACTGCCTTGATCTGGCATATGCATCGCACTCTGCTATCAAGTGCTGCACCGATATCTCTTACGAGCCTGCAAGCAGGACACATGGGATCTTCTGCTAGTCTTATTTGCGTCACATGTTTGTTCAACCGATTGTGGCCAGTCAGCATCCCTGTCAGCAGTTCAATGACCTTTCGGGTCTTGCCTAAGAGCTATTTAGTTGTGGCTACATTCGAACCATCCACGAATAGCTTGGACTGTCTGCACTTCGCCCATTTGTTGAGCTCACTCTGTACCTGTTTCTTGGTTATTCCCAGAAGAGATTTTGTTAAACATCCAAGCATGTGAAATTTAATTTTTCTGCATTTTTTGGAGATATTACTAGAGACCAAGACTTTTGCATATGTGAAGTAAACACGACGCTCGCGCTCTGCCCACCATGATCATAGACAGTGCAAGTTTACTATTGGCTTTAAATGTTCGTGTCTATCTTTATAAAGTCTATGGCCGTAACACAATGCGATATATAAACTTGAAATATGTTTCGTACTTGACATAATTTTAAACTAAATGGATAAAAATGTTGCCGAGATTAATGTTCGCTAAATAAACTTTCACGGGCAATGGAAATCAGGTTCAAGGATGATTTATCAATAAATAAAACTAACCTACATTTAATTAATTTGATAGATGTCTCTACGATACATCATCATTATTAAATGTTCAAATCACACATCAATACTTTCTCGACAGAAGGGGATATAAAAATAACAAATTCAAGTTTTCTATAAATAAGGTGCTAGTAAGGTGACATTTGGTCACTTTCTGACTTGGGATTAAGTATCAAGTCACACTAAGATTAAGGTAAGCGCTTGCAGGTGCTGTCAAAGTTCTACTTAAGTACCTTTTGACCATTGGCTTACGTGGTAAATTTTGAGTACTTAAGTTTTACTTAAACTTTTTTTTCCGATTTTGGTGTTTTCTGAAGTTTATTCGGACTAAAATCGTCTTTTTTACTATAAAAGAAATATTCGAAGACTAATGCCAAACAATTCGGGAAGAAAATTGAGACATATCCTATATAAAGGTTTTTGCTTACATGTGTAGTGAAAATTTTGTGTCTGAATTTTAGGCTGGGTTTACGCTAGGAAATGTTTTGCATTGCTACTGAAGGCAATCTCTAAATTTCCGACAGTTAACCGACTGTTACAAATTTAGAAACGGCTTTTAGGAAATGGTACGGGACGACGAAGAGAACGACGAACTTTTGTTTGTCATCAATGCAATCGGATACCTAGGCATAGATTTGTCCGCCATGACTATTTTAATAGTTTCTACGATGATAATTTCAGGAAAAGATTTCGTGTTACAAAAAAAAGCACGTTATTTGTGCTCCACTTGATCAAGTCTCAAATTAAGCACCCCTATGACTAGTGCGTACGAATATTTGGGACAATTTGTTAATTTTCTTTCGAAAAATATTGGGATGATAAGGGGTGAGTTAGGGGAAAGAGAATATAATCATCTAATTATTATCATACACAAGGGGTAGGACATTCCAAAATTTGTAAACCTATTTCAGGAGTTTCTCAACCCTCGATCAACTCTTCATCACTTATCAACAAAAAACACTGAAAAAAACTGCTGTTGGTAAAATTCCAAAATCCCTAACAATCTGTCATCAGTCTGTAGCGTTGCCATTTTCGTTCTCGTTAAAGAATCCACTCTGTATATATAGAGCAAATTCTAAAAATAGTTTCATAGGAATCACTCAAAAAGTTTCATGTTCGTCAAAGTGCTTTTAAGATAAGGTATTTTTTTTAATTTTTTGAATCAAATTTTTGTTTTACCCAAACCAAAAAAAAATTAAATAAATATTTTTGGTGTGTCTTAGTTCGGAGTATTCTTCTTCAATTTGCATCATGTCTTATTTAAATGGGTTTTGTACTTCCAAAGATACTGGCATAGACCTATGTGCATGTGGGAACCTATGCTAAAAATCCAATATGGGGGTTAATCCCTATGACGCCATTATTTGCCAAATTTTTAAATATGCTCGTAAGACACCTATCACTATTACCTATTCACCCATATGCTCAAAAGCTGATACTATTCTACTATAAACTGAACTTTGTTTAAATAAAGTCTATGTGTCTGTAAAATTTGTAACACTTTTAGGGTTTGAAATTAACTCTGTGTTTCGGAATTCCATTATCTATATTACCATTTTTCTAAAAATTAAGTAGTTTGCAGTTGAAGACGATCAGAGATTGTACTGATTGAAACGTAGTGTATAAATAAAATATAGACATTGGAAGCACAGAGTTAATTTCAAATACATCGTTGTATCAAACTCTTATACAAACTTTTAGAGTTTGTATACCAGAAACTGCAACAGAACTTTTGTTAAATTTTTTCGGGGTTGAGAAATGAGAAATAAGAATTATTTAATAGGCAGTGCCTAGCCAGGCTTCTGTATATATGGACCAACTGGCTTCATTAAATTATGTATCTACTCATGTCTCTTTAAACCAATATTATGCTTTATCGTCATTAATTATCTTTATTTCTTCTGTAAAAACTATGCACCAGATATTTATTTACTTCCACAGCTACTTTGATCTTTCTACCGTAGCAAATAAACAATGAGCGAAAGTTGTTATTCTGTCATCGATTTTTCGACTTGCTTTATCGGTTGCATGAATAAAAATGAACAGTTACTATGTTTTCATGTAGAACTAAATGCGTTTTCAATACGATTAAGTTTGAACACTATCGTGAACGGAAAAACCAATCCAAGTTACTTTTCGTTGACCCTTCCTCAGTTCTATACGCCTATATCGGAATCTAGCTGGCCTTACGCGGAACATATAGGAAACGAATGAAAGTTTTAACCAGACTGAATTTGACAGTTTATTCCGTTGGTGTAGAGAATCTGACCATATCCAAAAAGCTCACGAGCCTACAAGGGCTTTTCTGTAGAGGGATAACCGGCGCAATGAGGATGATATCCATCCACGCCCTAGAAACAATCTTGGGTCACCACTAGCTTCCAACATGGATCCAGAAGGAGGCGATGGCGACGCACCTGCGATTAAGGGACTAGAGACTATGGAAGGGCACGAAGTAAAGAGAGGGCCATCTGGCGGTCGAGGGACTGGCGACGAAAGAGTTACCCCTTCTGGACCATGGAGGTTTGATAAAAATTACAAGGTCACAATATCAGAACGGAATGAGTTGCAAAGGGAAAAATTCCGAATGGAATTAAGCAGAGAGGCGACGGTCTGCTACATAGATGGCTCTAAACTTTCAGCCAGGCAGACATTAGGCGCAGGAGTGTACGCTTAAAGCCTAGAAGTTCAGAAAAGTTATCCACTTGGAGAACACGCTACTGTGTTTCAAGGTATATGCCATTATCATGGCAGCAACCCTACCGTAGGTCGGGAATGGCAGGAGGGAACATATACATATACTCCGACAGTCAAGCTGCCCTCAAGGCTGTACCCAAAAACATTTGTTCAAAACAAGAGGGTAACACTGATGTGGGTCACAAGTCATAAAGGAATACCAGGGAGCGAGAAATCGGACGAACTTGCCAGACTAGGGGCCGAAACCCAATATATTGAACCGGAATCTCTTCTGGGAATAACAGGGAAACAGGTACAGAGTGATCTCAACAAATAGGCGAGCAATAAACTGAAGACATCCTGGAGCCAAGAGTCAAAGTGCAGACAGTCCAAGCTATTCGTGGGTGGTCCGAATGTAGCCAGCACTAAATGGCTCTTAGGCAAGATCCGCAAGGACATTGGACTGCTGACAGGGATACTGACTGGGCACAATCGGCTGAATAAACATCTGACTCAAATAAGAGTAGCAGGAGATCCCGTGTGTCCTGCTTGCGGGCTCGAAGAGGAATCGGCGCAGTACTCGATAGCAAAGTGCAATGCCAGATCAAGGCAGCTGAAGTGGGAATTTCCCACGATAGAGGAAGAAGAGCTACACTCGCTCAAATGGGCCGAAATACTGAACTTCGTAAAGAAGACAGGGAGACCCGGAGAAAGAATTGCAGCGGAAGTAGGGTTATAGGGATAAGCAACGGGGTATGGCGGAAAGGGCCCATGAAGAGGTTTAATTGCCAAGCCTGCGGGCTGCCTCTATACTACTACTGTTAGTACTTACTCCGTGGGTGAGATATCCAATCTTTTATGTTTGTTTGCTAATTTTCGAAATTAATAAAAGCGCTAAAATACGAAAAAAAAAACATCTCGGAAACTCAACCGAAAAGTGAATCATATTGAAAACGTATTAAGCTCCACGTGAAAACACAGTAAATGTAGAATAAAACGAGTCATGCATGGAACACAAAAACTTTGTTATTGGTATCGCCAACTTTTTAGAAACTAAACAGACCTGATTCCACTTAAAATAAAAAGAATCATTGATTCTTTGGTCCCTGCCTTAAAAAAATGTCTACGTATCAAATTTAAAAAAAGAGGTTGTAACATTCCTTGTTAAGAAAATTAATTTAAATTTTATTTATGCAGATACTGCGCATGTGCACTTATGTCATACCATCTGCATGTTAGGCCGGACTGGGGGTAAAGGTCCACTTACAATGTATGCAGATTAATTTTTCGCACTTCAGGGACTGAAGTGGTTACTATAGTTCCTCGTTTCAGGGACTACGGTGCTACTTTAATCCCTGAGGGACTAAAGTAAAAAGTGACATACACAAGTGCTTTTTTTTATTTTTTTTTAAATTAAAAACAATGTAATACTAAAATATAAAGTGTGCAAAAAAAGTTTTACGAAATTTTTATAACAATATTATCAGCACACATGATAAAAGTAAAATTAAAGAAAACTACGCGGCACTGACGCAACTGTAACCAACTGTCTTTTAGGGTGAAATAAAATTACCAAACATCAGATCGAAAATTCTTGCTGACACAGTTGACGTCAATTAAATCTGTATAAATTTCGGTGGCTACCAAACTACAAAATAAATTCTTGACCAGTGGCGCACCCAGGAATTGACTTAGGGGCGGGGGGTAGGCTAAATAATAAAAAACTTAATTTGAAGTAAAAATGTGACCATATAATAAAAATAAAAGTAGCCATAATGTCTTCAAAGATATTAAAGAAAAAAGAGCTTCAACTGGCCGCGTTTATTTCCCTTATTTTTGAAATACTTGCCGGGACGTTCCGAAAAAGACGAGGAAAAAACTAAAAACCTGAGCATCTTGGTATAGAAAATCAAGGATCAATAATGATTGCAGTCTAGAGTTGAAGGGTTTGAATGCTGGTCATCAACAGTATAGGTGATTTATCGGGTTGGAACGATTAAGTGGTATTTACCAATGCATTTTTGCGACCCCGGTTTGAACCAAAGTGGGGGAAATCGTGATGTCACTGATCAGCTGTTTTGCTTTTGGTAAAAACCAATTATAACCACACTTCGGACTGGTGTCAATGTTTCGGTTATAGTTTTTGGGGTTATTTTGTTTGTTTTTTTTGCAAAAAAATAAAAAAATGGAGAAATATCAGGTAGGTTTAAATAACGCAGGAGTGGACTAATTAGGTGGAGGTTGACGAGCTTAAAACGGCTAATTTATTAATGGTTGAAGTTGAAGATTTTAAAAAAGTGTGGGCAATTTTAATAAGGCTAATTTATGAACAGCGGGGGACTTGTTTAACGCGGGAGTTATTTTAACTGAGGGCCCTGCACGTCAGTTGAGTAGTTTTTTTGAAAATTGACATCTTGGTCGCCATTCTTCAAAAAGCGTCAGGAAGTCTCGCTTTTACAAAATATCTAACGATTTTTAAACACAAGTTTACACTAACTGATTTGTTTAAAATTTAGTTTCTTAATACTGTTCCAGTAAATAAAAAATATGTCAGTTTTAATTCTTGTAGGCACTTTTAATGAAAAATTATTTTTTTATTTAAAAATGTATGTTATAAAGCTTATTTTTTTGTGTAAACAAACCCATAAAACTTTTAACATAAAAACCATAGATAGCCATGGAATATGTCGCTGTCACTGTTCAGAAAAATCACACAAATTTTGTCTTTCTTTTTACATGGTAAAAATTTTCGACACTTTTTCATGTTTACTGGTAAGCGTCATAGCAATTTAGATCCGCCGTAAAACTAGTCTGCAGAATATCTTTAAAATTAAATTTACAAAATGTTATTAAAAAAATGACGCAGTTTCTCTTACAACGTTCGGATAAATATTAGTAGTAGTAGTAACTAGGGAGCGGCCCAAGACGTGGCAAGTAGGCCCAATCGGTCCCTTTTAACCTTACCCCAGCCCAGCCCCCTAATCCACCACCTGTACCGCTTGTTCGGTAGTGGGCTCTCCGGGCCTTCCTGTTCTCTTCACGAAGTCCAGTACTTTGGCCCACTTGAGAGCTAGTAGGTCCTCTGTATCCAGGTTCGGTTGTCCGAGTACCTGATGCCTCCTTAGGTATGCAACGCACTCCCGCAGGCCTGGCAGATAGAGTCATTCCCGATCCGGATGCGAGTCAGATGCTTACTGAGTCGGTTGTGGCCGGTCAGTATTCCTGTCAGTAGTCCAATATCTTTTCGTATCCTTCCCAGGAGCCATTTGAGTCTCGCCGCGTCCAATCCGTCGATGAATTTTTTGGACTATCTGCATCCTATTTTGCTCTCCCAGGAGTCTGCCAGTGCATCGTTAGTCCATTTAATGAGTCGACTTTGCAGCTGTCTCCTTGTTACATTTAAGAGTGGTTCCGGCCCCACGTATTGAGTGCTGCCCGACACTCCCGTGTGTCCCGATACCCACATCACTGTAACTCTTTTGTCTCGACTCAAGGCTTCCAGTGCTTCGACCATACAACTATCTTCTTCAATTCAATTCAACTTCTTCAATGCGTACCGATAATAACTCTCCCAATCAAGTTGGCCTGGAAAAAATCCATATAGACGAGAAGTGTATGGGCAGGCGCGTCGATTGCGCCAGTAGTGAAAGCAAGTGACAACCATCTAACAGCAAAAATATTTTATAATATATAATATTTTTGTTTTCTTTTGAGAAATCTATTAAAAAAGTGGACACAACCGTAAAAAAAATTAAAAAGTGTTGTCTCCCAATGAGCATTTTTGTCTATATAAAAGTTACAGCAAATAATATAAAACCTTCATAAAATAACCAAAAGTTATATTATTTAGTGTTGGTGATATATAATATATCTCTTAAATGAGTAAAAAAGACTTGAAAAACAACTGTTCAACACCAGCTTATAAAAATTAATGGTACATAACAATGGATAGAAAAACAACATATAGATTTTATAAAACTTCCTTATGAGCTCTCAAGTATAGAGATTATCATAAACAGGTTTTACAACTGTTCTAACAACACTACATAACAAATTAAAGGTTTTTATGGATTTAGAAATACAAATTTTCCATCTTTCTTCCCTTTGCTTGTTATGTATTATTCTTTTTCTTTTTACAATAAAAAAATTTATAAAATGGTGTTAAGCAATCTTCTAAAATAAATAAAAATGAAAGTGAGATAAGCTGAAGCAGGAATTTGAATATTTATATACTATAGTCAAATAAAAGCTGTTTTTCAAGTCATTCTACTCCGAAAATCAGCTGCGTTCCCGTGTGTACTGTATAGTTTTCGAATACACTCACGTAAATTTCATGGGCTCCAAAAATACTTGAGAAAATGGGAAAACAAATATTCATTTAAATATCAGTTTTTTTTTCATACACGTTTTTTTCTTTCTGGGACAAATATTGAATTTTGTATGTTGTTCTTAACCCTAACAAGCAATATTTCGATTGAAACACATGTTGAAACCCCATAAATAACGTTTTTATTTAGGTCAAAAACCTATTTTTGTAATTCAAAATGGCCAAAATTTCCGACAATTCTATAAAAAAAACAATACAATTATACCACTATTTACCTCGTCAACACTAATTTATGACCCTTTTAAAAAATGATGCTACTTGGAACAAAGGGCTGCAGATGGCGCAGTGTTGAACACTGATGGTCCGTTTCTGCGAGCTTAACATAGTTACCATTGTTCGCTTTTTCTAAATGCATTCCTCGAGAGATCCAGCATACTACACATACCAGGAAAAATACCCGCCTGCACAAACTTCAAGCTCACATAACTGTCAGAGGTAACTATCTCAAGAATATAGTTAGATTGCGGGGTCGAAGGGTGTACAGGCATGTATTTTCCGGGGTGTTCACATTTGCCGTCGACCAGCAGTATCAGCGTATGCGCTTGACGTTTCACGGTGCGTTTTTGCAACCTTAACACGGTTACTATATTGTTCCCTTTTTCTAAAATAGGGTTCCCATCTATGCGTTTCTCATTCGTGGGTCCCCCGAATCAAAACACCTATCACGTGGTCTAAGCGAGATTTGCCTATACAAGTTCATGTCGGACCACGTGATGAGTTTTTTGAGTCAGAGTGACTGCGCATGGGAAACGCTGGTGGGAATCGGGTTCAAAATGCATTCGATCCTGATATCTGTCATCGGCAACTATCTCAAGAAGACTTGAATCTGTTATCGCTCTCAGATTGATGTAATTAAAACAAGATAATAATGGTATGGTATCTCGCAAAAATACGCCTTTTGATATCGCAAAAACGCTCCTTTTCATTTCGCAAAAACGGGCCTTTTGATGTCACAAAATTAACCTTAAAAAATCTTGTTTGTTTTGTTATTATAATTGCCAAAATAAATTAAAATTTTTTTTTTGTTCTAAAAACAGTTGTATTATAATCACTATATAAAGAAATTAATAACAACATTATAGAAAACACCTTATGGGCAAAAAAGGTTTATGAATGAGTTCATAAGAATATTACAGACACCAATTTATATAGCTATTGTGTGTGAGTTCCCAAGTTTTTATAAGTGTCTCTCGAAATATCTTATCTTATATAAATTTGTTGTTGGTTAATTAAGTTTTATAAGTGGGTTGATAGCAACATTTTAAAAACCAATCTATTATATATCTCTAATTGATAGTTACTTACGGTTTTATAGGTGGGTTGACAGAAAGATTTCAAACACCAATTTATATAACTTTTTTCACTGATGACTTATATTTTTGTAAATATGTTGGTGGAAACATTGTTAACACCAATTTATATAACATTTATTACCGATGACTTTAATTTTTATAAGGATGTCCGTGGAAATATTGTTAACGCCAGTTTTATGTTACTTTAGGGTACCATCAATTTAGAGCCTTCAATAAAACAAACATACAAACTCAATTCTTGTAGGAAACTTCTAAATACCCTAGGGTATCAATGGAACCCTCTTTATAATAATTATATAAATATCTGTCACCAGAAGTTTCTGAAAATGCTCATTGGGCTAGTGTTTCTTGTAATAATAACGAACTCAATCACAGAAAATAACGCCACAAAATTTTAAAACACAAAAACTTCACAAGAACATAAACAAAATGGCAAAACCATACCTCGTCAAAAATGTACACTTTTCGACAATGCTCAGTTTTCTCGGGAAATGGGTTCGGCACTTGGGGCCATGTCCTCGTGTAACGGGTTTACCTTGTAGATTGAAACCCTCGAGTAAAGTTAAACTTGTGGTTGGAGATGTTTTATCCATAATATAATAAATCAACACCGTTCTAAAGTAAAAAGTTTGTTAACTCCTAGCGCCTCAGTGCCCTTTAGCCTACTGTGGCTGCTATTTTTATAACCAAATTGACAAGTAAAACATGGATTTTCTGTTAGTTTGGTGTCAATATGGCACCGATCATAGGCCAAAGGATACTAAAACGAAAATGAGTTAAGTGGCTTTTTAGTTGAGAACGGTGTTGAATAAATTAATTCAATTAAATAAAATCAAAGTTTTCGGACAGATGATGTCCTTGTCACTGTCACTCAAATTAATACCTTGTGCCTTGATTTGTTAGTGCATGCGCAGTAGATTTTTGGTTTCTGGAATGGTGGCCCAAACACTTTCAAAGCCAACCGCGACTTTGAATTTTCTTCTTTGTTTTTCAAAGTTATTTTCGTTACATATTTTGCGGCACTTGGGCCGTTATAATATCTCATAGTTATATGGCTTCGACGCACTCTTTCACCAGAGTATTGGCAATTTTTGGCGAACTGAGTGCCTTTAGGCTTGGCAGTCGGAGCATATTTCAAAAAAAATCGCCACTTTCCAAAATTGTGACGCGTGAGATTTTCTGTCGTTTCTGAAAAATCGCGACCTTTCTGTGAGAAAACTGATAAAAAGTGGCTCCATTTTAATGAGATCGCAAAAATGAATTAAATAAACTAAACACCAGAAAACAAAAACATATATAACCCAACATTTAATTCACTAATTTGTTTCCGCGATCAGTTGGTTTGGTTATAATTCTTGTGGAATGGGGGCCTATGACGTCACACCTAGCTGTCAAAGTTGTCAACCAGAAGAAAAACCGCGATTTTTACCAATTATAATCCATCGCGGTAAATCACCCTATCATATACACACAAGCATACTCATGACGTGCATGAAATGTCTTATAATTACAATTTCAAATTCAGCCAAGACAACGAAACTAGTCCCTATGGAAAATATGAAAAATAAATAAAACATATACTAGTAACTTGTAACGTGGGATAGGTAAGTATAGAAGTTATTTATTTTTGAGCTCTTCGCGATGATATATTCTCCGATATATTTTATGTTATGCGCCGTTTATCATTCGGATTCGGAAAAATGGCGAGCCTGAAATGAAGTAAGTTCTCATTTTAAGTAGGTTTTTTTCGCACAAAAACTGCGGCGCGTTTCTGTGATTCTATATAGGCATAACAGAGATCGAGTTTTTTGCCCTAAGACTACAATTTATAGCTGTATAGCGGCTAAGAATAATTTTACGTAGTAAAGCAAAAGCTTAGGCCGTGTTGGACACATGTAAGTTTTCGAATTTTATACGATACAATTAAAGGCGATTTTCAGTCTGGAATGATTTATCTTAGAGCGCTTTCGTTTGTTGTCTAAAACCACTCTCGCGTACTTCAAGGTCGATCCGAAAAGGATTTGGATGTTCGATTACATATACTTATAAACTTAATATAGACGCACTGGATGTGGCAATTTTGTTAGCAACATATTATGGTCAAGTAGGCCACGAAAATAAAGATATACGACGGTTTTGCGCAAGTGCGTTGAATTGATGTTATTCCTCACGCCATTTTTGTTGTTTTTATTCTTGATTCCGAAAGTGGTGTGCTTTTTCGGTTTTTAGTTTTACTCATATTACACATGCTATAGTTTATTGTGATTTTACTGTTTCTTCTATGTTTATGGCAGGTGTTTTTACAAAATAAAGTTACTTATAGAGAGAAAAACTACCTGTAAAATTTTTGGTATCATCCAGAGAAACTATCTGCCTTGGCACTTTCACATCTTCAAAAAAGAAGTTAAAAAACCTCCAAATCAGTTACATCAACCGAAAAGAATCTAAAAACAAAAGATCAAAAGATCTTCAGGGGAAATAACGAAAATTCAAACCTGGATGAGCATCTCACAAGGAACACACAAAGGCCCAAAGCGAAAAGAGAAATGAATAAACGATGTTTCGCTCTGGGTAACCAGCGTGGTTTCACTGGTTACCCTCCCCATACTTGTATAAGTACCAGTGCGGAACGATGCCTATTTGTGAGTGATTCAAGTTGGAAATCCAAGTGTATAATGGTGTTTAATAATGTATGGGGTGGGAGACCAATGGAACCACTGACGAGATCACACTGAGCTGGAATCATTTCTCTTTTCGCTTTGGTTCTTTGTGTGTTCCTTGTGGGATGCTCATCCAGGTTTGAATTTTCGTTATTTCCAGTCAAGTTCTTTTGATCTTTTGTTTTTAGATTCTTCGATTGATGTAACTGATTTGGAGGTTTTGTAACTTCTTTTTTGATTTTTAATTGCCTTAGGAGCATAATCCTATTGGAAATATTAACACACCAGGAAGAATCCGTATCAGGTAACTTGGATAAGTACCAGTGCGGAACGATGCCTATTTGTAAGTGAATCAAGGTTGGAAATCCAAGTGTATGATGGTGACGAGCTCACGCTGGTTACCCAGAGCGAAACATGGTTTAATCATTTCTCTTTGGTTCTTTGTGTTGTCCTTGTGGGATGCGCCTCCAGGTTTGAATTTTCGTTATTACCACTCAAGATCTTTTTGTTAACTTTGAAATTATTGTCAACGCGCACAGAAAGTTCAACAAACAAGAATCAAACAGCTACACTTCTGGTAATTAGTGATTATAAACACAAACTCTCAAGTACATAGTCACATATAAATTGGTTTTTTAAAACAATGATAGTCCCTTGAGCTAGAGGAGAACGAATTCTCAAATTTTATACACCTCCCACTTATATTCTACGTCCTGCCAAGTATTTTGTAAATCCCCTGCTAGATTGGTTCATACCTCGCTCTTAAGGGTGTGGGGTTTTTCTGGAGCATATTACCTTTCTTTTGCATTATCTCAACTTTTTCAATTGTTTATAGGTGTGCGACTGTTGAAATTGGCATTGAAATATCCAGTGATTTCTTCCCAAGTTCTGTTTTGTGCCAAACTACAACTATCGTTTTTTTTTTAATTCCAGAATCCAAACCACACATTCTGTTTGAGGGTTCGACTAAAAAGCTTTATTTTTGTTTTTTTGGCTGCTCACTGCTCTCAAACGTCAAAAAAATCGTAATAAAAAATTAAGAAAATAAAAATAACCTCAAAATTAAACATCGCTGTCAAAAATATACAATGTTCCTCTCGTCTTTGGACAAAACTTTCTCAAGGAAGGTTTATAAAACGGACTTGACGAGGAGCCTCTGAGGCAGCCTCAGCCAAGGGAGGCCTCGACGGTCGACTATAAATTTCACCCTTGGATGTTCGATTATGTACTCCTACTTCGAGTAGCGTGTTTCCGAATTTTTTACACCGGATTTAAAACAGATCGATCTTTCTGCTCCCGCAGGTCATAACCCTACTTTTTTAACAAAATTTTTAACTTATTTTTGTGCTGTTTGTAAACTTTTTTTTGGGCCAAAGCAGAGAAAAATGGATAAAAAAATAAAGTTTATTAAAATTGAAGAATTGTTCCTTAATTCTTCTACTTCCTTCGAGGAGGAAGAAATGTTTATTCAACTTGCACCTGATAAGGGTAGCCCCCAAAAGCGGGCCAAAATACGCAATTATGTACCTAAAATAAATATAATAATTTTCACGACCAGGTAAAAACGACTAGGCTACTTTTACTTTTATAATTACTATTCTGTTCTGTTTTCTGTTTGTGGACGCATCATTTTCAAACGGCTCTCTGCGCGCGCACTTCGTATGGGATTCAGAGTACCCGCGGGTAGATTCGTGACGTCAGCACTCTACTCCGGATCGATCTGAGCGTATAACGAAAGTGCTATTAAAGAGTATACACCCCGGTTATTCTTTCTGTTAACAACTTTGACAGTAAGTCCTGGTTGGTGTAGTGGCTACATACCTGGGCTTTCAACCAGTAGACCCGAGTTCGATCCCTGGGGAAGTTGGTAGTCTACTAGGACTTTTTCTTATTAAATTACATCATTTGATAAGATTAAGGTAAAACGTATTATGGAGCGGAGTAGGCCGAGTTAGCTAGAAGGCAGGCTAATTCGGTTCCATACCGTCCCTCGGAGAAGATTTTAAGACGATGGTCCCGTGTTTTCCATATATTGATAGTGACAAAGGGGTTTAGACTAAATGAAATTTTCCTAAGAAAAGAAAACTGCCTTCCTAGGGGGTGCTCATCAGACCGGTCTGGTGAGTAAGGTAGAGGGGGGGGGGTAACCCGGAGTAAACAAGTGTAAAATGTATCTTACCCCTCTATTCACGCCGGTAATCAGGTCGGACCTAGTTGCACACACCCTAAGTCGATAGACTACGAAAGTAGTCGATGACCCATCCGATGAAGTTAATAGTGCCTACGGTACTCAAAAAAGTGACGGTAATCAAAGGTGTGAGACAGAGAGACACTTAAAGGCGCATTTACACAGACAAACTTTCCTTTGATGTGGAAATGCCGACAAACATTTACACGAGCCTCTTGAGCAAAATGCTCAAAGAAATGTTCGAGCAAAATCTCGTACAAAAAAACACACGTAAATTTTGGAGAGAATCTTGAGCAAAATTTGTTTGAAGAATTGGGGCTATAAAAATTTCTTTACAAATTTAAAATATATATTGTTATCGGAATTCATTGAACTTAACTGAAAATAGAAAAACAAAGTTTTGAAATAAGGTACTTTTAATCAAGTGCTTTCCGACGGAAAAACGATTCGATGCCGAAATTCACATTTTACCTCATAAGCAACTTCGATTGATCTGATTTCTATAGGGGATATGCCAGTATACTTGTAACTTTTTTGGGGTTGTAAAGAAAACGAGAATAAAAAAAATAATAATTGGCACTTATTTATTGCTTTTGCCTGTAAAATGTAATGATAAAAATTTACGTTTAAAAGAATATCCCTTTATTTTACTTCCTAGTTTAGTCTTTTACAATAATAATAATAAATTAAAAAACCTATATACATTTTATTAAATCTCAAATATATGAACAAAAGCACGTTCGGTTTAAATAATACCCGTTTATTACCCACTTTAACAACCCTACGAACCCGACCCTTGTCTAAAAAATATAATTTAGCAGTAATTTAGTAGACTGTGTCGCCGATCTATCATCCCGAGTTTTGGATTTCGCAGGTAGTATGCCGACCACTCTTTTGAATCGCAATGTTGCCCTTTGTATATTGTTGGTTCAGTGTCAGTAATCGACCTTGATTATTACATTAAATTGACAATAAATCTTCAGCATTTTGCTTTTTTAAGCAACCCTTGGGACCTTAAACTAACTAGGTAAATCTGGTGTGAGGAATTAAAAAACAACAATAAAAGCTAAAGGTAAAGTAAAGCTACAAAAATCCCCCTCCCCACCACTCGTCATAGTCGTGAGGCGCGGATTACCGCTTAAAAGTGCAATTTTTGAGTTTTTTGCCGATATTTGAAAAACTCAAAATTTCTTTGGAAAAGAATAATTTTCCTGGGTTTTTTTTTTGACTTTAGGAAAAATCCCTTGAAAATAAAAAAAACTCGCTAGAAAATCCCCAAAAAAACCCCCGGGCAAAAAAATCCGGGAAAAACCCTAAGAAAAAAATATTATAAGTAACCCTAATCCATGTGACAAAACTGATAGCCAAGAATAATGTTTCGCTTGCTGTCGGCTTTTTTTCACAAAAATTTAAATAAAAGTTGGTGTTCCATTTTTTTAAAGAATTGAGATCAGTGATCACTGATGTGAAATTTTATTTATTCTCGTCTTTAAAAATATGTTTCCAAAATAGATAGCAATCATTTGCTCAAAAATTTACCCGAACAAAATGTTCAAAGAAAAGCTCACAAAAATGTTCACGAAAACAATTTTAGATCTTTTGCACGAGCTTTTGTTTGAGCATGTTCGTCTGTGTAATTGCGCCTTAAGAATCATAAAAGAATGAAATGGGTCGCTGAAATAAATCGGTTAATGAGTGTAAGAATGTTGATAAATTAATCTTTAAAATTCATTTCGGCAAAAAATCTTCGAAATGATTTTAGAAAATATCCCCATCCTTTAATAAATTACTACAGAAGATCGAGAGATGAATGGAGCCCTTATATACTTTGTTGCAAATTTTAACTCTAAAGGCGCATTTACACAGACAAACTTTCCTTTGATGTTGAAATGCCGACAAACATTTACACGAGCCTTTTGAGCAAAATGTTCAAAGAAATGTTCGAGCAAAATCTCGTACAAAGAAACACACGTAAATTTTGGAGAGAATGTTGAGCAAAATTTGTTTGAAGAATTGGGGGTATAAAAATTTCTTTACAAATTCAAAATATATATTGTTATCGGAATTCATTGAACTTAACTGAAAATAGAAAAACAAAGTTTTGAAATAAGATATTTTTAATCAAGTGCTTTCCGACGGAAAAACGATTTGATGCCAAAATTCACATTTACCTCATAAGCAACTTCGATTGATCTGATTTTTATAGGGGATATGCCAGTATACTTGTAACTTTTATGGGGTTGTAAAAAAAGCGAGAATAAAAAAAATAATAATTGGCACTTATTTATTGTTGTTGCCTGTAAAATATAATGATAAAAATTTACGTTTAAAAGAATATCTCTTTATTTTACTTCCTAATTTAAAACACAATACAATAATAATTAAGTCAAATTAAAAAACCTATATACATTTTATTAAATCTCAAATATATGAACAAAAGCACTTTCGGTCTAAATAATACCCGTTTATTACCAACTTTTACAACCCTACGATCTCGACCCTTGTCTAAAAAAATATAATTTAGCAGTAATAGACTAGACTTCTGAATCGGAATGTTGCTCCTTTGCATATTGTTTGTTCAGTGTCAGTAATCGACCTTGATTATTACATTAAATTGACAGTAAATATCTATCTTCATCTTAAACTAACTAGGTAAATCTGGTGTGAGGAATTTAAAAAAAAACAATCAAAGCTAAGGGTATAGTACAGTTACAAAAATATATTTAAAAAAAAATCCCCCAACCCACCACTCCTCATAGTCGTGAGGCGCGGATTACCGCTTAAAAGTGCAATTTTTGAGTTTTTGTCGATATTTGAAAAACTCAAAATTTTTTTGGAAAAGAAAAATTTTGCTGGGTTGTTCTTTGAATTTAGGAAAAAACCCTTGGAAATAAAAAAAACTTGCAAGAAAATCCAAAAAAAAACCCCGGGCAAAAAAATCCGGGAAAAACCCTAAGAAAAAAATATTGTAAGTAACCCTAATCCATCTGACAAAACTGATAGCCAAGAATAATGTTTCGCTTGCCGTCGGCTTTTTTTCACAAGAATTTAAAATAAAAGTTGGTGTTCCATTTTTTTAAGAATTGAGATCACTGATCACTGATGTGAAATTTTATTTATTCTCATCTTTAAAAATATGTTTCCAAAATAGATAGCAATAATTTGCTCAAAAATTTATGTTCGTCTGTGTAATTGCGCCTTAAGATAGTTCTGATTTAGTCCATGTCAATTTGACTTAAGCATTCCTATAATTCTCTATTATATATTCATGAAAATTATCCTATTACTAAGGAAATAAGGCTTTATACCATTGTTAAAATTATAATAATATTCTTCTTCTTTCATATGCCTACTTTTTGTTACGGCAACCCAATATTGCTTAATGTTAGTGAAGATTATGTGTGTAAAAGGCATTCAATAACATTATTCTATCCTAGGGGACTAACTTAAACGTTATAGAGTACCTACGTTTTCTTTTTATCAAATTGATTAGCGCTATCAGACAATTAAATCTAACTGGCAAAAATCTAAAATATTTTGTTTGGTAACCAAATGGTGCTCACAATTAAAAAAACAAACCCAGTTCAATTTTTTTTTAAAGGTCGTGGGTAAATAGTAGTTTTTACAACTGGTGGCTAAAATAGTGCGTACGCGAGTAAAAAAAGCTTAGTGTAGCCGCGAGTTGCTAACACTATTTTTTTAATACTTTTACCAAAAAATCCGAGAAAAATACGGAACACTATAAATCAAGGCGGCTGGCAAATGAAATAACACATTTTAATCTTTGACAGTTTGACTTTGACGATATTTTTAAATGAGTTTTTCGTAAATACTTGGTGAAAACTGGCGGAAATGGCTTAATTTTTAGGCAAAAATAATTAGACTTTTTCAATATTACTACTTTCCGCTATTTCTCTTTAATTTTGAGTAAAAAACGAACAGAAATCTTTTTTTTGCTCCCGTGATCAAAAATAAAAAGTTTTTTTGCATCGGTAAGCAAAAAAGCCATGCTTTAGAAATCTGTAGACAGTTACTAAAATCATGTTTTTGATGAAGGTATAAAAAAAAATTCGATTGTTTATGACGGAAATAGAACCAAAATGTTATTTGAAAAATTTTCTTAGATGGTAAATAAGAAATAGTACCACAATGTTTGAGAATTTTAATATGACATTGTTTTTAACTAATAATACGGGTTTTCATAAACTACCATATCTTATTATAAGAACTGCTAAACTTAATGATTATTCTAATATTAAGTCTAATTAACTTATAGTTAATTACGCCTTTTTAAGTTTCTCTTAAACATAGCCTCTGGTTTCTCTCGACAAAGCATCGAACAGTAATCCATCAACATTGAAACATCATACTTCCCTTGGTATCTTTTTCCATATTTGCAATTTCCTGATGAAAGTAAGTGGAAATATTCTAAGTGAGAGTGTAGAAAGTGTATCCCATATTTTCATATGATTGTAGAAGTTTGTTTACAATATCTGGATAATTTTCTGCTTTTTTATTTCGTAAGAATTGGGTCATCAACATTCTAAAGCTTCCCATGTCTCTTTTTCTTTATTCTCAATCACATCGTCAAATCCCGAATCCACAAGAAGCTTTCTTATTTGGGGTCCCACAAAAATTTCCTCTTTGATCTTCGCTCCACTTATTCTGCATTTTCGTCACAACACACACACACATACGTCTAAAAAACGGACATATTATAATAAAATTGTTTAAAATAATTAATTGAAAAAGACAAAACAAATTTTTGTAAAATATAAAATAACACATGGTTTTTGTGGGTTGGAAAATGGCTTTCGGTAAAGTAGGTACATATAAACTCGGTTTCGTTGAGTGATGATAGGTGGTGGATTAGGGACAGTCTTCGCTAGTTAATCTTAAACTGGTGCTTAAAAATGAGAACAAAATTTTGTATCGCAGGGTATATCAGGAAGGATAGAATTGAAGTGAGCTTGGGAGTTGGATTTTTGGCGTCGGGAAGGAGGGGAAGTTGGAAGTGGAGCGAGTTGGTGGGAAATGTGAAAGGCGGGTTGGGTTGGGGATTTGGTGGTTGGAAAGTTGATAAGGAAGGACTGAGTTGGGGTATGAAGTGTGTTCCACTTATTCAAGTTCAAGAGTAGAAGATATATGGTTTGTAGACCGGTATACTGCCCGTATCATGTAAACCAGGCCTCGGAAAATATTTTAAGCAGTGTATTTGCGTCCAGCAGGTCAAAATCTGTAAGACTGAGCTATTTTTATTGACGATTTTTTTTTGTCTTGACTAGTGATATCAACCAATAAATTTATTGAGTTGCACTCTAGGGTAATAACTTTTTATTTTCTTATTGCAGGTAAGCTTCCGTAAAAGTGCAAAGACTTCGTTCAAATGCAAGCCACAAAAAAGCGGTAAGTTGTGGAGTCATCAAACAAAAGAAGAAACAATAAGCGACAAAACCGAAAGTGACTTTTAAAGGCGCATTTACACAGACAAACTTTCCTTTGATGTTGAAATGCCGACAAACATTTACACGAGCCTCTTGAGCAAAATGCTCAAAGAAATGTTCAAGCAAAATCGCGTACAAAAAAACACACGTAAATTTTGGAGAGAATGTTGAGCAAAATTTGTCTGAAGAATTGGGGGTATAAAAATTTCTTTACAAATTCAAAATATATATTGTTATCGGAATTCATTGAACTTAACTGAAAATAGAAAAACAAAGTTTTAAAATAAGGTATTTTTTAATTAAGTGCTTTCCGACGGAAAAACGATTTGATGTCGAAATTCACATTTTACCTCATAAGCAACTTCGATTGACCTGATTTTTATAGGGGATATGCCAGTATACTTGTAACTTTTTTTGGAATTGTAAAAAAACGAGAATAAAAAAATTATAATTGGCACTTATTTATTGCTGTTGCCTGTAAAATGTAATGATAAAAATTTACGTTTAAAAGAATATCTCTTTATTTTACTTCCTATTTTAGTCTTTTACAATAATAATTAAGTCAAATTAAAAAATCTATATGCATTTTATTAAATCTCAAATATATGAACAAAAGCACGTTCGTTTTAAATAATACCCGTTTATTACCCACGTTTATAACCCTACGATCCCGACCCTTATCTAAAAAATATAATTTAGCAGTAATAGACTAGACTTTTAAATCGGAATGTTGCCCTTTGCATATTGTTTGTTCAGTGTCAGTAATCGACCTTGATTATTACATTAAATTGACAGTAAATATCTATATCTTCAACATTTTCATGAACCTTTTGCTTTTTTAAGCAACCCTTGAGGCCTTAAACTAACTAGGTAAATCTGGTGTGAGGAATTAAAAAAAACACAATCAAAGCTAAGGGTAAAGTAAAGTTACAAAAATATTTAAAAAAAAATCCCTTTCCCACCACTCCTCATAGTCGCGAGGCGCGGATTACCGCTTAAAAGTGCAATTTTTGAGTTTTTTGCCGATATTTGAAAAACTCCCAATTTTCCTGGGTTGTTTTTTAAATTTAGGAAAAAAACTTTTGGAAATAAAAAAAAACTCGCAAGAAAATCCCAAAAAAACCACTGGGAGAAAAAATCCGGGAAAAACAATAAGAAAAAAATATTATAAGTAACCCTAATCCATGTGACCAAACTGATAGCCAATAACGATGTTTCGCTTGCCGTCGGCTTTTTTTCACAAAAATTTAAAATAAAAGTTGGTGTTCCATTTTTTTAAAGAATTGAGATCAATGATCACTGCTGTGAAATTTTATTTATTCTCATCTTTAAAAATATGTTTCCAAAACAGATACCAATAATTTGCTCAAAAATTTACCCGAACAAAATGTTCAAAGAAATGCTCACAAAAATGTTCACGCAAAAAATTTTAGATCTTTTGCACGAGCTTTTGTTTGAGCATGTTCGTCTGTGTAATTGCGCCTTAATGCATCTACAACTGGTTCGTGTTATTCTAATTTACGACCAAATGGCGACCACAAAATCTAACAGGTTTTCATTAATTGTTATGGGTAATAAAAACTT